>CM035593.1:46792338-47992338 GCA_020423425.1 Chrysopa pallens | reverse complement strand
ATCCAAATGGTATGAAATTTGGTATGCACAACATTGACATAAAAAACTAGTGCTTGCCTACTAGTTTTTCTCGAAAAAGAATTTCTAATGTAAAAATTAAAATTTGATTTTATATTTCGAAATGTTTTCTAAACAGAATCTCATCGTTAAGCACTAGGTTTTCATGTCAGTATTGTGCATATTAAATTCCATAACATTTGAGTAAGTATTTTTTTGAAAATTGAATAGAAGCAACAGCTGTTGAATTTCGGAAGTTCCATTCGGGATGTTGGTTACTTAACGCTTTATTCTGCACAAACACTATCCACATATTTATCATGCAGTTTTGACTTTTTCTATCATTGATTTATTTTATCTCATATTGATATCTCAATTTGTAAGTAAAAATTAGAAATTATAAATAAATGATATCCTGGATATTGCGTTTTTGCTTTAGAGTTTAAATAAACGAACTCTTTAATAACAAACAGCATCCTTGATAATTATGTTTATACGAGTAAGTACAAACTACCTACCTAATATTCAATTTTTGATAGAAAGTTACTTGTGAAAGGTCATAAAATGAAATCAATTTTTTTACTGCAACATTTATAATAATGACAATCTCCAATGCACTATCATGCAATATTACTTTGTAGTTCTTTCAATTGTCCTCATTGAACACACATCGATTTTTAAGATTTCATTCTAGCATTGCTAGACATCGCTTTGTCTATAGTTTTGTAATTAATTTTCTTTCTTATGTGTCTGAAAATTTATACTGGTTTCATAAGGTAACCAACACAATGCCTATTTATTTAAACAATTAATAAAAATGGAACCGGATGGGACATGCAATTAGAAAACCAAATAAACAAATTTCTTTAAAATCTCTTGCTAGGAATCCTGTCGGTAAAAGTAAAATAGATAGTCCCACAATTATCCAGATGTGTATATTACATAACAAACTGATGTTGGCTATTATTATTTAAAAGTTTCTGAAGATCTTAGCAATTGATTTAAGGGTTTTGTAAAGTCGTCTGTGCTTATAATATCATAATCAAAACTTGAGCCTTAATTTCCTTTTGTGTTATAATACAATTTTGATATATTCTAATAGCTTCTTTTTTTGCTTTGAAAAACAAAAGTTGCTGTTAAAATCACCGCACTTTTGGACCATTGAAATTCATTTGGTCATTGCTTTCCATCTGAGAAATAAATTTCTTAAACTGATCAATTAATACAATATTTTAATGAATCAGAAAGTTTTTAGCTTGTCCCCCAATACTCATATACACAACGTCTTGTTTATAAGGATATCATATGATATTGTCCACTACAATTTACCTATTAAAATATCTCATAGATCATGAAAACAGGTGTATATAATTTATCATGTGATCAGCTCGTGATCAAATTCATGTATACTATTGATTATTGAAATGATCTAAATTAATATAGGGGATAGGGTTGATTAAATTCATTACTGTTAAACATTTTTATAATAAATCAGTTATACCTTATAAAAAATTAATTTAACCTTAAGTTATATATTCAAAGAACAATTTTGCTAAAATTAATGTGTGCTACAATTTAATCTAATACGAATCATAGAAAACAATATCCATATAAGTCACATTCTTTTCCCAAAAGTATTATTTGAATTGAAAAAAAAAAATTATTCTGAATGGATTATAAGAATCATGTTTCTATATTTTTAAATAAACCTGTCAAGCAGAGAATTAGAAGCATAATATGTAATAATCAATAAATATTAATTAATTTTTTTCGCCTACATGCAAACACAGAACAGTGTTGACAGTTTCTCCGTAAATACAAATATCTCTATCAATGGTTACTTATCGGCATTTTAATATCTGCCCTTTAATGCAACAACTTTCAAACTTTTTGACAACGTGTACTTTAAAACGAAAATAATTAAAAAATATATCCTTACATGAATTTCATCCAAATTGTATGCTTTAATGATAATTTTGTGTGCGGAAGGAATAATAAAAATAGTTTACATACGAAGGAATTATGTTTTAGCTTTACTCTATTGGATTTCGTTTGTCTGTATCTAAATGTGTTTATTCCGCTATAACATGTTGACCGATTTTGATGAAATTTGGCACACACGTTTGTTACATTTACAAATTGGCTTTTTTGGAACTCTTTGGGATATATCAGGCTGTATGTCATATAAATGTTCAAAATTCATGACAAGTAGGGAACATGACTCATTATTACATGTTTAACATTTATAAATTGTATCTAAGTGAGGTAATTACAAAGATACTAATATTTTAATGTTTTTTTTTATTGCTATTTATTCATTTCTTACACTTATTTTGGATAAATTATAATCAAACACGCTAATACTCAGGTTTATGAACTAGGCATAGAATTCAAAATATTTTTAACACAAGCATTTACTTAATCTTTTTAGCAAAACTAGCTTTTCCTGCTAATTCGTTAGTTTGATTTGATTGATAAGTTTTCGTTTTAGTCTTTAACTTTATTAGTTTTAGAGTAGATTTGACGAACATTTAAGGAAAATTGGATATTGTGTCTAGCTATTGAAAAAAGTTCAAATTTTTTTTGAAGGGATATCTATATTTATGTTCGTAATGTTCGTAATGAGTCGACTGATACTGAATTTGCTATATTTCACATCAAAATCTGAAATTAGACTCAATATCATAGCCAAACTTCTGGACAATTAAATATAATTACCCGCTGTTCATGTTTACCCCTCCCCCCTTACTTATTTCGCTAGTTTTTTACATATAATAAGAAATTGGAACCCATACGTATTTGGAACTTGGTGTATAGATCAATACAATAAATGATAAATTAGAACTTTTTTAGTTATTCAATTATAATAAATTTCAAAATAACATTTTCGTGATAAACGTCTCGACAAATCTTAAAAATACTTATGTTGACTTTTACACTATTAAACCCTGTTCACACACAAAATGAGTTGTTTTTGAAAAAGCACGAAACACGTATTCATTTATTTGTTGACATTAATATATTATGATCATATTATGTTTAATTGATGCCATTTTTTAACAACCGTTTACAGCTTTGGGAATGTCAACCCAAAACGTTCAGTGGCTTAAGCTATGGATTGATAGATCTGTCAGTCAGACAATCAGTCATATTATCCTTCTATACAGACACGATTCTAAATGAATATAATTAATTATTGTCTAGGTGATAACGTATACAAAACAGAAGAAAAAATAATGTCATATTCTCATGTGATCAATTAGATAGGTACATAAAAGGTTAATGCAGTTTTTAATAAAAGTTATAACCGCATCATGACTTGTAAAATTACTTTGTTATTGAATTCGTGCGATAAATTTAGTTGACCACCATGGTTTGAACTTAACCTTAACAAATATTTTATACTTTATTAAAATTGTTGCAAACTAAAAGTAACAACTGTTAAGTGTACCTATATTCAATGACCATGAACGGTATAAATTAATAACCTTATTATTATTTATATTTATTTACTTGTAGACATTAGAAATTTGTTATTAGACATACAATGATACAAATTAACATTTTGTTGTCTAATAGTTGTTTTATATTACACAAGATTTATTATAAATTACATGTATTATTTATTAATACCTGATGTAAGCTCGTTTAGAAAAAATATTCTTAGCCTGAAAATCTGTACATTTCGTTTGTCGGATAAATATATGTATTAATATGGGTAGTCGGTTGTTGGCTGGTCGTACGTAGACATCGCCAGCCATTTTTGACACATATGTGTCAAATGTCAAAAAATGGTTTGCAATGCTCGAATTTTTTCTAATGTTTATCATTCCACATTAACAAAAATATTATAAGAGAATATTAAAAGATGGCGGAATTATAGTATATAACATTCAGTATATCAAAAACAAAAAAAAAAAAAAGATTAATACACATACTACTTGTCTTAATGCAAGCAGTAATTTTGAAGTGCTGATTATACTCATGGGACAAATATTGAAAAATTTTAATAAAAACTGATCTGTTTTTATTTAATACCATTTCAATAACAAAAATTGTCATGCGACGTAAAAGTTTGAAATATTAGAGCAGAAATTACCCATTGATTTTGATTATTGTAAATTATTCACCAATTTTATCTGGGATTTATAAAAGTATTATATTTTGGAGGAGTGTTTTTATGTATATATAACAATTGAAAAGCGTATCTCAAAACAAGCATTAATTCTGAAATCCCTTGAATATACTTAACCAGGCAAAACCAATTGTGAATAATAGGCCGATTTTCGATTGTTAATTTCACATATAATAAAAATAGCAACTTTTTAAAACATACAGAAAACCTCGAGCCCAAAACCCTTTTTCTCGTAATTTTTCATATATTCCAAATGATAAAATGGTATTTATTATTGAAAAATTATATTCCAGAGTATTCCAGCCCCGTTTTTAGGGCTTTGCCTACAGACCCCTACCAAAAAAGCTTCTACTAAATTTCTAAAATAAACAAAAAGTTCTTAGAAAAAAAATTCCAAAAAATTTTGAAATTTGGCCTAAACAACACGCTCGAATCGTTAGATTTGTAAAATTTATAATATTCATAGTAATCTGACGGGCTCGATTAAACTATATAGAAAACTAAGGCTAGGTGGAGGTACTCAAAAAGGGATCAAGTATCTTCCATATCTTAATCTCACAATACCATACCATAACAATAATGTGAGAATTTTGAAAAGTGGTTAGTTTTTTATACAAAAATTTGCATGAATCTTTAAAACTTGTAAATTTTTTATATAAAAATTAGTATGGGAATAGTAATTAAAAATACAATTCATAAAAGAAATATTTAAAAACGAATGAAAAAAAAAGTATAAGATACTCGCACAAAATTTTTTTTTCAAAAATACTGATTGATAAGACTTCAAGAACTAAGTTAATGCCAATATTACTTGCTTTTATTGCGATTTCAATTTGCAAACGAGTGTCAACTATTCCCTCAAACTGGACACACGAGTCAAAAAAATTATCGATGATTTAAAAATATTTTAATAGTTTTTAGTGGGATATAATTGGAATTATATTAAAATTTCTTTACTATTAGTTTGAGTTCACAATTTTAATGAAAACAGTTTTATCCAAGGCTAATAAGTCTTGATGATACTCATGGGACAAATACTGAAAAATTTTATTAAAAATATGTAAAAAAAAAAAAAAAACTGATCTCTTTTTATGTCATATCATTTCAATAAAAAAAATTGTCATTCGACGTAAAAGTTTGTAATATTAGAGCGGAGATTAACCATTGATTTTAATTTATGTAAATTATTCATATACTGTAGTTTACACTTAAGTATCATATTTTGGAGGAGTGTTTTATGTACCTACGGTTATCACTCAAAAGTACACAAATAGGAATCTCGTTATTACTTTCAAAAAATTTGAATAATTTACAATATTGACCAAGATCTGGATGAACTTGAGTGTGCAAGAATTGAATAACGCATTCCAACATTGACATTGAGTTAAGCTTAAATATTAAGCATTCGGATTTTGCTGGAGCAATTTTTTGTCCAACTTTTTAGGACTCTACCCTTTTTTATGATTGACTAATAAAGTTTAGAGCTAATATATTTTAATAGCTCCTGAATATAAGTAGGGCCAAATAATATTCTTTTGAAATCTTGAAAACTGCTCTCTTTTCGTGCTGTAAGGGGTTTATTGAAAAAATGTTAAACACGCTAATTTCATTCTAATGGAAACATATTTTTATTTCCTTTTGCTTGGAATTATTTGTAAAGATTTATATTTTCATACAATATATCTCATTTTCTCCTTTAGTTTTTATTTCCTCCTGGATTTTGAGTATTTGGTGACTGTTTGTACATCAATACGTTAATATGTGCAACACCGTATTCTTACTTTACTAAACAGATCGTTTGTACTTAAAATTAAGAAAAAATTTTTATTAAAAAATTTGCATTATCATAGCTATATTATGCAAACTTCCAAAAGTATTAGATTACAAAATGTCATCAAAAAATTTCAATAATTTATTTTAAATTGTTGTCCAATTTCCGCATTCAACGAATTTTATTAATTTTTTGAACAAGCGCATTAAATATTGAAAATTTCTTGTTGAAAGTACAGTAAAATTTATCTAAATTGTTCTATTAAAGAAAAATGTCTGAAATGACAATTAGTAAAGTGAGTTAATTTTTTTAAAAAACCTCAAATTATAATAAATAAAATAATTTTTTTAATCATTAAGAGCTCCCGTTATTGATTTGCATCCAATTTGAATGAAAGAGATTGTCACCAGATTTCGGAGATTTAAGCCATTTCTAACAATTTCCATATGATGAATGCATGTAAGCCCCACATAACTTTTGAACGGCTAGATTGACCGCAAAAATTTCAACTCGATATCATTTTTAGTTTTTTAGTTTCTTTCAGCACCAATATAAAAATTTTGCTTGTACGGTCAATATTTGTTAGCGTTTTAAACTTTATACTAAAATTAATAATGAGAAAGAATTATGAAAAACTGGTCTTAATAGAAAATTTGGACAGGCGAGATTTCACTGTACTTATGTCAATATCGAATTAAAAATTCAAGGTAAAATCCAACTAAAACTACCAAGATGATATTTGCAACTTACCTCTTAGATTTATTGATGCATTTTAATCAAATCAACATTGAACTCCTTGGAGATTAATTAAATGTAAAATAATTATATGAATCACATGAAAAACTTCTTTAAAAATGTTTTGTGATATAACTTTAAATCATTAGTGATATAACTTTAAAATTATTACTTTTTAAATTATACGTTACTTGTATCATTCATTTTTCATTCATCATTTGAAGCACTTAGCTAATAATGAACTTAATTTGCTTCGAACCAAATTTAAAAAAAAGCAAGTGCATATAATTACAAACAGGGTTAATTGTTTAGATACTCGGTATATGATTTAGTATCAAAGTTTGAGCTATTTTTAATCATTAGCATTCATTAAATATTTATTCTAAATATCCAATCTGCACAGCTCTTTATATATATCTATTATTGAATATATTAGCATTTTGCAAAAAATATTTCGAATAAAAGTGATTTGTGTAAAAAAACACAAATATTTTTAGCGTTTAAAATTTTCGTTTTTTTTTTTTATGTTTCCAAAGTTGTGTCCAAAAAACAATGGACTGATTTTGCACATTCACGGACTTAAACTCAGTCTTTATGTAAATACATCACAAAAATTTAGACTTGCTAGACAGACTTACGTATGGAAATGGACTAGTTACACCTAATTTCCGTCATATATCATAGAATCACGATTCTTTGATACCAACATTTTGTTTGTGTAGTCAATATTTTCTGGTGTTACAAACTTTAGACTTATAATAATATACTCGGACATATTACGTATATGTCAAGTATAATAAGAAAACATTTGGAAAGCATTATAAAACATTATTATTTCTGTCTCCCCTATTGTTTGCATCATATTTTGATCAACAAATTTTTAGTTTTAAATGAAAATTTTTATTTAAAGTTTAAGATTTAAAACTCCTTTAAACATATAATATATTTTAATACATATATTGCTTAACGCTGTTATTTCTGTTGACAGTTCCCAATGACTTCCTATCATTTTTTTTTTAAATAATTTTCAGCATCATTTTCAATACTTATAGCCCTAAAAGTAAAATATCCAAGGTTTATCAATGACAACTATCTATGATCAGCTCTTATAGTGTTACACCTAAATAAAGGAGGAAGCAGGGAAGTCACGATCACGATTTAAATAACAGCTTGATATAAATAACTATTAATCGTGAAATGATAAATATAAATTAAAATTTTATTCTTCATCCAAGGATGTTTAAAAAAAACGTAATCAATATGAAATATTATCCGTATAATTAGATAATATCGATAACAATTATGTTATTATTGTATGCTTTTTTTTCTCATATGTACACACACACACTTAAAAGACTCATTTATATTTTATTGATTTTTTAAAAATAAATTGAAAAATTTTCTGAGTAACGATTCATTATAATGAAATTATACAATATTCAACCAAATGATTATCCACATGTTATAAGGTGATTATTTGATTTTGTATATATATTATACATGTATTAATTAATCAAACAATGTTGATAACAAATAACTGTGTTATTTAATTTCGGTTTATAGTAGGATGTTATTCATTTTTCGTTAAGTATAATATTTTAAACAATAATAAATTTATATAATACCTTATAATTAAAATTTTCCTTAATATAAAATCAATCATCAATTATCAATAAACAAAGGAAATTGAGATATGTTGTTGATTTCAATAATATCGATTAAAATATTTTTATTCTTTAAAACAAACTGTGTGACCTGTTATGACAGGAGCTTGGCCGTTCACGCACAGGAATGTATTTTAAGGGATAAAAACATTCCATACCAAAATACTTTATAAATAAAAATTATATACGTTAACATTATGCTAAATTTTTCTCGGTCTATTTACATAAGGAATTTTTTCCTTTAATTAATTTATTTGTTTTACTATACTATTTGAGTAGTAAGTAATAGATAATCTTATAATCCTGACCTTTACTATGGCTTATTAGTCAAATAATTCCCAATTGTATAAAATCAATAACAAAAATAAAATAAATTTATTAGATCCAGTTTGTATAAACACTATAAATTTAAAAAATAAAAACTAATCTTATTCAAACAATTTTATTTAATATACAACCATAAATTTTTTTTATTTAAATATGTTATTTTCTCTTACTACCGATACAGATAACAATCGATCTAAATTCTTCCATAAATTAACGGTCAATAAAATTAATAAATTTGTTGTAATTGAAATTGAATAAGTCTCTATTTATCATCATCTTTTATTTAAGCAAATAGTCCGTATAAACCATATGAATAATAACAAATAGGTCTAGGCTCGATACTCAGGGTCCACACGACGAAAAGAATTAAAAAACAATCATTTACAAATTAGTATTAATTTATGAACTATTACAAATAAGGTTTTTTTTCCCAACCAAAAACGGCAAAATCGATTTTGATAAAAAGTAATTTAACTCATAGTTATTTAACTGCACATCGAATGAATGTGGGTTCACGTCAATAACATTATTCGCTTCTAGGGACCATGAAACGTATAGATATATGAAAACTCGGGACTCACAAAATCAGCTCCATTACAATTTCACTTGTATACCGATATTCTAAACTTCGCTTATATACGTTGATTTTTATTTAATTAATTTTTAATTTTTCAAAATTTCACCCTATATAAAATTTGATTGATTATAAATAATGTGCTTAAATTATAGTGATATCTTCTCCATACTTACTAAAGATAATATAATCACATTAATGAAGGTCCTTCTGGGAGTTTTTTAATGTATTATTCTTATATTCAAATTGAGGTCAATATCATATCATATATTTATAATAAATTTGTATAAATCAACATTGTATTGTTTTTATGATTACTTATGATTACAGTTTTTTTTTTTTAGATTTTATGTAAAACTAACTGACAACACACAGTCATAATCAATAAAAAAAATTAATTGGTAATAGAATGTAGTACTTATTGTTTTCAAGTTATGAATGTTTAGTCATTGAAACTAATTCATCAGAGACGGATTAAAGATTATAAAGTATTATATAACTTTTATTATTGTTGTTATAATTATTTATAATATAATATTCAATGCTATATTTACTTATTTTAAACGGCATATTCTTGGTTTTTCACAAAAAGGGAAACAGTGGAGGATTTAGTTTATATGCTGCCCTTGGCACGATCCAATGTGGCCGTTTTTTTTTGGCTATACGAAATTGATTTTAAAAATATTATAGTTGCTCAAAATTAAATAATTTGTCAAATTTTGTAACTGCACAGCGATTATGACAAGCGGTATTCGGTGTTTTTGTATTCAAATTTGATGAATAATGAAGTATTCTGATATTCACACCAATACTTTAATTCTCCTTGAAATTTTCGTTTTATAAAATTTACCACTCAAGGTCCGGGCCCGGGGCTTAGCGGAAATCTGCCACTGAAGAGAAGCGAGGAACGACAGAAAAGGTATATTATTTTCAAAAAAAAAAAATTACCGCATCCATATAGAATAAAAGTGTTTTCCTAATTCCCCGGAATTTTCTCCATCGATTCAAAAAAAAAAAAAAAAACCAAACATTTTTCTCTAGAACATTTTATTTATAGCATGGCATGTACACCAAAATTATTTTTTTATGTCTAAAATATATGTTAAATTACATTTTCAAAAGCTGATAAATTCAAAAATAGCTTATGCAAAAAATAATTTTTAATAGTCTAATACGCTAAATCCAAGCCTGCATTTTAGTTTCCATCATTGACTAAATTAAATATACTTTAAAACTGGAATTATTAAGGGTATTGTTTGAGTAGATGTATCCAAGTGTATTAAAGCATGAATTAAATTGTCCATCGTATGAGTTTATATTTTATTAAAACAAAATATAAATAAGCTCATTACCAGTAAATGTAAAATCTAAGATGAATCATAGTAATTGAAGGCAATAATCGATATATGAACCAAAATAAGTAGCTGATTGGAAGTCAATAACATAAATAATATATATAATAGTTTAAAAAAACTAAAAAAACACGCATGCATGCGTAGTTCGCGCACTAGCTCTATCTTTATTACTCTCATGCAAAGGATCCGTTCAGATGCGTTCTGCAGCCAACTTCAGAGAGTTACCTACAGACAAACAAACATACGAGTGAAGCTAATAAAAGCGTGTTAAAAATACAAACAATGCTATAAAATATTGAAATGAAAATGTGTCTTAACGTAGCATTGAAGTCTTTTATTTTATTTTGTTAAGCAATAAATATTTGTAGTAAAAATAATGTTCTATTTTTTTTTCTACGTGCAAAAATCATGTATTATGCATTTTTTCTTAAAATAAGTCTCCATTAAAAAAGAAATTTTCTCAAAAATATATAGTCAATAAAATAGCTTTTTATATTTGTTTTGAGATTATATATAAATTTCACTATTGTCAAATCTGTCGAAACTGTTTGTTTTCACCGACGACCTCGATTTGAACGATTTGCCATTTTGTTATCGAAAACATTTCGGTATATAGAATATTTTCAGCAAATGATTCTACCATCTCGAATGTTCTCAATTAGCATCTTTATCTGACACCTCAATCAGAAACACTTTTGTCATTATACATGATAGAGCAAATATTACTTGCCATTGAATAAATAAATACCTCATGTTTGTAAATTGCATCTATTTACCTATTTACTAAATTTCATAAAAATTCGGATTATTTGTTCACGAAGTATCTGCATCGCTGTGAAAATAGGTATTTTCGAATAAATTTACTTAAATTGATGCATCTCTGAAACGACTTGACCGATTGAGTGGAAATTGGTATATGAGGTGAAAAACATATTTTCTACATAATTATATATTATAAAATTCTCAATGACAGTATGACTAGCTTTATAGAAAATAACATAATGTTTCATATACTTCCAACTCCTTAAGGAGCTATACGCAATTTGAAGGACGAAAAAAGGATATTTTTTTTATAATTTTTTTTTTAAAGTGTTTCATTTTACAAAATCAAAAGTATTGTCATATTTTGTGGCATCATTGAAGTTAATAATATTCTTATTTGAAAAAAAAATTAATATATGCAGGAGCATACCTATAATATATATAGGTATGCTCCTGAGGAAGGTCTTCTAAAAAAAGGCGTACGGCTGTGACCACGATTTCTTCGATATAATTCATTCGAAATCAAAAAACTAAAAAGATTATTTTAGTGAATTGATTAAAATCAAGGTAATGTTTATAGGAATAATCAAAATTTTCTATTTTTAATAAAATAGAGGCTGCGTATTAAAACAAATCGAATTTTTGACCAATATTGAATAGAATATCTGACAAGGTTGTGTTGAAATTTCAAACAGATCAGTTTAGATGTTTATCAGAAATCGTGGTCATAGACTTGGAAAAATGTAGTTTTGAGAAAAATTCATTTAAATTGTCTACCTACTTTTCATGCGAGGCATCTTTACAAGGAAGCGTGCATCTCGGAAAATACATAACAAATACAAATTGATTTTTTGAAAATTCGAAAAGCATATAACCCCTTACGTTTAACTGTTCCACAAATTATTAAATTATGTTTTGTATAACTTTAAATTGTTAAATTGTTTTCTATATCATATTATAGAACAATCGAAATACCTTAACAAGTAATCATCACAACATTATTATTTCAATTTTTTGGGGTAAAAAAATCACAAAATAGTAGCCTATAAAATGTTTGCGAGATCTAGTTTATATTGGGTGGGGCAGTTAATAAATTAATATCTAATAGTATTGACATAAATATGTATATTAAATTTATAATACAACATAAATCAATCACTATGTAACCATGTAAATGCAAATTTTTACAATGTTGCATGTGTTTATTTATAATATACGTTATTATTTCATTAGAAAATGAGAGTTGATGTTTATATTTAAGTGTTTGTCTGTTAAAGTAACAGTAGAAACAAACTACTATAAATATAAAATATTTATTAAGCATGAACTGGATTCATCTCTGATGTTTCGTAGAAGAAAATAATTTGTCATTATTCAATGCACCTCGAGTACCTTAAAGTTGTTAATAAAATATTTGTATTATAGAAAATTTTATTATTTGCACATGCATTAAAAAATATGAAATTTAATCGTAGTTATTATAAATTTCGATTTTTTGCCCAATTTCCAAGATCAAATTATTTTGTATTTCCACTAAAAAGTAGTCATCATCAGTATGAATTAGCTAGTTGTAATGATTCTCTGAGGAGGTGTTACTCGTTGCTAATTTGGTGACGGTCTGCATGTGCACAAATAAACAAAAATTTATCACGATATTGAGTGTATCATTTATCCAATTGGTTATATGTGGATTTGATCAAAATGCACCCAAACGAAAAAGCTATATAATTCAAATTTAACAAATAAGTTGAGTTCAATACTGATGTGGAAAATTATTGGAGTTTTACCCACATCTTTCGATAGATACGCTTTGCAAGAAAGTAAAAGTATGTAGTAAACATAGTAAAAGTATGAAGATTAAAAAACACTTTTAATATATGAGACTTGGAATCAAATCTTACATGATCAATCTTCCGAAATATGAGTCTATAATATGAAGTCATTTACACCATTTAAAAAAAAAATTATAATTGCGGTTTTATTTTTTATTGTGGTACAGAACCCTTAAAAATAAATATTTGAATTAAAATGTTTACATCTAATTAAGATATAAAATTTTTACTTAAATTTATATCGGTACTTGTATTTATTTAATATAATGACGTCAACATTGACCTTAAATGACATAAGGTAAATGTACCAGTTATCAAGAAATAATAATCTTTATATACCATGACGTAATTAACAAATTAAATTTCTATTTTAGAGTAAATTTTCAGACGTAATGGTATTGCAAAAATGATATTAGCTCTCTTAGAACGTCAATGATGAACTATATCTTCGAGCGAGTTTTGTTTACAATTAAGTTAATCAATTATGTAAGACTTATTTAAAACGAAATTACACAATAAATTAATAATTGAATAGTAATTGTTAATAATAATTATAGTTATAGTTCTATTTTTTTGATCTAATCATAGTAAACAACAAATATAAAATTTCTGATAACACTAAATTTTCTTAATTTTTACTTTATTAACTGGTTTCAAAAAAAGGAACTTGCTCAGGTACTCCATTCGTTTCAAAACAAACTTTTATTTGTTGTCGTTTGTGGGCGTCTTCTTGATCGATCTCTGGAGAATCTTCATTACATTGGCGTACCATGGCACTGGAGAACATGTAGGGATTTAAATTTTTTCTTTTCATTCAAAATTAAAAACAAAAAACAAAGAAAGTTTTTTATATCTACATAAAATAGTAAAAAGTCCTTTTTAAAAACAGGCTTTTATTTAAAAGCTTTTAAAAGAATAAAACAACCTATAAATAATCATTACGTTTTTGCATCATATAACTCATAAATATGATAATAAAGTACAGCTTCTATTTGAAACAAATATGAAATCGATAAGGGGATATAATCACTAAATAATTAGAGATTTTATCTATAAATTAAAATATTACGTTACGTTAAAACATTTTTATACAGTATACTTACAAAGAAACTTGGAATCGTTGCCATAAAAAAACTTAACTAAAATAAAATAATTGTTATTATTCTAAACTTTGAAACTGAGAAAATATTAAAACTTTAAACTACATTAATTCCATACCCTTCACACAAATTATGAAAAAATTGATGATATGAGTTAATAAAGGTTAAAAAAATAATGATGTGGATGGCCTCTTTTAAAGAGTGAATGTCTATAAAATAGTAAATATACAAACAAATAGTGTTATTTAATTATTTTTATGTTATTTAACAAATATATAATGTTATTTAATTACAATAGTTGACATAAAAAATTACTTAAAAAATAGATGACAATAGTAAAATGCAATGGTTTTTTTTAAATTTGGAATTATATTTTCATTCTTATAGATAATATTAAAACTTAATACGATTAAAAATAAATGAAATAAGTTTAGCCTATAATTAGACTCAATTGCGGTTCCACCGATGTGAGCACGATGGGCTTTCTTGCAACCCTTACTTAATATTGCATAATTTGGAATACAACACATTACACACTCACATATACATTCTAATATCATATTGGATAAAATTATGCTAGCCGCTCAATTGTTGCGACCAGCAAAAAATGAATCATATCAAAGGATTTTGTACTTTTATCTCTATAACGAAATTTATTTAAATTGATTCAGTGTTTTGGATGTGAAAACGTAACAGTTAGAGAGATGGTGTTTCTTTAGGCTATATCAAATTCGTTAGGACAAATGTTGAAATATTTTCCATAATTTTTAAAATAATTTTCCTTTTGCACGCATTGAATCCTACAATATTCACTAATGTTTAAATTTATATATTTTTCCTTATTAAGTGTCTGATAAAAAGCACGTCTTTCCTCGATTAAAATTATAAATAAAATCTATATAAAAACTAGGGGATTCCAATACGTACTCACTATTAAAAATATATGTTAAAGAATCATCTGCAATGATTATTCATTCGTGTGTATTTTAAAATTAAACATACAATCAACTAACGAGGAAAATCTAAAATAAATCAATACCATTATTTCTATTATGATTTCCCATTACTTGGAATAAAAAAATACCGATTATGTAATGGAGAATCCAATATTTTTATTTAACCGTTTAATAGGCTGAAAAAAACGTGCGACTCTCTAGCGGACCTGTGTAATATAATTATATTTAATAATTAAATTGTGCTACTTGTTGAGAAATTGTTAATATTTTGGTCGGAGAAGTGGGCGACAAAAAATTAAAATATTTTCTAAAGTCTGACCATTTTTGATATAGAAAACTGCTGTCCGTCAGACTATTTACTAAGTGTTTGCAGGGGGCGACATTAAAGTTGTAAAAAATTCACCATTGCTTCTACTTTCTAAAACCTGAAAAGTGAATTCCGATCAATTTATTCATAAAACTTTTGTTCAAATTAATCAAGTGTTATGTATTTTTTAATTCTCATTATATTTTAAATGGTGAAGATATTGTATGAAATACATCTGATAAATCGGCCAATGAATCGAATTTTTAGTGATATCTCAAAAACTATACATCCAATCGTTAAAAGGATGCTATTTTTGAAATCTGGATGCATCAGCTATCATATTTCATCCCAATCAGGAATAACAATTTTTCGTTTTTGTTACACAAAATTGCAAAAATTTGAAAAAATTTGTTCTATTCGATTTAGAAAAAAACTATATTCATAAGGGCAGTTTACCCCGTATACTTCAAAAGTAATTTCTGGTTAACGATTGGAAGTGCAGTTTTTAGACTTAACAATTAAGACTCATTTTTGGGTCAACCATTCTTACTTTTGTTTTTTTAACAAACAAACGCCTCTCCACACACCACTTGAATAGTTTAATTAATAATTTTTTTAATTTTACCAATATATTTATATATATAAAATGTGTGTCTGTGTAATTCCCACACAGCAAAAGTGAAACTTCTGAAAAGTGGCCTACGAGAGTTTAGTATTTTTCCATATTAACCAATATTAAAAAATATATTATAATATATTTTCCTTATTAATACATATATCACGTTTTTCTTGTAATAGACGCGTATATATTACGTTTGGAATTCCTCAAACGTAAGCTATGAAACATTTATTAAAATAAAATTTAAAAAAAAAAACAAAAAAACAAAAAAAATTAGGAAATTTCAGCATTGGTATTAATAATGAATGAATAAAGTTGAAAAAATTATTTACAAGAAAAACATCTGTTATATAATAATTACAGTAATAATCACAATTATAAACTACAAGTATTTTCTTTTTTTAATTGATTCATGCTAATAACAAGGAAAATATTAAAATACTCTTATGTCAAATGATTCATAAAGATTTTTTGTTTTTTAATAAATCTTTTAATATAACTTTTTGTCTCTTATGTTTTTTTTTTAAAACACTTGGTTTCGTGTAAAAAAAAGTCTTTTCATGGCTTAAAAATTATGTATTATTAAAAAAATTTTTCAGGCGAGATTTAAAATTTTTTGTTTACAAAATCCGAATATAAACGAAATAAAATACGTGGGTGGGGTTGCTATTAAATAAATTACGTTGATCATTTTTTTAACTACAGGTCTTGTAACTAAAATTTTCTTAATATCCATAAATTAAGCCTATTGAAAAAATTTTTTTTATTACTTCAATTAAGGCGTCTTTACTTCCGAACATGGTGGTAAAATTAAGCAAGATATGGCTATTGAATATTCCTAATTAAAAAAGGAAGGAAATATGTGATTTATGACGTTATTTCGCATATCTTCTTATAAATAAAATGTATCGTTTTCAAGAATGAGATGGATACATAATCTTTGATAGCTTATAATTTTCTTGTTTTTAAATCAATTTTAATTTAATTTTCAAGTGTTGATTTTGTATTGAGTTTAGTTTTACAGTTTGATGTGAAATATGCGAAATTTAGTATCTGCCAGATATTCTATTGTTTCACACTAGATCACCTTGAACTGTTGACATAGAGTCATTCTATTTTTTTTTTTTTTAATATAAAATAACATTTTTTATAATTTTTAGTATGATCATTTCATTAATTACCATGTTTATATGATTAATTAATTATATAATTAATAATGCATTCATGGTTTACCTGAAGTAATGCCCAAAATATATTTAAATATTTTTAATTTATTTTAAGAAGGCGCAGGTTTTGCCCTTAGAAAACGTTATGGAGACGGTCACCCGAAAATCGACCAATGCGAATCGAACTACGTACTACCATACGATTGATTTAATTCACTCCTACAATGGAGACATTTCAAAAATATACGGCGCTCTAGTCAAGAACTTTAACAGTATATGGGTTCGGGTAGGTAAAATTGATGGGCCACTTTTCTACAAGTAATTGAATATAACTCCAGAATGTTAGTCATTTTACTGACAAAAGTTACAAAACTAAATGTTTGCCTGTTTGCACACTACGAAATCACATCATCATCAATTAGTATTTTGGATATAAAATACTGAACTTATGTAAGCTCAAAATTTGTAATTTTATAAAGGATAGGTAACCTGGGTAGTCTTTCCTTTGCCATTTAGCCATTTAGGTCACAAATATTTTTTTTACCAGAATGTCTGAAAATATCGTTTCGTTTTCTTTCGAGTGTAACTTCTAGATCATGTTACCTGAAGAAAAGAAAATTAAAGTAAAGCTATTAATTAAGCAATTAACTTAATAAGTTGATTGATACAAACAATTCAGTTTAAAAAAAAAATTCATATAACATTTTTTATATTTTTGTTGTTACCTGAGGTAATGAAATATATATTCAACCAGTTTTTGAAAGAAACAAAAAAGAAATAATTGCAAATTATGTTGCAAATTCTTACGTTTTGTACCTCTATATACTTGCAAAACAATATGTGATTAATCACTTCTTTGTATTGCTGTTAGATATATATTCCTTATACTTTCGGAAAATGGTTTACTTCTTGAATAAAGTCTTCTTGTAAGTAAGCGAGAACTCAAACGGTAATAAGTACCTACTGATGTTATCACATAATATTATTACTGTTCATGGGGCTACGGGCTTACTGGGTGACCTGGTTTTTCAAAAATGTTTGATGAAATTTCATTTCCCAATTTAAAAGTTTTTGAGGTTCTTATATATTCAAAATAAACTTTTGAAAATTGCCATCTTTTTCAGAGTTACGGTCACTTGTGAAAATGTTATGTAAAATTTTTAACTTATCAATCTAAAAATTTTATATGAATCAACGAAAATTTTCAAAAGGATAAGAATTCATTACAAATTTAAGATAACTTTCCCACAAACAATTCAAGTTCTCAAAAAACTTGGGGGTAAAGGAACTGAACATTTTCAAAAATTGTAGCAATTTTTGTAGGAAACTGAATCCACAATAAGTTTAGTATTGGTTGCCCATATGTTATCAAACTGTGCTTAAGATCTTGACGAAGTATTATATTAAATTTTTATTTCCATATTAAAAAATTAAATTTTTAATCAAGGGAATGTTGTGGTGAACGTCTTGCAAAGGGCCCTAGTTATAAAACGGTATTTTAATAAAACAACCAAAAAAAAAAAAAAAAAAAAACCGAAGAAAATACCCAAAGAGCATCTTCAGTCAACATGTTTTGTGAAATAAATAACAATTTTGATACGAATCCGCAGAATCACTTGCAAGGTTAGAATCAAAACAATTCATCTTAAGAGGTTCTAATCGGTGGTGGATTTTGTAGGAGGTTCACTACCTTCGCCACTTTGGGGATACTTTATATACTCGAAATGTTTGAATTCAATTTTTTAAGCTATTTTTAATTAGCATTCATAAAATAATTAAATATCCAGTCTATACAGTTAAATAAACATATATAATAATATGTATTGTTGTCACCTATTTGTGTTTATTATCCAAATTTGAGATAAAAGTATTGATAATTCAAACATTTTAAGAAAAACGTTTCAAACAAAAGTATTTTATAAACGATTTTTTGTATAAAAAATTTTCGTTCAAAAATTGGGCCAAGGATTCATTGGACACAATAGACTGATTTTGATTATTCAACTTAAACTCACTATTTTATGTTTAGAATATCTCTTAGATAATCTCTTTTTGTTTTAGAGTAATCATGATGACGGACGTCCGTACAGTCGAAATTGGACTTATTATTAAGTGGTTTCTATGAACACCTACACTTACACAATTTTGTTTGTGCGGTCAATATTAGGTAGCGTTACAAACTTTAGAATAAAATATACGCTGACATATTATGTATGAGTATAAAAAGTTCCAACTAATTTCATTAAAATCTGCACATAGATGTTACACCATTATATGTGTGGCCATACTGAATATTTTGATGTAAAATTTTTTTTATTTGTTTACTTATTTTTTATAAATTCATTAAATAAATAAATGTATTTGGTGTGCACTTGAATAATTTTTTTTTTATATATTGATATTAAATATTAATTACACGTTCAATTCATTTAGGCGTGGCTGGTAAATGAATATAACAATTACAAAAAAAGTATCATTATTGTGTTACAGAACATAAAATTATTATTATATAAGTAAATAATGAAATATATTAACTGCCATTAAATGATATATTTTATGTAAGAAATTTCAATATATGAGATACAAAAAAAAAAATACAATTGAATCCACAGTAGTTAATAAGTACAGGTAAATTATTTAAATATGGCAAGTATTTATTCAAACGGAACTGTGTTCAATCATTTTGAATTATTACTTTTGTAATTTATGATTTTATCACCTCGCTGTATTTATTTACCTATCTTTTGTTTTAAATCTTTGTAAATCAAGCAACATTGACAATATTTTAATTTTCAGTAGTTGCATTAAAAAAAATTGTTATTTTATCCAAAAATATGTGAAACTAGGCTCAATACCAAACAAAGATCGAAAATTAAATTAAAAATAATCCCAAAAGGAATAAGTTATATGCTCTTAAAGATTGTTTTCCATCTCTTTCCTGTAAAAAAAGTTTTATGGGTGATTCTACGATTAACGGTCATTTTGTATATAAAAATCGCACAAGAAAAATTTTGAATATTAGTAATTTATATAAAATTTTTATTCACTATCAACACATTTGTGCATACTGACATTATTTAACTTAAATTTTGAAGGAAAGTGTATATAAGTGTATGTAAGTGCTTTCGGCATAGATTGGACTTCGTAGAATGACCCTTATGTATAATCACAATGGAAATGAACATGTATGACGTCATTTATGCAAATCTTAAATTTAATATATCCTTATATATTTGATATGTGTTTAATATTTGGGAAATGAAATCAACAATAAATGTGAAGCAGTTTTTGCAAATATTAGATTATTAAGAAGTAAATTAATTTCAAAAAGTTGTAAAATGCTAATTTATAAAACTTATAAGGCCAATGGTTACATACGGATCAGAAACCTGGGTTTTGAGCAACAGAGACCAAAGTATATTAAGAAACTTTGAACGATGAATAATTCAAAAGATATATGGGGCTGTAAAAGAAAATAACATCTGGCGAAAAAGATACAACTTTGAAATAGACAAATTAATTAAAGGAAAAGACATAATAAAATTCATAAAAGCTAAAAGAATACAATGGATTGGACATGTTGAAAGAATGGAAGAAACGACTATGCCTAAGAAAATCATGAAGGGAAAATTATTCAATACGAGAAAAAGAGGTAGACCCAAATTGAGGTGGCTCGATCAAGTTCAGGAAGACTTATCAAAATAAAAAATAAAGAACTGGAAAATTAAAGCAAAGGAGAGAGGAACGTGGAACTCTATTGTAGAGAAAGCCAAGGCCCACCAAGGGCTGTAGACTTAAGCAAGAAGAAGAAGATGTGTTTAATATATAGGGCAGCATAAGTAAAACATTGTCATAATTTTTGTTTGCTTGTTCTTCCTTTGCCAAGTTTTGATAGATAGTTCGTAATTTTCAATTTGGTTAAAATAAACTATATTAAAGCAATAATAAAAATGATCTAACAAATTTAATTAAAATATACATAATTTTTACTAGATTAATATTTGAATAAAATATTAATTTATAAAAATTGTTATTAAAAATTGTCTTTGTTCTACAAAATACTCCACTTAATTTGGGAATACAATAAAAATGAAAGTTTTTTTTATTCTCAATTTAACACAACAGCTTAAAATATAATCATACTGGTTACTTTCCATAACATCAATTAGTCAAGCGGAAACATGGATTATATAATATTTATATTAACAACTAAAAACAAACCATGTCATGTCATACTGATTTGCGTCTTCATTTAAACTAATATTTCTAATTCAAAGCTGTGGAACGTGCCATTAACATCAATGTGTTTGATCTTCCATGTCGATGTAAGCCATTATGTGAATATTAATATTAGTTATCAACATTAAATATTATCATCCGTTAAATTCTACTTGGAAGGTTTACGCTGCCTAGCTAACTGCGTAAACCTTCCAAGTAGAATTAGCTTCCAAGTTTAACGAAATAGAATTAAATAAATTGTATTAGTAATAACAAATCTAAACACTTAAATTTTAATTTAGCTAATAAAATCGATGATATTGGGAAGTTATTCATGTGGAAATTAACCTTTACATGCTTTATTTAATTCAAATGAAGGTTATTTACACTTTTTTTTCTCTCTACAATTATTCCATTGTAGTACTTTTATTTTCATTTACATTTTATTTTTCTTGTTTTTTATTATTTATTTATTATTGTTATAAATTAGTATAAGAATTTTACTTTTATTTACAATAACAAAAAGATTCACGTATCTCTTGCATGCTATATAAAGAGTGTAATTATTATAAAATTGATGCGCGACACACAGATATATACATTCAAATAATCGAACGTAAATAAATAACACTTCGTAGAACTGAATACAGGCTACTTGTATCACCGTGCTCTGATTTTTTTTTTCTGAAAAAAAGGAATTCCGTTGAATAGGATGTGAAATTTTTTAAATTCTTTATTTAACGAAGGTAAATAATGATATGTCTGTGGGTATATTAAACATGACTCAGTATGTTTAAAGATCGGATTCTTAGTAAAATATTGCCTTGCCCCGAAATAGTATATTTGTCTTCTAATTTTGTTCTGTTGATTTAGAATTAGAAAATTCAAAAACATTCTTACAAAGATCTTGAGAAACAAAATCTATGGTTTTAGTTTATTTAAAAAAAAGAGATATACTTCACCCTTCTTGATCGATTTTTCAGTATTGTATATTGCCACTTAGGAATTTTATTAGCTTTTATAGTCAAATAGAATCCATTAATACTATATTGCTATTGACCACTTGCTATATTTCAGTTCTATACAGCTCAAATGAGAAATTACCTGTCTAAACTTATAATCACTGTCCTTTAAAATTAGTAGTAATTCAGTAGCTAAGCAATGTTAAAATTCACATTATCATTTTTATGCAAATGATTTAATCAAAATGCTTTAATAAAGTGAAGTTTTAATTACGATTAATTGAGCTGGGCTGTTATTATTCAACCACTTGCCGTGACTAGGCTTAAAAAATATTAACTGTAAATGTGAAAATGTAAATATGTATAGTAATTGTTTTGTACTGTTGAGAAGTGTCTATTTCTTTAGTAGCCATTACCCTTACGCAAAGCTAGGCAATCTTTATATTTTTGTTTATCATCGATTAAATTAAAACGTTTATCAAATTACAGATTCGCTTATCCTACGCAGCTCGTATTGATGAATTATTTTGCTAAATAATTATTGTTCAAAGAAATATTTTTATATGGTAACGATTACTTGTAATGAAATTACGAAGTACCAACTTGAAATACATTTATTTTAACTACTAATAAATGGTGATTGATTAAAAAATGACTGTTCCAGTATAGATAATTTTGTCACTTTTGTGTACTCAAAAAACAAGTAATAATTAATGTTTTCAACTAAAATAGCAGCTCCAATGCAAAGTTGTAAGCACGAAG
Source organism: Chrysopa pallens (assembly GCA_020423425.1). NCBI lineage: Eukaryota > Metazoa > Arthropoda > Insecta > Neuroptera > Chrysopidae > Chrysopa > Chrysopa pallens. The sequence continues at coordinate 47,969,096 of CM035593.1, read as the reverse complement.
ATCTATAATAATGAATCAATGTTAAAACCAAATACTCATCTGTATATGTCATATGCCTTCATATAAAAAATATTAAAATCTTTCGTTTTTGTGCATTTAAGTAGATCGTTATTCATTTTTCTCAACTTTACTGCTAAAATTGAACGTTATTCAAATGTTTTCATTTTTAACTGTCATTAGATGTATGTTGTTTAAAAATAATTATTTTTGTTAATTATTACTGAATTTAGTATTATTATAGTTTATTAAGTTTTAATTATTTTATTTAAATTGTTTATAACATTGATTATGTATAAATGCTAGTAGTATTATAGTTGTGCAGTTTTGATTATAGGGCTATCTGTTTTAAAAAGAAGTTTCTGTGATTTTAAGTACATTTAAAGAAAAGTTAACTCTCCAGGACAATATATATACATCCATGCTGGTAACAAAAATGCAATGAGTCAGTTACCATTAACCTCAAATTAAAATATGAAAATGCATACAATCCGTCCTTTAATTATACTTTAGTTTACGTATTACATGATAACCTTCGGTGGTACATTTTTATTTTAAAAGTTAATGTTCACAATAGAAATATAATACCTACTGCTGCAACAGATGCCGGTGATAAAAATAAATAATAAATCCGGGTTCAAATAAATCAGGTTGCTTGTTGTTAATGGTATAATTATTTCAATAAATAGGTACTATTCCATAAGTGTTACTATATTAACTGTAGCCCTGAATTCTTAAAAATGTTCCTATTTAAACAACTACATCTATTAATATTTTGCTTCGTCATTTCGATAAAATCGGAAAAATATTGTAACTTATGATAGATTGTAATAAACTTAAATTACATTATAAAATAAAACTACTAACAGTGTCAATTATTTATATGACCCGACAAATTATAGTTAGAATTACTTTCCTGGTATCGTTGGAGTCAATCCCCAATCTTCTGAACTTGTATAGAAATAAAATTAGTATTTTTAATAATTTATTTAAATACAATGTTTCCTATGTCCCCTTTTCCAAATTCTACATAGTCTACACAGTACATTTCTTGAATATGCATTTGCTTGAATGATTGAAGAAATGGCATTAGAAATTATTTGTAAATATAAATAATTATTAACTTAAATTAGTTTATAAATTTTTACTACTTTAGAATTTGCTCTGAGTCTACGCAGTCTACACAATACATTTCTTGAATATGCTAAACATGCCTAATGGCCCAATTGTAATACGTTAAAAGATAAAAAAGGGAAGATTATAATTTAAATAGAAGATATTAAGAGTTCTTTATGTAAACGCCTGTATACGCCAAAGAACTTAAGATAAATAACATGAGTAGATTGCTTTGACCATTTAAAAACAGTAATAAACTTAATATTGTCCGTAAAACGTGTTAATAATTTTCCACGCATATGCAATATTTTCTGAAAATATTAATAGGATTTTAAAAATATACTGAGATAAAAATGAATGAACTTTTTAATAGAATACAAACATTTAATGGTAAAATTTAAAAAATTTAATGCATTCTAAACGTTGAAAGATTGAATGGTTTTTCCATCTACGTCAATGACATAGTAAAAGTAGAACAAAAACACAAATAGCATAGAATTTTTTCGATGCATTGAGAGGTGTTAGAGTATAAGTTACTGCGTAAAATGATTATAAGTTGTTGAACTCCTTGAAATGAATTATAAGTATAAACATTGCAGTTTGTAAAGTCTATTTTACATGGCAAATATGTTTGTACTATTGAAGTGGAATAAAGTTTAAACTTTACAGGCTTAAAATCGGGACACAAAATTTTTTTTTTAGCATTACTTATTATCAGTTCCTTTAATTCTCTCTTTATTGTATAATATATGTGTTTTGTTCGCAAATTAAGATTTTACTTCGAAAAACAGACTTACTGTGCTGTGTTTTCTGTTATTTTTTTATTAAAGTTATTTATATATTTTGAAATATTTTATGGGTTTAAATATTCTGTCAAAATCATAGAGCAAATTTTTAAATTTTCATGAAATAAATTGAAATCGCTTACTGAACCGTGAAAAGAATGTCAATTTTTATGTTTTTATATGAATATAAAAATTTTAGGTAATAAAATTTTAAAATGTCTTTTGGAATAAATTTTTGAATAGGTAGAAATTTAATGACATGAATGACACCTTATCCAGATCTTAGTATGTACATTCAGATTCAATTTGATTATCCAATGGTTGGTTTGAAAAGTAACTTATAGTAATATGGTTTATAGATTCAAAAGTTAAACTCAAATGAATGATGACTTGGTGTCTATCAAGATTTTTTTGGTTGAGAACAATTTAATGACATTCAACCAAAAATAAATTTATACATTTGTCGATCGATATGCCTTTGGCTTTAATCGATATTTTTAAATTCACGCAGAGAACTTTCAAAGCTACGCATCCATCAAAAACAAACCATAAAATTGTTATAACCTTGGAATATAAACATAAATTATACGTTACTAAATTAACGTGAGATCATTTTTTAAGTAAAAAATACTCCTCGTACAAGCTATGCTTAATGCTAAAATCAATATAATTATTATATTGGCCAATTCAGGTTTATATTACAGAATTCATTGACGCAAAAGCAATATTAAAATCGTTTGAAAACGAAGAAGTAATAAAAAATAAGTTAAACATAAAATACTCTAAATATGCAGTCCATACAGTTTTAAACATGTATATAATAATAGTATTACAATTATATATGCGCAAAAGTCTATTTTGTCTTTAGACTTTTCTTCTATCTTGTTTCTTTTCTTCTTTCGCCTTTATGTTACTTTGTTCACGGACAGACATGCGGAAATTGACTAATTAGATGATTCTATGAACACCTATAGTAAAATTTTGTTTCTGCGGTCAATATTTTATAGCGTTACAAACTTTAGACTATAATTGTTATACTAGACGGATTATGTGTGCAGAGTATATGCAATTACGATTATCTTAGGACAAGTTATGCTTTTTGAAACTTTTAAGCATATAATTTTGCTGAAAAAATAGTATAAATTTTTACATTTTACATAATAAATGCTTGACGTGTATTATTGATAAAATCGTAAGGCTAGTCAAATTCATTCGATATCTGTTTCGCCTTTAGACGTTTAATTTTTCCATTTGATGTCATAATGTGAAAGGTTGATTACAATTTCTTTGAAACTTTGAACATTTCTACCTGCCACATTTACTGTCAAAAAAAGGAATAAAAATTTATTCTACCAAAAAAATTATGCGAGAAAAACTAACGTTGATTGATTGGATTAATAGGTAATAAGTACATAATCAACGTTATAATGAGTGAGTTAGGTCATATTATAATTAATTGAATAAATATTTATTGTTTCTAATCATTGAGCATTATTGTTATTAAATTGTTTTAATTAATTTATAATCAATATAATAAAAAATAATTGATTTATTCAATTATTAAAAATATTTCCACTTTTGTATTTATTCATATTCCAAATACTTACCTTATATTCATGCTTCACTGACATTCACTGTTCAATTGGTGTCTATTTATTTGTGTTATTAAATGATTCATTGAACTTTGCTCAAGAACATTATTATTGTTTATTTATAAAACGATTGTCCCGAGCAGAATTTTTCGATTATATGAATAACATGCATAACACTAACTATAACATAAGAGAAATAATTATTGGCTCTGAGAGCTGCAGACTTACAAGTCTACATATTCTCTGATTGGGTATGGGTTAAAAATAATTACTGCTTTTCTATCTTCTCTCGTTATTTCAAATCGATTGCAAATAACCGTCTCAAGCTCTCGGGTAATAGAGGGTGCAATAAATAATAATTATTTTCCCATTTTTCGTGGCCATTTCACATTGGATGCAAAAAATCGCTTTTAACTTAGCTTTCACCGTAGAATAAGTATTTTTGAAGATTGTCCTCAAAGGGATTCAGAATGATTTTTTTCCAAATTTTTAAACCGCAAATTTCCAGAATATGATAAAAACTCCTACCAAATAAAAATCGGACTACGCAATCGAAAGTTAAACCGAAACACAGACAGATAGATTGATAAATAGATAAATAGATGAATAGATAAATAGATAAATAAATAAATAGATAAATAGATATATAGATAAATAGATAAATAGATAAATAGATAAATAGATAAATAGATAAATAGATAAATAGATAATTAGATAAATAGATAAATAGATAAATAGATAGACAGATTAGATAGAGACACGCGTAATGGCAAAATTTTCTAGTTATACCATAGACCACACTACGTTCGAGCAATATATATTTACATGCAATAATAATATTTAGCATGTAAATATTGACACGCAAGCTAATCTAAAGCTAAAGTCGTAAACTGTAGAATCAGATTTCCTGTATGAAACTTAGATTCCAAAACTATCCTGTATACTGTTTACATTAGATCCCTTAAATGTGGATAGAAAAGGCTTTTCGGTGGCTGTTTTTTATATTAATTTTAACTATACTTATGACTGATAGTGAAAAGTTTTGTTATAAATTCTCTTTAAGTAAACTTGTAAACTTTTGCTTAAATATTTAAAATAATAAATAAAATATAAAACTTGTAAGTAAAAAGAGTTTAACATAAAAATTAAGTATACACGTATTTTTTATTCAAAAATGGCCTTATATTTTTTACAACCATCAAGTTTTATAATGCAAGTATCACTATATATGTACAAGAACTTAAGATATATCATTCATATATATCGTGCATACATTGACGACAAAAATGACCGCATATATCTCATAAGAAGATTAACAAAATTAGCCGATAAAATAGATTATATTTTATTGTTGTTTTGATTTGTGAAAGCATTATGCATGTATATATATCACATATAAATTTTTGTGTGGGTATTGTGAATTGATGTTATTAAAAATATAACGTATAGCGAATTCCGAAACAACACATATAGCTATTTCAATAGTAAGATACAATAGAATACGTAATTTTAATACTTTCTCAGAATACGAGGTAAACATTATTTGAGTATTTTTCGCATAATTGCCTATAAAACTATTTTACTAGTGTGTGCAAAAATTTTATACAACAGGTAATTAATAATATAAATTATATTTTATTTGAAATGATTTTTCATTGAAAATACGTTGAAAATATTATATAATTTGTAAAATAGCAAACCTGCAAACATATTCTATTTTTATTTGATCATCAAACAGATGAATAAAATTATCATTTATCATACCAAAGACAGCAATTAACTGAATCATTATTAATTTACAATGTAATGGTAATAAAGCTATGCTTTTATATTTCGATGAGATATAGTAAGTTATAATAAGTATAAATAATATAACTATTGACTAGAATACATTCTGTGAAACATAATTCTTTTATCATTCGCAACTCCTGTATTCTATATTTTTATAGTCATTTATTTTTAATAATCTTCTTGTTGACAAGATTTTCGTCGATAGTGTATGTTTATTTTTTCTTCAACGCAATAATTAATAAAATAATTTATGTTCAAATTTACTATTTATGGCTTATCTTACAAATATTTAATGCAAGTGAGATCATGTGAACGTAATAAAAACATTTAATTATTTATAATAATCAAAATTGATTTGAAATTTGCTAATGATAGGTATATTTCACAGTGATATACACAATCATTAAAACCGTTTATACCTTAAATTCAATAACATATAAAACCACATAGAAAATAATAGACTTTATCGGATTAAAAATAATTATAATTATAATAGTTTAAAAAAACTAAAAAAACACGCATGCATGCGTAGTTCGCGCACTAGCTCTATCTTTATTACTCTCATGCAAAGGATCCGTTCAGATGCGTTCTGCAGCCAACTTCAGAGAGTTACCTACAGACAAACAAACATACGAGTGAAGCTAATAAAAGCGTGTTAAAAAAACATGAATCTCGAGATTTAACTTTGCAACGATTCTCTTAAACTGACCAAGTTTACCCTATCACCGAGATTTTAACCTATCCAACGTTTTAAATTTTAATGCAAGTCGTCAGATTATTTATTTCCCACTATTTAAATATTGGTAGAGCCACAAAATAGTTGCTTTATTTCTTGAATATGGATTAGCGCGAGTAAAAACCTCGAAAATAGTTATATATATTGTTCGTATTTCTTGAATTATTTCCTACACAATAAAAAATCCAACCGCTCTCTATAATGTACAGGTAAAGTTTCTATTTTTAAATTTCTGAAGACTATTGTAATGCACATTGATCATCATGTAATTAACAAACCATACCTGAATTTTATGCGCTTGAGTACAGCTCATTTTGGGTGTTCCTTCAATAAGCACTAAAAGTTATTGAAACTTCGCATATCGATTACAAACCCATTGTCAACATAGTCTAAAAATTTGTATTTATAAGTACATCACATTTATTAAATAAATTTAATTAAAAAAACATTTTTAATTTATTTTAATATTTTAAGTATTCATTAAAAACGAATGTACTTTTGTAAAATATTTTCTAATTTTGTATTCAAAAACATTGAATGTATCATGAAAAATGGTTATATATTTTTTGTCTTGGACATTTATAGAAATAATTATTTGTTTTACAAAATGCATTACCATTTTCAATTTTTTTCGATTATTTACAACTTTTGGAACATCGTGTATATCAATTTTTTTTAAATACCAGAATGGAATATTTTATTATAAGTGTCTCATCTGGAGGAAGTTATGTGACACTTGCTTAGTTGTTGAAAACATATTGAAATAAATTTCCCAAATTACAATTATTCTAAGAAATAAACTATATTTGATAGATGATGGTTGGTCTAAACTAAAATTATCTAATTAATTTAAAGAAAGGTTATTATGATATTAATTATGTAAAATTGGTGGATTCTAGAAAAAAATGAAATTTGCATGTTCTAATTATTCAAAATTTATTTAATTATTCGAATAAAATGGTTTCACTTAAACATTCTTGCTTATCTTCCTTGAATTTTTTATCTTTTTTTAACCTAAGTTTATGCAAATCTTGAGTGTTAGACCAAAAAATTTTAAACTTCCTGGTTATATAATATCAACTGTTTTTTTTTTTTTTTTTTTTGCTATTTTTTGTATTTATCTTGCATAAATTGGATTTAGCTGCCCGTTTAATAAATAAAAATATAAATATTGATAAAATTTGACTATCACGAAATTATTACAAGAATAAAGGCTATTCTTCTAACCTCTTCTCAAAAGTATGAAATTTATGCATCAAAAATTCACAAGTATCATTCATTATCCGATTAAATATTACCCGCATCATGCATAGTAGAAGAGACTTCTTTACCAATGGATGTGACACGAGTAGCTTAAATTTTAGAACAAAATATTAGTAAATATAATTAAAGACTCTAGAAACTGTCATTTTTAAAATATACATCTCCTTAAGGAACCTCAATAAAAAAATTTTACTGTGGGTCTTTAAGGGGATTGTTTGCACGTAATTTGTATAGCTAGTGTCAAACAATATTTATTAAATAATTACTTAAAATGACATATTAGAGTAGTTATTGGGTTAAAAATTGTAAGAATGATCGAAGAAATTGCATGAGTAAAATTAACAAAAAATTATCGTGAAACATTTTTATTTTTCGATTAATATAACCATTTTCAAACCATTATAATCATTAACCAAAACTAATTAAACCTTTATAGAAATGATTATATTAAACGAAATAGTATATTGTTACAATAATTTTTGTAAATTTTAATAATAAAGTAGAAATTAGGTAAATATTTCGTGTTACTATTTATTAATATGGCTTTCCACAAAAATACGCCACAAAAATAATTATTTTTAATCGCAAATATAAAAAATTATTCATTTTAATTTGTTAATAAATTTTGAGAAATTCCCTATGCCAAATCCATAAACTATAGAGTTATGTTAAATCATATACCATTCACAGACTTATTATATATCTTTTGATTAATAATAGCAATATTTTGTAATTAAAGTAACGAAAGAAAATAATTTGATATACGGTGACCATATTTAGTATTTATGTAATTCAGATAATTTAGCAGTACAAAAAAAGATCAAATAGATATTGTGCACCTAGTATCTTAATTTGTATTATTTTGAAGCGTCTTTACTTCACGAGCGTGTTTAAAAATCAGCACGATATTAAGATATGAATTACATGTTAAACATCGTTTTCAAGAATGAGATGGATAAGCTTTTATAGGTTTGTTTTTGAAACAATTTTAATTTGATTTGTAATTTTTGTTATATGGTATTGAGTCTAATTTAACATTTTAATGTGAAATATAGCAAATTCAGTATCATTCAACATTCTTATTAACAACAGTTTTTGTAAACAAGAACACGATTAATCTGGTACAATCAAAAAAATCATATATAACGTTTAGATTAAGAATTAATTAATCATAATTCTATCGTTGATTTTACAATGGATTTCAACTAGTTTATAGGAAAAATTATAATTTATGTACTTAGCACTTTAAGTACATACTATTTTAACAAAAATAAAATAAAAAGCGGAAGAATTATTATTAATATTATATAAAATATGGTATAATGTATGGATATTATTAATACACCTGGTGGGCATTTTTTAAAACCTTGAAGTTGACCAGATAATGTCCGTCATTGTAATATGTAATATTGTAATTTACTGTTACCAATGTGAATTAATTTTTTTCTATGTATTTATAGAAATATTATTGATAAGAAACAATCATATATACTATTGTTTAAAGAAATAAATCAAATTTAAGGACAAATTAGAAAACCAATATAACTTTTCATAGTAAGTCAGGGAAAAACGTCTATTAAGAGCATTTAAGATAATTTGATACATTTTTGAAAGTAATTAGAATAAAAATAAAATTTAAAATATTTAACGTTTTTAACCGGTTGCGATCACATCTCCATATAATAACATTACGGTCACACGGGGTCCAGTAGACCTCATGCAGAAAAACAATTCCTACTCGCGTTCTATTTGATTTATTGAATTAAATCTTGTGCTAAACTTTAATTTAACATTCCCTCTAAGTTATCTATTAGTTTTTGTCTTTTATAAAAATATTGAAATTGTTCAAAAACAATAGGAAAAATTTGCACTTTTTTTTTATACAATCGTGTAAAATTTAATTTTAGCAATCTTAAAAAAATTAGGGGTTCACTGGACCCCATATGATCGTAACGGGTTAAAAGAAGGTAAAACGTGAAAAATAATTAAAACATTCTTTATACAGATTTATAGCCCAAAATCACGGTGGCAAAGTATTTATGTATTATATATAAGTTTCCAAATCAAAATTACAAAATGCAATGAAATAAATTTGTTAAATATAATATTTGTTGTTTTAAATTTCGATCAAGCATTATTTATAAGTAAATTTTGACCCAAAAATGTACAAAAACATAACACTTTAAGGATTTCATGTATAGTTTTCAAATATTGCTTACAATAGTATTTTGACACCAATATCTCGGACTGATTTCGGAACGGAAACTCTACATCCAATTGTTAAATACATAAATGTTTTACTTTGGGTAAAATGTTTTTATTTCAATAATTCACCAATCAATAATTATTGACACACTAAATTTTTCTTTGGAGTTTTTAATTTTAATTATGCATTGTTTTTTAATATATGTACAAAAATTAAAAGGCATTATTTATTCAAATATAATTGTTTTTATGAAAACTAAGTGAATATCTTAAAATTAGTTAATACTTGTAATTATTAAGCTTTACATTTCTTTTTGTTCAAATTGAAAAATAAAAGTGTTTACAAAATTTCAAAGATTTTTTATTAAAATCTAAGCAATTTTTGACTCTTAATGTCTTTGGCTCGCTTCTTTTTCAATAAAAAATAAATTTTTGCTTTGTCTTCCTTTGAATGAAAAAGTATTTTACTTACCTACATTACCTTAAATTTTTTTAATAAAAATCATCCGTTTGCAAAAATTGTTTCACCTTGAAACAATAAATATGTTATATAAAGCAAATTAACAAATTTTTGTCAAGATACATTTTAGCATGACACAAAATATAGAATGTACTTACATTAATAATCAATTAATTGTAATTTATTTTGGTTGTAACAGTTTAAAAAAAAAATCGTATCCGGATCAATGTTAAATAATTACTTTATGTTAACAAATTAAACTTTACATTTAAGGTAGTAAGTAGCATATTCGAGAACACAATGTCAAGGATGATTAACATTGAATTAAAATTATAAAATTTATAAATTTTTTGTAGTTTCGTTATTAACTTATTTGTAATGATGAAGGTTACATTTTACCATTGTGTACGGTTTTTTTTTTATTCTTTTTTTTACACAATTTTTAAATGTATTAAATGTACTGATTATAGACAATAATAGGTATACTAATTAATTAGTGTATTTATTATTAATATTATATATGTGAATCAAATATTTGAAATCATGTTCTTCTCTATGAAAGTATATGGTAGGATTGATATTCAAGCCCTAAGAGAATATTATTTTATATAATAAAGCACTCAAGTATAATCTTAAAAGTTATGTATCAATTATTAAGACAATTTATTAAACAATTATACAATAATCATTTGAATGTGGAAGATAAATACCAAAATTACTGACTTTAAATGTTTATCAATTCTGACTAGTCTTTGGAAAATTTTCTACTTAATATTTATTAAAACAATAATATTTCAGAGAATGACAATAAAAACCCACTAAAGAGATTTTTACAAAATTTATTATAGTATAAAATTTCCATTGATTAATAGTTTAGCTTTTTCTTAGTAAATGTAAACAAGAGATTATGTACTTTTTTTGACAAAACGTTTCCAGTAACCAGCTATTACCGTGACAATTTTATTAGCTCAAATTAATAATAAAAAAAAAACGATAAATATTGTGGTTAAAACTTTTGTTTATAACAAATATGACAAGAAATGGTGAATTTGGCATGTAGGACCCATACCAATATCTTCCTGATTTATTAAATTATTTGATTCATTTATAAATTATAGTGTAAATTAATACACAGAAATGCAGATACTAGATACAAAATACGTGTTTTTTATATTCTATTTGAAACTGTTTTCTTAAAGTGTGCATTTAAATATAATATAATCAATACCTACTTTTTTATATCTTGCGACCATTAATGATGATAACTAAATACAAATCTATAAATATCAATGGCTAAATTTTAAATAGACTAAAACTATTTTTAATTTTAATTTTTTTCTATTCATCCATTCCGATGAAAATTTTTAAAAAGAAATTTTTCCTTTAAACTAATTAGAGAAAACATACAAAATTACAAATATTTTATTTTATATAATTTTATTTTATATATAAATAAGCAAACAGAAGTTTTCAATCGTTTTTATCGATATTTATTCTCAAAAAAAGCATAAAGAGCGTAGAAAGAATATTAATTTGGTGTGACTTTTTTTCGATTATCTTGGTCGAATATCAAAAATAAAAATCCGTCTGACGTCCGTCAACTATATTTTTGTGTTTTATTGTTATAATATTATTAGGAGACTATGATTTAAGATTACATTCCCGCTCTCAGAAGCTTCTTAATGGATATTGCTTATCAAACTTAAATAACAAACTTAATTATAAAATAAATCACATCCGAATATTTGACCTAAAACGAAACGTAAAGATTCTTACACTAAATTTTTTCTGTTGATTTTTATAGCAAAGACAAGTACTTTCTTTCAGAGAGTTGATATCTAATTATTTGTTTCATATTCATTAACTGATTGTGGTCATTTATAAGATAATAAATGACTAATATTATTGTGGTTAACATAATTGTTTCTTCCATCATAAATGTTGGTATTTTTTTAATAAAAAAAATGACACTGATGTTTAAATAATATGCTCTGAACTATTGATTGTGCTTAATCCTTACTGAATACAATGCATATGTACAACGTCTCTCAGACTGTTTGTCTGTATGCAACTCAAATATCACTAAGATTTACCTTATTCCTCCATTATGGTAAACTATAAGATCTTAAAACATGAACAGTTTTATCTAGTCTATATGAACCATTCCACATAGTGGCATATTCGTTTGTGATCTAAACGTACGTAATTGCATCATAATAATTTTTGTCATACATTACCTTAAATGTCAAACACACGCTTTCGTGCGACTATTCAACAAACGACTATCGACTATCGACTATTAAGAACCGGCTTAAAATATGAAAAACTCTTTCGTTTCGTTCAGTAAATTTTAGCCTTTAAAAGAAAGATTCATTTTACTTCTGAGTTAAATCTATCGATGCCGGTATAAATACGGGTAGGCATTAGTTTTTAGAAAAAGGAAACTATTTTTATTTTATTTTTTCGCCTTCAGAGAAGTTTGATTCTGGTAGTTCCTCAAAATAAGCATTCGTGTGATCTAGCATTTGGTAAATGTTAACACAAATTCATACATTTGTTGTTTGAATGTATTTTGTAAATATGAGCACAAGAAAAGGCGGTTTAAAGGAAAATGAATGCAAACTTCGTAAAAGATAGAGTGGAGAGTGTAATTGGACGATAAATAATTAGTTGAATAGGTAGTTCAAATATAGAGTAATGAAGGGATTTATGGACAAAATATAGGTATAATAATTCAATGATATTTAGATCGAATATAATCCAAAGACTTAAATTGGTCCAGCGAAGTATCAACTAATACTTACATAATTAAGTATCACAAATATTATGAATGATAGTTAATACCATGCAATTAGTATTTCTTAGGAATGATAGAAAATACCATGCGATTAACACCTGTACATCAAGGTCAACACAGGAAGTCAATTTATCAATTAAAAAAATTTACTATAAAGTTTTTTAATGCGATTCCACCTATAATTTACTTAATTTTGATTTTTTCAATTGCTTTGTCAGTGAAAATTATGACTTTTTAATGAAAAATATAAAGTTTAGATTTAATAAAATAACAACTTTTGTCAATGAAATTATTTATATTTTTAATTCCTGCAAAGCTGTTTCGGTGTTAGCAAACGCAAAACTGAGCAAAATATATTCTTATAATTAGCAGATTGATGATATTCAATTATGAGGTAATATCTAAAAAAATTTTCAACAATTCAGAAAATTTTTAATCAATAAAAATTATTATGATTAACAGTTCAATCGGAAACTCAATTAAAGGGTTTGTCCTTGTTTAGAACGAAATTATTGATTATAAATTATAAAAATACTTCTATTAAATTTTTATGATTTTTAAGAATATTTTTAATCATTTTTATATAATTTTTTAAAAATTAGTAGAAAACTTTGAAATAACTCATTAAAGTCTTTGAATATTCTGCTCAATATATTACAATAAAATCAAAATTCAACCTTATATTCCAATCCACTTATTCTAATTTATATTATTATAATTTATTTTAAAATTTATTTAATTACATATTGTCTAGAACAATGTCTGTTTTGAAAAGGATATTATTTTTTGCAGAAATTAAATCACAGTACAATTGTATAGTTGTAAAAAATTACAAAAAAAAAAAAAATAATAATTATTATAAATAAAATTAAAAAAAAAAAAAAAAACACGAAACAAGAAACAAGAAACAAGAAACAAGAAACAAAAATGGATACAAAACTTCCTCGTAATGTACGATTATCCTCACTTAAGAAATTATTAATATTCAACGAATGAGCTATAATTTTGATACAAGATGAAAAATACATTTTTGTTATATATCAATTATATCTGTACCAGTGAGCTAACGAAGCTAACTAAGTTCATTTTGTTGCGATTTTCTGTTAAAGTTTGTTTCCTCTCAATATGCAGAACAATCCATTTCAACAATATTCAAACTACTGATACATTTACAAAAAAATTTCATCAAAATGGGTTGGATGGTTAACGATATATCGGTATTTATATTAAAATACCTATTATAGAGTATATGTAGTTAAATAGCTATATCTGTGGAATAAGCTAATCGATTGAGTTGCAGTTTGGATACGAGCTAAAAAATATATGTTCTACATTTATAATAAAATTTTCTGATGCAAAAAACTTAATTAATTTTTTGTTTGTTTATTCTTTTTCATTTTCTTTTTGCCTCTTTTTATTTATAACTATGTTCTAGAATAATCGCATTCATACAAAAATTTATATCTAAATCGGACTATCAGTTTTCGATATATCGGCCTAACAGTGTCAAAATGGAGGTAGGTTTCGTAAGTTACGGAACAGTAATTTATAGATGAGATATTTCTAAAACAGGAATACCTGAACAACTCTACTAAGGTTTATCACAAATTTATAAATATTCTTTTATAAGTTGTAGAGCTATGCGTATTTATCTGAATGAATTTCGCTAACCGACCGACATGAAACGAAAATTTCTCAGGAAATTTCAAAATGTCATATATTAAACAAATTTTGAAAACGTGCAAAAAATTGTTTTTCACATGAGGAAAACAATATTTCCAAATTCGGAAGTAAAAAAAAATTAAATAAACAAAAATAAAACAATAATTTTGAAGTAACTGATGTTCGAGTATAATAATTCCTTAATCTTTTAGTCTACTACTAATTGATAAAGTATTATTTATATGTTATATGTACTGATTATAAAAACAAATGTAATTACAGTTTAAAAGTGGTTTTAAATGTATTTAAGTTCAAAGATTCCGTAACTGATCTGGAATCACAGCTAAGTTTAAAAAGTCAATTTTTGAAACCGACTCAGTGCCCAAGCAAGTAAAGTCAATACATTGACTACTTAGACTGTAGTTTGTGGATTTAAATCCAGGCAGTTTGATCAATTAAAAAAAACATTAAATAAATAAAGGGGCGAATAATTTATCACACAGTCGCATTGATAAGAACCAAGTATCCTGCACCACCAACAACATTATAACAAAGTTATTTACTTCTACCTTTGCCTTCAGGTTATGAAGTGTTCTTAAGATATTTAGAACCTATCTAGAGTGGAAAACACAAGGAAAATGCATACAAAGACACTCTAGAAACATTAAGTATAGATTTGTATATCGAGAAGCCAAGGAAATAGGTCTTTCGTGGGACGAATTAAGTGCGAAAGGACAGAGAACTAAACAGAGAAACAGAGTTTATTGGGAATATTTGGAGAACGCCATACGACAGAACGTCCTATATATATATATATATATATATATATATATAGGACGTTCTGTCGTATGGCGTTCTCCAAATATTCCCAATAAACTCTGTTTCTCTGTTTAGTTCTCTGTCCTTTCGCACTTAATTCGTCCCACGAAAGACCTATTTCCTTGGCTTCTCGATATACAAATCTATACTTAATGTTTCTAGAGTGTCTTTGTATGCATTTTCCTTGTGTTTTCCACTCTAGATAGGTTCTAAATATCTTAAGAACACTTCATAACCTGAAGGCAAAGGTAAATATATATATATTTATATTTATTTAAGTATTTTCGTAAGATATCGATTAATAAAAAATTGTACAATAAATGTATTTTGTACTTAGCCATTCATGTCTCATACGCATACACATAAAACTTTTGACAAATGTGAATTTTTCCAAGGATTGACTTCCAAGCATATCTACGTCATTGTCATATCTATAATATTGATGCCATTAAGGGACCATTGAATACCACTGCCCTTGACAACACTGTTCAAAACTTTAGGTATTATTCCAGTGTGCATTTCAATAGGTTCGGTTAATAAGGCCTGATGTATTTCGCCAAAATTCACTAATCGTATTTATCGTATCGTATCGCAATCGTATCATAAATCGTATTTACGATGATATAATTAAAACAAATACTTTATGTTTTTGTTGTTTAAACACAGAACCTCAATTATAATACATTTTTTCCTACTTGATCGATATTATTTTAAATTTATATGTGAATTGATTTTAAAATAAAAAAATAAAAAACTAATAATTGAATATTTCAATTTTTTTGTCTGTTAATGTGCAGGTTGTATTTTTTAAAATTGTTTATAGAAATTACGAAATATTATTCTCCTAATATTAATAATGTAACATCTATTGTTTCACACAATATTTACTTATGTATTCTTACGAAATAAGAATATGGCTTATTTTATGCAAAATATTTACAGTCATAAAACATGTGAATAAAACCACTTATAGTATTTATTGTTTAAACATGACATATGACAGTGAATCAATTTTTGAGATAATTTATATTTAGTGACCATTTTAGCTTAGTGGAGCCTTGGGCATAAGATGGGGTAAAAGTTTTTTCTGTCAACAAGCTCGTTTTAATGGTTAAAATTTAGGAATTCAACTGATAATATTAAGAAGGACCAATGCCTAGTATACTTATAAATATATACTTGGATGTGTCCAAAATATTCCAAATATCTGTTTAAAAATTCAATAACATTTTTCAGTTTTATATATTTTTTTTTTTTAATAATTTTCCAAACAAATTTTTAGAGGAAAACTTGAAAATGTTCTGTGACTCAGCAGTACCTTATGATTTGGGGAACTCCGGAAAGAAAAAAATTTTCATTGATTTTTTATCATTTTAAAAATTTTCTACTTTTTTCTGAAAAAAGGACCATAAAATAACGATTACAAAAAGTGGAGTTTTTTTATATTAAAATTGGCTTCAGCAAATACTGCTGCTATATGTCTGGCTATATTTTGTTGTTCTCTAATAGTATTTGTTTTTTAAATTTTTTCTTATTGAAGATGACAGCTTTTGATCAATTCTGGGTTTAATTTCATCATTTTGATGATTTTTATTGTTTTATTTTATCATGCACATGCTGGATAAAAAAATGCATACTGTAAAACATTGTATTTGTGTAAGATTTAATTTATTCGAGTTCAATAATAATTCTCAAGGATACCACAAGCATTTTTTTAATTTTATGTCTTAATTAAATAAAAAACATGACTTGTATTAAGAATTTTTATAGAAAAATGCTGCCACACAGAATTAATGACTGATATACAATAATTTTTTTTTTAATTCTGTTTTTAGAAAACAATATTCTAGAAAAATATTCAATTCAACAAATATATTGAAACAAAATACAAAAAAATAGGTGTAGTGAAATGTAAGGATAATAAAAAAAACATAAAAATAATGGTGTTGACAGTTTTTGGCCATAAGTGTGTGGTTATTAAAATATTGGCCAATACATAATTAAAAATTTTTTTTCAAAAAGACTCTCAGTTCGTATCGAAATTTAACTTGAGTATTCTTTTCTAAAATGGTTCAAATAAGTATTATGAAACTTATATAGTATGTTCACACAAAAAAATTTAAGCTTCATAACTCTTTCTGAATTTCTCTAAGAAAATTCAGATGAGAGGGGGAATTCCACTAATCACATTTAGCTACATACATAATACTGTACAAACTTTAATTGACTTATAGGCTCACTTATAGGTATTCGTTTTATACTGGCTTCAATAATTTGAACTTTGCAGTAAATTTAATAAATTTCTTATTATATACCGGATATAAACATTCATCGCTATAATTACATTGTGATTTGTTTGTTTGTTTTTTTTTTATGTAAAAAATATATTTTACTATTTTATTTAAAGCGAATCATTTATTTAGAATCAAGGATTACTTAAACCGATTACCAGGATATTTATCAATCAATAATGGCAAATTTAATTCTGTGAAATCATTGAAAATTTTATGTGTATCACGCGACAGTCTCTTATGAAAATATGACGGGAAATCCTTGTTTACAACCCTTGATTCAGATTTTATATTAGATCAACTCTTCCGGGTATGAATAATATTGAGGTTATGAAAGTTAAATTGTATTGTGGCACGTTGATTAATATTTCTTAGAAACTATTGGTAACACAGTAAAATTATTTATACATTTACTGTTTATAAAAATTTTACAAGTTATTAGATTCGTAATATTAACAGACGCCTATAGTTACATGCAAATAAATATTTTTGATTGTTTTCAACAAACATCACGGATTAATATAACAAAATATAAATATCTTTTATAACCCAACAGATATTGTAATAACTATAAATAAATATTTACATTTTTAATAAAAATGTCTGTGAAAAATTTTACCCAATAGTTTTCAAGAAATTAAAATATACATTTTTTGGAAAAGAGAATTTACAAAGGAACAAAATTATGTTCAACATGTAGTCTCAAATTGATGTAACCGACGAATTTTTTTATAATACAATTTTATCATATTTATTATAAATACTTCATATTTACTCCATTGACTAACATACATTTGTACATTTGAGTAAAATTTTTGGGTAAATAGTGCTTATAAAATAAAACACTTGATAGCTGACAAAGATCGCGTGCGAAAGATAATTGATATGTTGGTCTAAAGTATGTTACGCTAACAAATATTGAAGACTACCTGGGTAAATAATATATAAAGTCCATTTGCGTTTACTCATTCCTGTCATACAGATATCCTCAAAAACAAAAAGTAATAGCGTGCTGAAATTTCAAGGTCGCATTGTAGATCTAAAAACTGCATGAAAATCGATACATTGGATCTTGAAAGGATACAAGAAAAATTTAAAGACAAAAAATGTTTTAAAAACAAACAACTTACGAGAGAAACATGTTCGTATCGGCTGTTTAAATTGGCCACAATTTCAGTTCAAATTTAACCAAAAATGTTTTCGTCTATAGCTTTTACGTATAATAAGTACATTAGTGGAATAATACCACTTCCACTGGAAAATCATCTATAAGGAATCGATATTTCAAATTTGTTCAAAAAAACTAAGCTAAAGAGAAATGAATATGAAAAAGTATTAGGCTAGTCGGAAAGTTGGCTCAAGAAAAAACTAATTGATACAGCTGTGGGTAAACAAAAAGAAAAAATTAAGATTTGAATTTGTAATTTGCATCAAAATAAAAATTATTGTATAATCTGTGTAAAATAATAGGTAGACTGTCGTTCATTGGCTGCGATAATTAACGTACTGTTGGGTACTTTGCTATCCTCTAAATATTATTACGCCTATAGTATATTCACTTAAAATATATTATGAAAGCTGTCTACTTATTAGACAATAAATATTGAATAGTTTGTAGCAAAGAATGACGTAAATGCATATTTTCTTATTTCAAACATTTCACAGCGCGATTTTTTCGTAATCAGAAGTGTAATTTTTTTTATACAAATTATGTAAGGTCTTTCCACTATATCGGCTATTAAAAATAATTAACTAGCTCAGTTTTTATATCTTTGATTTTTTTTATGATTTATATTTTTAGATGTTACTAATTTCAAGGTTAAGATCAAAATTAATTTGTTTCTATTTTATAAGTGAATCACATCGGATCTCGGAATTACTTAACCGGTAAGTTATGATATGTGTACCTATGAAGTACCAATTTTATACAGTGTACGTTAATATTTGACCTCCATAAATATATCTACATTATATATTTTTCTAATATTTAAAGTACCTATATATACACATACATATTATATACATAACATAATCAAAATAGGATATTTATATTAATAATACATTATCTAAGATAAATCCGCCTATATGTAAATTGCTTTTTTTTTTCTTTATAAATTTAATTATAAATATTTTAAATATTTATTAATCAGAGCGAGGTTTTACATATTATATTTTGTAATAGTCAATTGCGTCGTTAAAAAGTGATGCATAAAATAGATTACGTATGGGTGGAATAGGATTTAATTCACCCTTTTTAGATAAATACTTGTACATCAACATGACCAATTAATTATATTGGAATTTGTTTAATGAAATGTGGAATATCATGGTCAAATCCTAGAATGACGCAACAATTGAGTAAAATTTAGTTTATGTAATTACATAGTTTTTATGCATTTTAATTGACATTTAAAAGTCGTATCAAGTATCTACATTTCTTTGTGTAATGCGTATATGACACTATCCAAGTAAAAACGAGTGATAATAACAATTTTCATATGTAATTGCTTAGCACTTGACATATAGTTGAGTATTCATGCTTGCACTATTTTTAATCATTAGAATTAGTAAATTTCTTTGAGCATCCAAGAAAACAATTGAATATGAAGCCTTGACCCTTTTTTCAGTTTATTGGTAAATTTAATCATGCTAATTTATAAACGGCGTTAAGCAACCCTTTCGACAGTGGTACAAACACTACAAAATCATACTTGTGTTGTTGCACACCTTGTTACGCTTTGTTGTAATAATTTTTACCGGAAAAATTAAAAAAAAAAAACTTTTTATTTTATTAAACCATTTCACATTAAATGCAAGATGGACGCATATTCCAAAGATCATTTTTTAAAACTTTACCCTGTCATAAAAAGGGTTAAGGAAAAAAAAAACAATTTAGTTGTTTACCCTAATCATTCCACATCGAATGCAAAAAACGCATAACTTCATCCTTTCTAGAACATATTTGTCACTTATTTAATCACAAAAATTTGTTTTCCACATTATTAAATCTCCTAAGAGAAAGTTTTTCATCATTTCCTCCAGTTTCAGATAACAACAACAAAATTTATGAAAACTACTGCAATTTATTTTTTTTGTGTGTAAAGCAAAATAATAACTTAAAATAATATTAATTTGTTTCCTTAATAAAGAATAATAAAAATTTTATAGCTTCATAGAACATAGAAATAATAATTGAACACTTATTTCTACAAAGTAACTTTTAAACTTAGACAATTTCTAGTTCAAAAATCTAATAAATATTTACAAACTAAAAAACTATTGTTCCACGTGAAGGATATTAAATTTTTTCGATATAAAAATATTTATATATGTAGTAAAACTTCATATGTTAGAAATTATACAAAATATCAAAATGTCAGTGACTTGGAAATGAACAGGTCAGACAAATAATTTCCTTATTATAATAATATTATTGTAGGTGTATTTATTTGCTAAAACATCGATTATTTTAATCGATTGTTTACGAATTCCTAATCAGAAATTTAAAATTTAATGTATCCGCCCTGCTTTAATTACCTAGGTATGCTGTCTAAATTATCTTAAAATCGAATTAGAAGGTAGTTTTCTAAAAGAGATTCTTGGTATTAAAACTTTAATTTAACTAATGTGGGATATTCTCCAAAATGTATATATCTGAGGGACTAAGACTCGGGCCCTATAAAATATAGGACGAATAGACAGCCTTTTTTAACAATCATGTTAAAATTTTAATAAACTTTTGTTTTAATTCATTATTTTTTGCATTCATGGGATTTTTCAGTGAAATCGCTGGCAACTTATACAAGGTCCTTAAAAATAAATTTCGTTATCTCCTTGTTATCGAGAAACCTTCCATTTAAAGCATATAAACTCACATGTGTAATTTCGCTCTTTTTGTAAAGCTATCAAATAATAAACGCATATATAAAATTTTGGTACTGGTGTTCATAGAATCATTAAATTAGTCAATTTAAGTTTGTCGGTTCATCTGACATCACGATAATTCAAAAATGAAAAGAGAAAGCCAGCTAAAATTTTGGTGGCGTATTCTGGTTTTTAAAAGTTCGTGAATTAGCAAAATCAATCCAATGGGTCCAATGGATCCTTGTCCTAACATTAGAACTAATTTTTTTGAAAAAATGTTTAGATTTGCCACAGTTTTCAAATCTCAAATCTAGATAATAAACATATTTCACGACTTTCAAAAATTTTTTTACATTTTGAATTATTGACTATTTTGTTCTACTTACATTAAGAGGAGGAAGTAAAAATAACAATTAAAATTATTATACTTCCGTTAAATAATTTTTTTTTTATTGATTAGTAATTGTTATAAAAAATTATGCACGATATTGATTTATTATTGATAAGCAAATTTAGATCACCTCTCAAGTACATTATGGCATCGAGGAATAGTACAATATATCTAGTACTTATTAAAATTTCTGTTTTACCATATAATAGAAGTTTCATAATAAAAAAATTATTTAATAAAATGTAGAAAATTTCTATTTATGGAGATTGTAATCAAATTAAAAACAAATTTATTTTTGTACAATTACAGTTATTTTGCATTATAAATAAATTCTAATTAGAAGTAGTTGACTAGTTATAAGTATTCTATTAAAAATTGAACATAACAACTAAGAGTGAAAATTGTTTAGATATTCGACATATAATTGAGTATCAATGTATGAATCTAAACATTAAACAAAAAAATATTTCAAATAAAAGTTAGTTGTTTTGAAAAATGCAACATTTCTTACAAACCTTTTTCGGTTGAAGACTTAAACCGTATCTATTACACCCAATGGACCGATTTTGCTCACCTACGAACTTGATCTTACTTTTTAGGTCTTGAATGTTAAATATAGAAAATTTTGAATCAGTCCAATACTCTATTCCTGATGTATATATACTTTTATCCTTTATTTTATTGATTAAGTAAAATCCAAAAAATCTGCTAAAATATATATTTATATATATTAATTTTACAAGAAAATATTTACACACAACATTTATAGTAGTAATGATTATGCAACTAGGAATACAAGTAAAACCTCTTGGGAATCTCCATGTATACAAAGATCCTATTAATAGAGCCATACACTTTAAAAATAAAATTAAATATCCTTGTAAAAAGTGATTTTTCTACTTTTAGATTTGTGGGTGTCGTATGCCAAACGTGATTAATAAAATTTATAGTTTATAAAATAATCAAAGCACGTTGAAAATTATTTCTTATGAAGTTTGAATTATACAAAATAACTCCTGTTATATCGAAGCGAAACATACTTTTTTTAAAATCGAAAACCCAATGAGCATGGAAATATGACAACAGAAAATGAAAAAACTTGTCTAGAAACTATTTGATTTAAAATCGAACAGATAGTATCGGTTTACTGCATAAATGTCTCTATATAAATCTTTTAAAATATAAATTTAGTTTCCTGTACCTGATTATATAACACAAACCGCTTTAGTGTGAAATATTTTTTAATAAAGTCGTAAGAGTCAAAAAATTAAACTAGTGGTGTTTTTTTCAAAATATTTATATTAAATCAATCTTTGATCATTTAACAATAAAATAACACAAAGTAATCAGCAAAATCTAAGATGAAAACAATTAGAAAAAAATACTCTTCTATATGTAAAACTAACTCAACTGACCAACTCTCATGACGTGTTCAGGGAAGATTGCCATGCTAGTTTTATCATCCTTAATTTCTAATATTTATTTTTTATTTGTCTTTGTTAGGTCGTAGCTTAATCCTTTTTCGAATCTCTCTATTTTACTCATCAAAATGTGAAACACAAGTCCATCTGAGTTCTTAAAGATTATTTTATATTTATTATGTCATAAATATCATATTTATGTCATAAATATGAAATTTAAAAGATGTACGGTTTTGAAAATTTTTCTTCTGTTCAGTCGAGAGTTTTTTGTTTGTTTGTTTTTTTTTTTTTCTTTTGTATTTTTTTTGTTTAATCAATATTTTTGTACATTCAAATCTACTTAATTTAAAGATTTTTCCTTCAGCTCCATTTTCGTGAAGTAAAATTGTTTCAATTAAATATTAAAAATTATTTGTCAAAATGTCTATTAGGAGTATAAAAAAGTATATAAAAGTGTTTTCGTCGATGATGAATGAATACATTGTTTTTGAAATACGTATTTATATTATAAAAAATTCATTTAGATATTTGTGCGAATTTATTACTTTTATTACAGGCGGAGTATTTACACGGTAATTCAATTAAAAAAATCTTAATAGATAGAGAAAAAACTCTTAATAAATGAAATACAAATTTCCCAATGATAAGATTGTAACATAATTGTATTAAAATATTAATATTGCTAAGAATAGTATTCTATGGATATACCTACATAATGTACAATAGCTGTAATAGTAAATATATATGTATAATAGCTGTATAAGATTCCGTATATATTCAATGACAGTGTACCTAGTGTTATTTTACTGTTATACATATATCATTTTTGTAATTATGGAAATTTTATACAAGTAACATAATATCAATTTGAAAATCAGCCTAAATCATTTCAACACAGTATACACTTTTTCCTCACTCAATCTGGTATCAAAAAAGGAATTATAAAATAAAAAATATTAAATTAAACTTACTTCATAGACCAGTGCAAAACCGTTTTAAATACCGTATTAGTCGAAAAATTTTGTTCATGATGTAAGTTCCGGAAGGGAGAGAAGGTGGGAGTATATACGTAAATTATACATCTATTCGAAAAAGTTACAAGATGTAGAAAATAAAAAAATCTAAAACTTTATAACTGAACATTATTGACCATATTATCCTTAAAATTATAGAATTAAAATATGTTATAGTTTAAATACAAAAATATCGATAAAATTTCAAAAAACCTGAAAAAACATCTTTTAAAAAAATTTTCACTGAAAAGCATGAATTTCTTTTGTTTATTATAAATGTTTACACTCATAAAAAGGGATAATTATCATACAATACTAGATGTTACAAGTAATTTACATGTACTTAGCTAATCTCGGCTTTATCTTTATCCTTTTTACTTGTAACTTAATATAAACTAATTGTACCAATAATTCGTTTAAATCATAAAATTAAGTTATAGAGAAAGCCTGATCCTTATGTTTTCATAAACCACTTTAAATTCTATTTACCATTTGAATTTTATAATATGATAGGAAATTAAACTATTTTTGTTTATTCATAAATAGGAAATGTTCCTGGCCCAAGTAAACCATTTTATACTTCCTTAGTAAATTATCTTTTTTGTTATCATATTGGATATCCAATTCAAAATTTGAAAAATTCTTATACTGTTTGATTTCAAAAAGGTGTTTAACTTGAATACTGTCAAGTTATTCTCGAAAAAATGTTAGAGCTATTAAAGAGATTATAGCATAAAATTTACAAAGCATATATGAGAACTTATGAAACCAATATTAACTTCCTGCAAAGTTTTTATAAACTAAATAAATTTGTATACATAAAATCATAATTTATACAATTAAATAAGATGAATTTTAATAATTTTTTTATATTAAAAAAAAAAAGGATTCAATTTTACTCAATTGAAAAAAAAATTATTCAGTAATATAAAATGTTTTTATCAACAAAAAAAATTTCAGATTCATCTCAATTGATGCTAATGATCATTATAATTTATTTAAATTTAATAATTATGTTTCGATTCAAAGAATTTTTTTTGACACTGATTCTGTATATAAATTAAAATTGTAGTTCTATCAAGAAATGTTCACACTTTGAAATTATAATTTTTAATTACTAAGTTTAGTAAGCAGTAAAATATTCTTAAATTTGAAAATTATAATATAGATAATTAAACTCTTTTCCTCGATAAAAAGAACGGTTTTATGATATTTTTAATTTATTTGTATGAAAACTTAATTTTCATATCAAAGCTTCAAGAAACGAAACGACAACAGCAAAGAAAAAATATAACAATATTGAAAACAAGTAAAGGTAATAACTAACATAGTTAATTGTTTAGATACTCGAAACTTGATTGAGATTAAACTGAATCATTGGCTACAGAGGCGTGTTATAAATTCTTTTAATGAAAAATTCCCTTTATTTTTTTGCAGCATACTGACAGGAAAGAAATGTGATGAATAGGTCCTTTCCTGGTGACCAATTTCTAAAAAATATAACAAAAAGTATCCATGATTCTTTTACCCACCGATTATAGGAATTGATTGACGTGGGAAGTGTGAGGAATTCTTGTGAATTTCAAATAAATGATTGATTTTATTGGAAATTTTTAACATTCAAATTATTTTGTCAACAAGTGAATTTCTAAGAATTTATTGTTTACACTTAATTCTTTATTTAAAATGTTGATCATTTTTTTTTTATGGAAACTTCGAAAATTTCCATTTGATATAAAAGTTTTCCTTGTATCAAATTGTAAATTTTCAACAAGGTTTAATAAACTAATATAAACAGCCTTTAGCTAAAATACGGAGATACGGTTGACATAAAATAGAGCAAAAACAGAACTTTACTTTTATCTGCTCTAAGAGACAAAATGAATTAATGCGATAATAGGTATACCAACATTTCATAGAGGTCTTTACGCAATAGTTTTGACCTATACAACTCTAAAATAAATCTTCATAATTGGCTTAAAATATAATAAAATAAAAAATCATTTTGTCGAACCGTAGTATTTTAATAAATTTAACACATCAAACAAATTTCATAAAAATAACATAAACAAAAAAAAAAAAACAAATAACAATCTAAGGATATTTTTGGAATATTTCATTTCATATGATGTCAATAAACAGAAAATATAAATAATTCATAAACAATAACACATTATTATTTAATTCTTTTTTTTTTCCACAAAATTTCCTTCGACACAATAAATTATATGCCCTCAAAAGAGATTGAATAAAATCCCCTAACTAATATTTTTTCCAAACAACAAAATTCACGTGAATTAATTTAAAATAGATGAAATGTTGTCAAATGATGATTAATGAATTACCGTTATAAGGAGAAAGAGATATATTTCAACTAAAATAAACAAAGTGTCCACAATAGACTGCATAATATGTTTTATAGGCCAGGATCTGGATGTACTTGAGAGTGCAGAGATTGAGTACCGTAGATTGTCAATGGAATTCAGAATTGATTGCTTACATATTAAAGATCCGGATGTTGCTAAGCGAATTTTTGGTGCAATATTTTTAGGAAGATCTTTTCGAAAAAATGATATGAGCTCTAAAGTGGTAATATTTCTTGACTTAACATGAAACAAACGAATTTGAATAGTTTTTGTAGTTCCAAAAAACTATTTGTTAGTTCGAAACAGTTTTTGCGAAAGTATCAAAAATTGCTCTAAAGTATTTGTTTTATATTGGGAAAAAATGGGCCTTTATCATTTTATCGTTTATAAGCTATCTATAAGCGATTTAAATTCGTAAAACGGTTACCAAAAAAAATATTATTTAGAGAAGAATAATTATTACATGAAATCATGTCTTTTCTCATATTTCCAAAAAAATATTATTAAAAAATTTGCAGAACGTTCCTGAGAAATCATTTTTAATAAAGGCATGTTTTGGCTTTTTTCGAACATAAATTGCCATAAAACGAAGCATTTTTCAAAGAATTCCGATTATTCAAAAGTTTATTTTTGCACAATTTACGTTAAACAATTAAAATTTATAATAATAGTCATAAAAAAAATTAATGATAATAATAATAGTAGGTATATTTCGCATAAAATCAAGTATTTATACAAGCTATCATTAACACAATTCAATGTACAGAATACGGTACTCTATTTGTGTAAACTCAAGTCCATCCAGGTCCAACTTTATAAAACACATTGAAAGGTATAAGGAAAAAATTACAACAAAATAACCATAAATTGAATATAAGACGTCATTGGACAGTTGATAACAGGTATATTTGTATAGATGGAATATTATTTGGGAATTTCTTTAAACGCATTTCTTTGAATTTATTTATAAAGTAAACTTTTAAGTACTTATAGCTATGCTACTGAATGACACACTATGTTGATTGGATATTTTATTTCCAAGCTAACATTTGTTTTATTATAATAATTAAATATGCAATTTAATTATAAATAAATAAACTTCACTGAAATGAAACTTTTTAATTATTTTATAATTGATGATTTTATTTCCTCCAAACAGAACACATCGAAAAAATTCAATAGAAATGTACTGCTAAAATAGATAGATTATTTGACTGAGGCTTATAAAAATATTTTTCTTCTTTGATGATTCTACAGCAAGCCAACCCCCTTTCCATGTATTCATAATTTTTCAACTAAGAAAATAATCTTCTATCCATGATATATTAAAAAATCTCTGGACAATCCTGTTCCCCTCACTATTAATGATTTTTTGGGCTCTCTAAATTATAACTAAACACTAACCAGTAAGCGCTTACCACATTTCTACGCGAGAGTCGTATTTTGCTCAAATATTGCATACAGTTTTTGGGAAGTGCAATCAATATTTAAACACTTAGACAATGATTTAATTCAATAAAGTAATACGATTCTAGGCTCTAAAAATAAATATTTCCAAAATTAAGCTTCTACATCAACGAGCATTAATCACTGGCCCATGTTGCTCTGTCGTATTAACGATACTAATTCTTAAAGCAAAACAGAATTTTAAAATATTTTGGAAAAGTTTTGGAAATTCTAATTTAAGCCAGATGAAAATTTTAGAAATATAAAAATTTCCTCGAATAAAACAAGTAAGGAAATGCGAAAATATAAATAAGCAAATAAACATAAATTTAATGGTTTTTAATGAATGATTTTAAGATAATAAATCTCTGTATGGAGAAATGTTAGCTTGTAAAAAAAAAAAACACAGAAAATAAAGTTGGGTATTCCTCAGTTAATAGAATGGTATTACCTTGATGAATAAGACTTGACCACATTAAATACCACTTACAATAAAAATGAAAGGAAAATATAATTTAATATTAAATATGAATATTGTTATCTTTGTTTAAAAAATGTCTTTCTTATTTTTATTATACAAAAACTTGTATACATGTTGATACTATACTGGTGACATTGTTCAATGGGCTAGCCGTGACGCATGCGTGACGTCCGCTGTGATTTTGATGATGATGATGATTTTCGCAACAATGAAAGGGCGCGCGCTAACTATTGGAAGGTGTGTGGGGCGACAACCATTATACATACACACATACATACAATTGGAAGGGGTGATAGATACTATTTAAATAGTGATGTACAAAATCAAATGATATCAATCGGTTTGCTTACCCCGCGCAATTCAAATAATAAACAACATAATCTTTTAGTTGTTGTGATTGTTGAAGTTAATTGAAAATATATTATTATCATCATATTTATTTATTTATCTCAAAGTTTGTTTTTTTGAGACTTTAGAAAATAATTCTTACAAGTCTCAACTTTTAAATTTTGAAACTTCGTTCAATCATACCTTAGGGATTGTGTTGAGCAGTGAATTCACAAGGATTCAGGCTTATTATTTTTCAATTATTTTTGCGGAAATATATTCAAGTTCATTAACAACAATGGCCGTAGCTGCAGCTCAAAAAAATCGTGAAATGTTCGCCATCAAAAAATCATACAGTATTGAAGTAAGTAATTTTTGACTAATCTATCTATTAAATTTTAAAAAAAAAAGAAAACTAAAAAGTATAGGAGTTCAAATTAAGTGGTTAATTAGCAATAATCGAAATCATACTCTTATCATACACAATCTTTTGATGCTAAATACTTGAGTTCAGATTGTTTATTATTCGTAAATCATGTATCAATTAGATCTATTAGCTATAATACTTATATGAATAACAACGTTTCGACATTTGTGATTTCGTGTTTAATGTTTTTCGATAATTAATCATTTAAATAGCACTCAATTAAAAAGAATCTAGCACTCTTAAAGTACTTCATTTGTTTTTAACATTTAAAACGAAGTTCTGATTTATCTCAGCTAAAATGAATTCGTAACTGTTATACAAGTATTTAAATTGAACGCTTGAAAGTAAAACGTCAAAAATAAAAAAACTCTAAATTTAAATATCAATATATTTCAGTGATAAAAATATAAAATACCATTTTTTAAAAACAATACGAAATCTTAGTTAAACAAATTACACAATTCCAATAGTTCTTGCAAAAAAGTAAATATCTACTATAATTACAAGACAAATCAGACAACCTAAAATTCAAAGACCTAGCATACATTTTGAAATCATTTCAATTATGATAAATAAATATTTTTGGGAAAAACGTTTTCTCTAAATTACATAATTCTTTATAAATTACAGGAGTCATATGACTTGTGTTTACTTCTTTTTACAATAAAAACAGTAATAATTGCTAAGATGAGAAGAAACTTTCCCTAAAATTAAATATGATTATTATTATTATTATTTTTTTTTTTAAATATGCAATACTATTGTCATAAGAAATTAAATAATTATTTCATACTGATTAGTTTTTTTTTTTCTTCTTTATGGTAACAAAGTTATATAACTGTGTGTATATTTTAAAAATTGTTTAATTTTAAATTAAAATGAGTAATATAGATACATACTAATTACTCATATTATTTATATACATAAGAATTTGTATTCAATTATATAGTTTTAAATTTACTGTAATAAGGAGTATAAATAGGTAATTATTTTACCTCTAAGATCAGGGTCATTTCTATAACAGCACACAATTATATAAAACTTATTACCAGATATATATTCAGTTTTACTTTCAATTCTATTTTTTTTTTTTTAAATAATTAACTATAGCCGGTACCTAGTGCTCCGCTGCGGTGGAAGTACAAAAACATGTATATGCAATATTACTGTAATCAAGAACTCGTTAAATTAAATTATTTTGGGTCATAAATTCTTAACAACTATGACATTTTCCAAACAGACCTGATACTATTAAATGACACAAAAAAGGTGATGTATGAATGAGTATTCTTACACATAAAACGTCCGGACGAACTTGGAACAGTTTTCATCAATTTTTTAAAATAGATTATTTACAATTTATTTCCAATATAATTATTATAAAATACAAATAATTACAGAACGGTGATTTGTCATTTCGCCTGTAGCATGAGGAATAGTTTAACTAGATTAAACCAATTTGCAATAATTTGTTAGCCTTTACTATCATTATCTTTAGCTTGGCATTCTGAATTCAAAATTACAATTATTTTCGTTCGAAATTATTTTTGATAAAGATAAAAAAACATTTTTTTTTTAAAAGAATACTTTTTTTCTTACAAAACCGTTTATCGTTATTCAAGTTCAAATAATTTTCAAAGATATTAATCTACTTTCATTTTACTATCAAACATTTTTCTTTTATAAATGACAGTTTTATCTAATTCCGTTTGCTCTTTGATATCATAAAACAAATTTTGATTTTGATTTAATTATATAAATTTTTTTTATATTAATATTAAAATACGAACCTGTTTAAAAGAAATCATGTATATACATTATTCCATCAATATGAATGTATAAGTAGCAGAAAACCTTGCTCTTAGCAAAATTCAGTTATACAACTCTTTTTTTTTTTTGTTAGATCAATGAAAAAAAAAACCAACAAATCTTACAAACGAGTCTCTAGTATTATGTTAATTTAGTCTATTTTTGTAGTTTCATTCATTAATTAATCGCCTTTAGTGTATTTATAAAATTGGTCTGTATTTTAAACAAAAAACCGATTATTTTGTCATAATTATATACTTATAGGTAACACATTACAAATACACATTCTGCTTGAAAATTATTTCCGGGAGTCTCTCAATTTACTAAATTTAATTTCCGGGAATCTTTCAACTTTGGAATATAAAAGAAAAAAAACTTCGAATTGGAGATTTTTAAATCTTTTAACGACTTACTAAAAACTTGCCAAAATTAATTTGTTTTTCAATGAACTAGCAACTCCAGCGAAACCGGCTGCCTATAATTAAATTTTAAATGTAAACAATTGAAAAAATCATTCAATCTAAATTACGTTATTTTGATTGAATGGTATGGCTAAATCAATTGAGTAGAATGTTGTGTGTAGGTAAATTACACTTGAAATAGTGTTTGACATGTATGTTGACATCACATTGTACACTAATTAACGATACCACTTATCCCAAATCATTTTATTTTCTCTTTCTCTCATTCACATTATAATCATACAAGAGAAAAAAATATTAAAAAAACAAAAAATTAAACGCATCTCTTTTGTCTTCCGATATTGATTTCGGAAAAAGTCAATTTAAAATTGTGTTTAAATCTTTTCGAATTCCATTTATTTATAACAGTTTTATTTTATTGATGGACATTGTATGACAATTTTATATGATACATTGTCAATTTAGGATTAAATGCATGTCTATTTGATAACGACCCCAGAGATTTAAAAGATTTAGTTGAATGTATGTATCGAATATACTGTTTCGTTCTTTCAAAATAATGAACAAATACTAAACTGAATACTTATATTTATCAAATTTTGACAAAAAAATTTTCTCAAATCGTGGATAAGCAAAAAAAAAAAATGCTTCTTAAAAATGCGGCTACCCTTTTCAAATTTCCACAACATCAAATTACTCACCGTTTTGTTTGAAATTGCTTAAAAACCAACAAATGTCGATGTTTTATTTTATAACCTTTCGTATGTTTACAGTTTTGTTAATTATTTTTATTGATAAAAACTAGCATAGTACTAATCTTTGTTCCAACTGTATGAACGATCTGATTTTGCAAAATTATTGATATTTTATGACATATAAAAATATTTATAGTTTCAATTAGTTATAATTATAGTTTCAATTAGTATATATTATTCTATTTAAATTATTTTTTATCGCCTATACTAAAATTTTCTGTAAAATAGCCAAAGCGGTTATTTCAACTATAGAATTAATCATAAATATTAAAACTCTAAAAGTAATGCAACCATCAACACAGATATTTACTTTGATCAAATGAAAATTTAATTTCCTCAGTTGTCTTAAACAATAAATAGACAATCTATTTTGTATTTAAAATAAACATAAAATGGACAAAGCATAGTGTGCTGTTTTAATGGATTAAAATATAATCGAGAATAAGAGTAAATCGTGTATATATATGTAAGAAATATTTCTATATTTATTTATTTTTTTTAAAATTTTATAATATATTTATAAAAGAAATAAAATAAAAATTCAAGGATTTGAAATGTTCTTAATATTCATTGAAGCATATAAAAATATTTTTACATCAATTTTATATATATTTTTTAATAGATTTAAATCTTATTATTAATAAAATAATTAAACCAATATGCTATTGTATTACGAATATAATTTTATTACACGATGATTCATTTTGATGACCCTTATTATTACATAATAATTATATATCTTCACTTTTTACTTTTTTTTACAATAAGCCTTCAAATAATTTAATAGATCGATATATATTTTCATTTAACTTTTCCTACAGTAAAACTCGAATATTATCCAAAAAATTAATAAGAAAGGAAATAATCGTTATTATCTTTTATTTTTGTTACGTCTTCACATCATTATTTGTTCTAAATTGCATATAATTTGTTTAAATATCCGACATATTTTTCAAAAGCAATGATAAATATATAAAAAAATACAATTTATGAAACAATATTTCAAACAAAAGTTGATTGTTTTTTAAAAAGAAACATTTTTTATAATATATCGTTTCTTCTACCTCTCATAATTTAAAAGTTCCAGTCATAGATCCTCTCATGGATTTCCGTGGTCGGATTTTGATCATACTTACTCATATTCACTTTTCATGTTTAGAATAAGCCACTAAAATTTCATAAATCTTATTGATACAAATAAAATAAATCACCTAGTAAATTTATATTCTTGTTAAATGTTCAATCCGGAAATTATGTGTTGGAAACGAAATCGGAATTGAAAAGTAAATAATTGTGGTATAGTTAAAATCAGTTAACAAGCTCTCATAACAATACACAACTAAAAGTTAAAGGAACTTTTACCATCAGCATCATCTCTCATACAAAACAATCATATTCATTCTTTTTGTTTTATTTATTACAGAATGGGTATCCAGCGAGACGAAGATCTCTTGTAGATGACGCTCGTTTTGAGACCCTTGTGGTTAAGCAAACCAAACAATGTGTTTTGGATGAGGCTCGCTTACGAGCTAATGGTAAGTTTTATTATATATTATTTTACCCAAGTAGTTTTTCTTTTTATATTATTTTTATTATTCCTCGAAAATTATTTATATTTTGTTTATTTTTTGCATGGTATTTTATTTTATTTTTTTTTCTTTTATTTTTTTTAAAATGTAGATTCAAATGACGACTATCCACAAACAGAAATCGATGTAAATTCAACTACAATCGAACCAGAACAAACCATTCTTGATGGTGAGAATTCGAGTTTTTTTTGGGTTTCTTTAAATTTCTTTTTTAGATGTATGTGAATGTGTATGTAGTATCACAAAGTCCATTGAGAAAATTACATAGAAAGAAAAATTATAATTTTTTTTTTCTATTTTTGACGAAGTATATAATAATAAAATACGAAAGGAAATAAGAATTTATAGTAATTGCGATAAAAAAAAAAAAAACGCGTTAAGTAAAGTGGTTATTCATTCTTTTTCCCTTTTGGTAGTTGGTATATATTATTAGCTTATATTGAGACAGAGGTGGTAGTTGCTTTCTTTATACATAAAAAGTTAAAAGTATTATTTTATTTCATATTTTTCATTCATAAATCAATGAATGCTTTTAAAAATTGAATGTAATGATTTCTTTGCACTTTTTATTTTCCGTAACTTTTGTTTTTTTGTTTTTTTAAATTAACTTTTTATCATTATTATTTTTAATAAAAATTCAATTGAACAACTTTTTAAAATCACACTAAATCTCACCTTTTGTGAAATATAACCTTTTATTCGTCAGCAAAAAACAAATTTATCATCTCGACAAAGCTTATCATTTTTATTTCTCTTAATATAATGATATTATTACGTAATTGATAATTGACAAGTACGAATTACGGATAACTTATGGACTTTTTCTATTTCAAAATACAAATAAAGATATTAGATCAATATCCTCTTAACCAAATACCTTGTAGACAACTTAGTCATGTTTTATCGAACCCCTAATAAGGTAGTAGACAAAATGTATAAAAACACTTTAGCAATTGTACAAAAATAAAAAGTGAGTATACGATGATTATTCTTCATGAGTGTACGTGGAAACCACTTTACATTATTCAACAAAAGTCTAGCACTTCGGACTAGAAAGACACTTTTATATTATTATTATTATTATTATATAATGTCACAAGTCAATTTTCACCACCATTTGAAATAAAATTATGGTATTATGCGAGGAGATATAACTGTACTTATTTCGTAATAACCACGTATTTTTTCTAAATCTTATTATTTATGACTATACATTTCACATATGTTTCTTTAACTTTATCCATAAGATGGATTTGTGATTTCTATCCATTTATTTTTTAAATGATCATTTTTAAAAATAGTATTTTTTTATTTTAAATAATTAGATTCGGGCCTTACTGAAGAAGAAGTTGTACTTCAAAATGCACTTGCTGAAGGTGGTCCCGAAGCTGAACAAGAAATACAAAAGGCAGCAATTGTTGTACATATGCGTGATGGCATGAACTCATTAGTGCGTATTTTAAAAGCAATCGAAAAATTCCATGGTGCTATATGCCATTTAGAGACACGCCCAAGTCGTACATACAAAACACAATTTGATCTCCTTGTAAAAGTTGACAT
This sequence comes from Chrysopa pallens, assembly GCA_020423425.1. Classification (NCBI taxonomy): domain Eukaryota; kingdom Metazoa; phylum Arthropoda; class Insecta; order Neuroptera; family Chrysopidae; genus Chrysopa; species Chrysopa pallens. The sequence continues at coordinate 47,933,711 of CM035593.1, read as the reverse complement.
GACACGTCAAAGTCTTTTACAATTAATCCGCTCATTACGTCAATCAAATGCTCTTGAAGGTGTATCATTATTAGCTGAAGATAATATTTCTGTGAAGAATCCATGGTTCCCACGTCACGCCAGTGAATTAGACAATTGCAATCATTTAATGACCAAATACGAACCTGAATTAGATATGAACCATCCAGGTTTCGCCGATAAAGAATACCGTGAACGCCGTAAACAAATTGCTGAAATTGCTTTTGCTTATAAATAGTAAGTACCACATAATCGAATTTTTACCGAAATAATTCATGCAAGTTACTTACCTTTTATTATTTTTCTTTCATTAGTGGAGATACCATTCCAACAATCCATTATACCGAATCTGAAATCAAAACGTGGGCATCAGTATTTAACACTGTTTTGGATTTAATGCCAAAACACGCATGTATGGAATACCGCAAAGTATTTGCAAAATTACAAGAAGAAGGAATATTCTCACCAAATAAAATACCACAACTGGAAGAAATGTCAGCTTTCATGAAACGTGAAACTGGTTTCTCACTTCGACCAGCCGCTGGTTTATTAACAGCACGAGATTTCTTAGCATCACTTGCATTCAGAATCTTCCAAAGCACACAATATGTGCGTCACGAAAATTCACCAAACCATACACCAGAACCGTAAGTATTTCTGTTCTTATATAAATAATTTTTAGACATATTGGCAAAATATTCGTTGGTCTACTTCTACCTTTAGAATCTTCAAACCAACATCCATTTTAATACGTTTCAAAGTCTTTTTAATTTCCTCATGTTATATTGTCATTTCATAATTTAAGATAGTATGCATTTCATTCGTTCTTATAATTTGACGACTAATAGAATTGTTTCATGATACTCATGAACTATTGATCAATTCAATTTAGTCTTCTATTTACTTCGTATTTCAATATTTTTCTTTCGTATAAGTTCAAGCGAGATTCTTATAAAATAATCATCCTTACCCTCGGCACTCTAAATATTCTTTAAGACTTAATCGAGCATTTAATAATTTTTAGATTTATCGTTACAATAAAATCAAGATAAAAAAATCCTCGTATATTTTATCTTCACTAATTCAGTTGCATTAAACTTATAAAGAACAATTCAATTGTACTTAATAAAAACAAAATCTTTTGATAAATAATTATAGCAATTAAAAAATATGATACACAAGCATACAGCTCTCATTCATTCACTCATAATAGGTAGAATAAGTTAGTAATTCTTGACATAATTTAATAACTGTGAAGTATTCTTTGCCATTGCAATATATAGTGTAGTAGGTAATGCCTACACATAATAACCAAGCGTGTAGTACATCACTAATGGACCTTTGTAATTTAATTCAATTTATAATTTTAAAGGTAATTATGAATATCGTTAGTTCAATATTACATATATATACTATTATCATAGTACGAACACATTATCTAAACTAAATATAATATAAAATAGTTATATATTCTATAATTTTCTAACACTACCAATAGTTCCGTAAATTTTCAACGGTAGTTTTCATTTTTATATTCGTATATATAGAATATATAAATTTTAGTATCAAGTATGTAGTGCTATTATATAATGAAGACACTTACAAAATTTTGATAGATGTGTTATAGAATCACCAAATTAGTCCGTTTCCGTCTGCCTGTCTCTCATAAAAAACGTGGCGTGTAATAGAACTAAAAATTATTATATATGTATTTATAACTGTATGGAATGCACATTTATAATACTAGTGACAAAAAATAGTATAAACATTGATATTCAACTATATACCAAGTATTTAAACAATTAACACTGTTATCTTCACTTATTTTAGTATTTGATGATAAAAGTCAATTAGTGGAGTATAAGTTTAACGCTATTTTACACTATAATTAGCAATGTGCTTTACCATTAAATCGTGTTTAGTAACATAGTAAGTTTTCGATGAGTTATTGAACATTATGTTTTATATGAATAAGTAATTGTCTAAAAAAAATGTATACATTTTGAAACTAGAAACCTTTTACTATATGATATATCAAGACGCCTAACGATTTTTCAGAAAAAATATTTTCATTAAATTACTATGATCATTTCAAATAATTTTATTAATACTATAATCGGCTTATTGTTTTTTCTTTTCTTGTTACAGAGATTGTATTCATGAACTCTTAGGTCACATGCCACTCTTATGTGATCCAAGCTTTGCACAATTCTCACAGGAAATTGGTCTTGCATCGTTAGGAGCATCAGATGATGAAATTGAAAAATTATCCACTGTAAGTATTTTTATATTTTTAACATTCTTGTCAGTCTATCAATTCTAAGCACCATTTATAATTTTTTTTTTATATATATATAACTTTTTACCTTGGCTCAAATACAAAAAATTTTTTTATCTCCTTGAAATAACAATTCAAAATTACATTAACGTGCAATTTTTGTTTACATAATTTCCTGGTCATTTCTTTAATTCTTAAAATATTTAGAAGTTTATTTTATAAAAATAATTAGTATCAAATATTTTAATTGAGTAATTACATTAAAAAGTGCTCTTTTTTGATTAGCTCAAATGCATTTTAAAATCAGGAAGAACATTATTCTTTAATTAAATACCTAGGGTGCAGTTGTTAATTAATTTTTTTTTTTTTTTTTTTTCATATAATTAGAGTAATATATTTGAAATAAATATAATTAGTATCCTTTAGTCTTATTAAAAAGATTATAATAATAATGAAACAAAAAACAAATTTCATATACCAAAATTCTTTCAAGGTAGACACATTTATGTTTATATTTTGTAGCCGTGACGATTATCACCTTATTTTTAATAAATTTTATAGTTCAAGATTAGATTTTTTCCTTACTAATTAGCCTTGACATGCTATAATTTTAATAACAATTTCGTATAATAATTAATTTAAATAATTATTTTTATTAAATACTATTAGAGATAAATCTAAAAAATTTAATTATTTGTTACAGGTATATTGGTTCACTGTTGAATTTGGTTTATGCAAAGAAGGTGGCCAAGTTAAAGCTTATGGAGCTGGTCTCTTAAGTTCATATGGTGAACTTCTTCATGCATTAAGTGACAAGCCAGAATTACGAGCATTTGAACCAAGCAAAACAGCCATACAACCATATCAAGATCAAGAATACCAACCAATCTACTATGTTGCAGAAAGTTTTGAAGATGCCAAAGATAAATTCAGACGTTGGGTAGCAACAATGTCACGACCATTTGAAGTACGATTCAATCCACACACCGGTCGCGTTGAAGTACTCGATTCAGTCCATCGATTAGAAGCACTTGTAAATCAATTAAATACAGAAGTACTTCATTTATCAAATGCATTGACAAAACTAAAAAGTCCTTCATGTTAAAATTTTCAATTTTTTGTCAATCATTAAGTAAACAAAATCTCAACTCAAAGTATTGTCTGTGTTGTATATTTTTATTGTGTATAAATTATGAAACAAAGAGAGAAGAAAAATCATTTATATTTTCTTTATTAATTGAAAAGTCATTTTGTATATAATTAATATTTGTTAAATTTTATTATTTTTTTGGACATAATATTGATGGACTGATGTAAAGTACTTACTTAATGAGTACAATAATTGAATGGTGATACGACATATTTAATGACTTTAAATTATTAAGAATAATAATAATTATTCATTGTATTTATATTATATTATATGTATATTAATTATTAATATTATTTTATTAATTAATTCAGCACCCACCTTTCATTCATTTACTTTCTCATTTTGATTTGACTGTAGCACAGAATTTATGTCATTTCCTTTTTATATATTGTATAAAGTCGTCATTGTTTAGTTTTTAATAATTTCTAAGTATTATTAATTATATATTTTAACTTATAATAATTATTCTTATTACATTACTTTTTTAATTTACACACTTTTATTTAAAAACAAAAAAAAAAAAATATTGTTTCTTTAGAAAATCAAAATTATACTTAAATATTATGTGTCTCTATTGCATGTTCGATGTTAAGTATTATAGAATGTATTCTTTTTTTTTTTTTGATAGTCGATAATAATCAATAACTAATATTATCGACATAAACATGTATTTACTATATTTAGTGATAATATATAAATATTTAGAAAATTGTGAGTAAAAAAAAAAAAAAGTTAAATGTATTAAAATAAATTATAAGTTTAACCTGATAAATATTTTCGTTTTAATTTATTAACCTCTCATCAATATCATAATCTCTCTGACAATTAGCTTGAACTTTTCTAGAGAAACAAAATCTAATGAAAATATGCTAGTTGCCATCATGAATTATATAAATGCGATATATAGTTAAAGAAAACGTCGACATTTATTGGTTATTTTTTCAAATAAATATGTGGTTAATTTAATATATTTGCTAGAAGTTTAAAAATATTTTCTGTTTTTATAAGTTTATCAAATTAAATATGTTGCAGAAGTTATGATGCTGATAAACAATTATAGAAGATATGTAGCAAAAATAGATATTTCGACTTATTATTGATGTTTTTATAGCTATTTGTTTAATAATTGAAAACGATACAAGTATGACGTAATTTTGATATTGTCAACATTTGAATAAGGCAGAAGTGTTTTAAAGTAGCATTCATTCTTAGATTTATTTTTAAAAAATGCCTCAATTAATATTACTCCGTAAGCATTTTAACATAATAAACAAATTTAGGACAATTCTACTATTATGTTTCTTATTTTCGATGTATAACAATTTTTTTTTTCTAATTTTTGATCAATTTTTTTTCAATCTTAGCACTTAATTTCTCATAAGTAAGAATAAACAGTGAGATTAAACTCCTAAATTAGTAAGAATAAAAAGCAGGATACATTACAAAATGCAGCCAACAAACCAATTAATAATAGATACATATTTATATTTATTTATTAGATACATTTGGATACATACATGATTGTTAGAATTTAACAAATATTTTAGTATCTAGTTTTATTCAGAATATTTTTCCATCATAGTATTTATATGCGTATTCCAAAGAAAAAGGCAGAGAATATGCCACATTTGTCTCCAAAATACTTTACACAACTAAAAAAAAAATTAAAACAAATATAAATTTTAAGACAATCTCGTTTTATTCAGTAACTCGGTTTCTTTTCTTTAAACTAACTTGAGATAATGCACAGTTGATTTTGATAATTTGTATAAATGCAGAATTATAAATTCATAATATCAATTCTGCAGGTAATTACTTAAAAAGCGTTTGAAATACCTCAGAAATTATAAAATATAATTTAACTAATATTCTTGAAAAATTTTGAAAAAAACCAAAAAACAGTTTGAGTTTTATTATCCAATTGGAAATATTTTCTAGTGTACTATAAATACAATAATTAAAAGTTTACTTCATAGAAAATTATATTAATACCATACAGAAACTTTGAATAATTACCTATTTGTTTGAAGCATAACAATGTTGTACTTCAGTCTGTAGTGGTGGTTCCTTTAGCATTTCCGTTAAAGTATGTCGTCGTAATTCTGCAGATTTTGGTAGAATTTTATTCTCTTTTACTGTATTTAAATGACAAAATCCTTGTTTTATAGCAGCTAAGGTCTTCACTGCAGTTTTATCATCTGTCAAAACTAACCTACAAACAGAACTATTTTGTTCTAAAATTCTGAGAACTGATAAAAATATTTTAAAACTATTGTAAAATTGAACACAATCATCTTAGAATTGTATAAAGTATGTATTGCATAAGAGATCATAAGAGATTTACTCTTGGCAACATCTTAGAAATCATTTGACTTGTCTCAAAGGTTTTTAGTAATCTACTACATATTTACTCTTAATTAAAAAAGTAGTAGATAAAGATTCTAGATACCCTTAAAGCTTTTTTGTTTAGTAACTATTCAATAGGATGATAATTTCGGACTGACTTTAATATCACTGCTTAAAAATAACCCCCTTCCTTTAACAAAGTTTTTCTTTGTTATCAAACAAAACTGAAAACAATTCTTTGAACCCCTAGTTTTTGCGTTTATTGAACTAAGACTCTAAAATAAAAAAAAAAGGAAGTGGGGACACGAACATGTACACTTCACGTAGACATTTTTCTAATAAATTTAATCGCTTTTGTTGCTTTAAGCGCAACGCTTGCTCATGCAATGCTTGCAGCTCAAGCCTCTGTATTCGATAAGCCAATGTCTTGACTAATTTACAATTACTATTCATTTTACTGTGTTTTCCACATTTTGATATCGCTTCAAATGAATCTCTAGATAATGATTTTGACAAATAATGGTGATTTTTTTCGTTTACTATTCTAGTGACTTCTTCTCGATGCTTTAAGCACGATTTTTTTGTATATAAATTGGCTAAAAATGAAAAAATTTTATTACAATCAAATGAAAATAAATTTCAGCTGATTTTTTCCTTTTTGAATGATCGTGGTACGAGCAGATGAACTGAACTATATTTTGAGTATCTAATCAATTAACACTATTAATTGTTATTTTCACTTTTTTGATTAAATAACAGTAAACAAATAGTTCAAACAACTGTTAAATGAAATCCGTGCTTGATTGGTTAATGAAACATAAAAGCATTTCGGATTGGAAAAATTACTTAAGGATATAAACTCCACACAAAAATATATGTACAATAAATAAATTAGTATGACTGGATTTGACTTCATCCCACTTGAGCATATTTTAGTGATTAAAATAAAAAATTTAAATAAAATAATTAACTATAATAATAATTTATACCTAAAAGTATAACAAAACTAATCTCCCCCGAGATTAATGAGATTAATGTAGCTGATGGTCATACTAAAAATCATATGCACGCATGTTTGCAGGTGGCCTCAAAATATTAATTTTCAATTGTAAATAGATTATTCATAGCTTTTTCGGAACTTGTTCAATGGAATAAATAACTTACCACACGTTTTTTGATCCTCAGTAAAATGGCGTCCACCGCTTAAAACTCTATCAATTTTTGATCGAATAGCTTGATAAAGTTCATCAGAACTGCTAGGACATGATTTTTCAGAAGATTTAGATATGGTTTTTCTTAAATTAATCTTAGATATTTTTAAACTGTTATCATTTGATGTGCATATTTGCATATTTAATATTTTCGTTTTATTTAAATGAATTTTATCTAAACTTAATTTATTTTTCTCAACAGTTAGATGACATCCGTCATTTTTTATATTTTCAGTAATTCCTTTAGTCAAATTATCAATGTTGTTTCTATATACTTGTAAAATATCCATGGATGATGAAGAACTTTTATTATAATTAATGGCATCGGAATTTTCTTTTGTATCATTTTTATTCACTAATAATGATTTTATTGACAGTACACTGCAAATATTCTTAAAACTTTTTTCTATATCATGAAAATGTAAACAGGACTCTTTTCTTCTTTTTAAAGAATTATCTTTAAAGTTTATACCTAGTGGATGAATATTAGTATGAAAAAGAGAATATCGAAAACTACATAGTCGAGCTACGATTTGAATGGTTTTTTACTGTGGAATACTGCCATTTCAAACTTGATATTATCTGTCCAAACCATTTATCAAAATTGAAAGAAAGAGAAAAGATTTATACTTTTAAGTATAATGGAAATTAAATTTTTCCGCGTATTCCGTTTTCACCGAAGGAAGGTATAAGAATGTATAAGAAGGTATAAGAATGAAAAAAGAAATATGTGTTTTGATTTGTTTTCAAATTATTCAGTCTTTGAAAGCCCAAATAAAAGTATTACAACCACGTAAATAAAGCTTTCATCACTCACCAAAAATGAATCTATTGACATGGTGTGTGCGTGATAATGAATGGATGAATACGATTTTTCCTAAATGTCATAAAAATACCAGATATTCCAGTTAGCATATAGTACTAAGAAAAATTAAGGAACAAAAATAATTAAAAAATTTTTTTATGGATTTTTGAACCGCTGTAGATTACAGAAACCCGAATGAATTTGTTAAAAGAATCAAATAATAATTTATTGGTTTGATAAAAAAAAAAAAATTTTGTATAAAAGAAAACCAAACCAAGAATTTTTTTGTATTAATTAAACTTAAACTTAATTAAAATTGTACAACAATTAAAACAAATATAAATATACAAATCATAAAATATTTTTGCACAATAGCTCATAAGGCGAAGTTTCAAAATATATTTCTATGAGGTATCTTTTAAGTGAGATACAGTCGTCCAAAAATCACTAAAAATTTTTTTGGTAAATATGTCCCCTTAGAGACTCCCATTATCTCTTTAAGCAGAGAGGGGAATATTTATCCCCTTCAGAAAATTGTTTAAATTATTATTTTTATATACTGGTTATGACCATTTTATGCAATAGCTTATAAACATATCTTAATAAAATAAAAAATTCCAAAAATATATACACTCTTCCAAAGAAAATTGAATTATAGAATATTTATAAAATAAATAAATAAAAAGTAAAATGTAGAGAACTAGAAGGCAAAGGATTGGCAGCAAAGATAATAAAAATCATGTAAAGAAATGTTAGTAATCATGTGAAATAAAAATGATTAAAATAAAAATATTGATTACAACCCCTATAAAAATACAATTTCCAGGTAGGGATACCAATAATCTGTGTTGAAGGGTTAATTTTACTACCATTTTATTATAGGTCATAAAACTTTAATTATTTTTGAGTTTTTCAAAATTAAATACCCACTTAAATTTTTATAGGTATTATAATCAATATTTTTTTTATTCATTTTTATTTTACAGGATTAGAAACATTTTATTACTTAATTTTTACTCATATTATTTTTTTTTTTTTAATTTCTAGCTTTAGCTACTTTCAGCTATATACTCATATTACCTTGTTGATAATTTTTGCTTTTCTGGTTGAACGGAAATGTTTAATTTATATTCAATTTCTATGCATTTTATATTTAATTTATTTATTTTCTCTATATTTTATACTTTTTATTATTTTCATTACACGAGTGTATATATATTTAATTTTTTCTTACTTTTTTGTTTTTAAGATTAAATAACTAAAATAGCTTGCTAATTATTTTTGTTCCTATAATTTATCCTGTTTATCAAAATTCAAGCAAAATCATTGTTTGATAGCTTTTCTAGCACAGTTTATATATTTAAAAAGCCTGTTTAAGATTTTTGGGTGATAAGTTTATAATCTTGTATGAAAAATTTAAATGAAGTATGAAAAATATAGGCGTCATATTAATTTCATATAGGCCGTATTAGTAATCCGATATTTCTACGCCAATGAAAGAAAAGTTTCGAAGCATATTTTGGATAAATTGTTTACTACAAAACGATATTTTGCTTACTTTAATGTATTACCTACAAGTTATAATTTTTAACATTTTCAACATTTTCAAATACAAAAACTACATTTAGCCTTTTAAGTTAGCCAGTAAGTCAATACGACGTCAATACGGATCCTCAATCATTTTACACTGGTTAAGTAACCCTAAATTAGGTATTTAAGTTATTTTATTTAGTATTTAAGAAATAATATTTTAAAGAAAATTGAGCATAAATTTTGAAAGTGTATCCAATGATGAAATTTACAAGTTTCGAGTAGAGGAGTTTCCTTTATTTTTTCCAGTAAACTTACCTGTCTGTTGACTATCTATATGATAATATTGATTAGAATGATAGCTGAGAGGCAATGTCTGCGATTGTGCGTCTGTTGTTGGTCTTCCAAAAATTAAATTATTTTCCGTTTGTATACATTCACTTCTAACAATTAACGGACTCATTGTAACAGTGTTTACAGTATGTGTTGAAAAATTGTCTAAGTTCTTTATCTGTTGTATTTCTTCATTACCTAAAATTGATTCGTTAAATGACAACATTTTTATTAATGTATCCTTTAAGCGTTGCCTACACAGTACATAGGTACAATTTAATATACTCTACTTATATCCAGAAACGTATTTTAATCCGTATTTAATGGAATCGAAAAAATTTGCCTGCACATTATCAACAAATTGCTAAACAATAGTAAATAAAAATTAATTTTTGTTTGTAAATCAAAAATTAGACGGTATACAAAACTGCCGCAGCCCACCTCATAATCATTACCCGGCCCACGGTCGTATATACAAAGACCATGGGTTACAAATATAGTAAACTAACTGTACTAGTACTTAGATAATTCTCAAAAGTATCTATTTACAAACAGCACTGATTCTTACTGTAAGTTTCATGCGTTGATAACGGTACTGCACTATTCATAGATTTATTTTCGTTGTTAATTATTATTTCAGGCTCTATAATAATATTCCGATTATATGATATTGGTTTCAATAATTTATTAATTAATCCCTTTTGTGGATTACATAAATTATTCGATTTTAATTTTGATGATGGAATTTGTTTTTGTGGAATCATCTTTGGAGAATTGCCTATACTATCTGCTTTCTTCATCACTGATTTTTTACTCTTCCCAAAAAACTCATTTCTTGCTTTAATCATAGATGAGCGTTCAAATAATTTTAATCGATCAGTGTAAGTTAGTTTTTGTTTCATATTCTTAGCGATATTTGTTGGTTTTAAATATTGTTTGTATTTTACAGCAATATCTTTTTGCCGCAATATTTGTGTTCGATTTTTTGTTGGATGTTTTTTTGAAACATTTACTAATGATGTTCGTTTAACAAAAGTAGTATTCCATTTTAATTTTGTTGACGATGAAGTGCTTAATTTTAAACAGAAATTTGATTTACGATGTATTTTATTTACATTCTTATTGGTTGGATTATTTTTGGAGTAATTTTCAGTTATTTGTTTATCAATCATATATTTCGCTGATTCTTTTGATTTTAATAAATGATCAAACGTTTGTGAAATAATATGTCTGTTCATGGATGGTACACGTGAGTTACAATAACGTGTTGCTCGTTCGAATGAACATTTAATTTTTTTTAAACTTTTCTCTAAGTTAAAATCACTGTTATTTTTTTCAATTTCAGGATTTGCGGGCGTACTTTGATAAGATAATTCATATGCATTATCTATATCATATTCTTGCCTAAATTAAAGAAATATTCATTTAATACGTTTCTGTTCGCATAGGTAAAGGGGAGGTTCATATGTTCTAGAAAAGCATCTATATATTGGGAAGATTTTGGAATTTTTTCCAAAATCCTTGCAGTGCTATCTCTACACTAATATTATATTATAGAGAGGAAACATTTATATTTTTGTATGCTTTTTGTATGTAACGAATAACCTTAATAACTACTGGGCCGATTTGACAAATTATTTCACTGTTGTGAAGCTACACTATCCCCGGGTGACAGAGGCTGCTCTTTATCCCTATATTCTCACGGACATAGAAGCAACGCGGGTCATACAGCATGACATCCACTAGTCATTTTATAATTTATGCTCGCTTTTATTTGTAGTTTGAGTGTAACCTCATATACTGTTTTAAGTCGTTACTAGTCAATAGTAACTAGCCGATACTAATCCTCCATAGTGTATACAGATATGAATTCACCATTAGGACATAAATTTTTAAGGCTTCTTTTACAAACCCATATAAAGACCTAATTCATAATGTAAGATAACTTTAAAGAAATAGTAAAAAGAAAATAACAATTGAGTGCATTTAAACCCATTTTAATTGAGCTCCCCACATCCATTGAATAATAGCTAATTAGTAATTAAACCTACCATTTTGAAGTGAACCACATACTTTTATCTATAAGATATAATATGCGAAAGAATGAGATAGATGGCATAATACATTGTTTATTACTGGATCAGTATCAGTGTTGGTGCGCCTGAGTAAAGGCATCATAAGAACCGTGTTATATTGTTCACATGTATTTTTAAAGGAATCTTAACAACCGCAATGCTTTGTTGTTGTATGTACACGTGTATGGCTCGATTACGAAATCCGTGGTGCCTCGTTTTTTGATGGATTTTGGTAAAATAAGCCAAAATAAGATGATAATTATGATTACCAATTTTCGCTTTTCCGCCTATTTTTCGAGTTATCCATAGGTAGTTTAACAACAGGTTGAACGTAAGGGTAAAAACCGGTCCCACCAGTGCAATCTAGACCCTAGAAATTCATGGGATACAACAGTCGAAAATGACGTACATGTATTTTTAAGTTGTATTAAATATACAGGTGTTGATTTTGTTAAAGGAATTAAACTCGTAAACCCATTAATTATCTAACTCCCAAAATTTTTCTGTACTTGTTAAAAATTTCAGTTGTGTATTTTGTAGTACCACGTCCTGGGTATATAAATAACTTATAACTAAAATGTATTATAAAAGTACATACTCTCCAGTATATAAGTCAAATGAAAAATTTGCTCCAGTTTTATTCGAATTAAAAAGCTTTGTAGTTTTATCAGTAGTCAAAAAGGAATAATCATCTGAATTTAAATTATATTGATTTTTATCCATTTTGGTACGATGGTACAATTTTAAAAGTGATTCGAATATTTTATTTCATATATACACTATTGATTTAATTTTTGAATGAATGTTCATTTTAAAACTTTCCGAACAATATTTTCTTACAACTGTCAATTTTTTTATTAGAATTATCTTCAAAAACCTTGAGGCAAGCTGTGACAATTTTTGAATGTCATTCTAATCACACAGACTAATATTAAGCGCTGGTCTTTTTGAGAAGGTTATTAAATTTGTATAAATCATCTTTAGCAACGTCTATACATAAAACTGAACATTTGGTTGAAGAATAGTATAACTTTATCAACTCTTGAATTGTTTTGAATTAAGTATAATTTTTGTTTGTTAAAGAAAATGTTTGATGTGTTTTGAAATTTAAGCATTTTTTAATTATGTATTTCTTAACTTGGTCCTTTTGTTGGAACTTTGCCCAAGTAGTTTCAAACTTTAATTTTATTAATTTCAAAAAAACAATATTTCAAATAGTTGCCATTTAAACATAAGAAAATCTACAAGTAAATAAAACTTGCACGGGCAGGTCACGTTGCAATTTATAACGGTTAGTTAATAGGAAAATGTTTGAATGAGTAGGCTACAGTACTTTCTGCCATACCTTCGATTTTTTTATTAGATACATCTAGGGATAATTGACAAAATTTTTCTACTTCCCCTAAATATCTACCCAAAATTCGATTGTCGAGATATTATTATATAATCACATTCAAATTGTTGATAAAATTATTATTATGGTTTCCGAGTTATGTTAAATACTGACCACATAATAGTCTATTTGAAAAGGTTTAAGCTATTTAAAGTTTTCTCAATGCTAAGCGCCGTATAAGCTTCTTAGTTCAGACTAAATAATTTTTGATGTTAATCGTTTGGTCCACATATATTGTGCATATATTTAGTGTTAAAAAACGATTTTTATTGTTCCATATTTTCCTATTTTCAAAAGTCTGTTATTGTAATATTTACCGATTATCGGAACATACGTGTTAAGTTCTTACTAATAATCGTTTGCAAATTGAGGAAATTAAAATTAAATTTGGCTGAAACAAATTTAAAATGTAATTCGCGATAAAGCCTTTAAATAATTTTTAAAAAAATTGGAATGTTTTTCGTTAATAAATAATTTATTTTTACATGAAAGATATTTGGAATGGTTTTCGTTAAAAAATTTAAACAAAATCTTATGATTTACCTACTTAATTTAATTTCCCTTTGCTTTCATATAATTAATTTTTATATTAAGAAATATATCGATAAATCACTCATTTATTTTATCAGAGTATAGTATAAAAATTATAAGCATATGTTCTTTAGAATTTTCTAAAAATAGTTTTTATTATTGAATGTATGGTGGTAATCATATATTATTATAATATGTAAAATAATATACGCAGCATTTTATTTAAAATGGTTTGTCACGTATTTCAAATTAACGTTCGTTATTCAAAATCTGTTATTTATTTACTCTTTTAAATTACTTATCTAATTAAAATTAGTAATTTGGAAATAAATAAAATAGTTCAGCATGCTTTCAATAAACAACAGTTTATTTGAGGCTCTCTTTTCAGCAGTAATTGAATTTAACTAGTAAAGGTAACCAAATCGCTATAACAGTATCAATTGTTCATATACCCGACCTAATTATTTTTTATGGTGACAACTGCCTTATTCTTAAGAATAGATTGTGAAGGATTTGTTGGAAATATTGTAAATATTATAATATATTATATTGAATCATTAAATCAACCTTACATCTGCTTTTTTATCTATGAAATTGAATAGGAAATGAATACGAGCGATTAGAAAATGCATATAAAATTTAGTTTTCTATTGAATCATATTAAAATCTATTCAAATATTGAATAGAATTGAATAATATTAATTTGAGAATTATTTTCGATTAAATCCTGTTTAAAATTTTGAATAAGTTTGAAATTGTTTCAATACGAAATTCAATTTACTGTTCACTTCTAGTATTGGTTTAGTATTGGTTCAATTACAGGTTTTGTTCTTATTGGCATTTAATTTTTTTTAATGTCACATATTTTGAAATTTTAAAGCATTTAAATCTCCCACAAATATATTTCACATATTTCCGTAGCAACACAATGAGTCTGAAACCAATTTTTGTTTCATTGAATAAATAATTTAAAATGTAAAAAAAATTTACTAGTGAATTTTATTATGAAAATTTGTTGTGTTCACTGTTGCAAAATTTTATGGTAGTCGTATATAAATGCCTGATACATCTCAGTCTGAGCAAAAAGAATGGAAAGGATTTTTATCTAGTATGTTTTCTTCATTATTTTGGTTGCAAGAAAATCGATTGACGTCAAAGACGCGTTGTCCGTAAGCTTCATTAAATATTTATTGTTTTGAATAAAATAGTGGCTTGTAGTGAATAGTTGAAAAATATGCATGTCTTGTGTGCAACTTATAGTTCAAGAACGGATGGCAGATTGTACTGATGATGACTAATTTGTAGTCGAAATTCGTATCCATGTAAAACTAGATATTGACAAAAAAATTGAGGACTTAAATTTTAAATTTCCAATAGTCTCATTTATTATCATTAATTCTTTTCGGATTTCCATTATAATAGCTGAAAATATAAACATTCAAAATTTATTTTACTTCTTGAAATCCTGCATTTTTTAAATAATTTATATTACTAAATTAAAAATTTTACGAAAAATTCAAACATTTGTATTTATTTTACATTCTGAACTAGTTAGTACGAAGTAATACTAATCCAGACAATTATATGCATAGCTGGTAAAGTTGAATCGTTTTTGCCCACTCATCACATTAAGGCTTGTTTTCTAGATTCTAGATTTTTTTTTTTTTAATATATTATATTATAGTACATAATATGTACTGTGCCGTATTGCATACAATAAATAATAGTGAACTATTATTTATAAATGAATGTAATAATCTTCGTACAACCAATCAAATTGTAGAATACAAATGTTCACATGAAACTTTTGTCTATAAACATTGGGCTAAAGAAAACGATTCAACTATATATAGACAGTTAAAATTTTTTAAATTATATGTTAATCAAAGTGAATTGATTTGTCGAAACCTGTTCCATGGCTACTTATTTATTTGCCATTTGATTGTATATTTTATTCATTCACTATTAATATACAGACTAAAAAATTTTCAGAAAATGTAATCGGCCGAAAGTTCAAACTTCACCATTTGAACTACGTTGTAAATGTTCTGTATTAACTCGTAAGGATTCTTCTACAACATCAACTAAGCAATATGATGATAGTCAACATGATTCCTTGGCCAGTATAAGCTGTAAATCATCACCAATCACTTCAAAACTATCTGCATTATGTAACGATGACTCTTTTATGAAACTAATGATAAAAGACTCAAAAACAAAATGTCTACCAACATTATATAATAATCAGCAATCATCAGTTGATGATTTGAATAGAGCATCTTGCAACGATCATCATCATACTTGCTGTCATTTACACGCTAATGAGGAAGTATTAAACACTGAAGATGATGATGATAATCCTAATGATAATGATATTACTGAAGATAATGATATTACTGAAAATAATGATGCAGAAAGTAATAACGATTATGATAATGAAGACGAAGACTCTGTTGGCAGTGGCCATAATGGTCAAATAAATGTTGAAAGCTATACTCAAACAGATATTGTGGAAAAAGATGAAAGCAGTAGTAGAACAAGTTCGTCAGATGAAGAGAAATCATCAACTACCAGTTTAAGTATGAATGAAAACAGTAAACAAATTATTGAGATATTAAGTACAAAGTCGTCGACATGTTCATCATGTGATCATGGTAAGTGTACGTATAATAAATAAAAAGTGTCTTAAATAAAAATTGGCTAAATTTCCTATAAGTTAAAATACTAGATTATGCTAAAACTTTTCATTATTGCAAATCATTAACCGTAAACCAGAAAAGAGCGTTGTGCATAGCATAAAAAATTGGTACAATTCTAGTTTTATGCATTGAAACTACAAATTGATGATCAAAGTACCAACGTTGATAAATATTTTGCACCATACTTAATTATCTCTATTATTATTTGTCGTCATCTCTATTTATAAATCTGTTTATCTATCTTTACTAGATCAAATGTGCCCATCTCTCCTTAGGGAACCAGGAGAGATAATTTTATTTATCAAAATTAATACCTAGGATTTGATGACATTTTTGATGTTGAAATTCAACATATCTACAATTCCAATAAGGATAAAACATAAAAGTACTTATTCCAATTCAAATTTAATCATCATGAGACTAGATATAAAAAATATTTTCCTTTGGAAAACCCATTCAACGGTGTTTACTTAATATTTAATTTAATTTGAATATCACCTTGCACGTATTACTAGTAGCCTACGTGAATAGAAATGAAATAAACATAAAATATTACAATCTATCTATTGGTTCAGAAAATAATTGGCCATCTTTACGTACTTTCCCTATATGACGTCAATGATATGTACAAATTATGGCAACTAAAGAACTTTAATTTGCTTAGGTGAAATTGAAGAATATACTAAAAGTATGGAAAAATATCCTAACACACCCTCTATGAAAGGTTTATCATCTGTTGAACAACTCAAAGATGATATTTTATTACGATCATCAATTTTATCATCAAATTGTAATCGTAGCAATTTCAGTAATGAAAATTGTTCATCTAAGTCAAATTCAATCACAAATTCTAACAACAGTTTACAACGACAACCTTATACACCACCTGAAAAAGCATATGAAAATAGCACAACATGGCCAACATCGAGTAATAGGAGGCAAAGAAGTCGTATACCAATACATAAATCACGTTTGGTAAATAATAGAAATAATTATCGTGATGTCTCCTATTCGCCAATAAATATTGCATCTGGATCGACTATTACAAAAGCTGTTAATTATCAACAGACATTATTAAATGAAAATAAAAATATACCAAAAAAATTAAATCGCGGTAGTGTTGTATCAACGCCACCAATTGTCACTAATACTGTGTATAGATCATTCCACATACCGCCACAATCAAGTAAGTATGATTTTACGTTTAAGGATAATAAAAGAGGCGAATCCTGATAAGAGCTAGATTTTGTAAAAACACTGCATATAGTTACTTTTTAAAATGTCTTGCTACACCGAAATTATTTTTAGAATTCTATGGATGAGCCTTGTCTGCCCAAAAAAATTGTGTATAAAAATATATAAAAAGTGCAAAAAACAAATCAATATCCAGATCATTAGGGAGGATTGAAATATAGCACTGAAGCACACTCCTTTATGTAAAAGATTTCAATTTTCATGCACATATAACTCCAAAAATACTGATCTAAATGTTTTGAAATTTGGTATGCACAAAATTGGCACCCATTGTCAAAAGAGTTTTTTCTCGAAAAAACATTTCTACATATAATAAATTTTCGTTATTACATTAGAAATTTTTTTCGAGATAAACTCGTCGAAACGTCCTCTGTTTATCAATATTATGCATACCAAATTTCAAAATATTGGGATAAGTATTATTTGAGTTATTTGCGGCCGATAATTGCAAGAAATATAATATATATTATCTTAGTGAAAGATAGTAAACATTGAAAACATTACACATCTACCAGGAATCGAAACCGGGACAATCCAATTGCTAGTCGGATGTGCTACATCTACACTTCAGGTGCCTCTGGTATTCAACTGTAGATTTTATGTAATATATGTGATACTTTTTTCAATGTTTACTTTTAGTAGTTTTTTCTTTTTTATGAAATATAGTACTTGATAATATCGCTATTATTACTATGAATACAAGCGTATTGTATTACTTTTATTATTTATAACACAATAAAATATTTGTCTATTTGCGTTTGAGTTAAAAATTTGTTTTTGGTTCATTTGTCTTATTAATTTTGTTACCAAATTTTTAACATGAAAAATTGTTAAAATAGTATAAAGTTCTCAATTATAACCTCACCTTTTCACACAATAAGTTTGTTGTATAAAAAATATCTACTAATGTTAATTTAATTACCTTACCTCTGAATTGAAACTCAAAAAATAAATGAGTTAACACTAATTTTTGTGCTAAAAGTAAATATTTTTTGTGTAAATAATGATCATTAATTAATTTTATCTGGACCGTTAATAAGAATTAAATTATATTGATTTTACACAAAAATTTTAAACAGTTTGCTAATATGTTCAAAATACTATTTATTTTTCTTCATTTTAAGAACGTAGGAAATCAAGCCAATCTTATTATAATGTAACATCAGACAATATAAGATGTGATACGTGTGAATCGAAAAATTCAAAAATAATTAATATTCATGAGAATCGTTATTTGGATACACAAAATAGATCAACAAATTCTTCTTATAATCAAAATCAAATAAATAATTCGAAATTAATAAAATCAATACACCATTGGCAAGATGAAATTAAGAGAAATAATATTGAAACGAATATCGATCAATCACAATATTCAAAATATAATATTTATCCAGGTAAGTGTACATATTCTCGAAAACAATGTAAAAATCCAAAATACTTCAAAATTTATTCGGACACAATTAAAATATTATCTTATTCTCAGAAATTAAGCGTCATCTAAAATAAGACACCATTTTTGTCAACATTAATAAAAAGATTATAATTGACATATACTTTAAATTTTGTCAATTTTCATAAATTTGAAACCAGTTTCCGACATTTTCCAAAAAAATCGGTTACCATTACTTCTTGGTGGTGTGTATATACATAATTTCATGATTTTTATCTCTACCCCTCTAGTTATTAGTTTTTTTTTGGTAAATTTTCACAAGTTTGATATCTCCCCGCATCATTATTCATTGTATTTGAAGGGACAATTTTGTATTGTACTTTAAAATAAAACTATCGATTTTATGACTGACACTACTTAGAATACTAGAAATGGAGATTTTTCAGTTAATGTTTCCATTTCCCAGATTATAATTTCAATTGACTACTCCTGCTGGAATTCAAATCTGGAAATTCGAAGCAAAAAACGCTTGGACTATTAGAACTCATAAACACTCACGATCATTTGACTTCTAATTTCCAAACATATTTCTTTCGTTAATTGATAAAAACGGAACTTTTTTTTAATATTTATTATTTTACATATTTTAATTCAGGTTCACAACAGAGTAATTTAAACGATACAATGATACACGTTCAGAGAAAACCAAGTATATGTAGCAGTCTACTATCCACAGACAATTATATGGATGATGAAACGATATTAATAATAGAAACATTAGTACCTAAAGATTATCATATACTTCATCGTAGTAATAAGGAAGCAATTATCAATAATACTAGTAACAATAACAATAATACCAATAATAATCGACAATCAATTGATCAAATATCATTAAAGTCACAAAAAATATCAAGAACATTTTCTATTAAATCTTTAAAACCATCTACGCCGATTGAAATGCCAAAAAAATAATGTATTGATTTTATCGAAATTATTAATAAAAAATTTGATTATGGGGAAAAAAGTTTTATATTAACCGTTTGAGAATGGAAAATGTTTAAAAAAAATTTGACATTTTTTTTTAGAATACAAATTTGTATCTTTCAACAATATTTGTTTAATTGTAAATTAAGTATGCTCGTTTATTCAAATAACATAAATCGCTTGTATTGTTCTATGAATAAAAGTAAAAATGTAAATAACAAATGTTATGTGGATTTTTTTTAAAATTTAATTTTTTACTTTATTCCATGTATGTTTGGATTTGTACCATTAAAAAAAAATATATTTTGGTAGAATAAATTTGATGAACAATGACCATTACTTTTGATTGCGATAGTACACCAAATAATAAGTACAATGCACTGTGTGCTTTATACAAAATAATATATACAGTTTACCAAAACTTTATTCTATATAATCAATGCATTTATTTATAGTTAAATAATTAGTTGACCAGACGCTGCGGCCGTATGTTCGAGGCGTCTCAAGATTATGCAGAAGCCGTATTTATTTTTAGGCTGTATGGTGTTTTATGTTGTATGTATACGTATTAAATATAAAACATTATTATTTTGTAAATGAGAATTTGTGTGGCGCGCGGACAAAACTTTTTATATTATTATAAAATATAATATCTATACACTTGACTTTTAGAAAAGCTTATTTTAATGTATGTTAACATTTATTCTAGTTCAGTTCTATAATAAAATTTTATATCAAGTTTTTCTCATTCATTTATAAATAATTCAATAAATATTAAATTAATCAGAAACTATTATTAATTTAATTTAAGTTTTTTTTTTATAAACTTAAAGTGCTGTATCAATGTGTGGATTGTGAAAATTATTTGTGTAGAATTATTCCTGATAAAAATTTGTTAATTTTATTATGAAAAATTGTTTTGTAATCAAATATTACAAAAATTTTCCATTGTTGTACCAGATATTATGAACGGTATGTAGGTTTTCTTGGAAATCATTAAAGGTAGTTATTTAAGGAAAGTTTCTTTAACATACTCTCTATATATTTCGAAAAATAATATAGTAAAAAATTATTTTATATTGTTTATAATAATAAAGCCCTATCAAAATTTTTCCCACAAAGTGTTCTAAACTTTGAAACAAAGTCTTTCAATATTTTGAATACAGTCTTTAAATAAATTAAAAATTTATAAATTTCATTTCCTAAAAAAAAAATTACTAATTCAAATATATGTCCCGTAGTTTTAATAAACATTGTAGTTTTTAAAATATTTACATGGTTTTATTTTTTCTTTAAATTTTTGTTTCTGCACATTTTATGACAGTTTGCATCCGTAATTCATAATTAAAAATGTATCAATGTTTTTACACATGGAACAAAATAATAATGATATCGATAGTAATAAGTTCTCATACGTTCGTTTCATAAATAAGACACATGACAAATGAACATATTTTAGTTATCGAGGAATGTTTATAAATTTTCTTTTATCGTGTTTTCAAGTGTGGAAAAGTGGAAAAAAACTGATGTGTATGATTTATGATCCGAGATATAGTTCCATTGGTAATGCTAATCTCTTTATCATCACAGCTACCAAGACATAATAGATCTTCTTTTTTTAAACTTAACAGGACAATCGAAAAATTTTCGACCCCGAAAAAGAAATCGGTCCGTTTTTCGGAATGTTTTTAGAGGAAAAAATTGTTACACTAATCAAATAAGCCATGTACAAATTGAAATATATTTATAAAGAATATGATATGCTGTTTGACCTCATCCTATAACATGACTGTGTGTGTCAAATTTTTTTGATTAAAAACTCACTTTCCATTAAATTTCTATGTGAATTTATTTTCCACATGTTTATGCAATGTTTTACGTTGAACACTTTAAAAATTATCCAAGTTTTCTAAATATTATAATTCTCTGATATCGAATTTTGTTTTCTCTAAAAATTTCCTTTGTCATATGTAAGACTTACAAATACTCGACAACAACAAAATTTTTCGATCTAAATCTTTCATGTTTATTGAAACTTATAAAAGACACGATTTTAATGGTGTATTTTATAATTTATTTAAAGTTATATGAGTTATACTTAGATAAACAAAATTAAATAGGTGTTTTATAGAGTTAAATATATCAGATGAGAAATTTTTTTTGTAATTTACAATAAATACCTTTCTATAATTCCTTGCTGCAAAATTGGAAATGGAAAGCTATATAATTATTTTTATGTCTTTATCTTTATATAAAAGTCAAAATATTATATGACTAAATAAAAAATAAAGTTTATTATTTGCATGTAGAAGATAAAAAAACAGATAAAAATCATAAGAATTACGTTTGGCAGAATTTATTCGAAATTTTAATTTATTTTTTAAATAAACAGAAATATATTATTAAAAAAAAATGTTTGTTATTATTATGATATAGATTTGGAAGAGAAAACTCATTGAAAATGACGTCAAAAGGTATAAGACGAAAAAAATCATCATTAGCTGAAGTAAAAGTGGCTGTGATTGGAGCACCGAGTGTTGGCAAAAGTGGTAAATATTATTTTTATATTATTAAGAATAATAGAAAACATTTCGTAATATTGTAACATCATTATTTTTAAAATAACTGAAAATAAGTTGACCGTTTAAATAAGTTTTATAAATTTCTCCGTTTTGAGAAATAATATTTTAGTAAAACATTTTCTTTTCCTTTGTTAACTCAAACAAATGTTATTTGTTTTGAATATAAAAAAAAAACCATTTTTGTATTAAAGTTGGTTTTTCTATCTTCCTGGATCAAAAGGTGGGAGATAGATCCATGAGATCGAAAGAACAATTTTGCTCATTCACGAACTTGAATTTGTTGGGTTTAGAACTCGTATTAAAAATTTCAATATGCCTCTTTTTTTTCGTGTTTTGTTATCGTGATGGCGAACATAGACAAATTAGATGATTATATTAGAAGCCTGTATATCAAAGTATAGTTGAAGCGTTGAGAGGAAACTGTAAAAAGCAATGTATCAAAATATGGTGGATCGTAGTGAAAAAAAAATATGTTTTAGTTCACTTCCATAATATTTCTTTTATAGTATATCGTAATTACACCACGTGGATAAATTCAAGCCGCTTTAGAAAGCCTCCCTCCATATATACCAACGTAGCCTTTACTATGACCTCCCCTTAAAACATTATTTGGTTAAAAATGAATCAGAGTTTTATTTTTTATATGTATATTTTCCATAACTATATAAACATTCTGAGTTAAGTGGTAGCAGTTTAGGTTCAGTAATTTATCGGTTATTGGGAAAATATAATGTCTAAGATATTCAGCCAACGTATCATTTTCTTCTCGAAAGAATATTTTCATCGTAAAAAAACAAAAAAATTATCTGGTTTTGTCCATCACTCCCTCATACCCTTACGTTACTCACTTTTAAGTTCATCCTTTCTCTCCCTTGACCGCATTACGTAGTTTACGGACGCTTCCAAATGGTATATTATAATAAGACTTACACATGTAAATAAATTTTCTGTCAAAACCGACCTGTAAGATGTAATTACAGACACCAGATCAAATAAAGGCTTAAGTTAAGGATTTAGGTTTTCCTTAAAAAAGAAATTAATGTGATTCAAAATTCACCAGGCTGATTAGCGCTAGTTTTTTAAACATTATTTTGTGAAAACTCTTTGCCTCTAGTTTTTCGAAATCGGCCATTCAGAATCGTCTCAATATTGTCATAATTAATAAGTAATAAGATTAAAATACGCCATTTATTCGCCTAGATAGATTCCTGTTTTCATAAAACTTGTTTTTCTAATTAAATAAATATTTCATATTATTTACTTATTAAATTATATTAATACCTACAGCAAAACATTATTCAATTCAAGAGAATTATGAAAAATAATAATAAAAACTAAGAATTTTAGTAAGGCAATAAATTTTTTTAAATAAATTGCTATAATAATTAATTGTACGGAAAATACTTCTAAAATATAAATTAATACCGAATGTAACAAAAAGCAAAGTTTCCTCAATGTACACATGCTATTGGGATTCCAAATGAAATATAATAGGCTAGTTGCAAAATAGATAATATTTTTTATTTTCTTAAAATGTTTAAATTATATGTAGTATTATTAAGGTCTTTTTGGAAACATTGTCATGGTTAAGCATAAAAATTATTTAAAAAGTCCATTAAAAAAATAATAATAAATATTTTTATTTATTTCTATTCAAAATCAGTTTTGTCGGGTCTGATTTTTTTATAATTAGTATCCGAAATTCAATTAAACCTCGTCAATTTATAGTAATTACATTATTTTAATCCTTTCAGAAATAAGAGTTTATACTTGCGAAAATAACACTATACACATCTGATTGAAGACATTTTTTGTATTAAAATTTATGCAATTAGATGCCCTTTGTAGTTATTATTAGCGATTGAGGTCTAAAACTTAGAAGATATTAAATAATGCTTAACAAACTAGTACATATCATCTTATTCAGACATAGAGCAGGGACAGGAAAATTTTCTTGAAAAGAATTAAAAATATCCCCTCATGCAAGTGATTTCAGATCTTACATACTAAATTATGTTTAATGGCCAAAATATTCAATTTAACATATCTAATGTTGAATATGAATTTCGTCGAAATTTATCTTCTTACAATCTCCTGACTATATTTAAAAAAAAAAAACACAGAAAAATGATGTAAGTATCATGACAATTACATCATTTTTGTGAGTAAACGTTTTTTGTTTTGTGACACTCTGTTTGGACTATAATCGTAAATCAATTCGGAAACGTGTGTACAAAATTAATTGCCAAAACTATTTAGTAATGTATAATTATTATTATAATTATAACATAATAAAATATATGTTTAGTTTTTTTTTTTAATTAATATGCAAATTTTTAGAATTGATAATAAATACAATTCAGAATTTTAAAGGTTTGGAGTAGAGAGACTTAAAAAATATGTTTAAGTAAAATTTTCTGATTAAATAAATTATTCTATTCGTTGAGTTTTAATATTTACATCTTATGTCTTCAACACCTTTTTTAGTTTTAACACCAATTAGATGAACTTTTTATTTAAGAGCGTTAAAATTGTAAGCAAATTAGTAGGATTTATAAACAGTTCCGAATACATTTGTAAAATAAAATTACTTGATTTGATTTTATTCTGTAACATTAAAATCGTAATTATCACTAAAAAATAATAATAATAATAATAATAAACAGAAGAAAAGAAAAAAATCTAATTTAAACCATCATTTTTTATTATGTTGAAAACGAAACTTATCAAGCTATGTTTGACGTGTAATTAACAGTTTTAGACTTGATAATTGAAGTTTTGGGCTTTGAGAAAATAAAGATAATATTTGCATTAACAATATGAGTAGTTTTAAGAACAGTAAATAGGAAATACACTTTTAATAATCAATAAGCAGAGATCTTCAAATTTTCTGCCAGTTACAATAGATTTCAAAAAAGTGAGGGTTCTATACGATATAAGTGTTATCATTCAACTTTAAGAGAAATGAATTTATAAATCAAAATAATGAATAATAAAAGAATAACTTTTGATTTATTTTAATTGTTTTCGTTTAAGATAAATTAAGTGATAGACCATTATCACTAACCAAATATTGAATTCGCTGCGGTCTGTTTATAGATTATTCAATCTTCTCCATTTTGATATAACTATCAAATATAACAGTGGCATTATCGAAGATATATGTTGTCATTAAATAATAATCAAGAAAATATTTTTGAGAGTAATCATTTAATACTGAGGTCAAAAATACCATTAATTAAAATTAATGAATAAAATACGTTAATCGGGGTAGTGTTGATGAAAATTTATAATATTGCGGAAATAGATTAAATGTAGTAGGTAGGTATTGAGAAAATATTTATTTTTTAAATAAAATTTTAACGACACGCTGTAAAAATAGATACATCATATATTATTTATGAAAATAAAAATTTGTTTTGAAAATCATCCCATTATAAGTAAGTAATAGGACGAATACGTTTTAATGTTATTTTCTTTCAAAATAATTATCATAATACTTTCGTCAACAAAATAACAGGTGATTTAATAGTTTATAATAATAAAATATTTTGATGCTATAATAAAATATATTTGTTTGTCTGTGTTTAAAAAATTTATTTACAAAGATTTAAAACCAGAATTTGATGCCATATAACTTCCTTGTACGTATTTAAATAACAGTCTAAGAATCCGCTGCAAGAATAGTGCGCTTATCGGTTTTTTTTGCTTAAAACCAATATTTTATGTTTATAATTAGGAGAATATATATTTACCAGGTTGCCTATCAAAATTTGGCCGCCAGTATTTTTAATTGATTTAATAAGGGTTGCTGGCTATTAATAATAATAAATATTTAAGGTAGAGTGAAAGAAATTAAGCGCGTAACATCATTTGTCAGACGAGGAAAGCGATTGCAGGCTATGTGATATTTTTTGGAGTAATTGCACTAAACTAAATGATACGACAGCCTTAAATCGAATATTGAACTAGTGTCCATTTCAGTACAAATCGCTGAATATGGTGTTTATTTAAGTGGACTTAAATTTCTTTGTAAAAGTTTGTGACAATTGTATTATTAATTTTTATCTGCTTCTTGATTGCATCACCTACCCAACTTTCACAAATATAGGATAAAATTGATACAGCTAAGGCATTAAACACATCAAAAATTTGTTAAAATTATTGTAGCTTTTTTAAATTTTTATTGGAACAGAGATTTTATTTGTTAAAATTATTGCAACAACTGGTATACATTGTTTAATACCGAAAAATGACTAAAAGTATGTGAAGCAGTAAAATATATATGAAATATTCCTATATGACAAATATTTTTGGGATGAAAAGTTCAAACGATTAGTAGTAGATATTAATGTTACAATATCATTCTTTGCCTACTAATCTCTATACATTTAAAATTTATTATTTTTATTATAACACTTTAATAATTTTAACACACCTGACTTGACTGACTGGCGACGTTTTTCAGTAATAATAATCCTGTCGTACATAGAAGAATGCGTGGTACGTTAAACTTGTAAACAATTTTTGGTGACAATCCAAAATATTAAATTATGTTTTATGTAATGTGTACAGAATTATTTTACATACTCAAATTATAGGTATGTGTATAAAATAACATAAAAGATGCCGCTCCAATTGCAAAATAATTGAAATTTTTGTAGCATTATTGCAAATGTTTTATTTTATTTTATTTTTATTTTTTTCTTATGTTTTATTGCATATGAATGTTAGCATCAAGACAATGTAGAAAATTGAGACTATTATGGTTGTACGGTCGATAATGGAACTATCAACTGTTCAGAATTTAATGAATATTGGCATAATAATAAAAAGCAGTAAAAATAGTTTGTAGAACCATTTAATTGTCTAAATGGGAACGTTTTCTTAGAATGACCAACAAATGTCTCTACCGACAAAACAAGTAAATAGAGTAATTAATTGAACCTGAACCAAGAAACCAGAATTTTGAAACAAATTTGGTGCGTTGCTCTAGAGTTTTGACTTCTGTTTTAACATTGATATTTAATTGTACGTCATATTTTTTAACAATTAACTCTATTAATTCTTTTCTTCACTTATTTTTAAATGTATTTAAAGAAAATATGATAGGCAAGAACTACAATTTGCGAGCGAAGCTACGACATCAGCTAGCAATTTATACAAAATAAAAATTTAATAAAATTGAATTTCTCAAAGAAAATTTAATGTATTCGTTAGTTCATCAATAAGATACAATTTGATTATTTTATTTGCCAAATAAATAATTGTTAAAACCTCAAAATAAAAACAAACATAAAATATGGTATTCATTTTTATTTTCTATGCCAAAAATAAAATACAATAACATTGTAATAATGCTCGTGCAATGTGAATAATTTTTTTTTCTTAAATAACTTAATTGTAAAAAACGTAAATAGTAAATCGTAGGAGTAAATAGTGTTACATAAAAAATAATTTCGAATCACATGCCTACAGAAAAAAAATTGTCTAGATACTGAATCAAGAATAGTGATGATTGATCGTGATAGATAATGCATTTTTAAACATAGTAAAATAAAAATATAACAGTAACAAAAAAAATAAGATTGTCCACTTATTTGTAAAAAATAAAAAAATGTTCTTGGAAAAAACAGGAAAACTTATACAACACTATTTCGCATATTTCGCACTATGGCAATACTGAATAGTGACGTCACTTCTCAGCATCTTTGTTTAATCATGATTTTTGAACGTCTATATCTTATTTTTAAAGACTTGAGGAATATACTTCTGCCTGTTTCTTGTTCATGAAGCGAAGGCGTTTTAAAAGAAGTAATAAAAAAACCAGGTAGTTCATTAGAAAAATACCTTTCCCCCACATCAGATTAAGTAAGGAAACTGTGGTTTTTATTTAATTCTCGGAGATGTATACAGTTGACAGCGCTAGTAGTATTATTTATTTACATACATAATTTCAAATACCATACTATTTGATTGTCTTTAGTACTTGACCGTCTTATTTTTATTTATAGATTATAAATATATTAATGAAATATTTTAATGACCCACATATGTTTATAAGCTATCAATCTATGTTTGAATTATTTTTATTATAAATTTATATAATTCTTTTAATGAATATATTTTAAGCAAATATTTACCTAAGTCGAACATTTAATTACCTATTAAAACTCATTATATTTGCTTATGTGTTCTCTTATAATATTTATATACGAAAAAAAAATTAGTCTATACACAAATTTATGATAGTAAATTATAAAAAAATCAAAATATTTTGAACTAAAAAGTTGGGTAATGAATTTTTATAGTTTCTATATATAAAGTACCGAATAAAGAAATGACGGAGTAATTACTTTCATATCTTTAAAATTATATCCATGCCAGGAATTAATGATTCGGATTATTACAACAGAAATTTCTGAGGAATGTCGTGATTACCAACAGTTGTTTGTTTATATTTATATTAAATTTGAGTAAACAAACATAAAAATTTCGTCAAAATGGTTAAAACGGTAAATTATTAAATGGTAGAATATCTAACGCATATTAAAATTTTTTGAACGTAAATTCAGGAAAATAATATTGGCATTATAGTAGTTTTGATATTTATATTACATCTTCTTAATCGTAATTGTAAAACTCGATAAATAGAAAGATTTTTAAATTTATATATAAATTAAAATGTTTTGTATTATAATGATTTATACAATTTAATTCTGCGCGTTTAGTTTAGTATTCATAAATATGGCTAAATAATTTATCGTTAAACAATTTGTCTGTTTCTTTTTCAGCATTAACCGTTCGATTCTTAACTAAGAGATATATTGGAGAATATGATCATCAATCAGGTAATTTAATTTCATTTTTAATTAAACAAGTTTATCACATCTATTTATTTATTGTTTATTTATATATGAGATCATGCAAATAATAATTAATTGAAATAGATTAACTTAAGTTTGACTCAGATCAATTTTAAACAATTAGTTTTTTGGCTCAATAAAAAAATTGTTAAAAAAGCGAATTTTATTGTTTAGCAAGGAGAATTTAAAAAATGTATTTGATTTAATTATGAATATAAAATCAATACTGTTTTGACAAAAACGTAACACCCTCAAAATTTAACAAAATACCTGGGTGTCAAACATATGATTAAATGAACTGACTTATTAAAAGAAATTAGCACAAAACATGATGTCTCTATAATAAAGATAATGTCTAATGTAATATAAATTGTATTTTTTACAATTTTCGCATATAAATAACTACATAACCATCCAAATGTTATGACATTTGGTTTGCAAGCAAGAGTTTTTGAAGCTTATCTCATAAAGTATGATAAAAACCAAAAATCAAGGTAAAATTGAATTTGGAGATTCTGTGAGATTATTATTACTATGATAAAAAGAGACTAATATCTTCTAAATTACACTCAAGCGGACAATTCTATGATATTAAAAAACCTAATAATATTTGAACGTTATTAATTTTACGGGAAAAGCCATGTGTTTGGAGTTTCTCATTCACAAATAATATAGAATTTTCTAAAAAAGTTTCACTAAGAAAACAAAACAAAAAACAACACACACACACATATATACTACTGACTGATAGTGTTTAGACAAGCGGATGTTTAGATTAACAGAAATGTTTGGATCTATTTGGATACACAAAAGTATAGCGTAACATAAATATCACAATATGTTAAAAAAAAGAGTTTTATAGTTTTGTCCTGTTAAAATGATTATTTGAATTATATGCATAAACATACAATTATTATTACGTTTTTAAATCAATAATAATAAACTATATATTTTATTACGTAAGCAATGCAATTATTAATATTAAGATAAATCAGATGGAGGATATGAGGTGTCAATAAAATTACGTGAAATAAAAATTGTATTTTAGCTGACGTTTGATTTGAATTGCTATTAAAACTCTATTAAATTTATTATTAAATCATTTTTGCTCCCGCGTTCATTATCAAATTTCTATGAAACAAGAAAACAACAGTATTTAAACGTAGCTTTAATTAGAATTACATGTTTTTAAATGTAGCTAAAACTCATGCTTATTAAAGGGGATTTAAAATTAATTTAATTATAATAATAGCTGCTTTTAAATCCAATAAATTTGATAGCTCCCATATCGAAATTTAAAAATATTTACAGATGTCAAAAATTTAATATCAAACTAAATGGCCAAGACACAAAAATTTTTTAAATATTAATTCAATCAAGTTTCAATAATCAATGGAATCAACTGATTTAAGTAAACAAATATTTAATAGTCAGCAAATACGACATAATCAACAATAAAAATGATATTTCGTAATCTGTAAAAAATATTGTTATTTATATTTGGTAGTAAGACAATACAATTTCCTCTTAAAAATCTAAACATGTCAAAAGAAAATTATTTCTAAATTTTCTTTAATATAAACTACCATTTATATCCTTGTAAAACAGTAAAACGGATTTAATTCTTTTGGAAAATATTTTTAAGTTTTTTTTGTAAAATTAAAAATAATGATAGTTTTTCTCGAAATAATTATCTTTTCTTATTAATACTGTTTGAATAAACCGTTCCAAAGCCATTATCATTTAATAATCTTATCTTCTTGGTAAGAGTTTTGAAAAAACATTGCATTTAAAAAGGATAGGATTTTAAAATATTTAAAGGATATTATTATAATTATGATTAGGAACAGGTAAGCCAATTAATATACAATAAGCTGTTTTGTATATCCGTCGAGCTCAACATAATTTTTATAAATCTATAAAACGGAAAAATTAGAAACTTCATATATATAGAACTGCGGACATACTCTCCGACCTACGGCTTCAATACTTGAATTCTGATGTGAAAATAAAAATTGTTACGTATATCATGTGTCGTATTTAATCAAAACCTCTTATTAAAAAAAAAAACCTAATCCTAAAGTTTTGGTATATAGTAACTCATTCACAGTTTACAAGAAAACCTATATAAAAAACTCCAAGTCTCCAAAATTCCCCAAGAATCGTAAAAAACTTGAAGAATTCTTGTTGAATCATAAAAACCTCTAACACAAATAACATACAATAGCCCGAAGTTCAGTGTTCAGTTTACAAATTTAAAAAATTGTTAAGAAAACATTCATTTGAATGTAATTGAGATCATGATTACTGTCCAAAAATTTTTTGAATTTAGTTGAACAATATTCGGAGAACGGCATTATGTAGAAATAAGAAAATTGTATTCTGTATTCAACAAATGTAGGTATTTCAATCCTGTATAAAACACATAATGACAAATTTATTGGTTATTTTTAATCAATTATATATGTTTTATATCGATAGATTTTCGAACTCACGAATATACGACAAAAACACAAATATATTTATTTTTTTAAGTCAAAAATCAAAATAATTTTTTTTACACAAAAATCGCTTGTAATAAAAGTATCTATTTCATAAAATTAACTAAGAATTTCAGAAAATTGTATTAAAATCACATAAAATGATATTTATTTGTTTTTGCATTGAATGGTAGTGTTATAAAGATTCCATAATAAACATTTTATTCGACGAATACTAAAACACATTCAGTATACCTCCTTATGTGTATATAGAAAATGAACTTCAAATGAATTTTTATTTTATGTTTCAATAAAATTCAAATTGTTTGCGTTATCGGAGAAAGATAAACAAACCTTACTTTACATAGTTTAAATAAAAATGATAAATATACAATACACATGTTTAATAGTATTTTCAATAAATACATCAATATTTTTTCATTCATTAATATAACTCACCACTATTCATTATTTTAAAATATAAATTGGTTCCTGTTATTTTATAAATAAACAATAAAAAAAAATTTTTTTGATTGAAAATAACTGATAAAAATATTTTATGCATTGGTCATTATGTATTTTCGTCCGAGAAAATATAATATATACAACATAACAAATTTCGCATTCATATTACATTCAATTTTCCTATTGAATTTTTATACTTGACAATCAACATATTTACATATATTGGACATAATAGACTGACTTTGGGCAAGGTCAAGAATACGCCAAATTTCAATTCGCAAACTCATTTTGTACATACATACACCTACCTCTACAACAATAGTGAAAGTACTTGGAATACCTCTAACCAACGTGTCGGGACTAACTTATTCCATCCCGACTACCCGTAAATGTAACCTCGTTTCTATTTTTAGCTATCTTTATTAGTATTAAAAATGAGTTTCATTTCAACCTCAAAATTCTCAAAACTAGTCATTCATCTTTATATTGATTTGGCCATCTCTTCCGGTTGATTAAAAAGAGATGGAAACGTTTGGTCTGGACACAACAGAGTACGATTTTATAAGCAGCCCGATACATATATCATCTAATCCAACTGAATGTCAACGCTCAGTAAAAGTTTCATTTTAATCCGAGACAATATTATAAATCTTATAACTTATACAATCAAAGAGTATTTAAGTATTTATCTTTTCAAATGCATTTTTATAGCCAAAGAACAGCAAGAAACAAATGTTGAACTAAAAAAAGGCAAATTTAAAAGAAAATAAAAAACTAGTATGGCCATCTCCCCCGGACACTTCAGGAGAGATGGCCAGTCTAGATATAAAGAAACGTTTTTATTTATAATTGTTTTTTGATCATAGTTTTGTTGATTAATTTATGTTATTTATTAGTTAAGTGATACAAAAGTGGTTTTTTATTAATATTTTGCATTTCCCCATTATAATACAATAATATCCGCTAGTATAATTCTTTTGAAACTCACGCCAGAAATATCTACCGCCACATTTAAATTATTTCAGATTTATGCAGTGTAATTGATAAATTTAATTGAGCTGTTTGTATATGAAAGAATATGTCTTTTTTATAGTTCATCAATTTAAAAAAATGATACGTCCCACTCAATTTTCAAATAGTATCTGTTGTAAAATTGTTCACATCAATCCTTCAAAAGTGACTGGAAAATAACATATATCTTATAGATATATATATATATATATATATATATATATATATATATATATATATATATATATATATATATATATATATATATATATATATATATATATATATATATATATATATATATATATATATATATATATATATATATATATATATATATAGATATATATACTTTGCCAAGAAAACATATTTGCTTAAAGGTCATGTTTGATACGTCAATCTTATCTTTTCAGTTTGTAAAATTAACTTATAGTATCTAAAAATTTAGTTACAGTATCTTTAGTAATTTATTCTTTGGAATCTCGGCTACTTTAAAGCCGTCTTTGGAAGACCATGAAACCGCAATTCTCGAATTGTACCAGTTTAAATTTCATCAATCAGGATTTTCCTTTAAAAGAAAACGACAATTTTTCCTATATTCACTGTTAATTTAATTTTATTTCAAATTGATTGCAATAAACTTATTTGCCTAGTGTCCACAGGAAAAAATATTTTTACAGATCATAAAGATAATTGCCAAAGACGAAGTGAAAAATCTTACATTTTCCTATTTTTCCTGACCATTCTAAAACCTTTGAGAAAAGTCGCATCTTCCTTATTTTTGCAAATTAGGGCGTTGGCGGTTTGCTACAAAAAATTATATTTTTTCATTTTCCCGAATTATTTATTATACATCGATTACAGACGTTTTTAAAAGCCGTTTCTTTGTAACTTTCGTTTCGCAAGTTCATTTTTTAGATATCTTTGCCAAAAAAGGATAGGAATTGCCGCATCATTCTAGCATATGGAAAAAATTGGTATTTTTAAGAATTTTCTCTAGAAGTTATAAATTGTGACATACTACGGATCAAACATACGTACATAGACAGATAGATAGATTGATACAAAAAAGTAGACAAATTGTTAAGTTAAAACATAGACCTGATGCAGTCAATAATTTGTAATATTGTCATAAACATCGATTACCCGAAAAAATTTTTTTTATAACTTTTTAAATTGCGTGCTTTACATGGTCATATTTGAATCCGAGCTATATTCAGTATTATCGATATTTAAATTCGAGTAAAGAGTTAATGTTTCTGAAACGAAATTAAGTTATATACATATTCTGTACAAATTTGATGCTTAAAAATTACTTATAATAAAATTAATATTGCCAACTTTCGATAATTAATTGATAATGATTTACTTTCAAATATAAAATAAATAAATAATTTTAAAGTAACAAATCAAATTAAAATAAACATTTTTGAGTTGATTTTCATTTTTATGTTTAAATTATTTTTGCACATTCTGTTTATCGTATTGTTGTACCTATTGTTTTTAAATTCGCTAACAATTCTGATTAATCTCAAGTTTTCTAGTAAAAATTCTTTGTTATATAAATTCATAAATAATTGTTCTCAGTCGATGATAGATTAAAAACAATTTTAATATGTAATCGAATGAAATTATCTCAAAGTTTTTTTTTTTTTTTTTTGAAGTTATTTAAAAGTTTACTCATTTGCTACTCATAATTTATAATTTGCTCTTTCATCGCTATCTACCTACATACACTGAATTCATTTCTTCTTGAATTACTCGATATCTCTTTAAACTTACCTACTGCCTATATCTCACTTTTCTTCTTTGTATGGAACAAAAATTTGTGTTATCTATTTAGATTGATATCCTAGAAGTTTAAATAAAAACTAAGGATTTTGGTGATATTTCTACTATAGAATAATTTTACTTTACAATAATTTTAATATAACAGATATATACTTATAAATTGTAAAACTTTTAAATATTTTTATTTCGAAAGAATACAGGATAGTTAAAAAATAGTTACAATAATACGACTGTTACGAATTTTTGTATGGTCAAAATATTTGAAATTTGGAACTTTAACAGTAGAGTTTCGTTGAAGTAAAATTATTTTTTAGCAAAAATATAAACAAGTAGAATTTTCGTAATAAGACATTTCTTTTAAAGTAAGGTACTGCATAAAAGTAATTTGAAGCGTTGAAATTATAGTAGAAATAAAGTAAAGTACCTACATAAATTAGAGTAGAAACGTTTGGAAGTAGAAGAATATAAAGTAGAATCATTTTTTTTGCCATTTATTCTAGTCATTCGCGTTTAAGATTACTATGAAAACTTCTATAGCCTTTCGTCGAAATGTTGAGTTGTCAATTTCTTTAATCAGTTTTCTGAATTTGTTTCTTGAAATTTAAATGGAACTCTGCTATTCTTAACATGCTTTTAATAACTTCATCCGTGAATTTGTATCTATGAATCTATATAATTTAATTACCAAAATTACTTCCAGGCGGTTTACTTTCCACTTCCAGACGGTTGAATGCACTGAAATATGGACACGTGTTTAGAACCAATGCCATAACAATGTAATTCGTAATAGAAATTTTAATATTAAAGGTTAGGAACTGATAAAAATTTGGCACGTTTGTGATAAAGTTTTTATACAAGTTTATATAAGTTTTTAAAAGCAAGAAAATAAGCTAAAAATACAAAATACTTTTAATTTAATAACTTAAATTCATTGTTACAATCAAAAAGTTGTCAAATCATAGTGAGTTTGCTATCTGTAAAATGAGATAATTACTGGAAAGCATTTTACTACATATATTTTGGTAATCACAACAGTGTTTATACCATACCTCAAACATATTTAAAATTTAATGAACATATAAATAATTAACAAAAAGAAAATAGACAATCCATAAATAATATATGTTTTTCATATGTTCAAAATAAAACTACACAATTTTAAGAAACAGTGGCGATAAATATATTCTGTCAGCACAATGCATTCATTTTACGCACGCATTATACCGCAAGTCTAATGTGAATTTCTTAACTATAAATGTGAAAATATTAAATATATATACGGTGAGAAAAAATAATGCAAATATACCGTTCATTAAATATGAAAGAGTTGTTTTTCAATGTGCATATTATCAATCATCTATCTTTAGTAATTGGAACTATGTTATTAATTTAAGTAAATGTTTTATACCCGACATATGGGCAAGCATCGAAATGTTTTCATTCGTTTCTAAGGCTACGAAATACTAGTTTATCAATCAAATGATATATAACTCAATGAATGGTATATGATTTAACATAGGAAATTTTTCTTGCTAATTTCTGTTGACATCATGTATGTAAAATACTCGAAAAAAATGAAGGTCAATTTCAGGTTTTAAAATTGAAACCTATACTTTTTTTTGAATATTCGGATTTTATAATGAACAAAATTATATTTTTGCCTTAAAAAATTTAACAATATATAGTTTTTAAGCTACATTTAGGCAAAAATTACTTAGATTATAACAAAGAAGTTTTGATCATTTTGAAATTTTTAACACTTTTTTATTTACATAAAAAAAAAAAAAAATTAACTGAATAACTTAATAACCTAATTACTTAGATTTAAACAAATAATTTTTGATAATTTTTGAAATTTTTAACACTTTTTAACTTCCCGCTCAGAAAATCGAAGATTTTCAAAAATCGGGAAATTATTGGTTTTCCCCTGTTTTGAATAGTTTTCATCAGATCTCGATGTTTTGAGGTTACAGGAAGCTTCCCTGACTACCCCTGCGCGGTTGCCTCTATGTCTTTGACAATTCTTTTCGGACCGTTATTGATGAAAGAAAATAATTATTAAATCTTTAAAAACCACGTCGATCTCCGCCAAGAATGTGAAAATCGGTTCATTGGTTCGAAAGATATCTTTAACGAAATATTCGAGAAGAAGTGTTTTTTTAACATCGAAGCTCAAAAAAAAAATTTTTAGCTCAAAAACATTGTAATATGTTGAATGTTAGGTGCTTATGTATGGACTGAGCGGGAAGTTGCAGGGATAACTTATTAACTGTATTAAAATAATATCAGAATCCTTAATTAATCCTTAATATATTAAATTTTAAACAAAATATCGTCGTATTAAACAAATCGATGCACTTTTTTACAAAAAAGTAAAGTTCTGATAGAAATTCTGTGATAGTTTTTCCAACAGGCATTAATAAGTGATCCACTCTTTATATTAAAATTTCTTAAATAGATGTAGGTGGTATTTTCTAATGTAGTTTGTGATTAACACATTGAAAATAAACACGCTAGTATTTCATCGATTATATTATTAACTAGCTGCTCCCCGGGATATAATTTCTTATATTCAGCCAAAACTTTGACAAAAAATCGTAAACCTTGAAAATTTCATTAATCTATCAAATAAAAATAAGTATTATCGAAAATTAAAGGAAAAAAAAAAACTTCAACTTAAATTTATCAAAATTTATTAACAATTTTGAATTAATAATTATTTTTATTTGCAATTAAAAATGATTACTAAACTTACAATTTTATCGATCATTCTTACAATTTTCAACACAATAATTACAAATAATGTCATGTTTTGGAATGATTCAATAATTTTGATTTGGCATTTGTTATTCAATTTCCATACAACAAATTGAATAATTATATTTTCTATAATTTATGCTAAACGATTATTCCAAACTTGTACGTTGGCCGTTCGAAAGAGCGAATAAATCGAATTGTATGCCTGTTTTCCATTTAATATATATTGTTTCTGAGCCACTGCTTCTGTTGTATATTTTGTTAAACAATTCATCTTACATGTAATGCGTTACGTTAAACGTCTTTATGCAAATGTATATAATGTACGTATGTATAATTACGTAAATGCTTTTGTCAAAATATAAACAAGAAATAAAATACTAGACCTTGTGAATGATATATCGATAGGACTAACATACAAGCAGGCAGACTGATTACTCTTTTTCTCAATATTGAATTGTCCTTGCACTTAATAGTCGTCTTACTATCAAAACAAATTTGTGAATTTAAATGTAATAATTATATTAATAATAACGATGTTATGATAATAAATATATATTTTACACTAGAAAATTGAAAATAAAATTTGACAGACATTATTTTATTGGAGAGGCTGAAACACAGAGAAATGGTGATGGTTTCAATTAATTTTTCAAAAAAAAAAAAACTATCACCTGATTGTATTCCATTATTTTGAACCCAGTTGCCTGATTTTTTTTGTATATAAATAAAGGATTTTTTTTATCTCTGTGCGCTCATGGACAAAAAGAGCAAAAAACTAAAGAAATCAAAAAAACTATTTTTTTGAATACATAGACAAAAGCTTATGGTACGAAGAAAATTAATTGTTATAATACTCGAGTAATTGTTATAAAAATTATGAAAGTTTTCATCCGGCGATTTGTTTGCTTATGTCTTCGAGATGTCGTAGTGTTTTTTCGATTTTAAGTTAGTTGAAGTTTTACCTACTTAATAATTATTCTTTGCCATCAATACAAAATCATCACGAGGCTTCTCTTTGAGTAAATAATATCCAAGGGACTTTGATTCATAAATTCCAATCATAATTTGCCAATCAAAAGTTACAAAAACCAGACAGCAATAGCTATAGGTAGATAAACAAAATACGAAAACTTCGTCTTGTTTATTTATTTATTTATCTGAGTTTCTAATAACTAAATCGCTAATTTTAAAGGATCCATAACAAACCGGGATTTTATTTATATGTCTTTAATATTTAATTATTTAAGGAAATCCCGGTAATATGAGTAACTACCTTAAAGACATATCTGAATTAACTTAATTAAAATATTTAAATAAATTGTAAAAAGATAAATTAATTTCTTTTGATATGAAATAATAAAATAATTAATTAATAATTATTTTATTAGTTATGTTCTTTGTTATGTTTAGTCATTCATATATCTCAGCCACACTGCACAACTATTACCAAAATGTTTATTTCCCTGTTTTAAAAATAGCGTTACAACAAAAATGAAATAAAAAAATTCAAATTGGTTCTTTTATTTTTTTAAACCGCAAATTAATATGATATAAATACTTCATATAACATAAAATAAGTAAAATTAATATTATTGTTTCTCATGTAAGATAATAGACGACCTTGGCTTATAAATTTAGAAAATTTATTTTAATAAAAATTATAATATTAATACATTATAATAATAATATTATTATTCAATGATTAATTATTGCATTCTTTATGATTTAAATAGTATTGGCTATGAAACCCGATGATTAATTAATTTCAAAATATAATCTAAAATCTAATTAATTAAGATTTATCATTTTAATGAGAGCTACATTGCTAAATGTTTACATGAACCTTTTATTAGCCATTCAGAACATAAGAACGCTACGCTACCTGCGTCACGCTCAAATCATCAAGAATAATAAAATGTACACTTTTCAGCACGTAATCAACCTACCATATTTTAATCGGACACGCTCGAGTAAATGCCTGCTTAATATAAATAAAAATACTTAAATTCACGCAGACATGCAAACTTCGAGCAGA
Source organism: Chrysopa pallens (assembly GCA_020423425.1). Classification (NCBI taxonomy): domain Eukaryota; kingdom Metazoa; phylum Arthropoda; class Insecta; order Neuroptera; family Chrysopidae; genus Chrysopa; species Chrysopa pallens. The sequence continues at coordinate 47,893,715 of CM035593.1, read as the reverse complement.
CATTAGTCATAAAGAAGCGGTTTGAATTGCTCTTGGAGGCTCTTGGATTACAAGTCTACCTCGGTAGGATATACATGAAGAAAGAGTATCTTATAATAAAGGAAGTAATACTCGCCATACCTTCTCCTTCTTTATGCTTATAACTATGACTAATGTCTAGATTATAAACTTAAATTTTCTAGAATTTTTTATTTTCGAACCTAATGAAATACAGAACATCAAACGCCGAAAATTGGATGTGGCAGAAAATTTTAAGTGTAACGTTCATTTTATTATGATTACTTCATTTTCATTTGATTAGTGCATTTATTAATTTTATTTCAGCTCATGTTTTTGACATTGCACAAACCCTTAATTCCAGAAAATCGTTAAGTAAAAAGTTAAATTAAGAACCATGTGAAATATTTGCTGCAATTAAAAGTATTAAGACAGAAAAATTATTAAGCATACTTGGATTCGTATCTTTCGATTTTTTATGTAACTAAAATGAATGCTATTATTATGGGTTTGGATAAAACGAAATATTTTTTTTATTAATTATTGTTAATTATTTGATTATAATTTTACAAAATGTATCAACTATTATTCCACGGCCTATATTAAGAGTATATATAGGCCGTGGAATAATTGTTGATACATTTTGTAAAATTATAATCAAATAATTAACAATAATTAATAAAAATATTTCGTTTTATCCAAACCCATAATAATAGCATTCATTTTAGTTACATAAAAAATCGAAAGATACAAATCCAAGCATGCTTAATAATTTTTCTGTCTAAATACTTTTAATACATTACTGATTCGATTACCGATAAACTAAATATATAATTATTGTGATATTAACACTCGATAGCGGTCTAAGAAAAATATTACACATAGGCATTTAAAAGAATACATTTCAAAAAAAATAATGGCAAATAGCCAATTACTACCATTACAAGTGCCTATTTAATATTTTATTATCAACACTGAAATCACATGTGAAATTTGATTTGATAATAGACTTTATGTATACAGGCTGGCAGTGTTAATCAAGCTTTATTTATATTATTAGAAAACGATTTTCCACTCTAAAAATCAAAATTCAGAGATCTCATGGAAATTTCACACAGAAACAAAAATCTCTTTGCATGCTTCACAGAAAGTTGTTAGTTTTTAACTATTTTTAAAACTAATCCCGTCGATTTCAACGTAATTATCTCTATTATATACAAATTTTATTATTCACGCTTTACCTTAAAAATTTGTATTAAGTTTCTGTTTTGTTTTATGCTATCCTTAGTTTTATAATATTTATTTTTTTTAATTATTAGAAAATAAAGTGTTTTATATCTATTATTACATTAATTACAATTCATAAATTATAATAATACCTATTATTTAATACCTATTGAAATGAATATGTAAATTAGTTGTATCTGATTTGGAATACTAGTGAATTTAAACATTATTCGAAAAAAATTTCAAACAAAAGTTGTTCCTATTTAAAAAACAAATATTCTTTGTATTTATTCTTTTTGTTTTTCTCTTATAGTTTTAAAGTAGGATCATTGATATATTTGACTCAATTGACAAATTTCGTCCGAAATTTAATGGTTGTGTTTTTACATGGGTCCCTGTAAAAATTTGATTGCTTTCATCACGAAACAGACTTTGGTAACTTCGAAACATGAAAATATCATATTTTCGACCGGAAATGACCTCATTTCCGGTTTTAATAATTTGGGACGATTCCAATGAATACTCTTATAAGGAATTTAGTTATAATTAAAGTATTTTATTAATGAAAAAGTTCTAAAAATTAAAATAAAATAATAAATTAAATTTTCATACTATTAGTGTTCTATAAAAAAAAAAAACTTTTTTATTGAGTCAGCCTATATTATATAATATCTCTATTATCTTATGTTTGTTTATGTTGTTACAGAAAACCGATATAAAAGCGAAGTGTTAGTTGATGGTGAACCAATCTTATTTGAGGTGTTGGATACGTGCCCAAAGGTAAATTTATAACATTTGTATTTTGTCATATAGAAAGTAAGTCACTGTCACACAGAAAACAAACATTGATTACGTTTAATGTGAACAAATTATATTATCGTTTTGAAAATAAAAACTACTTTTACGATTGGAATTTGATTTTCATTTTTATGGTTTACACTGTTAATAATTGGATAAAAAGATTATCGGTTTTAATTATTATTCTCAAAATAGGCTACTTGCATGAAATTTAAGACGACTCTTGTTCTCGATTATTCTCTATTTTATTGTAGCTTCAATATGACATAATGGTATTTTATAAATTCTCAATAAAATTTAGCGTACTGAAGAAGGGAAACATAATTCTTTGAAATAATTTGTAAAACTTATCAAATATTTGTCGGTAGATACAAAAAAATATCTTCGCATTCTAATTAAGTTCCACAAAATCATGCAAGGGTGAATGGGGGTTGCAAATAAATACCAGGAATTGATGGAAAAAAAGTTCTGCTTTTACTTGAGTTTCCCAAACTTTAGTAAAGTACATTGAAAATAAATAAGAAAACCGAACTTTGAGAAGGAGAAAACTTCGGACAACACTAATAAATGTTAAAAAATATAAAAAAATTCGTGCACAAAAACTTCGATTTATAAGCCTTGTCATAATTAATGAAAAGCTTCAAAAAATAACTTTTAAATCTTTTAACTTACAATTAATTTTTCAATAATTAATTTAATTAGCTAAATTTCTTAACTGAACTTTAAGTCAAATCAAGTTTTTAAATTGCTGGCCCTAAAACATGGGTTCTTTAATCTTAATTTTGTTTAGGCAATCGTTCGTCATCCGATACAAATATTGAATTCATACACAAAATAATGGTTTAAAACTTATAAATTAAAAAAAAAAAAACTTATAAACTTATTAATATTATTATCTTTAAATTGCTCAGAATTTCATCTGCACATATTGGATCACTTCGGCGTAATTTACTTTTACATGTATAAAGTTAATATTAATCGAAATGGCATTGGTCACACAGTGACCGTAAAAATAAAATTTACTCGAAAATTGATCTTTTATTTATGATGTTGGTATTAAAAATGGCCACGTATAGTTTTTGATATATTTTACTCAATATTTATTTACAAGCCGCTTTAATGGGTGCAAAATTCTCCTGTTTTCTCCTTTTAATCGGAGCAAAATTCTCCTCAAAGAGTTCGCTATTTTTCCAATTTCCTGGTAGTTTTATACATGACAAATTTTTAAAGGCAATTACCAGGTTTTACTATTTCCAAAACCATAATTGATTTTAGCAAACCCTATATGCAATTAAACAAAACATTGAAAAAATTCCCTAACAGATTTTCATGTCTTTTAAAATGAAAACTTTTGATATGCTATGAAAGTCGATGAAAGTCGATTAAAAAACTATTCAACTTTAGATTTCTGATTTTAGATAAGGTCAATTTTTGCAATTAAAAATTATCCAAATATTATTGAACTTTAAACCCAAACATTAAAAAATAGAAAGTGATAAATTCTGAAATAGTTGCATGGCACTAAAAATTATATTTTTCCTGGAAATATACGGTGATATACGAAATATTTTATGAATTGTATTAGATTTTAGATTTAGTTCTTATATCTTGACTGCTCAAAGATTTTCTATATATTGATGTTTTCAAGCGCAATATTCAGCTATAATTGTATTTTTTGTTTTCATCTTAAGAAACAATCAATTAACAATGATAATTTGGTTTGGTTTAGTATGAAATCCGCAAATCCGCAAAATTTTCTAATTTCGTAAATGAATTTTCATTTATATCAAAAAAGCATATATGTATCTTTATAGATATTTTAGTACTTGTTACAACCATTTTTTAAAATATTTACAAAGTTTGCTATGACTCTCTGTTTAATAAAACAAATTCGAAAAAAGAATGAAGTAATTATTGTTCAAGGTGTTTGTAATGAAATGATAAAAATTTAGATGGCCTTGAGTACATTCTTTTTCGAATACTACTTTATAGACTGAGGTCATGTTTTGCCAATTCCGCCAACAATTTAAAGTTAATAATAAACTATTTATAGCATGTACTACTATATGTATATTATACTTTTGACTACTATAGTTTTTGAAACTCTATTTTTAATATTGCAGGAATAATTTTCCCATCAAGAATTTCAATATCTTTTACTAGACAAATATTTAATTTTTCTCAAGAAAATGTCCTGTAACAGGCCGCTACCAAATCTCGAATCAGTACAAACCATCAAATTATTTATATCTACGTTTCAAATGTCATTTTGAATATTTGAAACCTTCAATGTATAATCAAACAGACAAGAAAGTCTATCAATTTGGAATGAACATATTTATTAATAGCCTCTACATATAGGTATTATTAAAAACGTTTATGTTAACATTTGAATTTTAAATTGTCTTTATTCATGAATGAAAGATTTTACAAATGTTACCTACATGATAAAGAAATATTTCGCAAAGTTTTCATTTTTACTCTTCCATAAGATAGGTGATATATTTTGATTGATGGGTTTTTTACACCAGAGATATTTCTCTAAATTATTTGACTAAATTTAACTAAATTTTAAAAAATCTTTAAAATAAGCATAATATGAACTTTCAAAAATTTTTATTAAACAAAGAGGAAAATACAATTTTATGACGTCACCTACAAGAATTTCCATATAAACAACTTATAAAACAGCGTTTTTGAAGAAAGACATCGAAAATAATCTTTGATAGCTTACGAGTTCTTTGTTTTTGAATTCATTTTAATTTTCAAGTTTTTTTTATGGTATTCAGTCTAATATCAAATTTTGATGTGAAATATCGCTAATCAGTCAATAACCTCAAATACCCTATTAAAACTAGTTCCTTTTGGGAGGATAAGCGATTTTATCGGTAATGCTTCTTATATTGAAACATATTAAGCGCCTTGGAATAAATATTAGTAACTAAAACTAAACTAAACTAAAAGTTGAATTTTAGGCCTAGAAATTCTCAAATATTTTATGAGATTAAAATCATTGTTATTTTAACTTTTAATGTCTTATGAACGAATCAAAACTAGCTTAGAAAATATTATTATCATTATTTATGAGATACCACTAAATAAAACTGAAATCGCAATTGTTATTGGTGTAATAACTATAAACTTCTTTGGGAATTTCCTTAAGTATTGACCTCGTTAAAAATAGGTCACTCAAAAAATTACGGTCAGCTTTAATAAAAACAAAACAATTATATTAAAACAATTCATTTGTATATTTTAAAAATATTCAAATCATATTTTTGGAAATTTCACCTATTTTTTGCACATTGAACCTATAAAAACATTTTGTGTACATATTATTATAAATAAATAAAGAAGTGTTATAAATATGTTATTCATATCGTAGAATACTTTTAGCACCTACTCGCAAAAGATTTGCTGGTAAATATTTGTAAAAAAAATCGATTATTGATTTTATTTATAAACATTCATAATATAAATTTATAAAACTTCTTTCTCTCTTAAGATGATTAAAAAATATAACTGATGATCTATCGGATTATTTTTGAGCACCGATTGATGAGTAATATCCGTTCTTATATTTTTAGACAAAAATACTCGAAATTGATTATTTCGTGAAAATTTGTACAAACGAACTGAGTAAATTGCTGTATAAAAATACAATTAAATATAACTACTTGCATTATATAATCATAATACTAATGGGGTTTTACCTCCATTCTGTTTACAACTCACATCATTTTTCTATGTTTTATTTTATAGCTACATCCATACATTTAATTCAAGATGTGGGTGGATTACGATTTGATAGATAGTGAATCTACTGCCACGTCTTTATCTTTTTACTGTGCCAACATAGGGTCTCCATAAGTACAGACACCAAAAAACCCAAATTCTAAGAGTGAGAAACGGACATATCTTGCATGAAAATGAAATTCTTTTCGAATACTTAAAAAATGAAATTTGAAGTAGAAGCAGAAGTGTTTAATTTTTCTCAATATATAAAAAAAATAACTTTAATAGTTCCAAATCTTATATTCCATCGAAAAAAGACGGGGGTCTCTTAAAAAAAATATGCCCAAACATTGTTTCGGAAAATTCTTGTTCTATTCAAGTCAGTGCTACTCAACCACTGTACCGAGGTACCGAATTCTTGAATTGTACATCCATATTTTAGATATAAAAATAAACTGTATGTAATTTTATTATTTTTATATAATTTTTATTCATTTTATTCGTTGAATACTTTTAAACTTGTCTTTTACGATATTTCATATTTTGAGTCTATACGTCAAATATATATTTACATCTGCTTTCATAAAATCTTATATCAATTAATTTATGCTATATTTGCCATTTAATTAATTACGAATGGCAGCTATTAATTGTTAGCAATCTCAATAGTAACAATTGACATATTTGCAATAATTCATAGGCCAATTCCCGCAAGAATAATCTTCCATGTTAGTCTATAAACACCGAGTTAAAACGAGTATGCATTAATCAATTAATTCGAAAATTTTGTAGTCAAAATGAAGCTAAAGCAACTGAATCCTAGAAAAAAAATAAATGAGAAAGTACAAACGTTAACTGTATAATACACTAAAAATAGTTATATCAAAATGTGGGAGCTGAACGATTTTATTTATTACATAGCCACAAACAGAAATAGAATTTCAATAATATTATTTTACTACCTATTAACACGCGTTAGATTCACGGATGTAAAAATCGCAATCAAATGAAGTGAATTATTTTCTTTACTGCTTGAGTTGACTTATCCAAATTATTTAAATATTTCTTTTCTCTATACTTAATAGACATTGTAATTCCAAATAAGCCAAAAACACAAATTGTAATTTTTGTGGTGGCTCAAATGTTGGTAAAATGTTGATAAAAATCATTAATGATTGCATTTAGTGCAATTAAATAACATAAAAAGGGAGTAAACTTTGAAATAAAAATAATAAGCATTAAACTGGTAAATATCTTTGTTTTACCATTTTATAAGTCGGTTCACAAAGCTTATATAATCGTATTTATAACCACATTACAAGATCATAGATCAAAGGTTACACAGAAAGGTTTCGTTTATGATATAACGATGTCAATCAATTTTAATTGTGAAAACCCATTTTCACAATTAAAATTGAATAGAATAATAGTATTTAAATTGAGCAAATGGTAAATTTTAAAAAAGAGTCGCGTTTTTCTGAAAACATTAATCTTCCAAGATAAAATTGAGTTTTTCCAAAGTGTACCATTTGTGATAATACGACTATGGAATTCCTATATATAAACTATCCGTCTTATTCAAAACGCATCGATACATATTAATAGAAGGTTAAGTGAAAACAATAAAGCTATTTAGTCCGGAACGACGTTTAGACAATCGAATTAATAATTTTATGTTGTAACAATGATTCAAAATATCGCAGAATCTAGTTTTACGCGAATATATTCTAAACTATAAATATTTCAGAAACATTAATAAAAGATACGAAAAGTACGTGAAATTTGAAATAAAAACCATTTTTCTAACAAATTTTTTTATTATTTTTTACCACTAATTTGCCTTATAGAAACGACTTACTAAATTAAATTCTCTTCCATATAGTTTTATACCATTTTCAACGAAAAAAAGCTCACTTACGTAGCAAAAAATATTTTTCCACGAAAAATGTGTTACCTTAAATGTTCTTAAGTTTTTCAATTATTTCTGTTCTATTATGAAAATTATACACAATTTTCTAGGTGTGCGTCATTCCGAATTGAGTGGGCCATCGCTCATATTTTAATTTGTAGTAACATCTGAAGACCAGACTAATAAAACAAATTTATTAGAAACATTTTTCTTTGTATAACTAAACTAAATTTTTGTTTTTATAGTTTAATGATTATTTTAAATACCACAAATATTTTAAAGTATTGTTTTTTTTTCCTTTATAATCCTCTTAATTTATGGAACATTAAAATGTTTCGTCTAATTTTAATATCAGTATTTCAATTGAGTGTAATAAAGTGAGGCAAAAAAAAATTGTTATTTTGGCACGATATCATATTATTGTCTTACATTACAAATAATAATATCTCGCCTCGAGAGTAGATTCTAGGCACTGAAAAAGTTTAACAAAATTTTCATTCTAAACAGCAACTAGGACGAAATCTATTTGTAGTATCTACCCCAACTTACTCTTCGCCGAGCGAATTTTATTACTTGTATGACTATGCGTCATGGTAGTAATATGAACGTATACATAAACGTTAAGGTTAATCACATTATGACCGGAGAATTTTACCGAATATATAATTTTATTATTAAAAAATTATTTCAAATTATTTAACAAAGTCGTGCGTGAATTGGTTGATAATCTGGTGGACTTTTGGAATTCCTATGAACAATATTTCAATGTATTTAGATTTGGTTTCCATTTATTTGTTAATGACACGATTTGAAATCTTTTTGCTATTTATATTAATACAAAACTGAAACAGATTAAAAAAATGTCTACAAATTTTTAATTAATGTCGTATGTCAGTCACTTTACCTTAAAAACTTTTTCGAAATTAAACCTTCATACACTTCTAAACTTGGTCGTTTTCATTTAAAATAAAAATTAAACCACAATAAATTTTATTGTTTTCAAAGACACTCTACGTGAATGATTGAAGTTTGACAGAATTCCAACGATTGACGTGATATCAAAATTTCATATAAAAAAATTACTGTAAATTTCTATATCCCTTGACATTAAAAATTATTTTTATTTGAATTATTCGTTCCTACGACTATGATTTTAAATTTGAAATATTTCTCAAAATAATTACGGAACACATAATCAGGTACAGATAAGGATCTTTTATCGCTATAAAGCACCTATTTTCAGTTAACAGGCGGCGAAATAAACCAGCATAATTAATGTGGACTGTAAGTAGGTGTAATCTATATAAATTTAAACCGTGCCATATTAAAACTGCCATAGCAAGCCGAGTTAAATTTTATTCAATAAAGTTTGTTAAATTTATCTTGGTGCACCATTAATAAATGCACACATTTTTCGTAATGATCAGCCTTAAATTGCATTTTTACAAAAACCTGGTTTTGAAAATATTTTAATTTGAGTTTTCTCTTTTTAGAATGATAATGAATTACCTTCATCAGATACAATTAATTGGGCTGATGGATTGTTGTTGGTATATTCCATTACAGATAGACAATCATTCAATTATGTTAGACGTGTTGAAGCATTAATGACAGAAATGAAACATGTACCACCATTTGGAATTGTTGCAAATAAATCGGATATGGTACATTTACGACAAGTGAGTCGAGAAGAAGGTGAGTTTTAAATAATATATACAGATAAATTAGGCCTTTCACAGCTTTACTGTAACTAATATTAATTTTTTTTTCACTGAATCACATACGATATAATAAGTTAAGCAATTTGCTACTTTTGACAAATAATAGCAGTTCTTAATTATAATTAACACAATTCCTAAAGGAAATATTATGTAATTTATAAAATAATTATTCGCACATAGGAATATTATCTAAATTATTTATATCATTTCCATTGAAGAAGTTCGTTCATGTGGCTCCCTCTACTGGCCTTACAATATGCCATTCGGTCACCCCAATTAGTGGTGACATTTTGAACTAACTCGGCGCCAATTTCACTCAAAACAGTTGTAATGTTGTTTTTCAAAGCTGGAATTGTCTCTGGATTATCCGCATAACATCGGTCTTTAACGGCACCCTACAGGAAGAAGTCCAGTGGTGTTAAATCGCAGCTACGCGCAGGCCAATTGACATCTCCTGAACGGCTGATTATGCGGTTGTTAAACTTGGTGCGCAGAAGGTCGATCGTAAGTCGGCTTACTTAGTTTCGTGTCGCGGACGGTATGGCTAATGAACTGTAAAAATTTCGAGCCTGTAGCTCGTTTGCCGTTGTCATACGACGAAATTCAAAAACGTACCAACAGATGGCCCACCCTATATTTTGCGAAAGTTTTGTCCTGTTAATTTTGAAACTTTTTAAAAAGTTTACAAAGTTTCGGTAATTGAAAATTGTCAGTTAGTAAGAGCTTGGTTAATTCGAGAAAAAAGTTGTCGTAAAACAAAGTAGAATTGGATTTAGATTTATAGATTATGTCAATTTTATCTATGTTTTATAATTACCCAAAGAGATGGTCTCTATACTTATACTTTGGTTTCCACAAAACGTAACACTTATACGGAAATAAATTTTACCGAAAAAATTCAATAAATAGGAGAGTAAATTGAGCCAGTTTGATTAAACCTAATAGAAACTATTTTATAAGAATTGTAAGTTTCAATACTATCAACTTTGTTAAATATATTTGCAATTTACAAAATTTTATGTAAAAGTAAACAGTGATTCACTTCTCTCTAGAGATTAACAAAATCTTTGGGGAACAAACTAGTTAAATTTGATTATAGTTATTTTTTAATTCTTACGAGACATGCACAAGTAGTGCATCAACCTTGATGCAAATATATTGCACATTAATTCCGTTATTTTCAAAATATGCATGACAATGTCGAACATACTACCGAACTTGAATTTATTTGGTTCTGTTTCTAAATTGTAAAACCATATTTCAGTAATTTCATATCTAGCAATATAATGATTATGCCCAAGAGACAAATTAAATATAATCAAAATATGGTATTTCAGTTTTATAAAGATAAGAAGGATGCAATACCGGATTTTATGCAATATCGGATTTAAACTTCAGGCGTGCATAATTAAAAAAATTCAAGTATCAACAATTCAATAGAAAATCACATTCAAAATTAATTAATTTGTTTGCGCTTTTGATTGTTAGCTGGATATCAAAAAAATCCGACTCATGACATCTGAAGGACTATACTATAAATAAATTAGAAAAAAAAAAAGGATAAAATATTAAGAAAATATTTAGTGGATTATTAGAAGTTTTATAAAACTAAGCAAACAAATGCATAACTGGCACAAAACAACAAATGTTTAAAAAAAAAAAAAAAGTATAAATGTTTTATCTGTTTTTGTACATCACTCAAAAAATCTCCAACCTGACGCATGAATGACACTTCTGTGTAGGTTGAAATAATACCCGAATATCCTTCAAACGATATACATGCCAATTTCCTGATATTTCGTTTTCAAGGTTACAAGTTATAGTGATTTTAGTGAATCAATTTTGTTATAATAAGACGAAGGTAAACATGTATGAATTAACGCAACGAAGTATGAATGCCTTAATGCGAAGTAGTTTTTAGTTAAACTGGAGGCTTATTTTGTTAGCTGAAACAACAAAGATCAAGTCTATATCAGCAAACTCAATTTTTTTAAAAACTCATTTTAAGTTCAATTGAAAACCTATTGAATAGAATAAATTACAAAACACACAACATACATTTTTATTCGAAGCTATAAAAACAAAACTTGAGAATCCACTAGCATTAATATGTGACATAATAATTGAATAATTTAATTTTTGTACCTAATTTTTGTCACACGTAATATTATCGTTAACATTTATATAAATTTCTTAGTAATTATTAGTTTTGAAATACCCAGTATCTATAAATTGTAAAAATATAATTTTATTAGACAGAATCAAAATAAAATTAATGGTAAAAATATGTTTCATTGTATTAACAGATTCAATAACGTCATTCAATAATTTTCCTAATTGAATTATAAGAAAATTTTATTTATTTTTAATCAAATGAACTTTTATAAAAATAAATAATATTCTTAATTATTTTATGAAAAACTTTTTTATTCATTCTTCTACAATATATATAATACGTAAGTTAAAATAAATTTGGATTCATTTAAGTTTTAAAAATATTAATAATTTATGAATAAAAACAACAATTGTTTACCAGTTACTACTAGAAAAATGTTTATATGCTAAAATAATAGTTATATTATAACACATTAAACAATTCCCAAAGAACAGGATTAAACAAAACCAAATTTAATATTAGCAAACAAATTAAATTCACTAATTAATATATGAAATTTTGTTTTAGGTGAAATTTTGGCAAGAGACTGTGAATGCCCATTTGATGAAGTTGCGGCTGCTGAACAAGTTACACCTGTTGCTGCAGCATTTCATGAAGTTTGTCGTTTAGTTTTACAAACAAGACGAAAATCAAAACAGTCTTTATTAGACCGTATGTTAGGTACGAATAGAGGTCCAGTTGGCCGTGTTTATGCTCGTGGAAAAAGTGATAGTGCTCTGCCAAAAGATTAATATTTTTTATGATACATATATTAATTATACTTTTATTTTATGGTTATACAATTTTACTCATATTAAAATAAGATACCTATTTAATTATAATAAATATATATTTTTTAAATATTGTTTTGTTTGACTTTTTATCGACGGATTTTATATCTCATTAAATTTCGAAAACTCAAGAAATTGGTTATTATAAATTAGTTATCTAAAGAGAATTGAAACTGAACAGGAAATGCAAGAAGGATTGATTGGAATACGTAAAAGAAAATAATTTAAAAAAAATCCTTATAAATTGTAAATAAAAGTAAAAATCCAAACAAATAGAAAATATATTTTAAAAAAGGAAAATTAAAGATTTTTTTTTTTTTTTTGAAAAATTGTTTTATCTCTCTTTTATTTCCAGTCATATTTTCAAATGTTTTCTTAGAAAATGACAATTGACATTCATGTTTTAAGAAATAGAAGATAATTAAGCTAAGATGGTAAAGATTAAAAATTTTGAAATTTTATAGAGCTACCCGTTTTATAGTTCAAATGCTTGTCTGCATTATAAATATTATTCAGAAATACAACTGTAGATATTGGTAAATAGTTCAACTATGCTTAGCTTTTAAACATTTCCTGTATGAAATTTTTTGAATTAAGATCCAATTTTATCTAATACGCAAATAAGAAAAAAAAAAAAAAAAAACAGATTTTTTAAAGTTATAGAAGTGTTTCAAAATATATTAAAGGAATTCTACCAAAATAAAATTACCAAAGCATTCTGATGATACATATTTAAGAAATAAATAATCGAAAATTTAAATTTTCACTTCTGAGGTTATATTGAAAATTCTAAATAATTCATTTTTTTAGTATAATTGTTAAATACTATGACGATATAAATAATTTAATTTTTTCACTTTAATATTTATAAATAGAAATGGGTCTTCAATGAATCCAAAATTCGTGTTTTTCAACAATAATTTCTAAACTTAAGCATTCGTAAAACGGTGTAGTCTTTGATCGGAAACATTTTTCGGATATTAGCACGATAAATCTATAAAGTAAAATCCAACTTTGGTGAAAATTGTAGGATTCTTTAAAGATACCGAATGTCAGTTCACTTTAGGCAATATCCTGATCTGAAAATTTTAGATTCTATTAAATAGGTCCATCCTGCTTGAATGAAGACGCAATTTTAAATTATAAGGTAAAATTTGTTGTCCAACCTGGATTTTTAATTGTTTTGTCACTATAAATTTGATTACGAAAATATTTTCAAAGGGAAAACAACTAATTTAATATATTTCTAATAATATTCATAACTTAAAATTACTATTATCGCGTTACACCTATAGTAAGATAATTTTACTAGTAAATTGTCAAAAAACGACAATATATAATTAAATTTAATAATAATAATTGAGAATTGAATTTAAAATATTTTCCATAACAATTTCCCAGGCATGCGCAATTGTATGTATAATTTTCGTTAAATGACGCATGTATATACGATTTTGTGTAACATATAGAAAATAATCTTTTTCAACTAAGGTACACAATATTTGAACTGATCTAAAATACTGTTAAAAATGTACTATCCTTATTCCACTTAATTAGTATACGTATGCATTTATCCTTATCTAAATATAACCTTATTCCATATAGAATTGTAAATGTTCCCATACTATGTGAAAAACTCTATATAAGGAAAATAATGAAAAGAGCGGATAGATATGGATGCAGTACAAATATGATACGAATGGACCAGCTAGACGTTGAGACGCGACGTTACCACCAGTGAGGCTGGGATAAGGGCGTTTAAAAGCTGTGTTTTGTTGCTGCCGCCATGACGGCTTTTTATTATTATTGTTATAAAAAATTATCAATAATTACATTCATATTAAATTGTTATATTATTTTACTAATTAATTGTAATAGTGAAGTAAATGCTAATTCAGATAAAATACCATTAGGTAAGTAACACATTATTTTACCTCAATATGTGTTTGTTTTGATTAATTAATAATTTATTTATGTATTATTATGTAGTAAAAATTTGTAGTATTTTTACTATTTTGTTGATATGTATTCAAAATTGTTTAAACATCAACATTATTGTATTAAATACTTATTTAAAAAATATTTTAAACAAAATATCATTAATATAAAATATTTTTCGTTATTAATTTTGTTGATAAGCGTAAAAATCTGCACAATTGTTTTGAACTAAAATATAAACAATAAAATTACATTTTTCTTAAAATTAATACATTTTCAAAAACAAATTAAACTAGTAGCAAAATTCTGTTTTTAAGTCAAATTTTATTTTAATACATAAAACTATTTTGAAAAATTCAATTATGTTTTTATGCCTATGTTTAAATAATTTTTATTACTCTTTTGGAAATTTTTATTACTTTAATGAATTCAATTTGAGAAATTCGAATAAAAAATCTATAAAATTCATATTTTATATACATCTCTTAGATATAAATGATTACTTGAATTAACTGCAGATCCAAGTGCCAAATTAAGTAAGATGTGTATTTTTCATACAAATTCCAAATAAAAAATAAAGGAGTGATGATAAAACTGAAAGAGTTAATTGTTTAAATACTAGAAATAAATAAATAAATTTTTTATAATAACAGGCAGAATTGAAATTGTTTCGAAATTAAATAAATTATGAAGAAATCTTTGAATGAATATTTTTCGTTTAAAAAATCCTTGTGTTCATTTAAGCTTTTTCTACTATTTCTGACAATTTAAGAGGTAGGTCTTGGATCCATTTTAACGTCCTTTCGATTTTATTCATTCAACATTTAACACTTTTTAGATTTTGAATAAGATATAAATGTTTCTGCTAGCAATCATTTTTTCGATATTCACGGATGAATGGGCAAACAAATGAAAATAGAAAAGGAGATTTTATGAGCATCTATATTTCGTTACTATCTACAATATTTAAATTTTTTTTAACCATTAATATACCCTGATATATTCACTATATTTTTTTGATGTCATAGAAAGTTAATTTTTATTAATTATTTCACTTTCTAGAAGAATGGCAAAAACACGAAGTTCTATTTATAAGAAGCGTGTGGATGTTCTCGAAAATTGTACTTCGGGAAATAGAATGCATTCGATTATCATCATTTTTGTTAGGGAAAAATTTATTATTTACTTGGACTAAATCTATAACCTGCTTTAAATTGTTAATATATAATATAATGGGGTTTTAATCGCTTTCAAAATTATTACAAGAACGTGTAAAAATATTAAAAGAAATATCTTACATCACATTCAAATACCTTATATGTTTATTGGCCTAATCTTAATTAGCAAACAAATAATAAAAATAATAACATAAGTTTTTATATAAATTCTATTAAAACAGAAATTTTGGCATATTATGAACTTTGAAATAAAATATTAAAATAATAATTACTTTATTGCTTTTTTTCATTAATATAAATTTTTAAAAACACCATAAATCAAAATATAAGAGCCAAATTCTTTCTATATTATAATTGATATCATATTATTATAGTATTTCAATATTTGAACACACTTATTCCAAACATTTCAGAGATTAATTTTATGAATTCAATTTGTTTCATTTGTAAAAATTACAATATTGAGTGAAAAAATGTAATTTATTTTGTTTTTATATCTGATGTTATTTCAACATAATTTTGTAAAAATATCTCATGCATTTTATTCTTTAATCAATGCATGTGGTTATAATAACTGTATGAGTTGCAGTCAACTTTGAAATTAGCATTTAATATCACGGCTAGGATTTTCAATGAAAAACGCCATTCAACATATGCTTGGTTTTGTAAATAAAAATTAAAATATTGTATTTCCTGGGTATGTTAAACTCCCAAGAAGTACAATATATACAACATACCCAAACATTTCCTGTGTATAAACTAAAGTTTTACTTGTTCATTGAAGCAGCTATCGATACTTTCTTGAATAGAAAATATATGTGCATTTAAATTTTTGATCGTAAAAATATTTCTAGAGGTTGAGTATTTTTTGATTATGTTGTTGGAATAAAATGGTCGTTATATAATATTAGAACTTAAATGAAAATTGAAATTTAAATGATTTTTAATGTAAACTAACTGGTTCCCGTAGAATTGCATACCTTCAGGGGCGTAGGAACGAAATTTTTGCTGGGTGGGCAGGTACGAAATTTTAACCCCCCCCCTAAATTTTCGATGATAATAATTTTGTATGAAAGATGTTTGTGATTGTTAATTAATATTATACCAGACAGTTTTTGTTAGTTGTAAATAATTTTTGCAAAATTTTTCTTTTTATTTTCTTCAATTTTATTGACATGTATCTCTTATTTGTATGTAATTACATTTTTAGTTTTTACAAACTTTTTCGCTTTACAAGTGCTTGCTAAAATTAAAAAGTCAATACAAAAGTCTTAAATTATACTTCAACTTTTCTCAACCTTAAACCTAGATTTTGCCAAACACAGTTTTGCGTTTTTCTGACCGTGCCACAAATTCTTTCATTATAATATTTAAATCTAAAGCAGCTGTAAGTTCTTTATGTACATGTAATAGCAAAAGGTTTGTGAGGCGCTTTTGGGACATCGAATTCCTTAAATAAGTTTTCAATCTTCTCAAAGCGCTAAAAGATCGTTCAGAAGTCGCGGCAGACGCATGTACGGTTAGGATCAAAATTATCAGTAAAATTACTTCATCTAACATATCCCTGGTTGTTGACGGTAGATTCGCGAGTTTTTCGCTCAATTCGGAACAGTTGGAACTTGCAATATCGGGCACGCTTTGGAGCAGAAAAAGTTGAGCATGCAATCTGCTAATATTGAAATCTTCAGCAAAGACACCGAGTTCTTCCGCGAGCTTGGTTTCGTCGCCAACTAAACCTTTAGTCGCGTTCAACAGTACAGTTTCGAGTGACACTAGAATAGCTAAACCACTTTGGTCGAACCTTTCATTCAATTCTCATATTTGCAAATCTAAAATTTCGAAATAGATTTTTCTCAACGAATCTTTGGCTGAAAGTCGCACCAGTGGAGCAGATTTGGAAGTATGCTCGTACTGTTTGTTTGGTTGTCTCACGCGGGGTTCTTTGAAAGGATTCAAGTCTAACTCGTGCGATTCTTCAACTGTTTTTTCAAATAAACGGTCGAACTCGGTGTCTGTGCGCAACGATTGCAATCTCGAAGATAGTAAATCAGCAGCTTGTTTCGCACCTGTAGCTGTTAGACCAGGAGCTTGAAGCGCTCGCGCAAGTTGTTCGCAAGGAGCAAAAATATGAATGCTGAGGTTAAGAAAAAAAAGGGTCTCGGGCTGCTCAAGTTTCAGCAACCACCCGCGAATTTGAGCTTTTTTTCCGGCTTTACAGATTCGCAATTTTCGAACTTAACTAATGTTCCCTGCACTCGTGGATAATTTTCTTTGAATCTTTTGAAAGATTTTACACGTGTGGTCCATCGCGTAGGACACAGAGCGGCTAATCGAGTCGGTTTTTCAACCGGCAAATCATCATCTGAAGATGCTGAATCGTCTTCGTATGCTTGTAGATCGACTTTATCGTACATTTTCTTTCTTTTTGCCGATTCTAGAATGCAAATCGAAACATCTTTAACTAAGCACATAACATCGCATACCCCGCTTTGTAGTTTAGCTGTTTCTTGGAGGACAAGATCCAGTGAATGGTTGGCAAAATAGACGTAGATTGATTTTGGTTGCTCGTCTTGCAACAACTTCTGCACGCCATTGTGACGTCAAGCCATGGTAGGTGCTCCATCAAAGCACTTACATTGACACTCGTTCGATGATCACTCTCAAGACACAAGACACAATTTTAACTTTTAATTTGTAACTAACAGTGCACTTGAACAAAATAAACTGAAGTAAACTCGCACGATGCATGCTTTTAAATTTGAAGTAATGTACGCGAACAACATGACATATCAATTTAAAAAATAGTTTCACTTACATTGACACTCGTTCGATGATCACTCTCAAGACACAAGGCACAATTTTAACTTTTAATTTGTAACTAACAGTGCACTTGAACAAAATAAACTGAAGTAAACTCGCACGATGCATGCTTTTAAAGTAGTTTGACGATTGTTTAAACAGGGGATACTTACAATAGTGACAATAAAACTGTCCATCTCGGTTGTCCTATTGGCTATGAAAATAAGTTGTTATTCCGAAGGTAAAAATAAGCATCAGTTACAAACCATCGAAAGTACTATCCAGAGGATTATCGATGAGTCATCTAATCCTCTCTTAGACTAGAAAGGTCAATTTTTTATGTAATATAAGTTTGGCGCGATCCATGGAGCGCACGCCACTTATAAATTTCGTCAAATAGAAGAGACTTAGGCAAAACATTTTAGTAAAGGATTTACGTATAAAAATACTACTTGTTTTCAATAGAATACATATTCAGATATCATTTAAAACAAAAAAAACGTTAATAAAAATTAATTAAATTATACCCGACTTCATTATAATATAACCTACCACCACCTACCCTTCAAAAACGTGTTTCAGTTTTATATTCGAAACAAAGAAAAACACATAAAAGTAGTATAGATTTTTTGAATTTATTTTTTTTTTTGTCAAATGGCGCATGACCCCGCGAATTACTATTCGATTAGGCAATTAACATGAACTGGCGTTAATACAAACCATTTTCGTAAAATTTTCTTTGTCGGAAAACTTTCTATAACAACCCTAAAAATTGAATTTTTTAACTATTAATATTTAAGGTAAAATGACTTGTGACCCCTCAAATTATGATCAAAATACTCGTTTAAGATCAAAAAACGGTAGTAAAAACCATTTTATCGAATTTCACCCCATCGGAAAATCGTCCAAAACCAAACCACCAATACAACTTTTTTTAGAAAATAATTTTTTCGGCTTAAATGCCCTATGACCCCGCGAATTATTATTGGATTATGCAATAAACATGAACTGGCGTTGATTTAAACCATTTTCATAAAATTTTTTTGTCGGAAAACTTTCTATAACAAACCTAAAAATTGAATTTTTTGACTATTAATATTTAAGATAAAATGACTTGTGACCCCTCAAATTATGATCAAAATATTCGTTTTAGATCAAAAAACGTTATTAAAAACCATTTTATCGAATTTCACTCCATCGGAACATTCAAATCAGGTCAAAATATTTATATTATTTTATATGAATTGGTGGTACCTCCAGTATCTACTATACCTACCAATAATTAATAGATATTACCTAATACCTAAAAATTACCTACCATATTGGTGTATTTTCTGCCATTTCATTTGTCTACTCTACATGATTAAATGTTCCATGACAATAATAAAAACATTAAAATATCCCAATTAAACGATCAATTATTTCAACGGTGAAATATCGAAATTATTACAAAATATCTTCTCGTCAAAATAGTTTCAAATAAAAATAATCCTTACATGATTGTTTTTAGTTTAAAATTAATGTAATACCAATTAATTTAATCCCAAATTCAACCCCATATTATCACGATCCTAAGATACCTTTGGTTTTTTAATAACAGGGGAGTACATATCAGGACGTACATATCCAAAAACAGTAGTGAAATATAATGAAATAATGACTCACACTTTAATTTTAAATTTTTTATTTTTTACATAATTTTACAAAAGTGAGAAACATTGATTTTAATTATTTATTTTACAGTCTTATACAAACAAAAATATATACAAATTTTATTATCAAAATTAATACACCAATATTAGAGAAAAATTGATTTAATTATTAATAGAAAATAAAATTAAAAAACAAACGGGACCTGCAATATAATTAAATAATCAAATCAAATTAATAAATATTTTAATATATCTCACCGAATTATCGCGTCTTGTAAAACTAACCTTACTCTGTTCACAGTTATATATTTCTATTACTCTTTTAAATAATAGAAGTTGCTGCTTGAATATGTTTTACAGGAACTGAAAAATAATAAAATGATACTATAAAATTTTTCAAATTAATAAATATTTTAATATGACTCACCGAATTACCGCCTCTTGTGAAGCTAACCTTCCATTGTTCTTCCATGGCACTTCATTAAACACAAATATAAAGTCAAACTCTAACACTATCCAGTTTTATGTCACTTAGGTTACAGTTGGAATTGATTTTCTTTTAAAAATAAAAACCAAACATTCTCAAGAATAATGTGTATGTTTTATATACCTAAGCCATAGAGATAACTGCCGAAGTTTCAGTCCGGGCTTACAAATATCATGACTTGGTACGATCATCCTTTGCAGAACTACTTCATTAGTACACACACAATCATCGGAGAAATAATGATTTTTATAATTAGTATAAAATCTAATTCAAACAAAAACCTATTCAAGTATGGTCAGTCACTTAAGTTATAGTTGGAATTGATTTTCATTTAAAAATAAAAACCAAACATTCTCAAGAATAATGTGTATGTTTTATATACCTAAGCCATAGAGATAACTGCCGAAGTTTCAGTCCGGGCTTACAAATATCATGACTTGGTACGATCATCCTTTGCAGAACTACTTCATTAGTACACACACAATCATCGGAGAAATAATGATTTTTATGATTAGTATAAAATCTAATTCAAACAAAAACCTATTCAAGTATGGTCGGTCATTCAGTTTACAGGTCGAATTGATTTTCTTTTAAAAATAAAAACCAAACATTCTCAAGAATAATGTGTATGTTTTATATACCTAAGCCATAGAGATAACTGCCGAAGTTTCAGTCCGGGCTTACAAATATCATGACTTGGTACGATCATCCTTTGCAGAACTACTTCATTAGTAACACACACAATCATCGGAGAAATAATGATTTTTATGATTATTATAAAATCTAATTCAAACCGTCTAACCGAATTACCGCGTCTTGTCAATCTAATCTAACATTAGTCACAGTTAGTCACACTGTATTTAATTATTTAGAGGACCTGAAAAATAATGAAGTTATAATAATAATAGCAAATTTTTTTAAATTAATCAATATTTTAACATGACTCACCGAATTGCCGCGTCTTTTAAAACTAACCCCACAATGTCACTGTCAAATATTTCTAACACTGTTTTTAATTATTGATGTGTTCACTTCAACTGTCACTATGAAACTGATACAGTTCAAATCTGCAAATTATGAAATATTTGAATTTGACAATCGGAGTCTTTTAAAACTAACCTCACAATGATCACTGTCAAATATTTCTAATACTGTTTTAAATTATAAATAGGACCTGAAAAAAATGAAATAAAAATAATAATAGCAAATTTTTTTTAAATTAATCAATATTTTATTTTGACTTACCGAATTGCCGCGTGTTTTAAAACTAACCCCACAATGTCACTGTCAAATATTTCTAACACTGTTTTTAATTATTGATGTGTTCACTTCAACTGTCACTATGAAACTGATAAAGTTCAAATCTGCAAATTATGAAATATTAGAATTTGACAATCGGAGTCTTTTAAAACTAACCTCACAATGATCACTGTCAAATATTTCTAACACTGTTTTTAATTATAAATAGGACCTGAAAAAAATGAAATAAAAATTATAATAGCAAATTTTTTTAAATTAATCAATATTTTATTTTGACTTACCGAATTGCCGCGTCTTTAAAAACTAACCCCACAATGTCACTGTCAAATATTTCTAACACTGTTTTTAATTATTGATGTGTTCACTTCAACTGTCACTATGAAACTGATAAAGTTCAAATCTGCAAATTATGAAATATTAGAATTTGACAATCGGAGTCTTTTAAAACTAAATTCACAATGATCACTGTCAAATATTTCTAACACTGTTTTTAATTATAAATAGGACCTGAAAAAAATGAAATAAAAATTATAATAGCAAATTTTTTTAAATTAATCAATATTTTATTTTGACTTACCGAATTGCCGCGTCTTTAAAAACTAACCCCACAATGTCACTGTCAAATATTTCTAACACTGTTTTTAATTATTGATGTGTTCACTTCAACTGTCACTATGAAACTGATTAAGTTCAAATTTGCAAATAATGAAATATTTGAATTTGGCTCACCGAATTGCCGCGTCTTTAAAAACTAACCCCACAATGTCACTGTCAAATATTTCTAACACTGTTTTTAATTATTGATGTGTTCACTTCAACTGTCACTATGAAACTGATACAGTTCAAATCTGCAAATTATGAAATATTTGAATTTGACAATCGGAGTCTTTTAAAACTAACCTCACAATGATCACTGTCAAATATTTCTAACACTGTTTTTAATTATAAATAGGACCTGAAAAAAATGAAATAAAAATTATAATAGCAAATTTTTTTAAATTAATCAATATTTTATTTTGACTTACCGAATTGCCGCGTCTTTAAAAACTAACCCCACAATGTCACTGTCAAATATTTCTAACACTGTTTTTAATTATTGATGTGTTCACTTCAACTGTCACTATGAAACTGATTAAGTTCAAATTTGCAAATAATGAAATATTTGAATTTGGCTCACCGAATTGCCGCGTCTTTTAAAACTAACCCCACAATGTCACTGTCAAATATTTCTAACACTGTTTTTAATTATTGATGTGTTCACTTCAACTGTCACTATGAAACTGATACAGTTCAAATCTGCAAATTATGAAATATTTGAATTTGACAATCGGAGTCTTTTAAAACTAACCTCACAATGATCACTGTCAAATATTTCTAACACTGTTTTTAATTATAAATAGGACCTGAAAAAAATGAAATAAAAATTATAATAGCAAATTTTTTTAAATTAATCAATATTTTATTTTGACTTACCGAATTGCCGCGTCTTTAAAAACTAACCCCACAATGTCACTGTCAAATATTTCTAACACTGTTTTTAATTATTGATGTGTTCACTTCAACTGTCACTATGAAACTGATTAAGTTCAAATTTGCAAATAATGAAATATTTGAATTTGGCTCACCGAATTGCCGCGTCTTTTAAAACTAACCCCACAATGTCACTGTCAAATATTTCTAATACTGTTTTTAATTATTGATGTGTTCACTTCAACTGTCACCATGAAACTGATTAAGTTCAAGGGGAAGTTGCTACTGATGGGTGCTTTACAGGACTGAAATATCATGAAACAATAACTTTAAAACTAAAAATTTAACGCCACTTAATAGGCTCGAACAACCTACTATTTGGTTAATATATCAACGACCTAACGAATTGCGCCACGAATACTTGTTACAGTGATCCAAATTAGTAGTGACATTTATATAATCATCAATTGCTCTATTAATATAAAAATTTATCGCCGCCAAAGAGGCTCGTAACCACGACCTTTTGGTTGTCAACACAACACTGTAACCAATTTCGCCACAGAGGCTTGTTGCAATGACTCCAAAACAATAGTGACATATACATATATAATCAATTAATCTAATTATAAAAATTTATCACCCCGCAATAGGAACCGAACCGCTGTCCTATCGGTTGACAACCCACGCCCTTAAACAAAAACGCTTAATTTTCTCTTTATATAATACAAAGAGAATAGTGACATATAAATCAATAATCAATTAATCTGAATAAAAAAATTATAAACCACCCCCTAGATTCGAACCACCGACCTTTCGACTCAAAACTCTACACACTAACCAATTATGCCACATAAGATTGCTATCAAAATCCAAAAACATAAATCCTAACTTGTTTCAAAACCATGTTTTATAATTATTTTTTTAAATTAAAAATTCAACTCGCCCAGCCCCCCATATTTTGACACATTGTTTCACTTACATATTTGATAACCTTTGACTGAAAAAAATGTTCAAAATACAAATATACACGAAAAAAGCTCAGTGTTATCTCTTTTTTCGTAGATAGAAAAAAAAGCTCTCCAAATACCTACTTTAATTATTAAAATAATTCGCAGTTGATTGAATTATACAACTATTATATTATACAATTATTTAAATAATTAATATATTATGCAAATTTAAGGATGAAAAGTTATAAATGTTTTATTTCGTTGTTAGATTTTGATTAATATTAACAAATACTTTCTATAAAATTGCTTTTTTTTTATATATTCAGAAGTCTTCGACTTTATTCTATTTGATTTTTATACGTCTTTCAGTGCAAAACGCTTTTGTTTGATAATAAAATTTATGCATTTCATTTGTGTTAAACTTGTAGGATGATTAAAAAAATACATTGAAAATCGATTTATTTAGAAGTTGTAAACAATGCTTCCTCAAATTTGGTATATTGATTTCTTTTCTACCATTTAGTATACAAATGAAAACACTATTTCAAATTTTTCACAAAACCCAACCATAAATTTGGTGTTGTTTTTCAGATATTTTAAAGGATTACATGAACTTCAAAAGCTCAAAATAAAAGTATTATTTTTTTAAATGTTTTTCTTATATAAAATATATTTTGTATTTACATTTGGAAATATTTTGTGAAATTAAATCAAAATTTTAAAAATACTAATCTATTAGGACCAATGTCAACTCGATCGGTAAATATCGACAAAAAAGTTTACACATATTGGTATCAATTTTGAAAAGATGTGTTCATACCTAATGTCATTCATTATCTTTCAAATTTGGCGTACATATAACTCCAAAAAATAATTACCCAAACGTTTTGAATTGTGGAATGTATAATATTTACATCAAAGCGGTATGTTGAAACATTTTTTTTATCTAAAATCGAATTAAAATTGTTACTTTAGGAATGGTGGGTCCTTTACTAAAATGTTTTGCCTAAGTCTCTTCTATTTGACTAAATTTATAAGTGGCGTGCGCGCCATGGATCGCGCCAAACTTCTGTTACATAATTTTTCGTGAAAAACTATTGTTTTACCCTTAAAATTATCCTACACGAAATTGTAATAGAGCAATAAAATTTTTAATCTCTTCAACAAAGGGGCATGACCCACCCAGGGAAATCCCTGGGTGGGCAGCTGCCCACCCTGCCCATACGGCTCCTACGCCCCTGCATACCTTTAAATATATATCCAATATTACTGCAATCAACTAAATTAAATTATTTTAAATCTTAAATTCTAAACCACAGTGACATTTTCCAAATAGGCATGATACTATTCTTCATTCAGATCACATCAAACAAAGTGATAAGTGAGTGTTGTGCTCTCAACAAGCTTCAACTCCTTCAATTTGAGTGTATAATAGTTCATGATGGGTCTGCAGTCACTGAGTTTCTTAGATCAAAACGAACTTTCTATGTTCATTAGAACAGGATATATCTAACTTTGAATGGAGAAAATCCCATAAAGAATTGAAAGTCATGTTGAAACTCCGCGTCTTCATGCTCTCCGCCAACTCGTCCAATTCGAATGTCTAGTGGAGATATTGGGATACAAAACTATTACAACATCGAATTCAAATATAATTTGAGAAAGGCAAAAGATAGATGTAATACAATGCTTGATGCTTCATCTAGACACAAATACCTTTCATTTAAACAAAATTATGCAAATCGGCTGGATGGAACGACCATACGGATATGAAACATTTTTCAGTAATTTTTTTAATATATGCATGAGTAATTGTGTTTGTTAAAAATGAAATCTGGGTTAAAATTCTATAAAAAAAAAAAAAAAAAACAAAAACAAAATACAAAAAACAAAAATTAAAAATATAAAATAAATAAATACAATGATCCCCTTTATGAAAATATATGAAATGGTTTTAAAGCATACACCTTTTCCCTGTTGACAAACAGGTGATATATGTACTGTTTACAAACCTATTTTAATTAATTAAAAGACATCAGCACGCACTCAAGCTCTGTGAAATCTTAGCGATTTATTTGTTAATTTCTAAACATCCATTAAATCAATAAATACGCAACTCATCAGTTTCCATAAGATTTGATAACATATTTTTAAACGTTTTGTTTCTATCAATCATTTACACCTTGTAATTTGATGTGTGGCTATCTTATTTTTAGTTAAGTTCCAATCAAATTAAAAAATAGTCAGAACAAAAGTGTATTTTCCTATTTAATTTATATTTATGGACGGTTTGACATCTGTTAGATAAAAGCGATAAAATGAAAATAAATTTTTACGAAATTATATCATAGGTCCATCGTTAATAGCTGCATTTTTTCTAGGTTATTCGTAAAAAATGTTATTTGCATTTAGAATATTATTTACATGTTTACATATTGAATAAAAAAGTAATAAATATATACAAATTCCGTATTAATATAATGCAATTTGCTATTATACATGCATAGTAATGGAATCCAGTTATAGTAAATGGATTTTTTTGAAATTTATCAAATAAAAATTACTGATATTTTGAAAGCACCCTATCTAGGGGATATAATTTTCAATATTAAAAATAACAGCAGAAATCTGTAAACAACAAACTTTAAGCAATGTTCTTTTAGTCTTCTCCAAAAGTCAATACTTTGAGAGCTACGCATGGTGAAATGAATCCTTAAAAAAACAAACAAAAAGCTTGACTTTGAACGATTTTACTTAAATATTACATTGCATTTTATCGAAAAAAGTATTTATTAAACTAGTGGATATAACAACTAACAAAGTTACTTGTTTAGATACTCATCAACGTTAAAACTATTTTTAATAGAATATTCTAGGATCATATAATAGATTTCATAGAATATTCTAAGATCCAGTCTAATAGTCTAATCTCATAAATCTCCTTTTTCTTATTTTATAGAAATAGAATTTCAACCAATGGTGTCTTCTTAAATACTAAAATTTTTTCAACCAAACAATACAACAAAATATTAAATACCCTTATATGAAAATTTGCACTCATTTTTTTTAGTATCTAACGTGTTTTTGTAGTTCTTAATATTTGGCCTTTGCAGTCCAAATTTTTCAAAATTTTATAAGAACCTATTACATCCTAAAGCGTCTGGTATTCGCAATACTCTTCTAATTTTTCGTATTTCATAACGAACAAGACCGACAAATTTAGAAATAAATTCGTAAGTAAAAAGATTTATAGTAATATTATTAGCTTTATCGTTCGTTGAACTCTGTATTTCCATTTTATTACTCTATCTTTTACCTTTTGTGACAAATTTATAAGTCGTTACAAAAACAACTTATATAATGGTGGAAAAACGGGTAATGTTTTCTTTATATGTCAACAATAAATAAGAATTGCTGTACAAAACAGTGGTAAATGAAATTATCAGACTAATAAAATGTACATACAATCTGTTGATTATTGTGTCGTATAGATACCATTTAAAAAGTAGTTTTCTTAGTAAATGTCTTTTTCAACACCAAAAATATTCTTTAACGTAAACAAAAAGTAGCGCGGTGCAACTAAGAATCGATCTTGTAGAAAGTATGAATCGATCTTGTAGAAAGTAGTTATAGTAGTAGTAGTGGCAAATCAAGTTTGATATTTAAATAATAATGTATGTTTAGCGCAAAGTAAGAGCATTTTAAAAGCTTTTTGAATCTGAAAATGTATCAGATGTTTTATTTTTAGTTTTCATTCTCTGTTCTATCACACCCATTTTATGCACAAATGTAAAAAATGAGAAAATCGGTATATTTGTTCAATAAAGTTTCAATTTTTAATTAGGACAACTTAATATTTTTGGTATTTACTTTTTAGAAATTTTGTTCCTTTTTGTTCTTTGTGAATTTTTTCTTGTATAGCCAACCATCATTTTATTGCTGACCTATTAAATAGTATAATTTTTCTTTCCACTTTTGAAATAAAAAATTATAAAAATTATATTTTCAAAAATTTTTAAGAAATTTGATTTTGTTTTCAACAGGATAAAATTTTCTTTTTTCGATTTTGAGTTATTTTGATGACAGTACAAGCGGAAGTTAAATTATTAGGTGATTTTATAAACACCTACACCAAAATATTGTAGCTTCAACATTTGCCAGAGTTACAAACTTTCCTAAAACTAATATATACTTATAATACATACATATAAAATATTGGAAATAAGTGTAAACTGGTTCCTGGAATTCATACTCTGCTAATCCAAAAATCTTTGTTCAAATACATTGTGTTCCTTTTTTACATTATATTCAGTCCTTCTCTGAATATTTTTAATATCATTTGATGCTTTGCTTGAATGGTTTGAAATAACTTTTCTTATAATCCACTAAGAGTTTCTTATAAGGTTTTATGATTTCAAGTATATAGTGAAATATCACATACAGAATATTGCAGGATATTTCCAACACATATTTATACGACATATAAAATATCTTACTAATAATTTAATATAAAACACAAAAATATCAAGGGATAAAAACTATTCGTTAAGTTTGTACGGATATGCTAGTGATATTATGATATTATACCATCGCATATCTGCAATAAATATCAAAGTTCCCAAAGGTGTTATACAAAACAACTGTATGCATTGGAAGTAATTCGTTTTATATTCAAACCGTAACAAACTTTGAATATTGATGTGATTATAAAAGTTCATATATGTAACAATATTTTTGATAAGAAAGAATTGTAATTTTAATTTAAATTTTAATGCAGGGAATAATAAAATAATTAACACAAGTAAAAATTAATTAACACAGTTAAAAATATTTGCCTTAATTTTAGATAAACAGGATGAATAGATCGAAAATCAAAAAACCAAGCTTAGTACATAAACTGAACGTAGTATACAAAAATGATTATTTTACTCCAAATTTCTTTATTTATTTTTCATTTATTATAAATTCTGCCATAAACTTTTATGCTTCACAAATGCCGAGCGTGTATTTTTTCTTCTTTTAAAGATTATTTGTTTTAGTGTAAGAATGGGTTAGTATCCCGTTATGCCACGATCAATTTGTCTCAACATGCATATTTTCAAATCAAACTAGTCTATTCTAATCTAAAACAGTGAAAGCGGGTATCTGCACCTAATATCAAAACTTAATACCATTAACACCACAGCTTTCGGTTTTGGTTAGAAATACTTATAAAACTGTCTTACTCCACTCAGACAGTGTCCTCCCTAAACAATAAGCAGAAAAGTATAATTTTTTTACTATTTTATTTTCCCGTTGAAGATTTCATTTACTTCACATTTTAACAATCACTATAAAATTTATTGATTCACGTTTTATTCCATTAGAACTGAAATGAACTAAAATGAAATTACATACTATCTATGTAATTCCTTTACCTATTTTTTGTACCAAGTTTGAACAATGCAAGGAGAAGAAATATGATAATAAATGAATGGAAAATTGCATAATTAAAAAATACGTACATTTTACAGCAGGCAGAAAGACAGATAAATACACCATAATCATGCCCTTATTTTATATTCAATGTGTACTAAATACCGTATCCACTTACTGCATTCAAACTATTGTTTGAATTAAATGAACTATAGAGGAACTATTCTAAAATTTTATAAATATAGCAACTGTTAGATGCTTTATATGTATAATGGGAAATTATATCATACTTAGTTGAAACTCGTGAAATAATCAACGGAATTATTAAACATAATCACAGAATATAAACTAAATCATTATGCCAAATCTAAAACATTATGTCGAATCTAAAACATTATGCCAAATTATTTTTATAACCCATAATTATATCAAAAGGCTTCTACCTGCGACTTCGTCCACATTACTGTTTGAAATGAGCAATGTACTAAAAAGACACGAACCCAAACATGAAGCAATATGGCTGTACGCATTTGATTGAAATTTGGCCGGCCAATGTTTTATTATCTGCTTGCAGACTCTGTCACGCTTTGTTCCGACTATTTTCAAAAATCTTTATAAAACAATTTTATCACACCATTTCACCATTGATGGCACAATACCGCATCTTCCTAGCTTACATAGAAAAAAGATATCTTTGTCACATTACCCTATAAGAAAAACGAAAATTTCCTATTTTTCTTAATCATTCAACCAAACCATTACAAAATATTGAAAGAAGTGACATTATTTTGATACTGCAGTACTACAAATTTATATTGTTTGAATAATGTCTATTTTGGTCAAAATATATCGGTTTACACACAATTTTTTTATACAAATATTTTAGGTTTCTTCTCTATTCTATTTCTCCCATTATTATTCTATTTATTTCTGTTATACTAATTTATAATATGATTCACAAATTTATGTGAAGATTGTATCTTGATTTTCTATATTTTGTATCACATATTAACTTTTTTATTACATCTATCTGTGTAAAGAAGATCAATAAATTAACACTTGTCACTAAAATATGTTACTTTTTTATATATAGGTTCGTATGTATTTACAAACATGAAAACTTTCATAAATAAAAAAAAAAAGTATTATGTATATATGTTAATTAACCAATTAAAAGCTCAAGGGGCTCTATGTTCATATGCAATAAAACTATTTAATGATCTGGCGTTTTTTTTCATTAGAGAAAATGCTGTTTCCTAAAATATTTCGTAAAAATACCGTTGAAGTATAATATAATTTTATAAAGAATGACAAAAAAAAAAAAAATTAATGATTTATTAACCAATTTTTAAAATTTTTATTTGAAATAAAATATCCCAGATTTGTACTGTTCTTTTTTTTCAAAATTCAGTTGCGATGATGGGTTCCAAATAGAGAAAAAGGGGATGGCAAGATATAAATTATTCTATACAAAATATGTATACAAATATTATCTTTTATTTTTCGAAATCAGTACAGTCACGTTCTGTACTGAAACTTGTATCATTGGCATCGTCTTCAAAAGGTAATTGGTTACAAGACAATCATTTATAGAAGTTTTAAATTTAAAATTATTTTTCAATTTAGTTGGCGGATCTATCAACCAGAAAAGTTACTTAGTTAAAATCTTTTTTAACAAGACTAATAATTAGCCTCTGAATATTTAAAATTAGCGTTTATTTCGAGCGGATAAATGCCTCTCCTTCATGCATATCTCATCAGAGGAAATGTATTGCAGTCCATGGTAATCAAACTGCTAATCCAAGTAACCTACTCACAATATTCGGTGCCTTTACCAATTAAACAACCTAAGCTGACTGTAAAAATGTTTTTTGCCATTTTAATGAACAAATGATCAGATATGTACTATATATATTTCAAATTCTGGAAACAGAATAAAAATACTTTTTATATCCATTTTAATTAATATTGAGATTACTTATTTTAGTACTTACTTTAGCGCTATAAAAGATAAACTGACCCCAGAACTCGATACACTGTTGCGTTATATCGCTTGGTTACTTTGTTACAAATGGGAATAGTACGATCAGCACTTCGCTCTTCAGCATTGTTTTCCTAGAATGATGGACGTAATTTTGTGACCTGCGTGAACAAAAAGGGCTAGTTTTTGTAGGTTGAACTTTGTTTGAAATGTAGTGAGATAAAAATTTGTAAACTTCTAACTGGAATGATTAATAGATACATAAAATCAGTGTCTACTAAAATGGCACAAAATACAAAACGCAAAGCTGTGTTTCTCCTTTCTACATGAAAATGCTAGTTTTTTAATATTCCAAGCTTACAAAGGAACGTAAGTGAATCCTTCAATATTAAGCTTCAGTATCCCAAAAAGTTTAATACACGATAAAAAACCTACTCAAGTTTTTTCAAAGTAGAATTAAAACTAGACTTCATCATACAATATCCTTCTTTTTATATAATATTCCAGAATCATTATGAGGGTAGGTATTATCTAAAGGTATATTAACGAATGAAAATATAGTAAATGATAATTATGGATTGTTGAAGGATTTAAAGCTCTTAATCCTTGTATTAGTATAAATTATCACTAGATGATGCATTGAAATCAGGTGTTCATATACATGATCATTGATATCACTTCAATCTAATGATGTTATATGCATATTAGAAAATTTTGCATAATTACTCTGGGTACCTTAACGAATTTTTAATACTTGACATAAACAGAATATGTCAGAGTATATCAGTTTTAGATTAAAGTTTGTAATACTAGCAAATATTGTCCACAAAAAAAGAGTTTTGGCAATATATGTTGATAGAATCATCTAATTAATCTATTTCTATTTGTCTGACTAAATGAAGAAAAAATTATATTCATCTATCAGATTTTTAAGTTTAAAATACGAATATTTTTTAGTAATTTGTGCGTTATTTTTATCATTTTATATTTAGTATTCTGAAAAATTTAGCCAAAACGCGAAGAGTCCCTAGTTTTAAATAAATTAATAAAAGTAATTTGGATTGTAATTTATGTTATTCTAAAATATTTACATATATAAATGCACAATCCATTAGAAAGCGGAAATACAATTTTTTTTTATTCCACATACCTACCAAACATATGAATTGAAAATATACCATATTTTCTTATATATACGGGAAACTTCACAAAAGAAATTACGGAACAAAATAGAAGTAATGTTATTTATGATGAATCCATAATAAACTCATTAAATTATAACAATTGGGATTTATTCAACCTATTCAAAGGTCTATTTTATTTGGTTGGACTTTTCTTTATGTTCTAAAACAGTTTTATTATTTACTATTCTTTGAATGAAAGAAAATGTTTTGATAAAAAGTAGGTATAAAATTTAAATATGAAAATATTCAGTTATATAATATTTTTCATATATATGAAAAAATTTATAAACACACCTACAAATTTCTTTACCTTTGATTTAACTCAATATTCTATTTTTTTTTTTTATAGAAATAAAAAACTTATGTACTAAGCAATTGTAATAGTCAGATCAATGTAGTTAATACGTGATCAGATAATAAATTCAAAAATAAATCCGTAAAGACTTCAAAAAGATAGTCATGCGTATTTAAAAAGTTTTTAACGAATATAAAATGTTTAGTGTTTAAACCAACGTTTTGTCGGTTTAACGCCCATATAACAAAGAGTAATTTAGAGCCAAAAGGGAAAAGAAAGTATACTTTACTTAAATTTTTAATATATAAAACTTAACCGTATATATCTAATATAATGCAGACGTAGGGAAAATGGAAACAAATAAAAAGTTTTACAACGTTGCCTGCCACAAAATGTAAGGTTTCAAGAGAACAGGACATCAGATGAATTTAAATTGTAACAAATACCTCCTATAAAGTAAAAATATTTCTTTAAAATATACGTCTTTTAGTTTTCAAGCTCGGAATGCTTTTTCAACCAGTATAAATTTCTTCTCAAATTTAAATATAAAACAATTATTCTAAAATATATACATAATACAGACATTTTTTACTAACGAAATGTAAAAATTTTATTTCTAAATATATGTAAAATGATAACTTACTGACTGCCCTACGAGCCGAAACAGCTTGTTCTAGAAATTTGAAATATGGTGTCTTATATATCGTATCAATATACAAAAACCGCTGGGAAAACATTGGTCAGAAATGGGAGAGATTACAAGAGTTTTACGAGGCAGGTAAAAACTTTAAAACTCCCGTGATCCCTCACTTACAGCAGTTTTAGTACTGTATCAAATTATTTCTACCGAAAAAATTCAATAAAATTGAAATTGATTCATTTTCTAAAAAATGCAGTCTAGATTTTGTAATAATAACTGCTGATTACTTTACAAAATCCGGACAAAGCTGGGACGGATATTATTTGTATTATTACACATATATGTCAATAAATATTAGGTGTTTTCTATTTATTTTTAAAATTTTAGTGATAAAAAAAACCACAAAAAAAAAAACATTTTTGTGAAGTTCCCGAGTAACGGCGACATAAATTCGGGATCAACAAGCTGCATATGCAGTTGCTAAGGTTTAAACATAATTCTGTAAATTTTCCGAAAGCGTTTTTCTTTATAGAAATGAATATTGTATTTTTTACCTACACATACAGTTAAATTTGCTAACATTCCTGCATATTTGGTCTGGTTCACTTGTTTGATTTTAAAGTTTCAAAACTTTTTATGATTCCATTACAAAAATTAAATTTTTTTCTTTGTATTTTATAAGCAAAAGAAAAAGGGTATCTAAAAATTGTATACACTTTCAAGATATCACTAAAAAAAAAAGGCACATAACATGAAAAAAGAGTACATGAAAATGCATAAAGGAAATGGAATGAAATCATAACTGTTGAAATCATAGGATTGTAGTGCTCTAAAATATAAAACATTATAACAAAGAAATATAATGTACCTACATTGAAAAAGAAAATCTATGAAAAGCTCTTACGGTGGTATAGTTCTTTCTTAAAGATAACTAGATTATTTTCTTTTATGTTGATAAAAAAAATTTATCGATTTTGTATCTATGGGATGTTTGAAATAAAGTAATCAAATTTATATCAAATGAAACAACTATAAATGTAATTTCAATATAAATTTTTTCTTAAAGAAAATTAAGAGTAAAATGTTTATAATCCTTATTATCTAGGAGAGATATAGCAGAGGTGTGTCAGATATCTTTATCCGTATCCAATAAAGTATTGATAAATCGTATTAAAATAGTTTTTATTTTTTAAAAATTTCATATTTGGCAAAAATTTTATATTTCTACAAATACTTGTAGGGAGTGAAATCAAATAATACTGCTAAAGGATATCACAAATCATAATTACATTTCAATAAATAAACAAAAAGTGAGAAATTCAAATAAAATTATACCGATTGATTGACTTGAAAAATTAAGATTGGTTTCCGTATTCGCGGATCTGAACACTGACTATCCGTATACGTATCAGCGGATCTTCATAAACAATATAAACAATATAAACTGTTGCTATAATTCATTTTTGACTACCTATATAATCATAATGTTCTAGGCTTCTTTAGTATATCAATACCGCAATCGGTCAGAATTGTTCGGGAAAGCTAATAATCATAATTTAGCTTATAACAGCTAGTGATATGATAACAAAATTCTTATAAAGTAATCCCAAATATTTTAAATTTAAAATATACTGATATTATAAAATGCCAATTAATTTTAATACTTTAATTACAGGTGCAATATTTGAACAAGGTACGGATGAAGTACAATCTGCATTTAAGTTTGCAATAGCAACACACAATCAAAATATTACTGGTCGACGATTTGAGCTTCAGGCATTTGTTGACGTCATTAATACAGCTGATGCATTTAAACTTTCACGACTTAGTGAGTATTATACCAAACAATCGTTAATCACCCATAACAGATATTAGGTTTTTCTTAAGTAATTAATTGAAAATTATTTTTCAGTTTGTAATCAATTTTCGCGTGGGGTTTTTTCTATGGTGGGTGCTGTGTCACCTGATTCATTTGATACCTTACACTCGTATAGCAACACATTCCAAATGCCATTTGTAACACCATGGTTTCCAGAAAAAGTTCTTACACCGTCATCCGGATCACTTGATTATGCTATTAGTATGCGACCAGAATATCATCAAGCAATTATTGATACAGTTCGATATTACGGATGGAGAAAAATTGTTTATGTTTATGATTCAAATGATGGTTCGTGTTTAAAATTTTAATACTTTTTATAATATTTTTATAAATCTAAATTTTACTGGGTTTTTAATAACTTAAAATAAACTTACCTATGTTCTGCTAAGTTTTTTATAATTGAATATTCAGTCGATATTCGATTAAATTTTGTAGTGTTGCCATACAATGATAAGACAATATGTTCACTTAAAATAAAATTTGCCCAAATAATTCTAATTGTTTATAAACTTTTATAGGTTTATTACGATTACAACAAATATATCAAGGCTTACATCCAGCAAAAGAGGGCTTTCAAGTTACAAATGTGAGAAGAATATCAAATGTAACAGAAGCAATGGAATTTTTACGTGGATTGGAGGATCAATCACGTTTCAATGATAAATATATTGTTTTAGATTGCTCAGCGCAAATGGCAAAAGAAATTGTAATTAGCCATGTTCGAGATGTAGCTTTAGGAAAACGTACATATCATTATTTATTAAGTGGTTTGGTATGTCAAAAAAAAAAACTTCATTTTATAATCTAATTAATATAAATTTCCGATCAATTCTATCACAAATAAGAATTAAAATTGAAAACAAATGATTCGGGTACGACTCGCGAGGTGCACACGAGATTCCATTCAACTTCCCATTGGAAGACTAATAATAAACAATGTAATTCATCACTTTTTAGTTTTTTTATTCTGACTAAAAAGAACTAAATCAAATTTGCTACAATTCCATTAAAAAATATATCATAATTATAATCTACAAATTAAATTAGTCCTACGTCAATATCGGTTTTTCGTTCTCAAGTTAATTGAGAAAAAACACATCCTTTATTTTAACACGTAAATCAATAAATTTGATTTAAATTGCTCAAATAAATGATAATTTTAATGATGAGAGATATTAAAATAATAAAATTGGAAATATATCTTTGCATCTGGTGCCTAACCAATATTTGTTTTATCAGATAATATACAGTCGTAATCTACCGTTTTATTGCTTTAGATAATGGATGACCGTTGGGAGTCCGAAGTAATTGAATTTGGTGCAATAAATATTACTGGATTTAGAATAATAGATCAATCTCGTCGATTGGTTAAAGATTTTATGGATGGTTGGAAACGACAAGAGCAGGCTACTTTA
Source organism: Chrysopa pallens (assembly GCA_020423425.1). Lineage (NCBI taxonomy): Eukaryota > Metazoa > Arthropoda > Insecta > Neuroptera > Chrysopidae > Chrysopa > Chrysopa pallens. The sequence continues at coordinate 47,856,836 of CM035593.1, read as the reverse complement.
CCAGGCGCTGGTCGAGAATCAATATCAGCTCAGGCAGCGTTAATGTATGATGCTGTATTTGTTTTAGTCGAAGCTTTAAATAAAATGTTGAAGAAAAAACCAGATTTATTCAGAAGTAACTTTCGTAGAGGTCAATTATTAAGTAATGGAACTAGAGCTTTAGATTGCAATACATCCAAAGGATGGGTATGTTATTAAAGTATAGTCGCTTTCAAATATTTCAAAATAGAAATTATAGAGCAATCAATATAATTTTAAAAAACTTAAAAGTTCTCATTTTCTCAGATTCAGAAATTTTAAAATAAATCAATATTCTTAATGAAAAATATAATTTTTTAATAGGTGACTCCTTGGGAACATGGTGATAAAATTTCGAGATTATTACGTAAAGTTGAAATAGAAGGATTAACAGGAGAAATCCGATTCAATGATGATGGCCGTCGACAAAACTACACTTTACATGTAGTAGAAATGACAGTAAATAGTGCAATGGTTAAAGTTGCGGAATGGACTGATGAAACTGGTTTTAACCCTGTTGCAGCGAAATATGTGCGATTAAAGCCACAACAACAAATTGAAAAGAATAGAACCTATATAGTTACGACTATAGTAGAAGAACCGTATATTATGATAACAGATAATAACTCTTTTGAAGGATATTGTAAAGATTTGGCTGATTTAATAGCCAAAAGATTAGATATACAATGTAAGTGTATATTACTAGATTATAAGCAGTTTTCATAAGCGGTTTTTATGTCAAAAAATTTTTGTAAATATTGCCATAAAATACTCACAGTATTATTACGAAATTAAAATTTTTTGAAATGGTTCGTTTTCAAACACAATTTTTCTGTTGACAATTTGACTTTGTACCACCAATAATACCGGCGGATGAATGTAAAGAGAAGAACGTTTCCCTACATAAGTTACATGGATAAGATTGTCAATCGTCTTAGATTTTCAAGAAATCACTTCCATTATTTTTTTTATTGATCGTTTGATTAATAAAACGATGAAAACTTCTAGAGTCGGTGGGGAGCTGAGTCAATATAGTTTATTATACCGTGTATTAAAAATGATATCCTTGTATAGTATCATTTTTCCACTTTAAGTAAAAAATGTTAAACGTATACTTACATGTTTGATTTCGTTTAGATGAATTAAGAATTGTGAAAGATGGAAAATATGGTGCTGAAAATCCTGAACAAAAAGGGGTATGGGATGGAATGGTTGGCGAATTAATGCGAAATGTATGTCACACATATTCCAATTTTTTATCAATTATATTTAATAAATGAGTTATAATTACTGTAAAAAAAATTATTTTTAGGAAGCGGATATAGCAATTGCATCGATGACTATAACATCGGAAAGAGAACGAGTTATAGATTTTAGCAAACCCTTTATGTCACTTGGAATATCAATAATGATAAAAAAACCGGTTAAACAAAAACCAGGAGTGTTTAGTTTTCTGAATCCTTTATCAAAAGAAATTTGGGTATGTGTGATATTCAGTTATATAGGAGTTAGTATTGTATTATTCACAGTATCCCGATTTTCGCCATACGAATGGAGATTACTACATCTATCTGGTGAGCATAGAGATCCTCCAGGTCAAGTATCTGCAAACAACTCAATGGCAAATGATTTCACTATTTTAAATTCATTATGGTTTGCTTTGGGAGCATTCATGCAACAAGGTTGTGATATATCACCGAGATCTGTGTCTGGTAGAATTGTGGGTTCTGTATGGTGGTTCTTTACATTAATTTTAATTTCATCGTATACAGCTAACTTAGCTGCGTTTTTAACTGTTGAACGCATGGTTGCACCAATTAATTCGCCTGAAGATTTAGCTTCACAAACTGAAGTTGAATATGGTACTTTATATCATGGATCAACGTGGGACTTTTTCCGACGATCACAAATTACACTGTATTCAAAAATGTGGGAATATATGAAATCTCGTAAGCATGTTTTTGTACACACATATGATGAAGGAATTCGACGAGTTCGTGCCTCGAAAGGCAAATATGCTTTATTAATTGAATCGCCTAAGAATGATTATATTAATGAACGAGAACCATGTGATACTATGAAAGTCGGACGAAATTTGGACGCTAAGGGATTTGGTGTTGCAACACCTTTAGGGTCACCTTTAAGGTATAAATTTATATTTATAAATATTTTTTCGGTATGCTAAAAATTTTTATTTTTAGGGAGAGTATAAATTTAGCAGTTTTACAACTGAAAGAAAGTGGCGAACTTACAAAATTAACCAATAAATGGTGGTATGATCGCACTGAATGTAAACATGGTGATAAACAGGTGATACATTTTGAAATTTATATGTCTCAAAAAATTTTATATTTCCTATATATAAATTATATTCTATGAGTTCAAATTTTAAATTATGTCGTAAACAGAACTTTATATTTTATGGAATTACAATCTACCTTGGAATGTAATTGGAAAAGTGTCCATTTCCTAAAGGATTAGATGGAATAATAGCTTCTATTATTAAAATTAATAGCTCACAAATTAATTGCTCAACAATATTGATAAAGCTTAAAAATGTTCGTGGAATCTAAAATAATTTTTGCTCAATACTTAGTTCAAATTCTTGCGTATACCTTAAATTAAAATCTACTTCTCATAAATAATCTTATATTTGAAAATAAATGTATTTTACCAGGAAACAACCGAAATCGTGGGAGAAGTATAAATCAGATGACAATAAAATGACAGAAAAATCATAGAAATATGAGAGTTACTTCCATAATTTTTGTCATAAATTGGAAAAAATGTTGTTTTATGAAAAGCGAGCACCTCAAGCTTTTTCATATAGTCATAAAGATTTAAAAAAAAGGAATTTACAAGATCTGGGTCTATCTGTAAAACTTATTTTAATAAAACTTGCGAACAACAAATAAAACTTGCATAGTGCCTCAAATTTCCATGCTAAAATATTAAACTTGCATAGTGTAAAATTTAAATTTCTCAATTTTTAGGATGCATCCAGAAATGAATTATCGCTAAGTAATGTTGCTGGTATATTTTACATACTGATAGGTGGCCTATTGTTGGCATTAATTGTAGCTTTAATTGAATTCTGCTATAAATCACATACAGAGGCAACAAGAGCTAAAATACCATTAAGTGATGCAATGAAAGCTAAGGCTCGCTTAACAATTGGTGGAGGTCGTGATTTTGATAATGGCAGAGTAAGTTATTTTTATTATAATATTAACATTTGAGGGACCTAGAAATACATGGAAAAATCGAAAATCACATTATGGTCTATTTTTGTTAAGAATAGCTGAAATATTAAGGATTCGGAAGTTGCCGAATCAGATTTTTGGTCCAGTTTTCTTATGCCATTTCAATAAAGTATAAGGTATGTCATTTTTATAATGTTATATATTTCATTTCCTTATGAAGTTTTCTTCCGCAAACAATTTAGAGTTTTTGGTCACTGATCACTAACAGCTCGAAAACGGAGTGTTCAGAAGTAATTTAATTTTACCCATTTTACATAAATAAATCTTACTTATAATAACTTATATTTTATAGAAATGGGAGGGGGTCGTAAGAAATTGGACCAAAAATTGATTCGGCTACATCTGGATTCATAATTTTTCAGCCATTCTTAATCAGTATCACCAGATCCTCCTGTAATATTGATTTCATTATCTGTTTGATTTATTTTTAGTATTATACACCAGCAAATCAAATAGCAGGCAATCCAGACCAAGAGCCAATTCATACAAATACACACACACAAGTATAGAATACTAAAATAAAAAGTGTTTGAGATATGAAACTGCCGTAAGAATATCATCAAATGATCCGTCAAATATTTGTATTTTTGTTGTATAATGGCTAAACTGAAAACACACGGTTGATTATTTTCTTACAAAAATCATTTAAGAACTTTGTTAAGTGTTTTATAATGGAATGGTTATTAAATTCTTTGAAATCATGGGAAACCAATGTTCAATATTTTTAAAATAATGAATACACAAGTGAAAATAACAATTACCAGTGTTAATTGTTTAGAGACTTGTACTATGGTTCAAAGAATGTTTGAACTATTTTTTTTAGCATATTAGACAATCTAAATATGCAGTCCACACAGTTATAAATACATATATAATAAAAATATGTATTGCAAATTTTTCTTCTTATTAGATAATTGATTTTAAGCTGAAATTGTGGCGAATCTAAACAGCTTATAAAAATTGTTTCAAACAAAAATTGTTTGTTTTCACAAAAAAAAAAACATTTTGTCTTATTCTTGTATCTTTTGAAGTTTAAAAGTTGAGTTATAGGATCCATTGGATCAAATGGATCGGTTTTGATCATGGACAAACAATACATTTGAATAAACGAAAATATTGATTTTCAAGAAATTAAAACCCTATTTTTTCAAATACTTTAAATTTTTAGGACGATAATAAAGGAATCATTTATTTATCCAAACATAAATAATAGATCTAAGATTCATTAAATATTTCAATATTGTTGTACAATATTTTAAAAATTTTTACTGAAATTATACATAAAAAAAACACCATTAAATATATGTTCCACCCCAATGTCGATTTTTTTAAATCAAGTGATCGTTATTTGAAATGGAATAAAAACGAATTTTGTTCATCATGCTTCGATTCATCACCATTAATTCTTGTCCACGATTCACTTTCTTTTTTAGGTAAACCAAAAATCAGAAAAAAAAATAGCGTCAGAAGATAGTTTGAAAATTTTTTTTAAAAGCTTATTTTAGAAGCATCTTGAATGTTCATGGAAATTGTAATAGACGATTTGAAGATTTTAAGTCGAGTAAGACTAAACTATTTATTAAGAAATTCGGAAACTAATTTAAGATACAAATCGGAACATAATTATAAAACTGACCGAATTATAACTTCTAAAAGTAGAGTTTTTAGGCGATTTTTTGGTTTAAAGTCTGAATGATATCACCTAAAATGTAAAAATTTTAGGTCAACTCTGAAAGTGTTCTGAGAACCTAAATTTATTCAAAACACTTTCTAACGTAAAAATAAATTTTTGATCTAAAATTCGGTTTGAGGTGAAATTTACATTGCAATTTATACAAATAACATTAACATAAGTACTTTTTATCTTGTTTTCCTACTGAATTTTTAATTGATATAAATATTTCCAATTGAATTCATGCAAATAGTGAAAATAGAAAGTTTTAATGAAGTGCTGATTGAAGTGAGAACTTCAAATTTTTTCAATGGTTGATAAAACCAGTTTTCTTTCAATGGTTGAGATAATAATCTTTATAAAATTCGACTCGACGGATTTTTTCAAATAATGTCACTTGATTTATTTTGAATAATAAAAATTTATATTTAAAAAAAAATAAAAAAAATAATGTCAACATTATACCTGCATATTATACTTGTAGAAAAATAATTTGTAAAAAAATCATACAAATCAAAAAATTCATTAATAATAAAATCGTTTTTATTAAAATATTTTTGTTTTATTTTCATACAAAACTACATGGTAACCGGCGCTTGGCTGTCGTAGAAGTATTTACATTTCAATATTACTGTAAATAATAACTCGGTAAATTAAATTCTTTGAAACTTAAATTCTAAACAGCTGTGGTAAATACCACAATTCCATGTGTGGCAAATGCCACACATGCCTGTCACATATACTATTAAACACTCAAATCGCACAAAAAAAGGTGATGATTGTTTGTTGAATCTTCTACTCATCCAATTTGAGTATTTAATAGTTTCATGAGAGGTCTTGAGTAACTGAGAGTTCTTAGACCAAAAGGAACCCACTATCTTAAACGATTACTACATCGCGTATGAGTATAACTTGAGAAAGTCAAAAGATAGATGTGATCCAATGCTTGAAGTTTCATTAGTACACAAATACCTTTCATTTAAAAAAATGTAAATCGGAGGAACGGAACGGCCGGGTATATATTTGTGTGTTTTAATTATTGAAAATAAAATTAGTCCATTCATTTACTTTTAAATGAGCTTCTCTGTGAACTAAAAAATTCAATTTAGAAATAAATAACCTTTTTTGAAACAATACTTTCTTTTTACTTTTACAATGTGTTCCATAAGGCTTAAATTTAAAGTTCTTGTGAAGAAGTTCACCAAATATAGAAAGAATGCAAGACTGTTTAAACGAGTAGCTATGTCTAAAAGTAAAATATTGTGTGGGTGTTTCGGAAATGAATATTTTTATCATCACTGAGAATCCAATTATCATGAAAAACTAATAACAAAGACATCTTTTAAATATGTATATGTAATTATATATCCCCTTATGGGAAATTTTTTGTTTTAATATATATAACGTTCTATAAATTGTGGTGCTTTATTGTTAGATATGTAACAGATCCATTTCATTAGAATCATGCTAAGTAGTCAAATAAACAGTATAACGAGCATATATTATTCAAGTGTATCGGACATCGGTCAGTCTATATAAACTTACTAAAATTAACCAAATATACGTAAATTAATTTTTATAAAATGTTTTAAAAATATAAATTTTGTTTTTAGTAAACACTTAGATTAGGAAATAAAATTTAAAAATAGTGATGATTTTCTTAAAAAAGAAAATGTATTTTTGTTACCTCTGTAGTTATTATATTATTTTATTAATAAACTGTAGTGGTGAAGTAAATGCAAACTCAGATAAGATTCCTTTAGGTAAGTAGCTCAATATTTAGCTCAATATTTATTTGATATGAACTATTTAGCATTATTTATTTAGTGCATAGAGGAAAGAAAACTATACAGTTTTAAAGCTTAATTGGTAGATTTCAACTATCTCCCCTTCCCTACTTCGAAGTGAGATCATTTTTTAAATGACTCATTATAAAAATAAGAAAGAAACATATTTAAATAAATTTGTAAATTATAAAATAAGTAAATAAAACAAATGAAATTGATTGATTTCAAAATATTTCGTAAGACAAATCAAAAAAGTTTTAGAAAAATATTCTGTGAATTTTACGACCAAATGATTTATCAGTATTGTATAAAAACATTGCTAAACAGCCAACCCCCTCCGAAAATATTTTTGTTCATTTAATAAAAACAAAAAAGACAAAATAAAATAAAAACAAAAGGCATTTTTGCAAGGAACGGCAGCTCCGGGAAATGAAAAATCTTCAAAAGGTGTGTGTTTTAATTTTTTTCAAAATATTGCTAAGCAAAATTAAATATTTCAGTCGAACAACGTGGGATTGAAAAACATACACCGAAAAAATTTTGACTCTCATTTTAAACCTTAATTGATGCCGATATGAAATTAAAATCAAAACTTAAGGCAATTGGAACATTACCAAGGATTTGTCATTTATAGTGGTAGAAACAAATTCGAAAATTCTCCAAAATCTTGAAAATAGCATTTTTTTAATCAATTTTCTTATTGAAGACTAAGACTTAAAAGAATTAACATTAAAAAATGTAGTTTGTGATAGTATAAATATGAGAGAAAAATGTATTTTGAAAATATTTCTTATTTCGCATTATTTAGGTCTACTTTGAAACACACAATTCAATAGGTATATTGGGAGTATATTAAAATTTGTTTTCTGTTCGTTCACATTTGTTCTAGATTATCAATTTCAACTGTATTTTTTACATGAGAGTGTATACCAAGAATATTATTTATAAGTTCACACCCAGAATAGTTAATTACACTCGTATAAATTATAGGGCGCGATACTTTATTAGATTATATCAATGGACTTCAGTAAACAACAGGTCCCTAATAAACGGATCGGTGTTGAATTTTAATTTGCAGAATTTTAAATCTTCAATGAATCATCTATAAGCACTTTCAAACATATTTTTTCTTAAAGTAGTACTTCTACGGCAGTAAATTTAAACAATATCAACTTAGATCTTACGTTATACACATTTTTAATATATACTTATGCAGTATCAAGACTGTATGGAATTTTCAGTCTGTGTAACTATATGGAGCCAAAAATGTTTCATATTTGCAATAAAAGCCAAAAATTTTCCAGAAGCCTTGGAGATCAATAAATTAATTAAAAACCAAAATTTTACAATTTAAAATAGTCAAATAGATCTTAATATCTCCCCTTTATTAAATTTGAAATTATAAATATCGAAAACATCAACTCCACCCACAGTTTTTTCATTCACAATAATCTTAGCTGGTTTCCCTATAAATTTCTAAAATAAAAGAATAAATAATCATTACCAGGTAATGATTTTATACGACGAAAGTGCACATGCAATTTTTAAAAATATTTAAAGTGAATAGTAGACAAAATTAAAAAATTTACATTATTTTATATAAATGGATTTTCACAATATGAATAATACATCTATTAATTTTTTATGTTTGGCCAAAAAAATTTTCGATTAATTTAAATTACAGATAGACTCAGAAATTTTTTACTTGACATTTGATTTATTTTATCTTACTACTCTATAAATTTGTTACATTATATTAATTAGTAATATGCTAATGGATAATAATAGGTATGTTTCATTATTAATACGATTCTCAAGAGAATTGTATCATATTTATATACCTTATTTAATATTTCTCCCTGTGGATACCTCATTGAATATATCTCCCTGTAACAGAGATTAATTAATTAATACTTGCTATTAGATTATGTAGCTTTTTGATGTTACATTCCCTATGTATTTACACCATCTTGCACCATCTTTTCATGAATAAATAGAAATACCTTGCAGATGTTTTACTTAAGCATTTATGATTGACCACGCCATAGCCTTAGTTACACGTTGGCTACGCGTTGATAATTCAAACTATTGAACACTGTATATTATAGTATAAAACATTAATTTGTCTGATTTAATAATATTAAAGGTGCAATATTTGAAGACGGTACTGATGAAATACAATCCGCATTAAAATTTGCAATTGCAACACACAATCAAAATTTCACTGGTCAAAGATTTGAGCTTCAAGCGTTTATTGATATCATTAGTACATCTGATGCTTTTAAACTTTCACGTCTCAGTAAGTGTAATGTAATTGTGTCAATAGTAACTGCTCAGTTAAAAGTTATAAAATTTATTTTTCAGTTTGTAATCAATTTTCACGAGGACTTTTTTCTATATTTGGGGCCGTGTCACCTAATTCATTTGAAACTTTATACACTTATAGCGATAGTTTCCAAGTACCATTTATAACACTATGGTTTCCAGAAAAAGATCTTACACCCACATCGGGATCACGTGATTATGTGATTAGTATGCGACCAGAATATCATCAAGCAATTATTGATACAATTCGATATTATGGATGGAAAAAAATTATTTATGTATATTATTCAAATGACGGTTAGTATGCAGTATAATATTACATATTGTCATATAAAACTAGCCAACATTTTACACGATTTCACGCTGAATATTTGCCGTAAAGTGGCACCTAAGCAAATTGTAATTCTAGTTAGTCACAATAAAATTATATATATATATATATATATATATATATATATATATATATATATATATATATATATATATATATATATATATATATATATATATATATATATATATATATATATATATATATATATATATATATATATATATATATATATATATATATATATATATATATATATTTTTTTTTTTTTTTTTTTTTTTTTCTATTATATTTTACAAGTTTGTAATATTTCAGGGCTAAACAGTTATGAGTCTATAACTAATAGCACATCAAATTATAATTTATTAATATTTTCACAATAACCTGCCAATTTTATAATCTGACAATTGATTTTTCTTCCAATTAATTATACATGCACTATTACAGGTTTATTAAAACTACAAAAAATATACCAAGCCTTAGATCCAGCAAAAGAAGAATTTCAAATAACAAATGTACGAAAAATATCAAATGTAACAGAAACAATAGAATTTTTACGTGGGTTAGAGAATAAATCACGTTTCAACAATAAATATATAGTTTTAGATTGCTCAGCACAAATGGCAAAAGATATTGTGATCAGCCATGTTCGAGATGTAGTTTTAGGGAAACGAACATATCATTATTTGCTAAGCAATTTGGTAAGATTATCTTCAATAAATTTATTATGTTTGAGTTCGTATTTTTACCACAAATAAAATATTTTGATAAAATTAGGATAGGAGGTGTATCTTTTTAAAAATAAGGTAAAAAATTAATTGTATACTTATCAAAGCTAACAACATGTTCGTTTATCTCTCGACTGCCTTAAATATCGAGTTGAATGAAATCTACTATCATGATTGAAGTTAATGTGTTGTCCCAGTTATCATAGTTTACCCTACTCGCCTACAATTAAAACCTAAAACTTCATACACCAATGAAGAAATTTTTACGCATTACAATTTCCATTTTCAATTTTCTCCCTAAAAACACTTCAATAGACTTCATGTTTTTATTACCAAATTGTTCGTTGTTTTTTGAATAATTATATTTTGAGTTATTCACAGTCTTAGAGCATAAATTTTAACACAAGATAACGTAATTACGTCCGCGAGTAAAGACAATCACTATTAATTGAGTCTAAGAAACATTCTCTTGTCTCTAGACATCTTGAAATTTTGTTAATTACTTTATAACTCATGTGTTTTAAATTCACGGTTTTAGATTATGGACGATTTTTGGGAAACTGATGTAATTGAATTTGGTGCAATAAATATCACGGGATTTAGAATAATAGATCAATCTCACCAATTGGTTAAAGATTTTATGAACGGTTGGAAACGACAAGAACAAGTCACATCACTTAGAGCGGGAAAAGAATCTATATCCGCTCTGGCAGCATTCATGTATGATGCCATATTTGTTTTAATCGCAGCTTTGAATAAGATATGGAAAAAGAAACCAGAATTGTTGAGCAGTAATTTTCATAGAGATCAAATGCTAAGTAATGTAACAAGAAATTCGGATTGTAATGCATTCCAAGGATGGGTAAGTTATATTTTAACACACTCTAACTTAAATATGGGACTTTTGTATTTTAAGAGAATCAACTGTTCATACTAATCGATGAGAAAGACTGTCAACTGCCATGAAATCGGAATTGATCAGAAAGGCAAAAGATTAAATCGAAAATGTGAATAGGTTTTTAATTTCCAATTCATATTGATTAATTTCGGTTTAAAAGTATAATTTTTATGACTAAGAAATAATTTTTTATTTAATTCGAATAAAAATTTTGAATAAATATTAATTGGAATGAATCGGAAATAATTTCCGATCAAAATATAATTTCTTATTTAATTCAATTCATTTTCGAATCACTTTCAGCAGTATTTTTTATAAGAGTAAATTATTTTTGATGTGTGATTTGGATGTTTCTTTTCCCAATCTTGAAAGTTTCTAAAGTAACTTTTAGAGTTACTTCACCGAAATTTTATAGAAATTAATGAAATTTAACTAACAAAATACTTTTTAGGTAACTCCTTGGGAACATGGTAACAAAATTTCTAGATTGTTACGAAAAGTTAAGATGGAAGGATTAACCGGAAAAATACGATTCAATGATAATGGACTACGACAAAATTATACATTACACGTAGTAGAAATAACAGTGGATAGTGAAATAATTAAAGTTGCCGAATGGACTGATAAAAGTGGGTTTACTACAATACCGAAAAATGAACACTTAAAAACACAACCACAAATTGAAAAGAATAGAACATACATAGTTACGACTATAGTGGAAGAACCGTATATTATGATTACAGAAAATAATTCCTTTGAAGGATATTGTAAAGATTTAGCTGATTTGATATCGACAAGATTAGGCATAGAATGTAAGTTTAGATACATCAAACGCACATCATTTAGTACAAGTTTTTAATCCTCCAAATTTGTATAAAACTTTTTTTTCCTGAAATAATTATTTTTCGAGTACTGAACGTTCAATCTGTTTGTACAAAAATCCTAGACACTAAAATGAAACACTCAAATGTAAATGATCAAATTAACATTAAGGCACACTTTGTCAATTGTTTAATTTTTTTTATTTTCAAATAAACCAATTTTTTAGACCTTCGATGTTGTAAGTCTTATTAATTTATGAAATTTTCATTAGATGAATTAAGAATTGCGAAAGATGGAAAATATGGTGTTGAAAATCCTGAAAAAAAAGGAGAATGGGATGGAATAGTTGGAGAATTAATGCGAAATGTATGTGATATTTCATATTTCTATAAGTACCTAAACAATTTTTTTTTTAAATTTAGCTGTGAAAAATTCTTTGACATGGAATGTGAATAGACGTGTATGAAACAAGGGAAATGGCTATATTTTAAAATATTAAACTGCCAAATAAAGCTATAATATATAGAAACATTAATTATTATTATATTTATTATAGGAAGCGGATATAGCAATTGCATCGATGACCATAACATCGGAAAGAGAACAAGTAATCGATTTCAGCAAACCATTTATGTCTCTTGGAATTTCAATAATGATAAAAAAACCAATTAACCAAAAACCAGGGGTATTTAGTTTTTTGAATCCTTTATCCAAAGAAATTTGGGTATGCATGATATTCAGTTACATAGGTGTTAGTATCGTATTATTCATAGTATCAAGATTCTCACCCTACGAACAACGATTATCACACTCTTCTGGTGAACATCCTCAAGATCAAGTATCCGCAAACAATTCAATGACAAACGATTTCACTATTTTAAATTCATTATGGTTTGTATTGGGAGCGTTCATGCAACAAGGTTGTGATATATCACCAAGATCTGTGTCTGGTAGAATTGTGGGTTCTGTATGGTGGTTCTTTACATTAATTCTAGTTTCATCGTATACAGCTAACTTAGCTGCGTTTTTAACTGTTGAACGTATGGTTGCTCCAATTAATTCACCAGAAGATTTAGCTTCACAAATTGAAGTTGAATATGGTACTTTATATCATGGATCAACATGGGACTTTTTTCGACGATCTAAAATATCACTGTATTCTAAAATGTGGGAATATATGAATTCTCACAAGCATGTGTTCGTACACACATATGATGAAGGAATCCAACGAGTTCGTGCTTCGAAAGGCAAATATGCTTTATTAATAGAATCGCCTAAAAATGAATATATCAATGCACGAGAACCATGTGATACTATGAAAGTCGGACGAAATTTAGATGTTAGGGGATTTGGTGTTGCTACACCGGTAGGGTCACCTTTGAGGTAAACCAAAAATAAAAATTTATGGTATTGTAATATGCTTATAAAACTTCGAGTTCATTTTTAGAAAGAGTATAAATTTAGAAATTTTACGCTTAACAGAAAATGGTGAATTAACGAAATTAAAGAATAAATGGTGGTACGATCGTACTGAATGCAAACAAGGCGATAAACAGGTTATAAGAAATACATTTTTCAAAATTCATTCATTGATTTATAAAAACATTTCTTGAACTAGGAATTTTCGTAGGATCAACCTTTAAAGTTTAATAAAGCTTTTCATTGCTTAGAAGAGTTCCATGAACAAGTTAAAATAACAAAAATAAGCAAACGTTAGGAAATTGAAAAAAATATATAATCAAATAAAGATAATAAAATTATAAATAAATTAATAAATTATAGAAATAAGTTAAAATGATATACATGATGAATTTTTTTTAACTTTTAGGATACATCTAGAAATGATGAACTATCGCTAAGTAATGTTGCTGGAATATTTTATATTCTGATTGGTGGATTGCTCTTGGGATTAATTATAGCTTTACTTGAATTCTGGTATAAATCATATTCGGAGGCATCAAATTCGAAAATACCTTTTAAAGATGCGATGGTAGCCGAAGCTCGATTGACAATTGCTGATGGTTATGATTTTGATTATGAAAGGGTAAGAATTCATTTCTTAATTTATTGAAATAAATTTATTGATTATTTGATTTTTTTTAGTATTATATATCCGCAAATCAAATAGGCGAAAATCCAGATGAAGAGACAATTCATACAAATACACTCAAAAATTTAGAATTGTAAAATAAGTAATATGAATTTTATGTTTCAAAAAAAAATACTCCACGATCTGCCAAATATACTTTCATTTACGAGCTGAAATTTGTGGTCCACATTTTTTAATAAAACATACTAATATTAAATAAACATACTATTTTTTATTTATAAGGCTATTAATAAATTAAAGATTTTTAATAAATAGTGGTACAACTTAAAAATAATTTATATATAATATGTTTTTTGATGTACCTACAGATAACAAGAAATGGGAGTATTTTTCTAAAAACAACATTTAAAATCATTGCATGAATTTCTATGAAATCATTATAACTCGTTAAAAACATTCTTATCTATTAACCGCTTCCGAATAAAGTTAAAAATTAAAAAAAGAGGATAACTGTTTACTAAAATTTTCTAAAGCGAGGCTATATGCTCTTGTGTTTGCCTTGCTAACAACCTTCGATAGAAAGAATTCTTATTATAAGCTTATGAATCTTTAAGATTTGGAACGATTATCCCTTTTAAGAAAAAAATAACCAGGAGAATAGTGATTATTTTCATTCAATCTATGATGTATATACAAAATATATAAACAAATATATATATAGATATAGATATATATATATATATATATATATATATATATATATATATATACATATATATACATTTATATATGTATATTAGGTATATATATATATATATATATATATATACATATATATATATATATATATATATATATATATATATATATATCTATATCTATATATATATTTGTTTATATATTTTGTTAAGTAAAACTTACCTTCACTACTTGGTTTATAATTAGATAGTTAAGAGTTCGTTTAATTATTTTTGAAAATTAAACATTAACTTTACTTGTATCTGGTAATAATTGGAGAATATTCGAATTGTAAATTTCTTTCACCCATTAGATTACCGAATTAATTATAAGTATAATTCATTGAAATAACTAGAACTATGAGTCAGATATGAAATTTCATGAATAATGATTGTAAAATCTTAGTATATGAAAAATTGAAGCAAATGAAGATTAACGACTGGTTAGGTAGGATATATAATTACACAAAATAATAATAAAAATCATAAAAATAAAAGCGCTTTTATTAAAATACTCTCGATTTATTTTCATACAAAAATTGTGCGTCTTAATAATTAAAAAGTAGTTTACATTTTTTAATATTTTTAATTTATAAAACATGTCATTTTTATTAAAATTTGTTAAATATTGCAATTTATATTAATAATCTATTGGCAGATTTTTTAATATTAATATTAACAATATTATTGTCTCAATTATTTTAAAAATACAAAGGAACAAACTGTTGTTAATTACAATTATACAAAATATATATTCTTTTATAATAAATTGAAACTATACTAGATTTCTTAATTAAAAATGGAAGAATAAAAACTACATTCAAATAATATACCTAATAAAGAAATGCACTTGTCGTTTTCTTCTTTGAAAATTGCATAAAAATTAAATATTTCAAAACGTGAATGAAAGCAAAAAAGCACCAAAAGTGGATAGTAAAAGCTGATGAGATATATATGTGACATATTTATGCCTCCGAAATAAAATTCATTTGTAAATTTTCAAAGTATTTATGATTGGTTACATGTCCACACAAAAAAACTACTTAATTTGTGAAACGTTTGCAAAACAAACAATAGAAAGCGTCACGCATTTACATATAATTTAAAAAATGTTTAGAAAAGATCCTCAACAATTACACTTCACTAATTTACAAATTATCACCGTTCCTAATTAATATTGTGGAAAATATTTATAAAATTTAATCAAGGATACCAAATCCAAGGCACTAAATACAAAGTACTTTTGATTGATCAACACTATGTATTATTGGAGAATTAGACGGAATGAAAGACTATATGGATAATGTCCAATTGAAAACGTTTCAGTAAAACGTAGCACTTTTAGACATCTTCAATTTGATGAAACTAGGTATTGGCCACATTGATTAGCAAACAGTCAATTTTTTAAACAAAGATAGATAAAATATTAATAAAAAATATAAAAATCTTTAGATAATGCATAAAATTTTTTAAATTAGAATTTATAAATAAAACATAGATAATTATGATTGAATTATAATTATATCGCTTTTTTTTTTTAATGAGACGCGACGCAAACAATTTACGAAGGGAAGTGTTATCCACTGGATGTTCCATGTTTTCAATCACACAATAATAAATTGAATTAAATAATTTTCTCATAAATAAATATTAAACTTTAATGAAATTTTATCACAAAATGAAATTAAAAACACTGCCTATTCACATTTGAATCACACCCAACCAATTTATTAAAATTATCAACCTGGCTCCATGATAACTTCAACCTAGAAAAATAAACAGACAATAAATATTTAAATTGTAATAAACAAAATGTTAAAAAATTATTTCATAGGTTTGTTAAAATAGGTAACCATATGTTTGGATATTTAAATTACATCTATATGACAGCAAACAGCCACATACAGTAAATACGGCAAGAATTCTATATTGTTGGTGCGTGAATAATAACGTAATAACTGCACCATGTAAATATGTTAATTTCTATATCTCAAAAACTACACAAGTAACCGTTAAATGGATGTGCTTATTAAATTCTACAGGTCAAACTACCTTTATAAGTATAATTCTATCGAAATCGAACATAAAATTTTTCAAGAAGCCCCAAGAAAATAATCAAAAATAGTGAACATGTTTTGTCTCCTGATCCTTGAATGATTTCCTCATTTTCTAAATTGAAAATTTTGACAATTAATGAAATACTTACTGTTGTAAATCTGTTAATTGATATTTAACATTATTTTCTAAAAATTCGTATTCAGGTAAATATTTTGAACATTGACCCTAAAATAAACAATACGAATTAACATCAATAAAATAATCAAATAATTTTCGAAATTTTACCTGGACATAGGTTAAGAAAAAGAGAGTTGAATCTTCATACGTTTCTAACGTTGGTTGATGGGTATGTTGTTGATTGACCAATGATATGGATAATGCCTAGAAATAGTTAACATAACTTTATTATTGCTAAGACGGATTATACGACTTAAGTGGATTTAACCACTAATAGAAGAATAAATCAAAGGCGAAATAATAAATTTGCCGATTTATAAAATTTTTTACAGTAATAGAATTAAAAAGTTGTGGCGATTATTGCCGTAGAAGAATAAACTTACTAACTTAAGAAGAATGGGCGTAGATTTTACACATTATTAAAATATACAAGGCAAGAGAAGCCAACTATCGGAACGACCAAATATTACGTACAAATATTATCGGCGTGATTAGTCCACGTGAAGCTTTACTCGATTCATGTGTTCTCCACTGGAAGATATTCTAGGTACTCGGAAAAATTCGGGGGTCACGATAAAATATTTTTATATGCAATTCGTTGATATTTGTCTCGTGTGAATGAATATATATTATATAATCAATTTTATAAATATCATCTGATTGTTCAGATGGAATCTCAGGTTGAACGTAAGAAGGTACGATAAACATTTGCAAATAAGTGTTAAATTTTGATCAATTTAGCACGAGTCAGTCTATAAATAGCCAGACAAAATTTAAACTGGGATTACACTGGAACCGTGAATCGGAAAACCTTCTCATAGATGGACCCGTCGATCGGGCGAATAGCCATGTTCTTTTTCATCGAATAAATTATATGTTTTATTATCATTTTAGAATATGATTTTATATTTGCTTTAAAGTATTCGCTTGCAAATTTTTAGTCGCCATTTTTATAATATTTTTAAAAACAGTTTATTCATAGTCAACATTTCGAAATGGGAAAACTAGCGATAATCATAATTTTCGTAGAGAAAGTGTTAAAACACATGATGAATAATTTCCAACTATGTCTTTATTTTTCCCCAGCAATAAAATTCATTTGTCGCCGATATTGTTTGGTTTTTATTTTTGAAAACTGAGAATGAACGGTTTATAGACATATGATTAAAATACATACCCTATGAGCAATGTTCACAGAAACTATATGTTTAAATGCATTTAACGCTGTTAAATTAAACAAATGTGTCGTAATATTTTCTGCATTAATTATATTCGTTAAACATTGAACAGGTTCCATTGTGGTCATTATTGTGTCATTATATGCAGGATGATATTTTGTTAAAATTGAATGTTCAGCTCGCCATGTTGAACCATATGGAAGTATTGCAGATGTTACTGCTTTTGCCATTTCAAGTGCCAAACGTGCAAAATTTACAGATCTATGAAACAAAAGTACATATAATTTCATCACAATTAGAATTTATTAGAATTTCTAAAAAATTCATTAATAAAAGAATATTTATTTTTGGAAATTGATGTAAAATTCGTAATACCTTGGATATCCTGAACTAAAGAAAGGTTCTTTCAAAAACAGTTTTGGTACTACAATTGTATTAGCAGCACTAATATAAGCTACTTCAGGATTTTCTTGGACCAAATATGGGATAATTCTAAAAAAAATGTACAAATAATTATTGATTACATATAATAAAACTAAAATGTTATCTTAGTATTATTCTTAAGCACAAATTCACTTCCAGTCCGTTATTTGATGCAATGCATGCGTAGTTTTTGTGTCTCGCACATGCAGTATGTTGAAGTTTTTATGTTACATATAAACATGTGTGGTTTATATTTGGTGAAAAGAAGGTGTTACCGTGAGTGAGGTCTGCAGCTCATGAAACAACTAGTGAAGTTACATTTCAAATTTTAGAGGAGTATTTTATAAAAGTCATTAAATGCTTAATGGATCCTATAATACAAAGATTAGTTTTTCCTTTTGATGATTAAATGTATCATTCCAAATCGAATCGACAACTGATTTTTAATGGTAACTGTAATATGGTAGTATTAATTAGATTCAAAAATCTAAAATACCTACACACTAAAATTATAAAATATGAAACTTTCCCATGGATTGAAAAATTAAATTATGATCTATTAAAAATACTTACTTATCTTCAGATTTTGGCTCATTATAACGACGTTCCATTTCATTGTTTAAGAAATTAAAAGCATGTAAAATACTTTGGAACAAATTTGCTTTTTGAATAAATAATTTTTCGTAATAATCTGATAAATATTTTTCACTTAGAACATTTGATGGTATACCAATTTGCATTGACATCGATGTAAGCTAAAAATTAATTTTTATTTTATACAATGTTTGTTTCTAGACTTAGAACAAGTTACTGAGTAAAAAAAATATTTTTTGAAATACAAGCTTTTATACTATTATGAGATAAAAGTAGATCTATTAAAGAAAGTTTTTATTTCTTGAATTTTTAGTATAAAAATTGAAGGCGTATTTATATTATCAAATAGTGAAAGCACAATGAAATAAAGATGAACAAAGTTTTATAGCGTTACTGTATTATTTTTGTATTATATTATGTCATAAGTATTTTCATCCGATCAACATATGTATGTGCAATGTTAGCTCAATTAGCAACCGAAAAGTTGATCAAATTTAACTTGCAAGACTTGATTATAAACATCGGGATAGGTGACACTAAATAAAAGATTTTAATTGGATAATTTTTGCCGTTTAGTTTGGGTAATTTAGTGTTCTCATAAATAAGTTATAGTAAATTTATTAGTTTCATTATAAGAGTCGTTTGTCTACATGAGTTAACGATTCTCCAACTGGATTCACTACTACTAATTAAGTTAGGTGGAAGGGTTTGGTCGACAGTGCGAATCACATGGGGGCCAAAACTATATTTTGTTGTCTTATTATAAATTGATTAGTTTACCTCATTTATTTTGAGATGTGAGTGTACACCTGGCTATTATTAATATTCAGTTTAAAGACATGTATAATTTACCTTATATTTAATATGTTTATCTAATTCCGGTGGATAATCCATGTCAGCGACAATAGCTTTAGCGGCCGTGCGTACTGATTCGAAAATATCATCAACAATAATTAAATCTTTGTCAGGAATATACTTATTATTTTCCAAAATTGATTCAACTCCTAAACCAATAAACTTTCTTGTAGTTTGAATACATAATTCCCAACGCTCTATTGGCCTTCGAACACCTAGAAAAGAATATTGTATGTTTAGTAGCGATTTTAACTGATATTTGATTTTGTTATTTCGGTTATTATTTTTCAAAAATAATTAATCAATTCTAATTGTATTAACTGATGCGATAACTTTAATTATTCTAAATTGGTTTAATGGAGCTAAATGATAATTGTCGTAATTCAATTGCCATTTGAGAGACGAAAGTAAATTTTTCGCATTAATGCTAAAATGAAAGACATAGCATGAATAAATGCGAGAGATGAGAGATATGCTATGCATTTTGGAGTTGTATCCAATAAGTATAACTTTCAGCTCTCATACTCAATATAAATGCTGTGAACTGTTGTCTAAATAATAATAATTTTTCTATTAAGATTTACAAAGATAAGATAAAACAAACCTGTAACTTCTGCAATATACTCATTTAATTCAGCTAAAATGTTTGATGACAAGAATGGTAAATACTGTCTGGTAAATGTCCACATAAAATAATTATTTAAAGAACTTCGTTCAGTTGAAGAAATTAAAGCGGAGACTGATGATAAATAATCCATTGATGTTACTAAAACTTCGGTGTCGTCCGATATTCTCCCATCTGGAAAAATAGCTTGTAAAATTGATTCCAGAGGTATCTAAAATTTAAGAGAAAATTATTTAAAAAAAATTATTGTTTCAGACTTCAAAATGTTTGCTCTCTTCCCACATGATTGTTATTTATCAGATTCTTAGATGATTATAAAAAATTTGCTGAATAGCGAAGATGCTATAATTTTTTTACCACTTCAATTGAAGTGCCTTTTCTTCACGAACGTGAATTTGAAGTTATTTTTAAAAAATCTTAAAAAATAGCCAAAATATGGACATTCAAACTTCTTAAATAAACAACGAAAGAAATTTATATAAATGACGTCATTCATGTTCATCTCCAAAGTGATTACATATAAGGGTCATTCTACGATAAGAGCTCATTTTGATATCGATATCCATGGCACTTACATACACTTTCTTTCAAAATGTTAAATAATGTTAGTATACACAAATGAGTTGATTGTGAAAAAAAAATAATATATCAATTACATTAATGCTCAAAATTTTGCGATTTTTCCATAGAAAATGACTGCTTATCGTAGAATCACTTTAAGAGCTTATAACTTTTAATTTAATTTTCGAATTTTGTTTGGTATTATGTCTAGATTCATATTTTGATTGGTTAAATAGCAAATTTTGTTTATTGCATCTTCCCTATTTCAGTTTCTATTTAATTTTCATTTATATTAAAAAGCAGCCCTGAAGTTAATAAACTCTCGTTTGTTCCAACCTACATCACTCGGAATTAAATAAATAAAATAAATTTTACTTACAGAACCCGCAGTAATTTTCAATTCGGAAACACTAATTAAATTATATAATGCAACTGGATCTTGTAGTGCAACTGTATCAGGTGTAATTTCTGCTAAACGTTTTTCAAAATGAAACATGTCTTCACCGAATGTATTTGCTTGTCGACTTGAAGCTTGAAATATGATAACGACATCACGAATAAGTCGTTTATACGCTTGAACAATCTGTAGCAAGAAAATAATAAAATTAATCATACTAGACATAGTTAAATAAAAAATTGAATGTTTTTGGAAAATTTTTTATATTCCAGAGATACTTGATGTGTTTCAATTTTATGATAAATTTTTTTATATAAGGCTCTGAAACATTGAAAATGAAACATCTACAAATAAATATACATTTTTCCTAATAAATATACATTTTTATTAAATTTATTTTTGAATTTTGTGAAAAAAAGCCAAATTTAATAGGAGTAAGTTTTCCGAATGTGAAAAACAATGATTTAAATCTTTAGATGACACATTGATAATGTCTAAGTACATAACACTTTTGTTCATTGGCAAATAAAGTGTATGCTTTTGACTTGGATTGTATTAAAAATTAATTTAATTATATAGATTTTTAATAGTAAAAATAATTTATTATATTTGACTTTTGTTGTAAACATCTCGTAATTAATATTTAAAAAGTCCCTAAAGTAGTAAATGTAAATAAATAAAGTAAATATTCAAAACGTAATTTAATTATTTACAAAAACAAGTAAATAAATATTAATATCACCTTATCGTTTGATTCCAAATAATAAAAACTTTTATCAGGTAAACCCAAACCAGCTGGTTCAATTTGTATGACATTCTTTTCTGGTATATGTGGATGCGGGACCACGGTAATTTTAAAAAATGGTGTTACACCAAATTTAGAAAACAATTGTTCTAAAACAGTTCGATAATCTGAGTCATTTATATTCCATTCACGTAAAACATGCCATCCATCTGAAAATTAAAAACAAAATTTATTAATTACATAAAATTAATTACCATATACAGAATATATTTTTTTCTTAACATACACAAAACTCGAAAAATAATTTGAAAGGTTCGATTATATTACAGGTACATATTTAATTTTAAGAGAATGGTTTCTCGGTCAAATAAGGATCAACTACATTTTGTATCTACACTTTTTATTCTATAAAAAAAATTAAACTTTCGACTGGAAAATTTTTTAAAATAATTCATAATGATTTAAGTCTGAATAAAAATATGCAACTGATATTTTTGTATGCAAAAATAATTTAAAAAATATTTTAAAAAGGAATTGAGAATATTTTGATATTTTTAATAGGTATAGATACTAAAATTTTATACTTTTTTCTCTCAAATGAAAATAAAAAAATATTAAAAAGTGTCCTCTAAATTTGTTGATACCTATTATATTAACGATTAAAATTAACGATGATGCTTCTTATCGTATAACTTAATTAATATTATAGAATTACATAAATTCGTACTAAAATTAATTCAATTAAAAAAAAAAAATGTTATTTAGGCATAAATTTCAATCGCTTTCTCTCGATGGCTAATAAAAATAATGTACCTAGGCGATATATTTTAATGGAAAGAACAAAAAAAAACTTTCCATTAAATATTTTTATTTACTTTTGTTAAATTTATTTCATTACTTATACACCTACTCTAATTTATTATCAGTTGTCTTGTCTTTGGGTCAAGTAGTGAAATTGCAATACATATTTAACCAGGTCAATAGCATCGCACAGACTCAAACCGAGTGTATATAATTTATAAATAAATCCTATATTATGATTGTTTACCAGTTTCAAGTTTTATGTAAAAAATCAACTATTTAGAACTAGGTAGGTAACTGGTTTTTGTGCAAAAACAATGTTTTGAATTTTATTACTTTATGCATCGAAAGTGCATTTGATATTTAGGATCATTTAAAAATATTCATTAAAATATGAACCAAAATTCATGTGAACCCTTTACACATAAATTAACTTCCATCAGCACTACTTTAAGGTCACATAAAGATTAGTTAATTTGACAGTTAAATTTATCCAAATTCCAATATTATTTTCAATTATTTAGTCAATAATTCAGAAAATACTGAATCCTTACTGTTAAGAAAGCTAAATTAATAGACAAAAAAAATGGCTAAATTTATTTGGTCATTATTTAATAAAATGTACGTGATATGATTCTGAATTTGTTAATAGGCTAATTTGGAGCTAAAATTGGGGCCAATCTAATAGTTTTTGAATTTGAAATTTTCTTCAATCACTTACGGGCCATAAAATCCTACTGAACGATTTTGTTCATTAACAAATCTAAAGTTACTTTGTAGGTCTAGATTCTTAGAACATTTACATTAGAATTTTCTTAGTAGCTTCTATATTTTCTACTGTTACAAACTTTAGACTAAATTTAAATACCTTCATATATTTCATACATAAAAATATATCATCTATATGAGAATTGGCAGATTTAAATTAGTAAAAAATTGACCACATAAAATCAGTTTGAAGTTTATAACAAACTTCCGCAATTTGAAAAAAAACTCCTAGTTTTGTTACCAAATATGTTAACAAGTTGCAAGGATTTAAAGTTCTAAAAAAACAAGCTTCATTAAAACCTTAAAGAAACTAGTTTTTAATTATTGATTCGAATCGTAAAGGATTCATCAATTAATGAGCCCTTATAGGGCATTTATTTAAAACAATTCTCAAATTGAAAAAATACAACATAAATTTACGAAATAAATATAAAATAATCAAATATTAATGTAAGAGAAATAATTAAGAAAATCCATGGTACAAAATCGACGTAAAATATAAAAATTTATATTATATCGATATCCGCTAGTTATTAACACTTTTAGATATTTATTAAGAGGAAGAGAAATATGATAATTATATTGTATTGGCAGTGATTTTTTGTATACATTTAACTAACAATGAATGGTAATATTTATTACAATATTTTTTTATTAAATGCTCTGCCAATTGTGTTTATTTGTTATAACAAGTGATTTAAAAAGTCAGATATTAATTTATCTAGAAGTGATTTAATCTTTAATAAAGACAATTAAAAATATCTTACAACATATGTTTCCGAATTAATAACAATTTTCGTTAAAAAAGTAAAAACTATGAAAATTCTAAAAAGTTAAATAAAATGCGCTATAAATTCGCATATAAGAGAAATTATCTCTTTCAGTTAGGTTATGTCAAATACGTATCCGTGCTAATTGGACCTCAAATATATACCGTGGAAACTCAATCCCAAATATCGCATGTTAATAGTTGAGTTACAAGGTGGACAAAAGTGCCAAAAAACCCGTAGATCCATCTTAATTGAATTTCAAATAGTCAGACCTGTGGAAATTTGACCACTAATATCACCTGGATATTTTAATAACAAATTGAACGTTAGGGACAAAAATCCCGCTGGCTATTATAATCCGAATCAATGAGGATCCAATAATCTGAAGGGTAATTTTTCCATCATAAAAATAATTTAATAAAACATATTTTTGTCTCTGTCCAATAAGTGAAAGACTTCATTTATTATGTCCCATCAATTTATGTATTTCAAAAATTATCATATTGCGCGTACATATAGGACATTTTTTATACTTTGAATAATGGCCAACTAAAACTTGATTCATGACATATCTTTTATTAACAGTTTTTAATTGAAAAATTATTAAAAAAAAAAAAAAAAAATTTAACACTCAAGTTCGGAAAACAAATGATTATAGAAATATAAATATTATTCTTTTACACTTTGTACCAAGTGTTAGATATCTTAAATAAGATTTATGTTATATACTGTTTTATTTCTAAATCGATTATTATAATTATTATGTAAATGAAGACATTTTATATTATATATCAAACAAAACGCAAGAATGTGGGGAAAGTATCAAAAGGAATTAACTATTATAATCTTAAGACTACGGGATGCTTTTTATAGTTTTTTTTTTATATTGAAAAACAAAAACTTATTACATTTTGCTAAATAAACATATAAATAGAATATTATGATTAGATGACGAACGATGAAGTATCGACACAAGAAATTGTCATTTTGATAGTGAAAATGGAGGTGTTGTTTGCATGTCATATTTATACAGGAAATGTATTATTCATCCATTTTGATATTAATATTTTCAAACAACCTACAACATAGCATGTATGAGGTAATAGATATTTATTTATCATATGTTATAAAAATGTATAATGTTATATCTTTTCCCCAAGCTAAACTTGAATTACAAAGTTCTACGTGAATGCTACTTAAATATACCTCTGTGTATAGAGTCCAGTCTAGAGTCTGTTAATATTCATGTGAAGCATAAAATATCGAGAGGAAGTTCCACTTAGGAATCATCCGTTTTGTAGCCATTATATATCAGTCAATCATTCAATTGCAACAAAATTTCAATTTTTTAAACATATTCTCTTTACATATTAAGAAGGTACGATTTTAAGGTAATGAAAATGGTTGCAAAAACCGATATCGCAAACAATATTAATTATTTTTATATTATTTTCTAAAAATTTTAGTATCTAAGGAAATATATGTCAAAATGAAGACCTCTAATAAAAATATACCACAAAAATGTCAATTACCACCCTTAAAATTATTTATTATTAAACTGTAAGATGACTTTTCAGTAAATAATTAACAATGTAATCATGCATTGTAAAAACACTTTATATACAATGGAACTACTTCATCTTGAAGTAGAAAATTTTCTTTTTTTTTCAAATAACACTTCAACTATGATGTTACACTTAGAGACATCACTGGGTCCTCAATTAGTGATTGGTCATACTTTATCCGTACTCTCCCACTGACGTATGTCGTAATTAAATATGTCGGTATAAGCGGTAGTAAAATAGATTTGAATGTATAAAGCTTAAATGGCTTAGAATATATTCTCAAAACTATGACAAGATTACTTTAGACCAGGGTAGAAGCCTTTAAAATATGTAAAAAAAAAAAAAAAATATTTAGAAAAAATGAAAGGAAAAAAATTTACGAGCGATCTGTGGTGTCGGGAAGGGGAGGGGGTGAGGTAAAACACGGTTTATCTCGATTTCCAAATGTTGTGGGTAATAAAAAGATCTACAACTTTTGTATTTACTCTTTTTTCACATAAACTCAAAATTTATGTGAAAAATTGAATTAACGAGGTTAGTTAGCTAGTTCTTTAGTTCTGCTTGTGTTTACAAACATCTAGACAAATGACTAAAATACATTTTAAATTCAATAATGCGTTTGGTAAAAAGGTACTGATTAACGTCAAAAAACTCATAAAATTACAAAAACAGGTTGTAATTTGTATATAGATGTAAAATATTCATCTCATTGTTAGTAATTCAGTGACAATGTCATTCAACTATTCGACTAAACTTTCATTTTCATAAAATTTATACTATTTAAATTGTATTCTTTTTTATTTATTATCTAGGAATGAAAGATTTTTAAGGGTGCGCTAATGAGATTTTTGCCGCATCTTATGTACAAATTTTCAAGGCAATAAAAATTTATTTTATTATTTGTATACTAGAATTGGCTTTAATAATTTTGATGCAGTTTATCACATTCACATATTATTTAACTAACAAATTTATTTGGAAATTGTGTTATCCTAAAATTTAGATATTTAACGAAGCAAAGTCTTTCTGGGACTTATATTTATACAAGCAACGATATATTTGTAGGATAAAATGATAGTTTGATAAAAAATCGATTTCTTTGCGGTTTTTTTTATTTTTGTTTTTAAGGGTACCAAAAACCAATTGCAATCAAACTTTCATCAAACAACAGTAATTGAATAATAATGACCTAATTTTATCATTTCAATTTTTTTAAATATTACATTTAGGTACTACGAAATACTGGCCATTATTTTTATTTACTATAAGTTTATTAGCATTCTGTTCCAAAATGTTACGTAATATGAGTTTTTTTTAAATAATCGGAGCGTTAAAAAGCATATAAAAATTACAAGTGTATGTATGATTAAACCCTGAGAAACCAAGTTAATCGTTAGGAATTAAGAAAACTAGCAATATTTACATAAGAATTTATCAGGTGGAACTAAAAAGATCCCCGGCTCTTTATGGGTACTCAATTAATTAACTAATAGTTCTGTGAACTGAAGACCTCACTCAGAGGTAAATATAAAAAATTAGATAAAAATTAAAGTATATAAATTATACGTTAACAAAATTTAGAAAATTTCGGACACAATCCAAAATTTGATCTTAGTCAAATTAAATATTATATCATATACAAATACATAGTGCAGTAGCATAGTGGTGAGAGAATCAGTTTTGATACTTAAATTCCCGTGTTCGAACAACGTTATAATTTTTTTTCTTTTTTTGTACAAAAAAATTTTTTAGAAAAAATTGATTTTTCTCGAAAGAAAAGCGACGTCTCACTAAACAATGAATTTTCTGAGTCTGATCAATGGGGTTTCCAAATTTTGTCAAAATCAAACAAGACGTTCGAAAGTTGCAACGGAACAGATACAGACAAAAGATACAGGCAAACGAAGTACAAAATGGTTATTAAAGCATAAAGCTCAATTTATTACCGTTGAACAAAACTTATTATAACAAGCAATTTTCTATTTCTAATGTTTTTAATTGAAATCACAAAAAAATAAACAAAAAATCTTTTGGTATAAATATTGAACCATTTTATATTAAAAGTAAAATCACACTTCCTTAATTGGATGATATAAAAATATTCTGGTAAGAAGATATACGTCTTCGTTATCAAATTACGATTTATATATACCAACTGTTTTCATTTTTATTTCACAATATGATATGATTATTCTTGGGTGATACTTGTTATTTATTCACTTTCTTAACTTTTAATTTAATTGAACTTGTTATAATAATAATATAATTAAAATTATCCAACTATAATTCACATTTTGAAAATCTCCACGAATAAAATTCCAAGAATTTCTTTTTAAAAAAAAATTTATCTTTAGGAAAGATCTTTAGAAAGTTTTTTTTTTAATACTTCCTTCGTTATTTCAACATTTCAAAAATATTATATACATTTTAACTAAGGGGAATCTTTCACGTTTTTGATAGAAAGTTAGTGTTTTCATCCAGAAAATTAAAATAATAATGGTTGCGACCTTTGTATCAAAAGTCATACTTATATTCTTTTCTAGATACACAAGAAATTCAGGAAAAAGGCGGCCAGTTTGAAATTTTGAATAGTGGTCAAGTTTTTATAAAACTTCAATTTTATTACATCTTCAGTTAGCTTGCAGCGTTCAAAAGAAATTATGTAAAATGGAAATAGCTGTTGTAAGAAAAGTTGTATACAATAAAATATTTTATAGCATATTATTTAAAAAAAAAATATTTTTAATTTAATTTGTACCTAATATTGAATTTGCTCAAAATTTGGGAACAATCGGTTTTCCAAGAGTCAGATTGGCTACAATGGTTAAAAGTTCTTAGCTTTCGAAGTATTTCTTTTTTTCAGGAACAAATATGTCGTAATTTTCATAATGATTCTCAGGGTTTTTTATTTTTACTATCTATTTACTGGCAAAATCTAAAAGTCTAAATATTTTCTCCTGCGAAATCGAGTGTTTCTTAAGATAATTTGAGAGCGGAATTAATACGGAATTTTAGGAAATTTTTGATTCACATATTAGTTAATTTAAAAAGTACGTAGTAATATGTTATAGACTATAAACTCGTTTCAGTATGAAACGCCTTCTCTCATCTTTTTGACGTTATTTGTAGCCGATTATAAACAAATGTAGTGGCAAATATTTTATTATATTTTCATTAGACAATGGAAAATAATAAATTGGCGTTGATATAAAGCATCGATAAAAAACATAATTAAGAATGACATTTATGAAAAAAAAAATCAATAACATGTACATTAACATGTTATTGATTTTTTTTTTAAATTCAACTTTTGATCTAAAATGTCACTACTATAGACGCCCGTGGGTCTCCTATGTCACGAGAGTTTATCCACTCACTCATAATCCGACCCCACTTGATAAATGGTATTATATGAGAACCCTTACAATTATTGTTCTAAAGCACAAAATTAGCGATTTTTCAATAAGCAATAATAAATAGAACAAAATAAAATTTGTAACAATTTATCAATAAATATAATTATCTACATATCCAAGCTATTGATTCAATATCTAAAGATTATACTCAACATCGATTGTTTATATTGCGTCTTCTTTATCTCTTAATGAACAAAAATGAGGTGAAGAATGGCCTTGACCTTATCACCATGAAAGAAATTTTTAATCTCTACTATAGCTAGTACCTATTACTAAATCTACCAGTTACTTTGTTTTACATACAAAAAGTTTACAACACGTAATCAAAAATATTGTAGTAAAAATATAAATAAATATTTTGATTTTAAATATAATAAACATAAATTCAAATAAAATGTTCAATTTGTTTATTAAAAATAAGCAGGGAACAAATAAATAACAACAAACATGGCACTAATTTAATGGCTTGGTTTATATCAATAATCATGTGTGTTTAATGTTTGATGTAGGTAAAATCTGTGTAGTTAACAAGATAATTAATGATTTGGTGTTGCTCAAGCATACCAATTCATTTATAAATATACTTGATGAACAGTTGTAAAATGGCTCAATTAGACTTAGCCTTATAGATTTTTCTTTTACGAAAATATGGTAAATATATCATTTTGTAATAGGCTTCAATAATGAAATAGGTTATAAATTAGTCTGTAATTATTTTTCTATGTTTGTTACCTCAGATATACATTATTTATTTTCCGAATTGGAAAATTTTTTATTTAAAAAGAAAAACTTCAAGATTTGTCCTATAAAATTTGAAAAAAATCCTAAGAGGTAACGAGGTACTACAAAAACCTTTTTTCGTGACTGTATATCAACTGACAACTGTAATTTATTAGACAAAAAATAACAATTTTTAGGAAAAAAATAGAACCGACTAAATGTGAACTAAAAAGTAAAAAATTATTTAAAGTATTTTTCTTGTGACCAATATTGATGCAGTCGCCCATGTGGACGCTACTAGTTGTCAAACCTTCTTGTCGTCACATTTATTTAAACATGGGAAATTTAAAATAATCTTGTGTAAGCAGTCGAAAATTCTTCAGATCGAAAAAAGTCAATCGTATCTGTTGTTGAAAATAAAATAACGAATTTTTTTACTTTTATATTATACAAAAGTAAAAAGATAGCTTCGTAAATAACTAGCGAAACAAGGGAAAACAGCTCTAAGGCTTTGTTCTCATTGATCAAGTAATTTGGTGATTAAGCAGGAAAGTAGTTTAGTTACTTGACGTGTGTGAACAGCAATACTTTAGTCAAGTGTTTAGTATAGTTGTTTAGTCAAGTAGTTTAGTAAAATTCTATTTTTTGTATGCAAGTAATACGCCCACCCCTCTTTAAACACAAACATATAACAATAAACAAATGAAGGAATCTGTTTGACATTTAATTCTTGTTTCAGTCATAGCGATATAATATCAGTGATATGAAATTATATTACATGACTGCGACTGTTTACATAGTTTTAATAAATTACTTTTTACTTGACTGAATTATCAAATTATAAGTATGAACGATTTTTGATTAAGTGTTAAGATTTTAGAACTAAACTACTTGCTACTTCACTAAATTACTTGATCAATGTGAACATTGCTTAAGAGTTTGGTTAAAATTTAAGAGATGAAATGCGTCGAACCATTCGTAGTACCCGTGTGTGATCGTAGAACAAACAATGTTTATAGTAAAGAAAAATTGTTTTTATATAATTTTTAACTTATTAAAACAATTCTATAGAAATTTTGTGAATATATGTAACAGGCTTTGTGTACATTTGTTTGTTACATTAGTAATTAGCTACTAATAATGATTATAAACTATATTTCGTGCTAACTTCATATACCTCAATAAACTTCTGAATTATGTATTCTTTAAAATGTATACATATTTTTTTACTATGATTATGTAAGTCTATTATCATTGTAACATGATAGAAAGTATTTAGTCTCCATAAAATCTGGGTAACTAGGTAATTCATACAATTTACTAAAATATTGATGATTTCTTGGTTTATACAAAAAAAAAAGAAGCTTTCGACGCACGTATTTTTCAAATATGTCAAGGTATTTTGAAGGACACAATCAATAACTAAGAAGAGATCATTAAAAATTTCTTATTTATACATTTTTTGGTGTTTAAAAAGAACAAATAGTAATGAATCAAGAAAACGGTAGTCATAAGAACACAAAATTTCTTTTATTACTTCAATTGAAGGGACCTCACTTCACGAACATGGATCTCATATTATTTTTAAAAAATCTTTAAAACTAAGCAAGATATGTACATTTAAAATTCCTAATTAAACAAAGTTGGAAATATAAACTTATGACGTCAACTGTTCCTGTCTTACATGTTAAATTTCATGTTAAACATCGTTTTCAAGAATGATATGGGTATAATCTTTGATAACTTATTACTTTCTGTTTTTGAATCATTTTTAATTTAATTCTCAAGATTTATTATGGTATTGAGTCACGTTTCATATTATAGAAAATTGAGTATAAATCAACATCCCTATTGTAAACAAAAAAATAGATGAATATTTTTATCAATTCTATACACTAGCAAGGGAGAGTTGGTGACATAAATTACTGGACGATTTTTAAATTGAAATAATCTCCAAGAAATGTCAAAAAGATACATTGTAAAAACTAATATCTTAAGTGAAGAATTTCAGAAAAACCTGAATGATCATCTAAAACTTCGATGAGTTTTATTAATGAAAGCATATATCTTTATCGACGTAAAAAAATGGGTATAAAGTCTACAAATGACTTAATAATCTAAATTTTTTGCATTATTTCAGTCCCTAAATATTTGACGACATCAGGATAGTTAGTTATGTTCTGCAATCCTGATAGTCGGGATATAGGGAAGGCTCCAAACATACCAATCACTAAATATTATTTGAAAATTTATTTTTTATCATTTATTAAAACATTATCAATTTTAATAACTTTTATTTATTATACATTTATAGAATCTTCTTATGCTTGAGATGACTTCATACTTCACAATTTTTTTTTTTTTTATTATTTGATGGAGCTACATTAATTGTTTCAAGTTATAATTAAAATTTAAAAAAAATACACACACACACCTTCCAATCAAAGCAAACAAAAACAAATTGTCCCACGCACATGTAAACACACAATTATATTTTGTAATTTCCTTTAAACTCTTTGGGTACAATTTGAATCTGTAAAATTGAAGCAACAGTGTTTCAAAATTATTTCATTTATTAAAATACTTGCATTTTGTAATCATCTAGTTTTTTTTCTTTTTTTCTTTTTGCTAACATAATTAAAATTTTCTGAAAGGCGGATTATTAAATGACATATATCATAATCCTATAGTCTACAATCTCTATTCTTATTTAATTAAATTAATCTATACATAATTGTAGAAAATATTTTTAATTTTATTTCTATTATTCCTTTAGACACATATACAATTTCAGGAATATCTTATAAAACATGAACAAAATAAATTTGTTGTTCCAAGAATATATTATGTATTTTTAAAGGTGGTTAAAAAAAGTATTAATCTAAGATTGTCTTCCACGTGCTTCCCGTGCTCAGATTGCTACATAAAACTACATTCGTTATTTTAAATGGACCTTTATTCGGAATAATATATATGAAGCGATTCTTTAATTCAGACCAGAGTGTTTGTATTTGAGTCTAGTTGTACATTTAAGTATTATGATTAATGAGCGTATATACATGGATAAATTTCATTAATTTTTTATACTTATATTATTATTATTTTTATTATAACTATCCAAAAATTCTGTTTTCACTTCCATGTATCGATTTCAAAGAGGTATTATGCCCAAAACTAATCTTTTTAATGTAATATTAAGAGGGGCGGATCTATCCTTTCAGTCACCAGGGGCAAAAGTATAACACATTTAGTATATGTTAAGGAAAATAAAATATCCCATCAATGTTTATTCTATAGTAGGCTACACACGTGTAAAATTCGTACGTGTTACGAAACCAATGGTTTGTAGTTATTGCGATGTTATGATGATGCTATGTATTTCATAGCGTTCAATCTGTTTACCAAGCAGAATAATTTCACTTTAAGTATTTGCTTATTTTAATAAATTTCAATAAATTGTATTGTATTTTGTTCGTTCTACTCCATATCGAAATATTTAAAAACGATTAAAATAAAAATAAATAATGTTTGTTTTGTCTTTACAGGTGTAGCATTTTTGAGTCCACTCTATTCGTAGACCAACCTAGCAAACTTCTATTGAAGCGATTCAAATTTACGTACAATTTTTGTTACACGACGGTATAACACTTTCACGTCCTCATAAATGTTACTGTTACGTGTCAAACTGTTATGTTGCACATGTGTACGCGGCTTAATATATGTATACTCGTAGTTTCTCATTTTTTAAATTAATATCCTTATATTGGACATCGTAAGGCTTTAATTAGTCGGTTAGTTTTCTCTTTGGACTAAAATTATATTATTATAAAAATTTTAAAATTGTACTTTGTTTTTATTGAAAAAAAAAAAAAAAAAATTGTATAAAATTAACTTAACGAATTCCACGCCACCAATAAATAAAAATAATTACTACTTACATTACAAAACATTTTTATAAACAGATGTTATTTTAAATAAAATTAGTAAATATAAAGAGTGTTTGATAAATAATTTGCATCAAATACACATCTGATTCAACATCCGATCCATCAATTTTACAATTAAAACTAACAGTTTTAGCTTAGTTTACAAGTAGTTAGAAGTTCAATTGTCGATATTACAATAACAATAATAATTTTTTGCAATACGTCAGTTTTGTAATGTCAGCTATTACAAAACGTAAGCTTGTGTTAGCTAGTTAAGTATGGTCAAAGATATGCCAAAGTTATTCTTCTGCAAGACAAAGTCCAATCTCATTGGACGAACTCGAAAAACATTGAAAATATATAACTGGCTAGTGAAAGTTTGTACAAAGTTTCCATCATATTTCATTGTACATATAAATATGGCTGACGTTTTTAAAATCATAAAAATCTTTTGAATAAAAATATTAAATTAAGCACATATTTTTTGGGTAATTACTAATAAATGCAGAGTTTTTATATCATAAGCTACCGTATATAATTTTACTAAGT
The DNA here is from genome assembly GCA_020423425.1 of Chrysopa pallens. Taxonomy (NCBI): domain Eukaryota; kingdom Metazoa; phylum Arthropoda; class Insecta; order Neuroptera; family Chrysopidae; genus Chrysopa; species Chrysopa pallens. Next base: position 47,822,077 of record CM035593.1, on the reverse strand, counting down.
TTTTTTTTTTTGGTTGACAACTAACCTATTAATAGATATTGCATTGATTTTTTTGGATATCTACTTTGGAAAACTTTTCAATTGTTTTTAACTATTTAAGATGCGTTTTATTTCACGCTTTGGTTTAAAATGACTCGCCGTATTTGTAAAAAGAGTCGTATAGCACAGTAAATTCTCAAGAAGCCCACGTGACGCCGGCTGGGGTTAAAATAAATAGATACATAATGACGAAGAAGTGTGCTTTATAATATTACTAGCAGACCTGGTCACGCATTGCTGTGGCAATTTTCACAGAAAGATTGAAAAAACATTTTTCCACTTTATCAAACGAAATTACATCGATTGCATGCAAAATTTGAAGTAGATTGGACCAAGGAATCATGCCCAATTCACACTTTGCATCTTAGGCGAAGAATTTCGAAAAATATTTTCTTATTACATACCTTGTAAATACAAGGGTAATACCAAATGGTAAGGGAAATGCACCATGTATTGGATACTTACTCAATCCAGCCGATAAATTACCTTACACCGCCGCCTGTTAGAATCATATGGAACTCATACACAATCATAAGTATTTGTCAAATAGTAAAAAAGTAATTTGCAATAAAAAAATATTGCGACTATAAATTGTCATATAAACTATCCTATCTCTCAAGTTGAACCAGACTGTATACATTTTACAAAATATCATTAAAAGCAGTTAAAAGTTCTGTAGTTTAGGGGTTCATCACAGACAAACACTGTCATACGAATTTTTTTATATAAAAAAGATGTAACTCTCTTCATGTATCTTTATCATATCCACGCTGTATAATATACAATATAATTAATTAAAAAGATTTAAAAAATACATTTTAATTACTCTCACTTTTTTAAGATAAAGTTAATATACACTTAGTGTGTAATTACTAAAAACTTCCATTCAATTTCTTTAAATAATATTAATTTCGATTAAACTTATACAAATATTTACTTACATATTATTTCAATCAATCTAATAATAATAATAATAATAATCATAATAATTCGTTATAAAATTCACTTTCATTTCAAGGTAAAAAAAAAAACGAAATAAGAAATTATTATACTGTCGGTGAATTTCTTTCTAAATATAATTTACGTTACACTTCCCTTAGGCAAAAAGGAAGCATTTAAATTTATATACAAACATACAAATATATATCAAAATGATAATAATTTTCAATTTATTTATATATAAATTAAAACTTATTAAAAACATTACACTCTTTGTATTTAATGAAAGTACCCGTTTTTTTTTTATTAAAAATATAATTGATGAAAAAAAAATTATTTAATTTTTTAATAAATTTGTCTACAAATTTAATTATAAATAACAAAAACTTGACTTAATTAAGTTAATTTTAGTTAAATAATTTTTCTAAAATTTTAATTTCAAATTTTCGTTTTTAAATTATCTATTATATCGAACTGAAATTCTTATTTCTGAAAATAAAAATGATACCGGTATTTATATATTTTTATCTATTAGATTATAACGCGACATATAACATTGCTCAATTGTTCACGATTTCCAAGACCGAAAGACGGTAAAAAATGGTGAAATAACGTCAAAAACGGGTTAATGCATTAAAAAAAAATCCCATTTAACGAAATAGTGCTTAGGTATAAAAAAACGAATCAAATAAGTTTTTTTAGAGCCTAAATCGGTCTAGCCGTTTTTTTATAAATCGCAAAACACCGCGATTTTTCGGCAATTTTTTCAAATATTCATAACTTTCGTTCCATTTAGTAACAAGAGTCCAAATTTAAAGAAAATATAAGTTTCGTTGCATTTAACTTATTCACAAAAGATAACCGACTTAAAACTTTTTGCAAAATGTCCAAAAAACAAAAAAAAATGTTCCCAGCGAAAAACTACGAAAAAATGTTTTGGGTCCACTTACGATAATTTCTGATTTTAAATACTAACTGTTCCACATGGTAAAATTTTATAACGTTTTGCTGGAAGTAAGTTGTGTAACATTATTCAGTTGACATCTTTTATACATTAATCAATAATTTTTGTTACAATTTTAAATATTTACATGTTTATATATTTGTATACATAATCATCAAATTGACGAATATCGGTAGGAAGTGGAAATACGTGTGTCTGTATTACCAACTTCCTGCCGACATTCCTAAAGGCACAAGCTTACATATACTAACATAATCACTTCCCACATAAAATTGTTTTCATACATTTATATGTGTTTTTTATAAAATATATCTATAACAAACAAATAATATAGCAGTATAATGATACATCAAATATAAATATGAATATAGTATTTAAACAATTTATCTTGTCAATTATTATATTGAAGGAAAATTAATACAAAAATGAGATCTCAATTATAAAAAGAATTCTAATCAAAATGTTATGAAATTTGGTATGCTCAGTCTTGACATGAAAACGGAGAGATTGCCTGAGAGTTTCTTTCGAAAAAAAATTCTAAAGTAAAAATCGAACACATTTTTAACAAATTTCTTAACATTTGGATAATTATTTTTTGAGTTTTTTGTTTCTGATGATAAAATCTGTAACTTAAACAAAAATGAAGTAGGTTCATTTTGTGTACTCATAGCCGGTCAAGTAATACCATGAAATAGTAGTAACAAAAGGCATAAAAAAATCCTGATGTGTCTTTGTTTGGCAAGAGTATTGTCTTTGTCAGAGAAAAGTGATAACAATAATCATGCTTTTATTTTCAATAAGATCTATAAGATTCTATCGTCAAACTATGTTGCTCCAGATGTCAAAAACGTGTTTAACATCAATAGTACATATTATATATTGAAGCGATTAAATTCCACAAATTGAAATGAATGTAAACTTTGACAAAAGTCAAATATTAGTTTTAAAAATACTGTGAAAAATTTAAAAAAAAAATAGGCAACCCTAAATGTGGAAATTAAAAAATGTTACAAAAATTAAATACAGATTTCTTTTTGGGATACTCTCAGCAAATAAATTTAAAAAAAAAAAAGTGGATTATTTTATTGCTGAAATAATTGTGACATGAGTAATAAACACGAATTTAGTGTAAGTGTGAACCATAAATGAACAAATTTCATATTATTGTTTTCTAGTAATTATTTAAACAAGAGTTGAAAGCAAATGTCTCATCAATCTTAATTTATATCCAAAACATTTTATTATTATACATGAATGCAAAATAAAATATATATAAGTATAGGATGTTGTTACTTTATGTATTAAAACAAAACCCAATGGTATAAATTATTCTTACTGTCAATATACTTTTTTTTAAGCAGTAACGTTGTTAATGCATATAAAATTTAAAAAAGGTTTATTAAAAATATAAAAAAAAATTATCTTCCATGTATTACACTACTCAACGAACAATTGACGTTGTAATATTAACTTTCACTTGTTTTATATACTTGTTTTACTATACGCCAGTTAGAGTTCACTGTATGTGCAGTATATAATGAATTGAAGTAGTTGAACTTACTATTAAAATGTATGTATATGCATTTGAAATATAAAACAAATAAGTATTATTAATAACAAATAAAAAAGTGATATTTTAGTAAGTAGTTGTAGATATAATATTATAGATAGTGAGAATTCTTTATCTCCGGTATGGTCTAGTGGCTAGGATACCTGGCTCTCACCCAGGAGGCTCGGGTTCGATTCCCGGTAGCTGAATTTCTTTTTTATTTTACATAGTTATTTTAATTTAATTATTACATTACCCGGTTGAATTACTAATTTATCCTTTTTTTGTAGAGCATGGGTCATGAAACATTCATCTGCTTAATTATCTTAACTTGCCCTTCAGGTCTACAAATCGCTGCCAAGTCCGTCATCCCACAATGTTCCTCTTTTGAGTTTTTGTGATAATGGACAGGTAAATCTGCTTTTGTTTTGAGACAAAACACTCGATTTCGTAGGGTTTCTACACGCTTTAGAACGGAACCACTGAGACCAATATCTTAAATTCACTTTTTTTTTTTGTTAAATCAGAATACTACATTGTGTGATGTACTACTAAATGTTTTAATGATTAAATTCACATTTCTTTATATATGAATTATTTTTGACACAGCATAACAAGTGAACGGATAATGCGATTTGGATGAAAATTTGCAAACAATTTGGATCTATAATATCAAATATTTTAATTAGTAATTTTAGAATTGGAATCTTTCTTTCGCAATGTATTTTTCTAGGAATATTGTTACAAAAACATATATACCACTATTTCAGCAAGTGATTGTACACAATGTTTCTCAGAGGCTGTATACACGAAACTTATATTTAGCTTTTGTATTGTTAGATTGAAGTTACTATTTTTAAACTTTTATTTGATTAAGAGAGATAAGTGTGAAGTTTCATATTTGATCGATAACAAATTCTAAATACTAAACAAGTTGTCAACAGCAAATGGTTTTATTGCAATGTAGGATTATTAAACTTATACAGATATTACTACACATACTTCGCATAAGTTAAATAAAAAAGTTTTCCCTATACAAGTTCTAAGAAAATTTTATTTAAATTATATTTGAATAATAAACAGTAGAAGCAATATATCAGTATTATTTGAATATTATTTATTTACTTTAAATATTGACATTTTATTATTCTTTAAATCATAGGAAGGTTACTTAGATAAATTACAATACAATTTACATGATATCCGATACGTCGTTATAAGCATTTAAGACATATGACATAAATTGAATTGTGTTCCAAGTCATGAAATGAATTCAGTTTATGACTTTTCTATCAAATTAACAAAAAAAAAAAATAAAATAAAATAAAATAAAATAAAAATAATAATAATAATAATAATAATAATAATAATAATAATAATAATAATAATAATAATAATTATACAATCTGATTCGAAAAAGACAACATCCCAGAATTTTTATACAGGGAAAAATTGTTGGTACTCGTCAAGATATAAAATCTTATGGTGTATTGTACACTGATGAGGCTTAAAATGCCTATGTTTATTCTATATATACTAATAGAAAAGGCACGCGTCATGATATAATAACAAAAACACATATTAGACCAGGGTAGAAGCCTTTAAAAATGGTAAAAAGTGAAAAAAAATATAGTAGGATGGAATGAATTGGAAACTGAAGAGAATTTAACAAGAAAGAAAGGATAAATAATTTACAGGCGATCCGTGGTTGGGAAGTCGAAGGGGGTGGTGAGTTTTTAAGGTTAAATCATGGCTTATCTCCATTTCTGCGAAACTACAAGTACTATGGAAAAAAGCCAAATGGCAAAGTTGTAGGTAATAAAAAGATCTAGACTTTTTCTATTTTCAGTTTTTCACTAACTTCAAGATTTATGTGAAAAATTGAAATAACCAAGTTTCCATAGGACTTATTCCTTTGTTCCATAGGACTGGTAGTTTTGCTGGAAATCGAGATAAACCAAGTTTTACCGTTAAAAACTCACCCCTTCTACTTCCCGACCTCCAATCGCCTGTGAATTATTTTTCCTTTCATTTTTGTTATATTCTCTTCCATTTCCAATGGACTTCAACCTAGTAAAATTTTTTTTCGTTTCAAAAATTATCGACTCTGTTCTCTATTACAAAGAATAAAGTAGAAAATCATGACAATAACATACAATAAAGTATATAATGAGTTTATTTCACTACAACAACTATTGAAAACTAACTACATCATCATAAAATAAAATATTATTATTTTCATCTTGAACTGTACTTGCTATTAAACGTAAATAAATTTACAGTAGTTACAACTATAAGTCTTGCTATTTATAGCTCAAGTACTCAATGTATTTATTGTAGCTATCTAATTCAATAGCCATAAAGAAAGTTTTCAAGCGGGGATAATCGAAACAAATGTATACCTATTTACAATGTAAATATTGTACAATTTAATTTGTAAATAGTGTATACTATCGTTAGATATTATTTACTTAAGATACTTTAGAAATGGTAAATAATTTGCATCAAGTTTTCCATTCCATTTATTAAAAACCATAACGGATTTAGGTTAAGTGAGATCCTACGCATATTTTCAAAAGGGTTTGCAACTAATAATATATCATTTTTTAATTTATATATGCCAATCATATTATATAACTTTTTATTGTAAAGTAACTACTTTGATGTAAATTTCATTAAAGAAGAAAATCGAATCTACCTTGATTATACCTACTGAAATTTGATAACTTGCTATGAAAATCATTTCACACCGATTGCAAAAATATCAGCTTTCTAGCTTTCATAGAAAAAAAGTTATTTTTGATGTTCTAATTGACACACGTTCTAAATATCAGGCGCTTTTTTATTATTTCATATCGACAAAAAGTTGGTATTTTCAGTTAGTTTCAGTTTTAAAGTGGGGAGGGGTAGTTAGTGTAAGATTTTTCCAAAACATAGATTATAATAAAGTCGCTTGACCATTTCATTTGCATCTTTTTAAGATTTAAAAATAATTGAACCAATCGAAAACACCTTTTTTTTATGAATTTTATAGATTCGCAACAAATTTTAAACCACGAAATCTAGGTTCAAATCGAATTTTTATATTTAAAAACTTAAAAAAAATGAATCAAACTATTACTATAGTTGCAACAAACTAAAATTTTATTAAAAGTATAAAAAAAATCAAACTTCAAGTCAATGCAATTTAAATTAGATTGATTAACTCTATGATTACTTTTTATTATGTAATATACATATTTAAAAAAAAGATTGATTGATTAAACAAGTCTATTAAGTTAACTGCGACAACTATTTGTCTTAACACACTTAATTTAAATGAATTACATAGGTTTAATTAGATTAACATTTGTAAATTTATAAGTTTTATAAGGAATTCAAGCCGGCATAACTTCTCACTCGTTGGTTATAATAATGTAAAATTTCTAGCAAATTTTGTAAACTTTAGATTTGTACCAGTAGTAGCCGTTACTTCATCCATACAGAACCCCTTACAAGAACTAAAATCTCATTCGTAATTATTAAGATTTACCTGTTCAAACAAACAAACTTATCCGCATATTTTAGTTAACTTAAGTGGCAATAGACAATTTTATATTGTGAATTAAATAATATAGGTCAGTTAAATTGAATTTAGTAAATATTGGAATAATTAGTATAATAGTTAATAAAAATTAAAATATTAATACTAATATTAATTAAAACCAGCATGCAATATATAAATTACGGTATTAATTAATAGACAATTTTGTGTTAAATGAGTTTATGTTCAATAAATTTTGATGCTATAAAAATATAAAATTTCAAAAGTGCATTTAAAATAATGATGATACAAATAATAAAATTCATATAATATAATTAAATTTTGCAATGCACTTAAAATATCAAAACTCTATGGTAGAGGTGCCCAAGAGGGGGTTTTGAATTTAGTAAAATGTACAGTTTTCAGTACGTAATAAAACCATATCTTAATATGACGCGCTCGATTAAATCCAGCTATGGATTATTTTTTACTATTCTGAACGTAAGAAACAAAAATTCGCAAGTTCTTGCTAGCTCTACTATAAGGGATGCCGAAAATCTGGTGGGTTTTCTCAATATATTGTAATTAAAACAATTTAATAAAACGAATTTGTGTTACTCTGTCTAATTGGTGAAAGCAGCCCGGTCAAATTAATTTTTTCCAATTATTATTATCACAGTACCGGTTTACATCACACATTTTTCAAAAAGCTAGGGCATTATGTATAATAACTAATTAACTGTAGAAATTATAATGACTTCATAAAATAATCGTAAAAACGTTTAGTCATAATTTTTGCCATAAAAATTTTTTATTTATTTATTGTAAAGAAACTTTTTCTTATTTATGCTTATAAGTAATATATAATCAAATAGACAGAATTTTTGCAAGAAAACTCGTCTTAAATTTAAATACCGTCATTCTGGCTTTAATTCTTCCTAGCTAAGGAATAAATTTCCCACTTCCAAAATGAAAATAATAAAATTTTATATGATTTAAGATATCTGAAGATAATTATATTTTTTTTGGATTATCTGGATTTTTTGGTTTCTTAATATTTTGAATTTTTAATATTTGGTTTGTTTTTGGGTTCGAAAACTGATTATTTTTGGAAACTCCTATATTCAATATCAGATCGATTAATTGGATTAATTATACGAATATTGGAATAATCTTATACCGGTGTCAGGTACGGTTACGGACATGAAATTATTGCGGATTATTCGATTTTGGATAGTTTCGGTTACGGATATTACATTTTTAAGAAATTTTGTGAAAATAAATTAAAATAGGTGTTATTTTGGTATTATTTCTATTTTCCAAAATAATCAGAAAATTTTATTTTTGATTTTCGGATATGCGAGAATTTTGGTTTCGGATACAGATCTCCCCTGATTATTTTCTGCTTTATTTAGATAAGAAAATGGCGAACACTTAGGTGATAAATAATTCGAATCAATTAATCTAACTATTTTGTGAAACTAAGCTTATACAAAATGTATATATGAGAGTTATATGTGAAGTCGTTCAAAGTTTTTAATAAATTCCTTATATAAAATAAAAATAATAAAATTTTTATGACGCTGACGTTGTCTGTCGATAATAAATTACAGGTAAATGCAATTTAGGGCAAACAACAGGTTAATTTTTATTTCATCACACAAAATTTAATTTTAATTCTTAATTCGCTAGAAAAAAGTCGTAAATTATAATGAATTGGCTAATTAAAATTTGCAACTTACATCAAAATATTACTAAATTATAATAATAATCACTACCAGGTTATTATTTATAATCCAGATAAGTTGTCTGCAGATATTTCAACAGCTATTTGAAGTTACAAAGAAGATTCTTAAAGTGCACAAAATTTCTCAAAGAATTACTTCGGAAATGTAGCTCTAGAATTTATACTATGAGTTGATTGCTGACTGTCGGGTAAAAAACGGTTGATCTATTTGTTCATCACGGTTATCACAGCATTCGTTCATTTTAACAAAAACTTTGTTTGACCCATTAAATAAATAGAAATGTTATGGAACAAAAAAATTTTGGATCTTCTGGATACATGAATGAACAACAATCAGTAGGAAACAGATATTTTTCTATTATTTTTCTGTTTTTTATGATTTTATAAAAAAAAAAATTTTTCCAAGATTTAAGCTAACATAAACACCATAGTAATTTTTAAACTGAAAATCCAGGAAGTGGACATTTTTTCCACTTCCTTGATTCATCATAGATCAATGAAAGCTTCAAATATTATTTCCGTTGGAAAAATTTTAACAATTCCATTTTTTTTATAAACAATTCTTATTTAATTTTTTTTTAATATTTTTAATAATTGTTTAAATAATTGTTATAAACAAATACATTGTGTATGCGTTTATAAAAAAAATTTATTTATTTATTTTTTTTTTTGGAAATAATATTCATATTCAAAGGGTTATAAATATGGTTAATAATGTATGTTAAAATGAACGAATCCTGAGTTTAACACCGTGGAAACAAGATTATCCGTTTTTACCTTACTTTCATCACGCAATTCAAAGTATAAATATTAGTGCTATAGTTCTGAAATGATTTTTTGTGAAATTTTATGCACTCTAAGAATCTTTGGTTAGACTTCAAATATCTGCGGTACAGTTGTTGAAACATCTGCGGAAAACAAAACCATTAAGTTTTTAATAACTTTTACTTTAAAAAGTTTCTAAATGCCAATCTGAATCGAATGGCACAATGATCATATTTTTTGGATGCAGAGAAAAAAGTTTGACCTGAAAGGCACTTTTTAGCCAGACTATGAGAGATTGTCTTATGGATAGCTTTTTTTGTACTTATTCTCCTTAACATAGATGAATGGCATAAAAGGATGATGTCTAGATGAATACTAAAAGTGCAAAAAGGTGAATTCCTAGATGTAAAACGTGAAGCAATAAAAGTGCGTTTATTGATGACAGTAAATATAAATATAGTGAAAGTAGACATAAAATGAAGGTTAACTACTAGTTTGATATTCAACGATGCACCAAAACTTGAGTTAATCCTGATGTCATCAAAATATTGACCTCTGAGTTATAAAACTATTAGATTTTATTAATTATAACTTTTTGTTTGAATCGTCCGATTGCATTGTAACTTAATCTAGACATTGAACCTAAAACTCATTATGCCCCAATATAACAGTAAAAATCATACCAATGTACCTATTTGAAGTATGAAAGTGATATTATAAACTTTAAACCTTCGCCCTTGAGTTAAACAACGATTTTCGTGAACACGAGGCAAGAAAAACAGAAAGAAGATATAAAAAATAACACAAGAAATGCTTTTTGTGAGTAAAAGTAAAGTAAAACGATGGGGGAATTTTCAAAGATAAACCAAATCGATCAGTTTAACAAAATCAAGGGTGGTATAAATAACTTGGAGATTATTAATTAAATGTAAAAATAGGCAACATTTAAGAATAATAAAATCAGTAAGACTAAAGAATTGAGAAATAAAGAGAGATACAAATACGGAAACAGAAGTAGAATAAGGATAAAAATCGCCAGCATCCAATAGCTAATCTTCGTTTCACTGTTTGATATATAATCGAACATAAATGTTTTTTTACTGTTTTCTATTTTATGATTACAGTTTGAAAAGTGCAGTTTCTTGTTTATATAAAATAATATTAATAACAAAAAAAAAAAAAAACAAAAATTTAACCTAACAAATTCACGGAATATGATTTTGACCTTACCAATCAAATTAAAAACGAATAAAAATATTTATAAATAATCCTGGATAGTTATTGATTACATTTACGTATTAAAATAATTTGTTTAATAAATAATAAATGCTTCATTGCTTTCTCTGACCTCTGTATTAAATCCGTATAAGATTATTATGAATCAACTTATGGAGTAAGAGTCTATGCCCGTCACGCTTACGCCATTGTTTAAAAGAAGATATGTTGTGCATTCTCAAGTAGTTAATAATTGGGGGTTATCAATTTAAAGAGCATTTGTCTTTCCGAAAAATTGGGTAAAGAAATTGTAAATTGTAAATAAAGTGATTTTTAAAACTACCCAAAAAGGGAACGATAAGAAAAAACAGTTTCAAATCATAATTGTGATCATTAAATTTTTCATCATAAAGGTCTTTTGTGTTTATCAAAGAATTTACAAATTTATATAAAATTTTTTGTGGTACTACTCTAAATAAAATTCTCTAACTCTAACCGTTTGTTAACAATCTTAAACAAAAACTCCCTTTTTTAACAGCCTCCCTCCGAAATTCGGAATATTTTTAACCCTCAAAAATTGTCCACTAAATGTTGTTCACTAAAAAAAACTATTGAGAACGTATAGAAAAAATTTTGATATTATACTAAGACGTAGATCTGACAGAGCTTGGTTCTTAAAGTATTATAGTAAAAATGATTATCATTATTTATTTACAAAATAAAAAGCCTGTTTGGAAACAGTACTTTACATTTACCATTTTTTACTATTGATTCGGTATTATTGATATTTGATAAATCAAGATGTTCAATGTATCCAAAAATTTATACTAGCCGAGCCAGAACAGCAAAAATTCAAAATTGAATATAATAATTCTTAAAATTTTTGTTTAATTTATCATATCAATAAGAGATTTCAAGACATCAGAGTCATGATATTTCATATAAGTATCAATAATAGATTTCAAGATATCAAGAGTCGGTACATAATATTTCATATAAGAGTTAAAGTCAGCGAATTTCCAACATTAGAAATTAAATGAATGATGTTTTAAAAAAAAGTTTACTCAAATTGGTCAAAATTTGGCCAAGATATCAAAAAGTTTAGTTTTTTGAACCCTATGACGTCATAAAAACCAAAAAAATAAATAATAATTTTGCTCTATGACGCTCAAATTCCATCCAATGCTGGTAAACAAGTATGTAATTCTATTAAATTTAGATCAAAGTTTTCAAATTTTTCGTTTAATTTATCATAATAATAGATTTCAAGATATCAAGAGTCAGGTCGTGATATTTCATATAAAGGTTAAAGAGAGTGAATTGACAATACTAAAAATAAAAAGCATGACCCAAAGTTATTGAAGTTTAAAAAAAAATTTCACTCAAATCGGAACAAAAAGTGAATCAAATTGCACTCGTAGCTCGACCCTTAAAAAATTTATATAAAAATAATGCTTAAATTTAAATTTTTTTGAAATAATTCTTAAATTTAAAATAACACTTCAAAGTATGTAGTGGTTTCGAATTTTGGGTTGAAAGCACTGCATTTCTATTAGAAAGTCTAAACTAAAATATTTGAGTAGATATAATAGATAATCGTATTGATTAAACCACGATCTGATATAAATCTTATTGATTTATAAACGAAATGATTAAGAATAAATTTGAAAATCGTGTAAATAAATTTATCTCATTTTATTTTGAAAGTCAAGGTAGAACACATTACAATCAACCCACGTAAATAAAAATATATAAGACGACTCTGAAAAGGATGTATGTCATTGTAGATACATACAAATCTACTGTGAGATCGAAGTGCATTGAATTTCTCTTCAGTCAATTTGAGAACGCTTAAATTAAAATAATGACGAGTTAAGGTCGTTGATTAACTTATGGTAAAACCTAATAAAACGAAATTTTTATTTTTTTTTAAATAAAAGATACGGGAGTCTTGTGGCGGACTTTTTAGATGCCAAGATTTATAATATTTTCGTATTTTACTATTTGCACGTATCTAAAAACATTCTGTAAACGTCGATAAAGAAATTAAGCAGCACATTTTTTCAGACATTGAAATAATTATTAAAATTTTAAAGTAAAAATTAAAATAAAATACTTAAAATAATTTAAACGAATAATTAATTTAAAATTTGCGCTTGTTAGTTAAAAAAATTATTTTCTAGCTTTCATATTAAAGACAAGATCATTAACAGAATCATCTCAAAATATCAAGCTTTTTGACTCAGCGTTCTATACTGTCTGTACATTTTGCACCCTTTCTTCAGCGTTTTGAGGGCAAACAAATCCGTACATAGCCCTCGCATACGTTTTTAAACGACTTTGGTCAAAATTTCAAATATCCTTAGAGGTATACGTTATAACAGGATCCTCTAATCATAATTTTAATCTTTTATTGGGGCATTACTTTGATCCATAAATCGATTCGAACCCGATCAATATATAGAAATTTTGATATCATAAAATGGATACATAATTGCGGAGTTAACAGTCGTTATACTTACTTTAAAACGTTTTCACCACAAATTCAATTGTTTGCGGAAATATGTACGAACTAATAAAAACCAAATGAGAAACAATAGTATAATTAAAATTTGAATAACAATGACTTTAATTGAAATTTGTGAAAAAAATAATGTGATAATGAACTTAAAAAATAAATAAATAAAAACATGACCAAACCATAAAATAATGTACATATGCGTATTTTTAACTTGTTTAATTTTTTTATGGAAAGTGACTGTACATTTTTTTTACATGAATGTTTGAGAAAGTAAATAGGAGGTATGTACGTATGGATTACATTTTATTTTTTTTTTTAGTAAGCAAGAGAAATATGGTAAGTTGATTTGAATGGGCTGTAATAAACACATTTTTAAAAATTGGTGTTTCTATATGCATATATTTTCAAAACATGATAAAATCAATTACTCACATCCAAGAGTATTAAATCTTAAAAAAGAGATTTCAATGCAAATTTACATTGCCGAAGTTCAGTCAGGGGTCAAAAATTATTTTTGGAAAGACTTTGAAAACATTTAGAGAGATTGTTGAGTGTGTATTTTTAGCTTAGGCAAAGTTTCATGTTTTTTTATAATACTATTTTTCGCAGTTCTTATGTTAGCGTAAAAAATGTTTCTTTTGCTGTGAGTATACCATAAGAATTGTCAAAATAGAAAAAAAAAAAAAAAAACTAAAACTTCAATAAAAAGCTCTTAGATTTATAGTCTATGTAATATTTGACGTAGCGGAAAGCACTTTGAACCGTAAAACAGAAGTATAACGTATCGAGTCCTCCTAGAATCTTCAAACCATTTCATTATCCAAACAGATTAAATGTATTAACTAAACTATTATTAACCAAAGAAAGATACCAAAATTTCAAACTTTTATAATAAGTAACTTGTTCTCTAGAGAACAAATTAAGTATAAATTTATTATAGTTCGAGAAAAAATTAAAAACAGTCTCGTAATGTCGTTTTTAATGGATAAATTAATTAGTGTTTATTAAAAATTAATACGAAAGTCCGACAGCACTCAAATGAGATCTATAGAGTTGTTCGTTTTAACTCATTTTGAAATTGTTTTAATTCGTCTAAGTAAAGTTTGTGGAATATTAATTTTTGCTGCCTTAAATACAGGCATGATTTCAGGAATTTAATAATTCAAATAATTGTTTCCGCATTTTGTATCCTTAAAATCCTTAATTATTTTAATGTGTGGACAAGTAATTCTCAATAGTATCCTCTTAATGGCAAGTTTCATTGAAATCGTTTCGCAGAACACAATTTATTATACGTAAAGGTACGGAAAGATGTAACTCTTAATCAAAGTTTAAAATAGTACTCGCACGCAATGTAAGTCTTTATTATTTTTATAATTTTTGATTTAAATCAATATGATTATCACAAAAAAAAAAAAAATAATAATAATTGATGAACCCATAATAAAATACTGTGGATAGCGTCTGTATACTCTGTATAAACAACAACAAACGCTTCACATTGATCAAATTCATTTCTGTTCGTTCATTGTTTGTAAGATTAATATATTAAAATAAAAATAATGTTCCTACTTTCACTATTTTATGTGATATTACTACCTATGTGTGTAATGAATAAAATTATAAGTACTTATATCTATCTATCTATTGAAGCGACGGCTATGGTCATCACATCTTTGTGGGTCTACATTGTCTATTCACATTACATAGCATATTACATTGTAGGTAAATTTGGCAAATTGTAGGTATACTTTACAATCATTAAATCTCTTTTATTTCGGGAAAACTTTTTCGGAATATTTTTTGTTAGTTTAGCTAGTAATATTAGGATTTAAAAAATTTTCATCATCTAAATCAAATGTCGCTTAAACAAACCAAGCGTTTTATAATATATTTACTAAGAGATCCTTCAAAACTCATCTTTTATTAATAATGATACAGGCACAACTTATTAAACAACGTTTGCTTACATTCGATGCATAGACGAAGCTAAGTATAAGAAAATAATTAATATGTTAATAAATTAAAGTAAATCTTCAATATCTTGATATTGAAGATTTACACAAACATACTATTTATCAGGCTCAATTAGATGAAAGACCGATACAAAATTCCAGAAGTTGTTATTTTGTACCTTGCTGGGGAGTACTTCTTTTCATATTCTACTATTTATTGCAAAAATAATCGTTAACATTATTAAATAATAAAATGATATTGGGTTTTTTTAGGAATTTTAATTAATTGAGAATTATTTTTGTACAAGTAAAACAGTGCCAAATTTACTTACTGCTATATTTTGTTTGAATAATATTATGTTGATGATTACTTTTTAGGGCATTAACTATTGGTTTTTTTTTTTTATATAGATATAACTATTATAATAATATACCGGAATCTTTTAACTCACATAATAATTAATACGGCAAACATGACTTGAATGTAAGAATGATTATTGTTTGTTATACATACATTTAGATTTAGAATTCGTGAACATATTTTAATATTGAAAGTAAATTCATGGTCTAAATATGTCGGTTAAATTCATTCGATAATAAAAATTTATTATTCCCAGAACAATTTTTCAGAATTATAAAAAATTCAAACATAATATTTTAATAAAATAATTTCTCTGTATTTTGATATTGATTTTTGATATCTAATTGGTTTTCTTATAGAATGAATTACACGAAATTGTTTGATAAGGCGCTAAAATTGGTATACTTACTAGTGTATATGCATATTTTTAACATGACATAATTCCCGGTTTTGATTTGTGATTCATTTTGATTTCGAGCATTTTAGAAAAATAGACCGAAACGATCAGATGTGTTAAAGAGCAGATAGTCGAAGCTCGGTGAAAACCATTAAATAGGTGTTACTAATTTTCGGAAATATATGGATGAAACTAAAAAGGGTAGGAAGATAGGTTATTTCCATCCCTCGAATTACAGTTCCGCATAATAAAATGAAAAATTCAAATACAGCAAAACCCAAGGTAGAATTATGTTGTGTATTTAAAAAAAAATTCTAATAAGTTAAGTTTTCTGCTGGGAAATTTTTTAATATTCAAAACGTGCAAGCATTCGACCATAAAAGAGCATTGAATGTAAACAAGATTTATTAAAAGTTTAAATAGTAGAAAACAAAAAGCTAGGATTATAAGAAAAATTGAAGACACTCAAATAATGTTGGTCTGTCTATGATCAAGATATTTCCCGAAACAAAAGAGCTACACTCACTAGGGTACTAAGGGGTTATAACCTCTGTAACTTTTATTTGAAATATTTCTATGGGAAAATTTGGAAAATGGGGAGGGGGTAGCCTCGTTTTTAGGAGTAGACAAAGTAGGTCCTACCGTTAGTTCCCTGTCAGTAAAATTCCCCAACAAATTTGAAATAAAATTATTATTTCGTCCGTTTTCATGCCAATATTGTGCATATCAAATTTAAATTATAATCGGAAAAGTATCCAGTTATTTGTTAGAGAAAAATATATTAATCAGTATGCATTACAGAGGCCACATTGTCTCTAAAATGATATTATTGACCGCCCTTAACTTGAACATGACGTATGCCATTATTGTTTTGGATTCGATTATAACTGGTATATGTTTTTATTGTTTTGAATTCAATAACTGGAGAGTAATTTTTATACAAAACTTCACTTGCAATTCATATATTTATTAAAGAAAGGTAGTTTGATAGACAATTATTATTTTATTTAAATACCAAATATGATAGAAAAGATACCATTGCATTTCTTTTTGAATTATATATTTGAAATTTGAAAATTGAATTTGTAAGCAGCGATTACATTCTTTAAGTTTAAAAACATCCACGTCAGAAAATATGTTTAATTTCACATCTCATTACCAAACAGAAAACTAGATTTATACTTATCCTGAAAACGGTACCCGAAAAATAGTGTATTCTTAAATAGATCCCCATCATTTTATGCCAACGACCTCAACCAAACTAACATTGGCAATGGGAGGTTGGGTGCGATTGCATTGAACTTAACATATTTAGCTTCATACATAATACTATACATACTTTAATGCACTAATTTGTGAGTTTTTTGTATTATAACTTTTGCTTCTGATTTTGTTTCGTAAAAAATAATTATTCGATTAAGTATATAGTAGCAAAAGAAAGTTTTATGATGCGTTGCAGCAGATATTGTTAATTGTATTCGAAAAGCACGTTCTAAATTCTTCAATTAATAAACTAAAAATTTCATATCGCATACTCATCCTTAATTTAAAAAAATAATTAATACCTATACTTCATTATACAAAGAGTACTTTTTATTATTATTTACACAAATATGTTAAAATAAATATTGTTTTGTTTATCAAATACAAATAAATGGTAAGTAGTAGTCTAAGTCAATATTCATAGATATACACATACACACACACATTATAATAATACACACTGGATTCGTATATATAATCACGAAATGTGTTTACATTTATAGGAGAAATTGTAATATATTTTGTATTCTATTGAAATTTCAAGCATGTATAAATTGTCTACCGCAATGTAATAATTTTCAAACTATTATTAAACTGTCTTTATAAACCAATATTGTAATCATTAGACCAATTAGTGCGGTGGCCATGTTGTATGTATTCTGTTTCTTTAACATGACTATCCTCGAATTTTCGTTCACAAATTCTAATTACATATTATTTTTAAAGCCTTTATTTTACTCAAATAGGCGTTAGTTTTATTTTATATACAAGGATAGGATGTTTTTTGTAACTTGACATATGTAAAAAGTTCAAAATATATGTTAATTAAAAAGTCTAATTTAATTCAAGTGCATAATTATTTAAGAGGATGAATTCTAGTCCAAATGAGATAATAATAATAATTGAGAACTTAAAACTAGGCATTTTCAGTAAGAAATTCGAATTTACAATGAAAAATATAGAGTTCCTTTTAAAAAATGAATTTGAGTCTCGTTTTACCAAGAACCTGTCCTCTGAAAAGTAAATATGTACTGCAGATGAATCACGCTTTTCAAATGATAAAATTTGTGCTAGAATACGTCAAATGCGGTGCGAACTTCTTGGCTACCGTACTATATAATAATTACTTTATTATATGTGAACTCTAATACATGATTCATCATTATACTTCCGGCTCTTTTACTTTTCTGATAGTATTTATAGATATAACAAAAATTATATATTTTTTTACTACTATTTATGTGGTTTTGCCATTGTAAAAACATAATAAATAAACTATATGGTATTTGAATCTACAAAATATTTTCTAGATCCAAGACAAGTAAATTGTATTTTTCGGTCATTTTAAATGAAGAATTATAATCTGGAAATACTGCAATCTAGCTGGCATAAAAATTTACTTATAACAAAAAGTGTTATTACCTAACTGGGAAAATATTAATTCATAATGTCAGACGATTTATAAACTTGGTAAACAAGATAGCTTTAGTTTTAAGAAAATAAATTATTGTGCATTGTAGCATCTTCTTATTTGAAGCATCGAAGCTTCCAAACGGCTAACAATTCAAATATTTATATGTGTCCTTAAGACTATCAGCTTTTTTTC
The DNA here is from genome assembly GCA_020423425.1 of Chrysopa pallens. NCBI lineage: Eukaryota > Metazoa > Arthropoda > Insecta > Neuroptera > Chrysopidae > Chrysopa > Chrysopa pallens. The sequence goes on along the minus strand of CM035593.1, from coordinate 47,803,233 downwards.
AATCCCCTAATTTCTTATTACCATAAAATGATAATTTTAAACAAAGTCATGAATTAGTAAAAGAAATGCATTTAAAATGTTTTTTAATAAACATCAAAATTATGTCACACTTGTAATGTTTTTATAGACCAATCTTTGGGTTTCACTTCGGAATCTAACGGAATGAGATGAATTTTTTTAAAACATTATTTTGGTCCCAAGTCCCAAAAATCATTTTTTTGAGTGCATCCCGTTTTCTCAGCCTCCAACCGTTTTCGAGATAGAGTGCGCAGAAGATGGAGCGCTTAATTATAGTTTATGTCAATGACAATGAAGAAATGGATGATGAGAAGGAGTCTGGAATTTCTGGCCAAACGGAGAAGATGAAGATTAAAAATTTAAATAATTTTGATATGAATTTGTTGTTGCAAATTTATTCGAACATATTTTTTGTAAAAAAAAATCAATCAATGTTGACAAAAAAAATTAAACAAACAGTTGATACATTAAAATAAAATATACAAGCCACAGACTGTCTATTATTTACACGCAAGTGAAACATTAAAAACGATGTCATAATATATTACATATAATTTTCATAGACAGTTACCTCTTAAGTAAGTTACCTCTTAACCATATTAATATTACACGAATAAATCATTCGAGTTTCACTCATTTGAAAAAAAAAATTTAGTAATTATAATTTGTTAATTAATCTAAAAGCTAAGATAATCTAGTAACATAATTTAAATGTATTTTAGTGAATTCGCAAACGATGGAAGAGATATAAAATTAAAACAATTTGGATAATTCTGTGATTGGACTGAACCGACTTCAAAACAACATCAAAAGATTGTATGTATAATAATATGGTTGTTCTATGTATGATTTTTTAAGAAACAAGTTATATACATTATCGATTTGCATGGTTCTGTCATTAATTATTATTAACGAAAGCTGTTAGTACATAATTTTTGTTATGTTATGTTATTATTTTTTACAATACGTGAAAAATAGCTCAATTAAAATTGAAAAATAATAAAATTTAAATTGATTTAATACAATTCACTGATGGTAGAGGAAATGGTAAATTAAAATCATAAAATCATACGTCACGCAGAAAATGGAGGAGTAAATGAATCAAATTCGCGATTCTTAAACAAACAAAAAATATGATGAATAAACAAAATTTTCTAATAATTGCTTTATTTTTTTAGCTCTTTACTGTTAACAGAATGCGTTCTTAAATTCCAGTTCTATATATGCATAGACCAATTCTAACTAGTCTTAGAATATCTGTAAACACTAAAACAACTCTCGGGCATGACATCAACGTAGTAGATATTTTCTTTTAATGTTTATGAAAACGATAAATTATCATAAATAAAATATTTAAAAAGAATAACTTAGCTATAGGAAGTAACAATAATTAAGTATTAAAGGCACAACAATTATTTAATATAATTATTCAATATAATAATTTATTGTTTTATTTTCCGTACATACAAAAAAACTGACAATTTCATCAAATTCCCGTAGTGGTAAATTAATGCCTGCAATAAATGTTATAAAATGATACAAATGGTTAATTAAGGTTAATATATATTATATACAATCTATAAACATAAGGAACAAAAATATTATTTATAAATTATAGAATTATATAAAATGATTAATATGTAAATCAGTTTTAATTTGAAAATTATTATTTAATGCCGTGAAATATATATACATATATATATATATATATATATATATATATATATATATATATATATATATATATATATATATATATATATATATATTTCACGGCATTAAATAATAATTTAATTTATATATATATATATATATATATATATATATATATATATATATATATATATATATATATATATATATATATATATATATATACATACATTATTTTTCTTTATATAATATTTATAAGTCCGTAAATATTAATTGACCATTGAAAATATTCAAAGCCAAGAGTGGCTAACGCCTGCTATATGATGCTATAAGATACTTCAGATGAAAAATATTTTGTTTTTGTTCACAATCCTTTTGTAATGCTACGAGTTCCTGAAATGTACTTTCTAGAAATTAATACTGAAGAAAAATTATTGCTCAACACTATATAAAAATTTTGTAATTTCAAACTCTCTAAATAGCCTGTTAATAGCTATGGGGTAATAAAATATGCCAACAGAAAGGAGGTCTAAAAGTCTTGAAAATTGTTTTATATAATATGCGTAAGACCTCTATATTCGAAATATCGCTTAAATTATACAGGTTATAGTTGATAAGATTGCTTTCAACAGGCCTACTTTGATAAAAAATATTTCACTCTTAAATGCAACTTTTCCTGTGAGGGTAGTCCTTAAACAATACCAATATTTGAAATTCACAACATATCCCGCTTACCAAACAATGTTTACTCACTATGTTAAACATTTTCTTTTTCTTATGAGTGTATAGAAGAGTAAAACATTATAAAATTTCCGAAAAAATTAAAATCGTTTATTTTCAACGCTTCCGCATTATTTTCAGTCGATTCTCATCATTGTCATTGATACATGTTTATCTCTGAATAATTGAAGAGGTAATTATATTAGATTTTGAAGCCACCATACTGAATCGCCTTCTATAGATAATTATGAAATTCCGAATCCATAACACTTTTTGGAAATTAAAAGCTCTTACGATATAATTACAATAAACTTTCATATAAACTTGTCTTTTACTTATTAGTTATATTTGACGATAGCGGAAGTATTGTGTGTCGTTTTGTAAAAATATCTTTTATTATATATATTCAATTTTTAATAAATGGCTTTTTTTTCTTAAATATTAAATGCCATTTATTGATTTTGGGGAGACAAAAATACACGAATATATAAATATATATTAAATTACGTATAGGCACATCGCACATGAGGTGATTTGAGTGCCTTAGAGTTGAAAAACTTGTGTAAACAACTTCGTTCTTGAAGGGAGTCCTCCGATCGCACTAATTTTTTTTATTATATTTTTTTACGTTTTTAATGAGAAATAAATATTGAAGAAAAATTATTCAAATATGAATATACATATACATACATCTTTATTTATAATTTAAATTATAAATAAATTATTATTCTATAGAAATGTTAATTATTTTTCATAAAAATCATTAGTTTAATATGAAGAAAGTTCTCTCTTCAGAAATCAAATACATATTATCTTGTATGTACCAAGTATATAGATATACCTACCTCATATTACTTACAATCTTATTGTTCATGTACATATGAATATTATAAATACATGATATTTATTTACTTGTGTGATATTTGATTATAATAATAAATTTATTAATTACTATGTATATTTATTAATTCTCTGGTAATTAGTTAAAAAAATAAATGTTTTGTAAAAATTTATTGTATCACGTAATATAATTCAGGGTCGGATTTGATTAAAATAATAAAATTTCGATAACATAAATCTCAAAACTTAGTAACCTTTAAAATTAAATAAAATTTTATATTCACAATTCTGTGGGCTCTCAGAGCCAAAAAACAAAAATTGTACCACGTTTTTTTACGTAAACAAATAATTTAAGCATTGAGTACAGGTAATTTAAAGTATCATTTAAGATCATCAAATCGCTCGACAGTCAGAAATCGGAAACTACATTTTACTAAAAGTTCCTCTAGTAAGAGTTAAGTGAAATTGATATAATTTTCGATCATTTATTGATTACCACATAAGTATAGAAGATTTGCTATTTATATTCCATTATTAAGTAATTTTTTGTAAAATATAGCGCCGTTTTTCCACTCTTACCAGAGAAGCCTCGAATTTATTCTAATTAACCTTTTATCGAATTTTCAATAAATTCCAACACTCAATATTGTTAAATTTTTATCCAATTTTTACCAGCCAGATCTTTGAAATTAGTGATAATTATTTAACCAGTTGATTGGTTTTCTATGGAAGGAGCAAGGCATTTCTTAATTATAATTCTTTTGAAAATTTCAGTTTATTTTTAACTTCGATTTTCAATATTTCAAATGTGTTTAATATTTTCTTTTCTTCATATTATCAAAACATTAAGAAACTATTTGTTACTTGACATTGCAAAAAAAAAACCCTGTTTTCATGTGAAGATTGCGTGTACCAAATTTTAAAGCATTATGACAAATGTTTTTTTTAGTGTTTTTGAAATGTTTTTGAACGAAACTTGTAAAAATAAAATGTATATTACATAAGGGATTGTCTATGTTTCATTTTTGTTCCTTTACATTATTGCTTGCGATTCGAAACAATTACCGCATATGTTTTTATTTGGACTAATAATTCTTTAAAAATTGTTTAAAATGAGCAATTAATCTTTTTAATCAATTTGAAAAATAGGCTTGCTTGAATATTTTTAAATATTTTAACATTTCAAATTATTAAAAAATTATATATTTTTTTTTTTAATTATTAAATTTCTGAATAAGAATATAAAGTGTTTTTATTTTATCAAAAAAACAGTTGATCTGAAATGAAAATATGTAATAATATTAAAAAATAAAAGAAATGAATTTTTCTTAAAAAAATACGTTTATTGTCACCGTTTTCTTTGCAAAAAAAATAGTGTGGCATATTAATATCACACAAAATAATACAAAAATATAATACAAAAATCCTAAATTAATTAATTATAATATTTTATAATTATAATGAATGAAAAAATTATATTCAACTCTCATGTATGTGAATGAAAAAAATAAAAAATTCAAAAGAATAAGATAATAGAATATTATTTTTTTATAGAAAAAAAATAAATTCAAATAATAGATGAAGATTAAGATCAGCAATACACAGCGCACAGATGTGCATCTAATTGCAAGTAGGTAGTCAGTTTATAAGAGAACATATTTACAAAATGTGAAAGTGAAAGAAAAATGAAAATTTCCTAATCAATGGCGCATGTTTTCAATGTGAATGATGACTGATGTACGTTGTTTGATGATAAATAATAGACATGCGTTTAGAATGATGATTCTCTTTGATGTTCCATCTTTGATGATGATAATATTCATAACAATAATGAAACTACTTTATACAATTAGCTATTTTAAATTGTTTTAAGCATTTTTCAGCATTATTTTCATGAAATTATCATATTTCTTTTGTTTTAACACGGAAATTGTTTTTGGATGAAATGATAAATTCCGTGTAACCCGTATATTCCTTTTATGACATTCTCTTTTAGTATGGTCCACTTTGGCCAGGTGGTCCATAGCTTCCGGATGGACCTGATGGACCAGTGCTGCCACCATGACCGCCGCCAATAGAGCCACCACTTCCTCCATGTCCTCCACCAATTCCTCCTCCAATTCCACTTCCTCCATGTCCTCCACCAATTCCTCCGCCGATTCCACCGCCGATTCCTCCGCCGATTCCACCGCCGATTCCACCGCCGATTCCACCGCCGATTCCTCCACCGATTCCACCACCGATTCCACCGCCAATTCCTCCACCGATTCCACCGCCAATACCTCCTCCAATACCACCTCCTTCTTTTTGGGTCTTGTATCGGATGAAGTATACTTCTGGTTTTGATGGTTGTGTTGGTGCGGCAGTTGGGATTTGGATTTCTGGTGCTTCTTCTGGTTTTTTGACCAAAACGTATACAAGTGTTTTTTCTTCGTTTTGTGGTTGGATTGGGATTTGTGGTACAGTTGGGGTTGGTGGAGTTGGAGCTTTAATGAAGATAATTTTGTAGTGTTTTTGTGGTGCAGCAACTGAGATTGGTCTTTGTGGACGGAATTCTTCTGGCTCTGGTGGTGGGACATGTACGTAGATGTGTTTTTGGATAACACCGATTCCACTACCGGAACCGCCTCCGAATCCACCACCGAAACCACCGCCGGATCCACCACCGAATCCTCCACCAATACCACCGCCAAATCCTCCTCCAATGCCTCCACCGATTCCACCTCCAATACCACCGCCAATTCCTCCTCCAATTCCTCCACCGATTCCTCCTCCAATGCCACCTCCATGGCCACCACCGAGTCCTCCTCCAATGCCACCGCCAAATCCACCTCCACTACCTCCACCTATTCCTGGAGCACCATAGCTTCCTGATGGAATTGGTCTTGGGGCTGGTGCCGAATAACTATAACCAGCTTCAGGACGTCCTTGGACTAAGGCTACCAAGGCGGTTACGAGCTGTAAAATCGAAACAAAATTTATTATAAATGACTAATGAATCGCTATATATCACATATTCGAATAATAAATGAACTTCCAGGTTTCTGTTCATTGGATAACTACGACTTAATTCAAAGTAATAAATTCGCGATTGATTTGAATTATGAAGCCATTGGTAAAAAGATTGACTTTTTTATTCTGAATTATAGTATACAGACAAACGATAGAGATGAATGATTCATCACATTTATTAAGTGTTATAAAATTTATAAAGCTATGTAGTCGGTTATCAAAGAAGTCTATAAAATAATTAATTTTATTTACTTATTATTTTGGTGGCAATATTAAATAAATAAATATATAAATAAATTATTTATTTATTTATTTACAGTCTAATAAAGATGATTAAATTAATTACGAAAAAAATATGTAAATATTTAATCAAATTTTGCATATTCATCCATTGAATAATTTAATTAAAGATTTTAATTAAATGTGGAGAAATGAAATAATTTCACCGAAAAAACAAAAAAGGATAATTAATTCAAATTTAAGAAAATATAATAATCCACACTAAATCACAATTGAAAAAATATGATTCCATGTACACTGATTTATTTGATTCATTTTCACTTTCTTTCGAGTAAATTATTGTTTAAAAAAAAAAAAACACAATCACGAATTATATCACTTTTACTTTTCGTTAACTTTTTTTGTTTTCAGATTACTTACCACGAATGTCTTCATATTGTAAATGAGAGTAACTGGTAAATTGTTACTCGATGGTCAAACCACACACTGAGATGTTTTTTGAATGATACTTTTCGGTTAAATTCAACTGCCTTATATACGATGCTCATCTTTACGTTTTTTACTTTGAAAATACCCCACTATTTTATATTTAATAAATATTATTATTATGATTTAAAAAAAAAAAATACATATTGATACATTCACTAAAAGTACATACACGTATACATACGTACATACGTATGAACTCCCCCCAAACATGGGGACATCCTTCTTCTTTAGATGTATAATAATATTATTACATAGTTTTAACATTTATAAAGAGATAGGTGAAAAAGGGGGTCACAACCTCTCACTTACATTATTTTATCCATAAAGTGAGTGTGGTACTATGCTTGTATCGAGTGTAAGTAGTCTTCTTGTGATCATCAGACACCACTTACTTGAAAATAATGTTAGTGATGATGGCCAATAGATAGTATAGAATTTACTTACTAGCAGACCACAAAAAATATTATTTATAATTTCATTAACTTTTTTATTTAAGTCGCCTATAATTTTTATTCATTCATTTACTAATGATTTTTTTTTTTAACTTAGATTTTTTTATTAATAGTTAATTATTGGTTACACCGACTTTAATTTGTTTAGACACTTTTATCTGAGAACAAATATTTAATTATTGTTTGGGCATGGAACTATAGATGCTTCCTCTTTTCCTGAGCGTAAAGAAAGTAAAATGTTGTCATTTGTCGAAAGTTAAAGAAACACAAAAATTACGTTTTAAAATCTGGATTATACGCCAGAATGCGTAGACTGTCGTAATTATCATCTTTTAACAAAGACAAAATATCACCATTTTGTCAACAGAGTAAATCTATTACTATTAATTACTAATTGGTTTAAAAATTTTATAGCATTAAGAGGTAAAAGAGCTGGAAATTGTATTTCTTAAATTTTTAGTATACAAATTAAAGGCATATTCAATATCAAATGATGGAAGTCCAACGAAATAAGGAAAAGCTAAGTTTTTCATCGTTAACGTATTAATTTTGTATTATATTATATCTTAATATTATCATCCGATTTTAATATGTATGACCAATTTCAGCACAATCAGAAAACGGGAAGTGCTTCGAAATTAACTTGCAAGATTTAATTACAGACAAACATGTGTAAATACACATGTCCCGATGTAACTAAATATAAGCTTGTAAAATAGTCTCTTTCCGAGAAAATTAGAACTGTATGCATCCATAAAAAAACCTGTTTCCGTGGTAACGCTATTTTGAAATTCGATTTAATAGTAGTGGCGACTTTTGTTTATTGATAGGAATATATCAAAGTAAAAAAACAGAAAGGGAAAAAATTAATTAACAAAAAGTATGCCAAAAAACATGGGTCTCAAAAATATGTATGAAAGAGCATTGTAAAAACAGTTGATAAATCGATTACTCTTGAATTCTAATTGCCATTCTAATATTGATAGAAGACAAAGAATGATTCAGGAAACTTAGCAGAAGGAGCCAGGTTGGATCGATAGTGCTTTGAATATCCCAACTTTTTCTATCAGTAAAGACAATATGTGTACATCGAGGATAACAAGATAATCGCCACAAGAAACATTATTTTTCTTCGTAAATAATGCTTCTAGTGAAAAAAAAAGTATGTGGACACAATTCCTCGCGTAGTAATTGTACAAAGTAAGCAAATTCTTCCTAAAAATATTCTATTTATGATTAACGCAAACTTAGTTTGTTAAGAGTTCCGGAAATTTGTGATTCAATAACACTATAACTTCCATTATACTTGGCTTCCAAGAATTTGGTGTTTCTTATGTGAAAAATCAATTATAAAATACATTTTTCTATGATCGAACTAACATTCAATTCCCTGTATAAAACCGATTGCCTTGAAGACACAAAATTTGCAAATAAAATACAGATATTAAAATAACATTAATGCATTGAGAATAGAATAATATTACGACCAGTAGTAAATACACTTATAAAAATCGAATAAAATAATTTTATGATTGAATGAAAATTTATTGAAAAATTACATGATTTATGAATAATTAATGTAGGTATAATTATTATTCATAATTATTAAATAAAACATTTTACATTTAACACATACATATATTTTTACGATTAACTGAAAAAAAATAAAAGTAGCAAAGGTAATTTAAATATTTTATAATAAATTATTTAAAAGCGGAAGACAATCTCAATTTACTAAAAAATATTGTTTATTATAATTTCAATTTGTATTGTTTACTAAAAATATCACATTTCTATATTATATACATAAAGGATTTATCTTACGTGTATTGTTATTTGATCTTTCGGACAAGTTATTTGGTAACAGATTGCTTTTAGTTTCATCATTACCTGTTATAAAAAAGTTACTTCAAATATTCCAAATTTTCAAGACAAATAACTCGTCTGCAAGTAGGTTACTACATGACTCAACAGGCTAACTTTAAATTATTATATCCATCAATCGGATTCACGATTGATAGGAAGAAAAAGCCTACTTGTCAGGCAAATATTTCCACGGCAATACTATCGCACATGATATATATAATATATATTCCAATTAGAGATGTAAAAGATACATCGATCTTGGAACCTGTAAAACATTGATATACCGTTCATTATGAAAGAATGATATTTAAACATTGATAATGACTGCTATAATATAAGTATATATGTGTATTTCTATATACGTATATATGTGGTCCCATTCTATATATGTAATTCTCAAGCGCTAGCTAAATAGGTCGCCTTTTTTGTATCCAAGAACTCAACATCGATTTTACACGACCGATTTAAACATTTGTCGATGTGTATTTCAGACATTGTAGTTTGCTTGTGTTTATATACGCTTTAAGATGAGAAATGATTTTGATAGAACTCTCTATAATAAATAAACACAATCTCTTATGTCATATATATTGTATTTTAATTATCGTACACAAATAACTCAAATATAATTATACACATGTTATGAAATTTGTTATACAAAAACTTACAAAAAAGCTTCTATCTTAATAAGCTTCCGTTATGTAGATGTTATAATAGCCCTTAAAAGATGCATGTATGATATAAAATCGTCTCCAGACAATTCAGATCTTAATAATAATTTATTTTACATAGATTGTATTTTGTCCGAATTTAAATTATATTTAATATACTTAAATGCTCTTTAAATAGAGTTCCGTATTAGAAATGCATTGAATGGAATTAATTTATATATGAAAGTCTATAAAAATTCATTAAAATAACCAAAAAACTAAAAATTAGTAAAGGATGAAAGACATTCATATTTTAATGTCCAATTATGTTCAATATTATTACCTCCTCTCTAAATTAGGACCCATCACTGGTAGGGGCATTTTAAGATAATAATATAAATGACCGGTATGTATTTGTTTTAATTATAAGTGTATTTGATGTATGGTGCAGCGAGTGCATCAGCTCTTAACTGGTTACTAACTTGTAATACAGGGTGTAAAAGAGTTTGTCGTTTAATTTTTAATTAACAGCTGGATACGATAAAACCGGCGTATTATTTTATAGTTTTCAACTGTCGAAAATTCAGTTATTTTATCGTTATTTGAAGAATTAAAAAATTATTTTTAAAGTAATAAATTTAAATAAGATCTAAAATTTTTTCTATATTTATCAGAAATCATTTCTACAGGGAACCAAGTAGAGGGATTTATCCATTGTATAATAGGACTGGTGGGGTATATACGATAAATGATAAACGTTTGTTTTTTTCCAAGATAAATCAAAAGTACCATCTATCAGGTGTCATTTTACAAAAATAATCTCGAATTAATTTTCGATTTTTTGCCCTGATTTCCAAGATCAAAATGTTTTGTATTTGATAAACGCGTATTTCGTCTACAAAGTAATCATCATCAGTATGAATTAGCTAATCTTAATGATTCTTCGATGAGATGTTACTCGTTGCTTATTTGGTGACGGTTTGGTGCAAAATCATACTGATGAAAAAAGTTTGATCTTGGAGAAATCGTAATAATATATTTATAATCATTAGCCTGTCCAAATATTTTTATAATAATAATTTAGCTTTAAATTAGCAATAAATTTTGGAAGCAACTTATCAAAGTAAAGACTCGATAAAATGATCTGACTTTCTATTAATTTTTAATTTGTCATTTTTTTTTCACTAAGATAATACATCGACCACAGTGGGTATATTCTATACATCAACACACAATATTCTTAGGCGGTCAACCATCCATGTACCGTTTGTTCTGGTGTTCCTTTGATTATCGATTCAGATCAGTAATTACTTTACTTTAGTGGGGTACTTATTTATTAATTACGTAAAAATTTTCTGATAATATAAAATTGGGAATGATACCAATAAAGTATTACGATGGTTCAGTTTATAACTTTCACATTTCTAGAGAATAGATATTGTTAGAATATGCCAAATAAACTTCTAGATAATTTATAAATAACACAAATATGTACATAATTTGCATAGTCTTCAAGTCGCTTCCACCATAATTGATCGATTCTAACGATTAAATGAATATTATCTTTTAAAATGATTCTACCAATTTTTTGTATAGATATGTAAAGCATACTAACAGTTTTATACATGACATGAATATGAAAAGATATGAGAGTCCATTAATTTAAGTCTAAAGTTTTTAAATTTCTAAATTTTTGTAAAGCTTAAAAAAATTGGGGATGCGTCAAATAAAATATAGTCCTAACAGGTGCTCGTAGAATCAAAAAACCGTCATCGCGATAATTAAAAAATGGAAATAAGTTAAAATTTGTGAATGAGTAAATTAGCTGTATAACTTTCATAGACTTAAACCATAAGAAATAGAAAAAAGTTAAAATAAATAAAATTTTCATCTATTAAAAAAAGAACCTTCGGCGTTTGAAACTGTTTAGATTTATTACAATTTCAGCTCAAAAAACATCTATTTTTACATAATATCTGTATGTACTAACGGTTTAAGAGTAGTTAAGTAAGTTTAAGTCTTACTTAACTACTTCTTAATGGATCTAACATTGATATATATTAGGTTCTGATAGATGTTATCTTCATTATCTAATAATCAACACAATTCAACTTTGTCTCTTTTCTTGGATTTTAAACTTTCATACTAATCCGGAACTTTCTTTCTTTTTAAATCAGTCAAAGTTTGCATATATTCTAAATTATATGATAAATGTCTTTTTAATTAATGATTAAAATACTATAAGGGAATTAAGTGTTATGGATATTTAATTTAAATAAAGGAAATAATAGTTTATTATTAATGATTTATAATTTATATAAAGGATATTTGACAAATAACAAAAAAACAAAAGTGTATTAATAACGTACGTTACTTTCTACAAAGTAGGAATTAATTAAATTAATTATTATCAAAGTTTCGATATCATATTTAGCTCTAACATAATATTTAATTAATGATTACAATGATACAATGAGTAACGTAATCCGTTATGTAGGCATATATCACTCACCGTGCTGAATCTAAGGGCATGTCACCTTGATAATTTATGGAAAATAGAAAATTGTCAGAAAAATAAATCCTTAAAATTTGAGAGCAACAGTACAGTTAATAATAAATGAATAATTTCAGACATTGCATAAAAATCACAGTGGGTAAATAAAATGACTGGATCAACAGAATAATTCATGAAATAATGAATGTGAAAAAAAAATTCCATACAAATGCCGAACAGTTGTTCGTGGTGACCTTGAGACCCTGAATTGATTTTTCACCGTTATTATGCACCTAGATAGAAACCTTAAGACAAAATTTTATTTTTAGGCAATTAAACATCTTCCAACGTAATATTTTACGTTCGGTTCATTTCCGATGTTATAAAAATACGTGCAGTAAAACTTAATATATCTTAATAATTGACTATAAGGTCAAATTCAAGGTCATCATCAAGTAAAATTTACGTTAATTTTTTTCGCGTAATTCTGGTTTTCCAACATTCAAGAATGAATTGTGATAAATTTTCTATGCTTACAAAATTAGAGAAGAGGAAACGATAGTAATACTTAGTCAAAGTGGTATTGGTTAGAGTTATTAGAGTAAATTTATTTCTTTATGATTTTCCAAATAAAATTTTGAAATAGACAATTTACGCACAGTACGAGCAATTTTTCGCAATTTTTCGCATTCATTTATTTTTGCCTTTTACTATATTAGAAAAATCAAATATAATTACTTAAATACGTATTACGTATTGGATACGTACTATTTAGGAGTACGTAAAAATAACAATTTTGTTAGTCATCAGCTCGATTATTACTTACAGTTATAAATTTCATGTCGGACAACTTCTTACCTGAAATTAAAAAAAAAAATCAATAATCAAATAATCAGTTATTTATAAAAAATAAATTTAATTAACATAAATAAACAATTTGTTCATATAAATTTGCATATCAAAACATTTTTAAATATTACGAATGCAGGCAGGCGTCGATCAAATATTATAAAATAAGATCGCTAGATAACTACGATTCGTTAGATTTCGTACCTTGTCGCCAAATTGTTTGTGAAAATGGACTCCAAGAGTATATGAATTTCTATCCGTAAAGTGTAGTGGGCTTGGTTTGCGCAAGAATACGAAATTGTACTACCTACGGATAGAAATTCATATACTCTTGGAGTCCATTTTCACTAACAATTATTTGGCGACAAGGTACGAAATCTAACGAATCGTAGTTATCTGGCGATCTTATTATATATATATATATATATATATATATATATATATATATATATATATATATATATATATATATATATATATATATATATATATATATATATATATATCTCGTATCATGATGATTGCCCAGACAAATTTCCGAAACCTTTAAGCCGACATGAATAAAAATTTTGTAAAAGCGTGTAATGAATGTATGGTACAAATTGAGTTATAAACTATTATTATCCCAATAAGTGACCCTCTGTAAGTGTTATGACGTTAAGGATACGTTAGAGCAGAAGGGGTTGTAGTTGCGTTTATAACTTTTTAAAAGATGGTGGTGCAAGTGAATCTTTTGGAAGTTGGAAGTGTTTAATAGATAGCGATTCTTATTAATCTACTGACATGTGTATTAATAGAGTAATTTAATTATAATTCTCATTTGTATAAATTTAATTTTTACATAAATTACGAACTTCATATTGCTTCTTTATTACTTATTACACTTAGATATGACATAAATGAAATATGCAAATTAAAAATCGTATGTTTTTATTTTATTAATGCATATTAAGAAATATGCATCGCCTTTCTGTGGCCGTGTAAGCTATTATTCAAATAAAAATTGCATATTTTATATCCATACCCTTATATGAAAATCAAAAATCATATTTAGATATTTCACGATATGCAGGTTATTCAGTATTTTTGGACTGGAAGCACATTTTAAACATTTTAATAAATTTTAGAATTAGTAGGCTTCACACTGTGATGAAAGATTTCAAGTACTTCTGCTCTCACTTATGATCTAAATAACATAAATTAAATATCCATATAAATAATTGTGGTCATCTTAACATTTGATCTTTATTTATTTATCAAATCAATAATGATGTTACTTGCTTGCATATACATAGATCATAAAGAGATACGCTTACATAATCATCTCAATAAATAAAAACAAGTACTAATAAGACTCACGCGTCTTTAAAGTTAGCAGAGTTGTTAGCTGTGTACTTGATTTTGCAATGAAATATAATAAAAAGCGGCTAAGTAGGTATATGGATTTGGAACTACATTCACATTAAAAATATATTACTACTGTGTTTTATTTCTTATGAATTTCCAAATCATAACGATCAATTTACAAGGTCAGTAACGTAGGATCATTTTGTTTATGATTCTTCAGATTGAAAAACTGTTCAAAAATTTCTCTTCTTTCCGGAGAATAAGCCTAAGTCGCAAACAATTTCTTCGTTCTCTGCAAAGTTTCATCGAAATTGTTCCAACCATTTTCATACAACAAAGATTTACCTTCCCTTTTCATGGAAACAGTTTATGGCAATATCGACATAATCGTCTTAAAATGTTTGCCATTGTGCTGAAATCCACTTAAATAGTTTTGTTGATTATCACTAAACAAAGTTTAATCATCCCTCCTTTGAATTTTGAGAGTGACCACAACAAAAAATAAAATATTTAACTGTTAAATCGGTAGATTCGTTCGTTTTCACGTGCTTATCTTACTTACATATAAAGGATATGTTTATAAATACAGTCAGGCAAACAAAAAATTGGAAATAAAAATACTGGACTGGACCGTTACTTCGTATTCACTAATATTATTTTTAGATCAAAATGATTTTTACAATTCTTTCTATTAAATTTATTTATTAGTTTAGAAGTATAGCAAAAACGGGTATTCATTATTTTAATTTTGGTACAGAATACTAATTTTTCGGGTACCGCGAAATAAAACACTTTCTAGAAATTTTTCAAAGAAATACTATCTCCATTCAGAGATCGTTTTTTAAGTTAAAAACTTACGATCGTAGTTTGATAAGCAAAATATTTGATAAGCTTTTATTAATCTTAGTTTTATAACAATTTTACAGTTTACAGTTTAACAGTATTATAATAATTTTTTTACGAACAAAAACACAGTAAAGAATATGAAAAAAATTTACATAAAGGCAAACACAAATTTTTAGCGTTTTCTAGCATAAAACTTTTATCGTCTATTAAAAATAATAGAGTATTTTAATTAAGTTTACCTTTATCACCTTTATCACCAAGTTTTATCTCGTCACAAACGACACAAACATTAATTTTTATTGAAATTGATTTTCCATAGAAATAAAAATCGTTTAAATGATGATAGATTTTAAATTAATTTTTTTTTTTTAAAAGAATATTTTAATATAAAATCGATTCAGTTCTAATATACAGTGAAAGCCATATGTAATATCGAATATATCAAAAAAGCACTTTCAAATCAGAACCATGACTTTTATTATGTCTAATATATATCAATACTAAAAAACGTTTGTGTTTTTGTTTGTGTGTAACGAATAGGCGCAAAAATTACTGATTTCAAAAATGCCTTACCCAATTGAAAGCTATGTTATTAGCGAGTAACTTGGGCTAAAGTCAAATGTTGAAACAAGGTTCAAGAGAAAATTTCTTTTAAAACTTTTATTTATATACAAGTCAGCAAATATATCACAAAATTACCTCGTACTGTGCTTAAAATATTGCCGAAAACTTCAAATCTCTAACTGGTTGTTGAGCTTAGTTCACACTTTTTCAGTAGAATTACAAACTTGTTTTGGACTTAGCAAAACTTCTAAATAGCCCCACTTTCAATTATATAACAATTTTTTTTTAAAAACTTTTTTTTGACTATAGCTTTAAAAAAAGCTAACTTCGATCAAGTAAAAATCTCTTAAATAAAATACACCAATTTTAATTGGATATACTTGTTTGTCTGAAATTTAAAAATTTTCATCTATTTATAAGCACCAAAATTTCTAACGTTAAATATTCTAATTCTCGACACCACGAACGCTAATATTATCATCCTTTTATACCTTATAACATTTATTGATGTCTATCAACTCCAGTATAATTAATCGTAATTAATAATTCACTTAAAATACAGTATGTTATACGGCAACTAGTATGTGTAGCTTCAACGAAGTTTTACTGTATTAAATTACAACATATTGCTAGTATAAGTTTTTTAGTGTATTTTTTTTTTTTTTTTTATTTAATATCACATTTATTAAATAAAAATTATGTTTATGATTAGAAAATAATTAATAAATAAATTTCTATATCATTTATCAAATAAAATTGAGTGACCCTTTAGGTACTTAATATGATGATTGTATCTATTTGCGTGTAAATTAATCACTGTTGCTTATTACAAAGTCAAATCTAAAAAAAAAAAATGGAAATTCATTTTATAGTTGCATTTTACACATTTATGATATGTGATAAATAATGTTAAAGCATATCAAAGTTGAAAAAAAAAATTAAAATACGATTAAATATCCATTTGTTTGAATCAAACTTTACTTTTTCAATGAATAATATTTAATTCTCAAATGAAAATCGAATGAAAACAAGGTGTTAACAATCCTTTATATTTTATAAATGAATGATCCAAATCGAAATCCGTAGGTTGATAGCAAGAATTATTTCAAAATATCCGTAAGTCTGTATATCTTTAAAAGGATGGAAAATTTTTATAATAGAATGGATCAAATTGTTAGAGAAATTATTTCTGTAATGTAAACTTATTTTGTGGTAAGTTAAAATATAGAATCAGTCTCCGAACTTTACGCTAGAAAATTTTGAAGCAATAATTAAACGATTAAAATACGTCAGACCATCTTCAATAAAATTAAATATAGTTTCTGTTAATTTCTTGTTGATAGATTATCGTATCCTTAGACATAGGTAATTTATGAAGTAGTTATTGTTTTTCATGTAAACATTGTGACGGGTGGTGCGTCTTAAAACACATAACGTTCTGCTGCCCAGAACAATATGACGTCATCATATTATATATTAAACATTGAAAATATACTATATTGATGATATATCGTTTTAGCACCACAACGGAAGTTAGCTACTTGGATACCAGGTATCAGCAGCAGTTAACGCATGTTTTTTTTTTTTTAAATAGACAAGTAATTATGTCGGTAGATTAATTATATTTAAAGCCTTTAAAAATGTATCTAATTATTTTGAAAGGACTATGAAGTATAATACAAAATTGATTTACATGGAAATCAAATCCGCCGATATTTCTCAGCCGATGACATTGATAATTCTAACGAAAATCCAAACCACATATTTATTTAAGAACTACTGCTTTATGAGAAATAAATTGGATAATGTTTTTTTTTATGCGGATAAAACTATTATGTAAAAGAGAAATACGTACATGCCATAACGGACAATTGTTGAATAAATCTGTTTATGTAATACCTAAATGCAGTTACTCTGCTAATGTAAGACTTGAAAGACTCGATAAAGTATTATAAAACTAGGTATTTTATAAAGTTTTCTAAAAGATATCTTTTATAGAAAACGTACTTATTATAACAGAAAATCACATGTTTATGTAGTATCATCAATGTTTGAAAACTTCGCAAAGTGTATATTTCATCCAATTTTTTGAATATTAAATTATAGATATAGAGACAATGGATTTTATATTTCACATAATATTATTCTTCACAAACTTTGTTATTCTATATGTTGAAAATAACACGTTCAAAATTTACTTAGAAGTAAAAATAAATGAAATAAACAAAATCTAATACACAGGGGATGTGTAAATAAGTATATATAGTATAATGATAAACATTGTACATAGATTTAACATAAGTTTAAAAAAATGGTGAGTTCAGAATTAAAAGATTAAAAAGTATAATATAATAAACATAATTTTATAGTTTTAGATTTAATTTTAATAGCCTCACTGTGCTAGTGAGTCTGTAAAATTTTGATTCTATCAAATTTTTTGAATTTTATACTATTAAACAAAAGACTGTTGAACAAAAATATGCAACTTTAAATGGGTTGGTCACATAAAATGATAAGTCAAATATTTGATTAGCGGCACATTATACAACATAGGTTACGTCGATGATAAATATTTTACGTTGAAGAAAACGGCAAAATCGGTAAAAGTATTAAAAACATTTTTACCACAGCTCATAAGAAAGAAGATGAACACATTTTTTCACTTCAATTTCAATAACTTCAATTGAAGCGTCTTTACTTCACGGATATGAATTTGAAATATTTTTGTTTTTAATCTTAAAAAATACTCAAAATATGGACGTTTACAATTCTGAATTAAAGATAGAAGAAGGTTTGCATAAATGACGTCTGACATGATCATCTCCATAGTGGTTAAAATTGTAACATTAAATGGGTTGGTCACATGAAATGATAAGTCAAATATTTGATTAGCGGCACATTATACAACATAGGTTGCGTCGATGATAAATATTTTACGTTGAAAAAAACGGCAAAATCGGTAAAAGTATTAAAAACATTTTTACCACAGCTCATAAGAAAGAAGATGCATTTTTTCGCTTCAATTTCAATAACTTCAATTGAAGCGTCTTTACTTCACGGATATGAATTTGAAATATTTTTGTTTTTAATCTTAAAAAATACTCAAAATATGGACGTTTACAATTCTGAATTAAAGATAGAAGAAGGTTTGCATAAATGACGTCTGACATGATCATCTCCATAGTGGTTATAATTAAAGGTCATTCTACGGTTAGAAATCCTATCGATGCCCATGTCACTTATACACACTTATATACAATTTCTTTCAAAAATTAAGATAAATATTGTTAGTATGCTCAAATGAGTTGAATGTGAATGAAAATGTTATATAAATTACATAAATATTCAAATTTTTGTTGTGCAATTATTCTAAAGAAAATGACCTCTTATCGTGGTATCACCCATAAAACATTTTTTTGCAAGAATGAAATGGAAAACAATCTTTGAGAGCCCAATACAAATTCATTTTTGAATAAATTTTATCGAATTTTGTTTGCTATTGGTTCTAGTTTCACATTTTTATGGGTAAAATAGCAAATTTTATTCATTGCATCTTCCTCCGTATTGAATTTTCTGTTGCATCAACGTATTATGTGAACTAGGTTTACTAATCCGGTTTTGATTTATAATATTTTAAAATTACAATTAATATTAATTTTAAGAAATTTTTATTGATGCACATATTTAAAGTTCAAGAAAAATTATTATCAGATTATTTAAAAAATTAAATAACTTAATTTGCAGTTAATTAATTACTTAATAGACATATTACAATCATGAATAATAAAACATAAATTACTTGTACGCATATTATATGATTATTAAATATTAAGTAAAAGAAATAAATATAATGTGTAATTATTTCTTTTACGATTATTATTTCACTGAGGAAAGATTGGTATCTTTTCAAATACTTCTTCTATTCATTTTACGCTGATTGCGTATATAATATACAAGAATTAGACATGCGCGTATCATCAGTGCAGTGATAATGAATTTTCTGAAATAAAGTAATAATTATTTTCAAATTTATTTACATCACTGATTACTATGGGAACGATTATTGAAGCTTTTTTTAAGAATTTCGTTAATAAAGCAGGAGTACAATAAGATGTTTGAGCTGTAGATAGATTTTTCGAGAGATTTGTAGTTAGACTTACAGTTTTAATTTACACGAATTAAGGAGGGAATTATTAGCCACCCAGATTCAACCTCAGTTCTCGCTAGTCTCGCAACCAAAGCAAAGACGGCATTCCGCTAAATATTTCGCTTTGAACACATTTAAACGCAACATGTATGATAGACCTACAGCCTGGGTACAGCTTTCGACTTAAATGCTTGTTTCGCTGTTTCACACAAAATGTTTGAGAAATAAAATTTTCGTTATACATTTTTTTGCGTGAATTTTTTCGATGTTATAATAAAGTACAGGTACGTCTTTTTCAGGAAATGGATTCTTTATAATATTGAGATATCCACGAAAAACGCAAAATTTTTAACTAGACTGTATACAGTAGATAATAATGTATACAGGTTTCTAAATTGTCGATTCTAAAAATTATAGATGGATATGATTCAAAACAGTTCTGGAATGATTATTTTGTATACGAATGTAAAGTCTAGATCAATTTTTATTGCAAGTTAATACCACCAGGTGTAAATTGTTAAACTGTATTAAGTTCTCATAAAAATTAAAAAAAAAAAAACAATTTTTTTATTAAAAAAAAAATGTTAACACTATCATCTGTAAAAAAAGTTATATAAACAGTATTTCTGTTACATAGTAATGGATTGAACAGATAATACCTATATTTAAATAAATAAATTTAAAACAAAAACAACGTCCGAGTAGTAATTGCAAATAATGTTCATCAAAGTATAAAATATGCCATAAAAATAAAAATAAATTTTTTAATATATACAAGTAATATATCATATCACTTGAACATTATTACTACTTATTCTATAAAATGTATTATTTCTACTTCGTTAATTATATAATCGGATATTAAAAATATTAAGTATTACATATTTTTCTTATACCTATATATTAAACATCATTTGAATTAGTAATTATAAAGATTTATTATTATTTTTTTATTAATGATTATCTAATTTCGAATGATATCCTTAGTAATATTGAATCATGTAATGAGGATTTTTTATAAAATTAATTAATTGTAAAATAATTCGATAAAAATACATATTTACAAAAATCTGGTTTGCCAAGGGGATCCCCTATAAGTCCACTTATTGCTGACATTTTTATGGATCACATAGAAAATTAAATAGGAAAATCCATTCTTAATGCTAAAGAACAAAATCGCATTCTTATTAAAAGTAGTGTTAATAGATTATTTTGCTCGCAATGTAATTAATGCTGCTTATGTTGTTCAATCAGGTAGATCATACAGGTTATAAAATTGATAGTGAACACAAGCCGGAGTTGTTACATATTTGCCACAACAACCCAAAAAAATTAATAGTAGCCGTGGAGATAAATAAATTAAATAAAAACCCAAATTTTACAATTTTAAATAATTAAATAGACATATTAACTCGCCTTTATTAAATTTTAAATAGCGTAAAAATATTTATCAATTACACCCACAGTTTCATTCAAAATTATGTTACTTGCTTTCCCTATATATTTTCAAAAGAAAAGAATAATTATTCATTTCATGAAGTCCATATTTTTTACTTTTAGAACTTTTAACATTTAATAAAAACGACGTTCGGTGGGTAACACGTCAGCCCAAAGGTTTCATCTATAGCTGGTTTGATAGCTCAGCTGATAGATACAGTGCCGTGGACACAATTACGTAGTTTTATATCTCTATTCTTAACTTAATTTTAATAAATGTGCAAGAAATATTAAATATCACATCGAAGGGGGTGGGTAAAAGGTAGATAACAATAATTTTGAAGTTAAAAGAAAAAAAAAATTTATGAGCAGATGCACTTATTCGTACGAAAGAGTAAAAATTAATTATGATATTATTATCAATTACACAAAAAAATATTATGTAAACGAAGACAGGAAGTAGAGTTGGACATGTATGAATACCAACTGAATTACTTGTTTTGTATATTGATATTTATATAAATTGAAAAAGATAAAATACATTTATAAGAAGAGTATACTTTTATACACCAAAAACATAAATAAGAAGAAATAAAATGATTAAAACCACGGCATAACAAAATTGAACACCACATGATAAAATTTATAATTACTATAATGAAATATTTAATTTTATGTTTTATAATAAAAATTAAATTGTGGGTTTCAGTAGTGAAATTGAGGCAATTAATAAAATATAAACATATTTTACAATTTGTTTATCTGGATGTGTGTACATTAATATACACATGCAAATATACTAAATGTAACAATATGTTTTAAAGGACGTTTGGTAAATACAATATACACATGCAAATATAGTAAATTTAACAAGATACTTTAAGGATGTTTGGAAAATATCATAAGCAATAAAAGTGTATAAAATTTTAGTAATATGAACTCAAATTCCCATATAAATATATAAACATTGTTTGTCGAATTACCTTCCATAGGGAAAAACTCCACTTAATCAATTAAAAATAAAAATAATAACAAATTATATTGTGTGAATTATTATAGTATTTATTATCAATTTTTTATTTATGTATGTGTTACATTCTATATAGATGTATTTTAATATTATTTTGACTTTCTTTCAATATGGAAAGTATTGTATAAAAGTAAAGAAATTGTTCGAAATGTATTTTATTAAATCTCAGACTCGTAAATTACTGAAATAAAATAAATTTTTTTGTTTTCAAGGAATGCAGATTTTAAATATATAACGATTTTTATAACAATATTTTTATTATTTTAAAATACATTACAGATAATAAAGATTATGGTTTGATATTTTACTTTAAAATTTTAATTGTTGTTCATACATCTTGTTAAAAAAATTAAGAAAAACTACAAAATGTATTCGAGTCTAAATATATTTTTTTAAGTGCATAGAAAGTCTTTGGAGTCAGCTGTACAAAACTACTTAAGGAGATCAACAAAATTGAGCCCTGGGGCTTTTAACCAACAGCCGTTTATGTTTAGCAGTTAATCTATATATATATCCCATGAATGGTTTTTCAACAAATATTACTGGGAGTTAAATTATGGGTTTTTACTCATGGGTTCGAAGATAGATGTTTAGACTTTTGGGTAGATTGTTTCAATTTTGAATGACCATGAAGTTTATTGCCAAGATGAAAATAAATATCTTTTTTGAAAAAGATCCACACTAAAAATCGTATAACTTTTGTTCAAATCATTTTTTTAAATTGTATATTTTAGCACGTCTGGAGAGGTCTGATGCTTTTTAAAAACTCTCTATATTATGAACTTTTCAAGGTAAAAATTAATATCAGAACTTGTAGACAATGGAAAGTGTTTTGTGCACATTTTCATTTTTTGTAATTAAAATAAATACCTTTATAAAATAACTTTCATATGTTGAATCATCTTGTATTCGAAAATTAATAAATATACACATTTGTAGGTAGATATTATTTGTATGACTGTAAAACCATTAATTTAAATGAAAACGAAATGATTTTAATTGATTTTCAGCATTGAAATTTAAAATTATTACATGACGAGTAAATTAGTCTACCTATGTATCATACATTTCCACCTTATATAGAGAGCATTAAGCACGCATCCATCATTATTTGATTGAAACCATTCATTCAATTCCAATTAATAATAATCTACTTACGTAAATTTGTAAATTAAATTTGTTACGTTGTAATTTTAATTACGAATCACATAATTTGAAAAAAATTAGATACACATAATTTTTAACTAGTTATCTTTCGTAAATTACCTACATTAGATTAATATGGAACGGATTAGGCAATTGCTAAGCGTTATATTAAATTTAAATCCATTTGAAAATTTGTAAATATTTTTCTAATCTCGACAAAAAAAGATCAGTAGTGAGACGCCGATATCTTCCTTACATTACCAATCCAATGGATTAATCTATTTTAATTCCATATCATCAAAGTTATTTCAAGATCAATTTATGTACTATTGGGTGTGAAATTATAGGTTTATTTGTTTGGGGCTTATAAATTTAGGGTTTATGGGTTTGAAGGTAGAGATTTGAGTTTTTGGATAACCACGAAGATTATTGTCAAGGTCAAAATAAATATTACTTTTGAACAAGATCCACATTAAAAATCATAAAACTTGTGTTCAAAATTGATATTGTTTATTTAAGCAGGTTTATCAAAAAAGTTTATCTATATCCAACTACTTTTTAGAATTTGAATTTAAAACTTCAAAACCAACAGTTTTCATGGTGGCAGCCACTATTAAGGCCCAACTGAAACTAATAAAAAGTTAACAAATTTTGAGAAATTCCATACTGACTGTACTGTTACCATAACGTTATTTATTTTTTAAATATACATGACAAAAATAAACAACGTTAAAAATTAAGTTAAAATTATGTAGGTATGTTGACATTTTAATTAATAAGTAGGAACATTTAAACGTTTTAAACTTTTATTTAAGAACAAAGTTGTATCGATTATGACTTTAGTCCACTAGCCAACTAAGTGTTTAGTCGGTCGGGTAACTAGCTAATTATTCCGCCAAAGCGATCACAGAAAGAAATTGAAAAAATTATAGAAGACCTTTTTGTATGTGTTAAATTTAATTTGATTAGGCTATCTATGTATTATATTTTTGTTTTATGAAAGATGTTAAGAAGTTTTTTAAATGTGTGTTTTATTTTTTATTTTTACAGTGCATTCAATTTTGATTCAATTTTACTGATCCTAAAATACAAATTATAAAATTTGAGTTAACAATTAAAGTTTCTATTTAATGCAATACCTCCGAAATAAATTTTATTAAGAAATTCATACAAAGTTAAAAGCCGGATAGTCGGTGCTCTTTACCAAATAGTCGCCGACTAATCGGAACAAGTCTAATATATATTATGCATACCTACATAAAGGAATCATAAAATGAAGTATAAAAGAAAAAAATTTAAAACTAATAACATTAGTGATCCAGATGTCGATATAATATTTTTTTTCTTCAGATAATCGAGACGTAAAAAAACGAACAAGCATACGTACATACACACAGAGAGATCTCTCCAAAAATGTTAGGTAAATTAAAATTCAGATATACTAAATCATTTAATTTATTATAATAACTTAAAAAATGAATATTTGAAACTCCATCTACATCATAATCAAATTACAACAAAATTTAAACCATATTATAAAAATTTGAATACAGATGTGAAATAACCAAATGAAGATTTAAAAAAAAAAATGTAATAATAACATAGAATACCTTAATTATTATAATAAATGATAAATAATATTATTTTTTCAAAGCTAATCTATTGTGTATTTTTTTTACAAATTTCTTATTTCAATTCTTTATGTGAAATATACAAATCTCATTTTTTTAATAGTTCTTTCTAAGAGTTTTTACAAAAGAGTGTATTAGTGAAAGCAAAAAAAAAAGAAGAGAATTATTGTCAATTAATTATAATAATTATAGTACTACCTAAGAGAACGTAATTTTTTTGTGTGTTCCGTACCAAAATAGGCGAAAAAAATTTTTTTATTTAGCAAATAAAATTTAGAGTATATCGATGTCAAAGGCAAGACTACTAAAAAATACACTGTTTAATTTAGTAAATTAATTTTCAGTAAATAATATAGTAATAGTTAATTATTCAGGTTGTGCAAATCCACATAAAATTTGGAAAGTCCAGTTAGGTAGACTTTAACTCATTTGAAGCTGATTTTCTTGGATATTCAAAGATATAAAGCCAGACAAACTTTTGAGTTATTTTTTCTAAGCAGACTCTAAAATTTTCAAAATTGAAATTACATCTGTAATATTTTGGATGCATTAAGACCATGTACGCTGCATACTAAAAAATAATTTATGAATTTACGTCAAAAACGATCTGTGTTAAAAATTTGTAAGTCGATTATTTTTGGTTGTTAATTTGTCGTATTTGTTTTGTTACTTGACATTTAACATATGAAAAAATTGTTATAATTATATAAAATTGAAATAGCCTCACACAATAAGTTTGCTGTATAAAAAATATCTGCTTTTATTGGAATTTAAGACTGTTACTTGTGATATTTGTGATATTTAAATAAAAATTTAAGTAAAAATTTTCCTAATAAGCATATATAATTTTTTTTAAATTTTAAATTAATTACCTAAACTCTGTATAGAAAATCAATTAATAATTGAGTTAACAATGATTTTGTGTTCAAAATTCAACAATTTTGTTTCGACTGTTACTAAAGCCAATATTGTATTGATGTTACGCAAAATGTTTTACTGTGCGGATCAAAATAACCGCCTTGCTGATGATTCAGACAAAAGTATTCAATGATTCAATTCCATACGTCCTATATTGGTAATAATACATTCATAATATTCAATAATACATTATGGTTCATATATTTATAAAATATATTAATAAATGTAGTATTTATTTTGTGACAATAAATTTCTATAAAATAATGAAAACTATTAACTTTGTATATTATAGCTATTATAACCTTAATTACATGTGTGAATATATCATCCAACAGGGTATATTGGTTTACATAACCGATAAATGATTGACTATCATTTTTTGAGTTAATTAAAATTATTCACAATTAGAAAATACTCCGGAATTTGACAACCTTTTCTTACTTGAACTTTTAGTATTTTTCTTGTGGTTTAAATCATGGGTCATGGATTCATGGGACTCATTTGATCGATTTTTCACCCAAACTCATTGATTAAACCTAGAATATGCCATGAAAATACGGATTTCGCTATTTCTTTTGTTTTTGAATTATCATGATAACGAACACATAGACAAACATAGAAATTTTCCATTGTGACTATACTATTTCCTAACGTTACAAACTTTCGGCAAAAATGGAAAAAATTAATTTAAAAAAATTCTATTAATTACAAAGTCCATAAGGTGTAAATAACATCCAATAAAAAGATATATTCCCATTTCAAAATTTTTGTTCAATACTACTTACTATTCTTATATCACTTAGTTCATGATTGATTGATTGATTAATTTATTTTTGTTTTCAAAATGAAATAAACAGCCTTGAGCTATCAAATTTATTGTGTTGTTTATAAAAACTAATTAATAGATCATTTAAATGTATGAATAATAACAATTGTTCATCATATTTTTATGACGTTCATTAGTAACTCTATGACAAAAAGCCGATAGCTATTTTCTAAGCATTAATAAATCCATATGTTACATTTAGTAGTGGGTAAGCCCAATAAAAAATGAAAGTTCGTGAATAAATCATTTTCACAAAATAACATAATATCTCTATATAATATAAACTAATAGATCGATATGGCGAATCTCTACAGAGTATGGTTTTTCTTGAATTGATCTGTTGAATAAAAATATTTATATTTTATATCAATTGTTTTGCATACAAATAATATATACAAACACATTCTTCTATATTATAAACACACTAATCAAAAAGAATAAAATTTAAAAAAATAACATTCCCATTTTGCACATTTATCAGGCGACAGTATGCCATGTTCCTGATAAAATAATAATGATATTTACAGCCTCTATACACGGTTTATATTAGTTGAACCTATGATACTCCATTTGTCATTATCATGACCTGTATCTGCCAATGTAACGGATCCTTTCAAACTATAGAGTCCTTTTAAAAAATAAAATAGAAGTTGAAAGATAAATGTTTGGTTAAATGGTCTCGAGTTTTTGGTAAAGACCTCACTTCTACAGGCTTTATTCATAGAGTCTATCTGTAATGAAATATACATTGTATTTTTTTTCAATAAGTGCCCATAAGTAACTAAAAAATCCAAATGTTATGCAATATGTTATGAACAATTTTGTGCATATCAAATTTCATAACATTTTTTGAATAAAATACAATGTATATAACATAATAGATTGACTTATTAATACAGACTCTAGAGGCCTCTTTGATAAACACATAATCACTTCAAGTGAGAGATTGTATTTAGTCTTAAGTTTAAAATATCCTTTTAAATAAACTAACAAAAAATACGCTTTTTTTACATATAGACTAAAAAATATACAATAATTTTAGGAATGCGCCTTTTATTTATTTTTCAATAGACGAAACGATTTGTTTCGTTTTGTTCTCGAATTTTTATACATCTTTTATGAATTAAAACTTGAATCATAAATCCCTTGGAACTTATTATTATGCTCATTAACGGGCTTAAAAACGACAGAAAAACGAATAGACGGGCGGATTTAAAATTTAGGTGATTCTGTAAATACCCACATATCAAAATTTTGCATGTGGGGCCAATATTTGCTAGCGTTGAATAAAGTAATATTGATGTATTGTATATATCGTCTATAAAAAGGAAAACTTATTTTTTTGCAAAGAGAAATAAAATGACTTATCTAAATAGAAAAATTCAAAATTTCTCTTAAATTTCCATCGCCTTCTATACAGTCTAGAATGATTGAATAGGTAAGCAATGGTTTTTTACTTATTTTGGTGTGACAACTTCAATATAGAGGTAAAATAATAGATTGTAATCTACTCTCTTTTAAAATGATTAAAATTCTAACAATATAAAATACTCTCAAAAAATAATTATAATTGGTGAGTGTGTAGTCGTATGGCTTACATAATATTTTCATTCTTTTTGTATAAATAAAAGGTATACATCTTTTTTTTTATGCAATAATTAATGTTTTCATAATTTAGGAAGAAAAAAAGAAAATAATTTGTTAACAATAATACAATTAAAAACTCATAGATCTGTCTATTATAGATATAAATAATAATTATTATTTGTTTTGTATTTTTAATCTATCTTTTATGAAATCTGGGTTGAATTTAAATAAAAACGATTAAAAACATTTAATATAACGAATACATTCCACATGATAATTTGCGGTAATTGAACACATCGTGTGTCGAAAGCTCATGTTGTTAGGTAAATTTATCTAAATTGAAGAGTTTGAAAATCGGACATAAATATGCTTTTGTTCGTAATAATAAACAATTTAAGTTTCAATATTATTAAAATCTTTACAATGGCTAAGCATATACTATTTATAATTTTACACCTATTTTCAAAATTTAGATTTATTCATAACAATGCATTATTTTGAATGATTCTCATTTACAAAAATTTCGAGTAATAGAAGAGAAAAACCTTGAGATTTTTTACGTCAAGAATACCAAATATTCATTCACACAGAAGTGTACAGATTAAGTAACACAAAATATTGAAAATTGTATTGAAGAATTATTATATTATGTATAATTCAACACTGGGGCAGTTTTTGACCAGCCATATTTTAACAAATGCAACAAATTTTATTTATTATTGATTTGTGTCATCTGCAAGAATGTAACATGTACCAAAAAATTTGTTTAAGAGAGCGTCTATAAATCACGTGGTTTGATTTCAGCTGGTTTAAGCCTTCGATGGAACATGTTTATTTCATTTACTTCCAAAAGACTCGAGGTATTGGAAACCCCTTGAAAATTTTTAGAAAAAATTTTACATAATAATTCAGACATTTTTAATTTATTTTAAATTATTACAGCTAATCCAAAATTGTAGCTAATCTAAATAATTTACGAAAGAATATTTCAAATCGAATTTTATTTTTAAAACCCAAACCAAAAATTGCTCATTCACCAAAATTTTAATTCGTTATCTCTTTTTGTTTTTGCGTTTTAAATTGAAAATGGACTAATTAGGTAATGCTATGAACACCCATACTAAACATGGAAAAGTGATCTAGCTCATCCGAAAGTGATTAAATAAGAGTCAGTAAGTGAAGCCAATGATCATTCATTTGATTGGATCTGCCTAGTATAACTGATTAGAATCCAAATAAACCAGAATAATTTTCTGGAAATCATTTTCAATATATAATATCACTTTTAAAATTTACAAGTGCCAGAATGAGAAAATACCAATGATCTAAAATCAGGACCGCTGTCTTATATGAAAACCAATAATTTTCCAAATTTACTCAACGATAAATAATATAAAAAATATTGAAAATAAATTTAACTTGGAAATCTTTTTTAGGGTTCTTGCGTACATTCAAAATAATTAGGAGTGTATTTCAAATGATATTCTTAATATCGCTTATAATTTACTTGACACAATACATAATTTAAGTCATCAAAAAATACATGAAAAAAAAAAGAAACATGTAAATTTGAAATTAATACAAACTAAATTGAATAAAAATATTAGGTAATTTTAAAATTATTGTGTAATTTATTCAAAAATATAATAATACACAAAGTTAATGCAGGGTAATATGATATAGAGATAGGTAACTATTAAAAATATTGTAAGATGGAATCCAAATGGTGGTGTATGATTTCATTTAGTGTTTGGAAAATAAAATCATAATACACAATATCAAAAATCATAATTCAATGTACGTCTTACATTGATCTTCCCTAATTTAAGTATACTAATGGGAACTGTGTTTTATTAATGGTGATCCTCGATATTAAAATAATAATGTATAACACAAGAAATCTGTTGACTAACACACAAACATCATTTGTTTATCAATCTACTGGTTATCGATGTAAATATTTTTATGTATGTATGAATATATAAACATTATAATATTCTATACAGAATAAATTTGATTTTTTTCCCAATTTCCTAGATCAAATTATTTTGTATTTTATAAATACGTATTTCGACTACAAAGTAGTCATCATCAGTATGAATTAGCTAGTTGTAATGATTCTCTGAGAAGATGATACTCGTTGCTAATTTGGTGACGGTTTGCACTTCGCTATTTATGGATTTTCTAGGATAATTACGATCTGAAAAATTCAAAAATAGCATTTATTTTACGATCGGTCGACTAGTTTTTGAGATATTATATTAAATACATCCGCTAAATCGACCTTTAGATCGGTTTAATGCAAATATCTCAAAAACTAAGCAACCGATCGTTAAATAGATATTATTTTTGAAATCTGCAGGTCAAAACATGCTTATGAACATGGTTTTTCTTGAAATTGGATTTAAATTTTTTTTTTCAAATTTTCGCAATTTTTTTAAGGGGTGTCCCTTTGAAAAAATGGAAAAACTTGGGAAAAATTTTTTGCCCCCGAGTTGGATGAAATACATATTCTAGGGTAATTTCAACCCGCAGATTTCAAAAATAATAACTATTTAACAATTGGACTAGTAGTTTCTGACACATTACTTAAAATCCGATCCAGAGGCCGATTTATCGGTTGTATTTCATGCAATATCTCAAAAATTAGTCGACCGATCGTTAAATAAATATTATTTTTGAATTCTTTAGACCTCAATTATACAAGAAACCCCATAAACAACGAACAAAAAATTTTGAACTTTTCGTCGGTTTTTTAAGGTTCAATAAGCTTAAGTCCACAAGGTGTACATTTTTTAACTTAATTACTTATGTTTTATCAAAAAACATCAAAATTATCAAGAAGTAAGGTTTCGAAACCATTGATATTGAACGTGCAAACCGTCACCAAATTAGCAACATCTCCTCAGAGAATCATTACAACTAGCCAATTCATATTTTGTAGTCGAAATACGTATTTATAAAATACAAAATAATTTGATCTAGGAAATTGGGAAAAAAATCGAAATTTATTCAAAAAATCCTAGAGTTCTCATTAATAATTATAAAATAATGTATACAGGTATATATAATAAAATGTTTACCGAATAACAAGAGATGATGACCTATATATATTTTTATCCATTCTATATAATATAGTCAAGGAGTAAAAACGTCAAATAACACACATGATTTGAAGTTTTGAGCAATGGAATATTCTTAATATTATGTGAAGCATATTTATAACATAACATAAAACTTAAAAAAGTGACAAAAATATTTAATTGTTAAAAACCAAATAAATTAATCAAAAAACAAATAAAATATTAAATAAAAATAACTATTATTTAATATAAACAAATTTGTATGCGTAAAATTAGTTTTAATTAACACATTATCATTACATGTAGGTACTGTCAATAATGCCAATAGCTAGTAGCTTAAGAAATTAAAATAAGAAAATAAAAAAAATTAACATTCATAATAATGCGTACTTGCGTATTATATACGTAGCAAGCCAATCATAATCTAGCAAACATTAAAATGTCCACATGTATTTCAAGAAATAAAAAAACAATAAATCGACGCTAATTTTATACAATATTTATTTTATTTTTAAGTTTTCAGACAGAAAAGTTTCATGTGTTTATTTTAAAATTCAAGGAAAGGTACGTAATATTATATCTATTATATCTATTATAACATTATATCTATATATTGAAAATATATTGAAAATCAGTCTAGACAAATCTAATTAAATTATCAAGTATACAAGTCAAATTATTCTATGATATTTTGGCTACAATCAAGATACTTTTTTCAACCTAATGAATAAAATTTTATATGTAAATTTTGAAATTTATCCAGATCCTAAAAGTGGTACGAATCTCCATGACAATTAAATCAACAATAAATGCTCTTTTAGAAATGATTATTATTGATACAGGGTGCCAGTAGTGCCAGGTTATATCACATTTTCCCCTAATTAGTATTATTGTGTGCTGGAAAGATTGATGTATCAGTTTCTAGATTAATTTTATAACCCAATCATTAAGTAAAGTTTGTATAAGAAATAGCGTACTGGCTTTGGTACCAGTCTACTTAACTTGCAAGTAAATCCTCCACTGATGTTCAATAAGATACACTACTCTCTTGTATCACCTTACCTATCGGAAATGAGTTTATCGGAATTGGTATCCAGGCGGCATTTAAATTTATTGGCGATTCATATTCTCCGTAAATAAACATTTGATTTCCGGTGGATACAGTAGGATTTCGGAGGTCGCCGATTCACTTCTCTCGCAGAAATCTAAAACTGAGTTACAAAGCAATGGCCATCGCTGGAATTTATTTTGATTGTTAATTCTGAAATACATGCGATTTTTGCGATAATAAAACGGACAAAAGTAATTTGTACACCAAATGTATAATTTATACAATGCGACAAATTATTAAGCATTTTACTGAAAATAGAATTAATAAAAACTTACGATATACGTTTTTCTAGTTAGTGTCATGGTGTACTAGATTTTTAAAGTCTCACATAGGCATAAGTAAAAATGAATAAAAACTTACAAGATATATCTGCCTAGACAGTATCCATGATGTACCAGATTTACATAGGCTTTCCCAGCAAAAAAAAAATTAACTCATAATAAAATTACAGTCAAAATACATAAGAAGTTAATTAGGAGAGTAAATATTTGTATGTTGTAAATATTTAATTAAATTTTTGTGTAATAAGTGTGTGTATTTAAAATTTTAAACAAATATTGGAAATTGAAATGTTTAAATGTCTACTAATTGTTCGTAAAAACAATAATTAACAACAATTTGTTTTCTGTGCATCATAATACAGTTTTTAGAACTAACGGTTTATGTTCGGAGTTTAAACAAATGCGAGCTCTAATTTTCATTGTTTTCTCTACCACAACGTATATGATACAGTAATATTGGAAGTACATAAGCTACATATTCTTATTTGTACATAACATAAGACACCAAATAAGGACAGATTTAGGCTATGTGCCATCCTAGGGTCGTTGATTTTTTGTCTTTGAAAGTGAAAAAAAAAAATCATAAAAATCAATTTCTTTCATAAACATGGCTTCTATAGACATTGATGCAAATGCATAAAGTTTATCTTGGACTACATTTGATCACAAATACTTAAGAATATACGAAAAGAGATTTCTAGGTAATGGTAAACATCGCATCCAGCTAGTCCCGCAAACCTCGAGGGCCTATTACTTCCAATTCCAAGAGTATTGTGTTTTCCAATATAATAAAATTTCATAAATTTGCGGTAAACAACAGCGAAGATGTTCAGGATATTCTCAATTTAGAAACATCTCGCTACTCAATTAACTCTTCAGAGATATAGCGCTCGAAACTTCCCTCTTTTATTTTCACTTTAATGTCAGTATCTTGTTTAACCGAATATGGATAAATTTTGTATATGTACATTCCTGGTATAGGTTTACATTAGTAGTTTAAATTATGTCAAAATGTGATGAAGAGGCAAAATATTTTATTGGAAAAATATTGAATTTTGCTTTGTTAGCTTAATGATACAGAAAATTTTATATGCGTGTAATGTAGAAAATTTGCCATCTCATATCCAAATTACAACGCGTTCGTTGTAATTTGGCATACTACACATATATTTACGTGAGCACATTCGTACATCTCAAGCATGTACTAAAATCCCAAAACTATTGACCAATCTTCACTTCAATGGTATTTATCGTATAATTTTACACAAAAAATACATTAAAAAAACATTTTCTCACGAATGAAGCAACAAATTGATGTATACTGCATAATCAATAAATTAAAAATTAACATACATATATTAATTATAAATCATACAATAATTGTCGCAAATAAAATAATATTACGTAAAAAAAAAATAATTATTTTAATAAAATTGGTCGGTCACTCAGATGATGTATATAAGATGTATAATTAGAAATATATAAAATTTCATAGAAAGCAAATAATCATATCTTGAGGGCATTGTCAAATATATGTATATACAATATTATAATTATTATTATATATTAATACGATTCTACATATATTCATTACACACGTATGTAAAAGTAACCATACAGACAGATTATATTCACTTAATTGACTAAATGAAGTAAAACGGGATGTTCATATTATGCAAGAAACAGCAGCAACACTGTAATAAAATACTAGGTGCTATGGACACTGTGGTTCTAAAGTGAATTCGAATTCACATTTTTAATTTTTTGCCAGAGTTAGTTCTATTACAGTTCAGTATCCACTTTTTGAAACGAAACTTTTTTTGTCGTGATTTCAAACTCGATGAAACGGAAGAACAACAGCAAAACGAGATAACCACATACATCAAAAGTAATATATAATCGAATAAAATGCATAATAATTTTATATTTGGTATCAGTATCATAAGAAATATACCCTACTATCCTACTTTGAAATTCTACGTTGAAATTCATGTTTTTTTTGTATACTTCTTCTATATCAATGAAATTTTAAAGAAAATAAAATTATGTATTAATTAAGAAGCACGATAATGAAACGAGTCGTTTTCACAAGTTTTCCGATTGTGTAGTTAATGGAAATTTCTCTTCGTGATTTTATCTCCATGTTAACCTCGTTATTTATTAAAAAACTGAAGTCTTTTCATTTTAAGCAGCTTCGAAGTTTTATCTTAATACACTTCGAAGGTAGTGCATTCCAAAAATTTAATTTTTGATATAGAAGGAAGGTGTAAGAATGCTTATGAAAGAATAATTTTATAAAATATTTTAATTAATATGAGTTACTCAATTTTCTAATAATTGCTCAAATGTGGTATCATTGAATTTGGTGAGTGGATTTAACTGTCTTTCTTTATTTTGCCCGTTTCAATCCACGCTTATTTGAAGTGGTATCATTGAATTTGGTGAGTGAACTGCTTTTCTGCCTTTAACCCGTTTCAATCCACGCTTATTTGAATTTGAATTTAATCAATCCAAACTTGTCTTCTATACCGATAATTTTCTGCTCTGGTAGTAATTCACTGTATAAATCTTCTGATTAACACAATTTTTTAATGGATTCCTTTAATAGGCCAGAATTTTTTTATAAGAAATTTGATCTGGTTTCACATTTATTTATAATTTACTTATTGATTTGGTAATTTATTCTCACAGCATCCAAAATACCCAATCAAATAATTTTGACCAAGTACAAATCTAAAAGCATATATGA
Source organism: Chrysopa pallens (assembly GCA_020423425.1). NCBI lineage: Eukaryota > Metazoa > Arthropoda > Insecta > Neuroptera > Chrysopidae > Chrysopa > Chrysopa pallens. The sequence goes on along the minus strand of CM035593.1, from coordinate 47,767,247 downwards.
GTAAGAAATTTATTCATTTATTTTTTATTACATTTAGGTTTGCTAAATTGATTTATTTTTATTATTTATAGACACACATAATTTCAGCAAATTATTCAATTTTTATTTATTAAATTTAAATAATAATTATTATTGTAAAATCATTTTTTATTCTGTTTTTTCAATAGTCCAGTAAGAGTAACAATTTTTTATTAACTTCTTAAAATTGACCTTTATATAGATACTATTTATTCTTACGTAATTGGCCTTAATGATGCATTTCTTACAAACGACGCCGGCCTTACTATTTGCAAAATTAATATAAAAATTTTAGTGTACAGCTGTTATGAAAGATGATCTTCATATTGTATGTGTAATTAAAATTAAAAAAAAAAAAATTAAATTAAACTTAGCATATAATACGTATGAATTTTTAAGTGATCTTTTTAAGTGAGTATTCAACAACGATAAATCGGGATGCCATTTGAACAGAAACCTTTAAGTTTGGGTTTTTTACAATTATCAGATTGTGATGATAAACTAACACCTTCTTTAATCGAATATCCGACAAGATAGTTTTTGCATCTTTTTATGGAATTAATTTCTTAATTCAAAAACAAAATAATAGGTATTCATGAATTTTAAACATACGTCCATAATCTTTTTCTCGTTAAAGCTAATGCAACAATTTTCCATAGACGAGAAAGTTGTGTGTCTTGGCATAATTAAACGTCTTACAAACTTCGAAAACTTATTATTCGATATAAATATTGACTTTAGTAAAAATTGTTATTGAGTTCTCCTACAAACTTTAGCAATAACTGAGCCTCGAATTAACATTAACATTTGATAGATACTATTGCAGCATTACATAACTTTGAAAAAATTATCAATGTTATTTAAATTATTAATTGATTACAGAAATCAATAATTTTTACTAAAAACCTTATTTCAACAAAGGTATAAAAAAGGTTAAATGTTCGGTATAATCTGTGTTTACAAACCCAGTTGAAGATTTAACTTATTAAAATTATTTTTTGGCAGTTTTCATTGAAGATCAAAAACTCACTTGCAATAAAAGAATTTGTTTAATTAAAAAAAAAAAAATTGATCTCATTATTTTTACAAGTTTTAGTTTGTTTAATAATTATGAGAAAAAATACTTTCGAAAATACATTGTAATATACAGTTTTTTATGTAGTAAAGTTAATTTATTACATTGTTCGTGGAAATCAATTAAAAAAACATCGAAAATAATTCATAAATGAACAGATTATAGATAACATGATATTTGTCATTGTTTTTTTATTTCCAAAAGTAAAAAATTGTTTTCAATATTTTGGAAAAATAATAGACAGTGTTTTTGATTTCGACTTTGACACTTTTATTCGATTCTTATTGTTGAATTCAAGATATATAATTGAGTTTATTTATACAACAAATTAATTATATTACAATATTTTGTCATGGTTACATAAAACTAAGTATGTACCTCAGTAATCCAAATTTCAATATTTCCCCTTATATTTTCATTAAAATAATCTTTCAATAAATCAATTTTATCATTTTATATTTAATGTATATTCTTTTTTATCCCATAGAAATATAATTTTATGTTTATATAATCGGATATTTCCTATGCTTGTTTGGTTACCTTCAGCATTATTTTATGGTATAGACGGACTTGGAAATGACAGGCGATGTTTTAAAAATCAGAAAATATTTTGGAAACTTTGAATAAAAATATTAAATTCACCACTTAGCTTTTGGAAAAATAAAACCAATAAATGGTGGTGTTTGATTTTATATATTATTTTTTATAATGGCAAATGAATCAATGTTTTTTCTAGAATCCAAAATTGAATGAGAAATGATATTCAATAAAATATTAAGCTACAAAGTTGTGGAGTGAATTGAGTTCAATCGAGGCAATAACATTTTTGTGCAAAAAAATCTAGTTCAATTTAGTTAATTCACAATATGAATAGCACTTATATCTTACGTATAAGAAATAAATTATTTTTGAATGACACAAAAGCCGCTTAAATACAATATTTTGATGCGCATTAAAGAGAAAATAGGGATTGTCAATATGTAGCTCAAGAAACATATAGATGTTTTGTAAAAAGAAAATTATTTTCATTTTATAAGGTAAATGTTACATAAAGTAATTTTCTTCTATAATTTGATTTTCTTATACGATTTCTACGAACGTAGTAGTATTTCACTTTATCATTTATAAAATTTGTCCTGAAGGAAAATATATAGTATTTGTTACAGTGCCTAGAGATTGTTCAGAATTAAATTATATTTTGTATTAACTAACAAAACATTTTACCTCGTTTCTACATTCGAGAGAAAAGCATACTAAATAATTGGATTTGACGATTTTATGAAATATCACGATAGTACAAAGCTATTAATTTTTAGATATATTTTATAAAATATTTTGTATTTTTCCCAGGGTACAAAACATATTAAACATTTGGATTCGATTAAAAGTAATAGTTATTATTAATTTGTAAGCATATTAATGAATTTTATAGAATGCTCTTAGACACACAATCGATAGAAAAGGAAAAATTTGAATAAAACATAAATGAGCCCAAAAACAGTAAATTTTTCGTCTTATGGTACATATATCGATTTCGTTCTGGCGATTTAGTAATTTTGTCCATATATAATTCTGGTAATATTTATGCATTAAATTAAGATGCAAATTTTCATAAAAATCGAATAATCCGTCCACAACTCACATTGCATCCCAAAAAAATTGACATATACGTGTAGGGTACATTATTTGAAACTTCTAATTTTTTAGCTGCAACTGGCGGAATTTTATTTAAAAACAAATTGTAGTCCAAAATGTAAAACTTAAGAGCTTGCTAAATTGATTTGCAAATTTCCCATTTAATAACTAAATTTGAGTCCCAAATGCTACGTAAATCTTAGGTCATTTTTATTTGATCTTACGCATAGCCTTTGGTTACGATATTGTATTTAATTTGGTGGAAATTAAGGTTCATCAAAAGTGCTGGTATGATTTAACTGTCTAACTTCTAAACAATTTTGAATCGAAATTTATCGATATATAAAAACTTTCCTCAGGAATCAATAAGTTTAATTAGGCAGAACCCAGATATCCACCTAAATTTAGTAAAATAGTAAATGGAAATTTTGTAAGATTTTTTTTTAAATCTACAAAAATATTTCGTTGAACCAAAGCTATAATTTGGAATGTTTCAAGCATAAATGAATGTGAATTTAAGTTTTGGTTAAAATGCAATAGCACGTGAAATCGTGTAAAAAAGACACTCTCACTTCAGGTCGTGAGAGCAAAAAATATAATTTTATCGAAATTTTGATTCAAATGGTTCAATCATTAAAATATATATACCAGTATAAACATTTTTAAGTGCTCTTATTTTACACTAAATGATATTCTGTAATAATTTCCATAAAACTTTCAACTAGTTTTTTCTTGTTTGTTTTTTGTTTTTCATTATCACACAGATTGCAATGTTATTTACGTTATTATATAATGAAAAATAATGGTAGAAAAAAATAATATGTAAAATACAATGTAATTTATTATAAAACCTGAATTATGATAAAATTTATGATCTGTTATAATGTCAGCCGGATGTCCGTTTATATGCGTCCTGTTGGATATAACACACATTATACTGCATTATTTATTGCATTTATCTGTGGGTGCTTAGGTGTAAATTACAGAAAATTTTATATTAATTAAAGGAATAAATATTGTAAACGTTTTCCATTGTGAAATAAAAGCTTTAATATTTCAAAGATAATGAACATTTTTTTTAATATTCTGAATGTAAATTAAATTAAATTTCGACTTGAAGTTAAATGACAAGTTCTGAGGCGACAAAATTTTTGTAATTTAAACACCTTCTTTCACCAAAATAATTTCATATGAAAGAATATCTAAATGATGGATTATACTTCAAAACTTGAAGTACTTCACAGTTAAGAAAAAAAAATAAAGCTTTTCTTTAAAAAAATGTTGCTTCATTAGCGATGTACTTAAAATATATTCCTCAGCTCTATTTTGAAAATTGTTAATGTTCATAGTGGAATAAGCCTGTAAAAATAAATTCTCAGGCACCATAATCTCAGTTTTCGAAATCCAGCATTTTCAGACACCCAAGGTTTTTGGTGCATTTTTTAAATTTTACAAGTAAATTTTTCAGTTTCACTTACATTTTACCACTTTCAGTACGCTTAAAGAACAAAATTTGTACCATTTTATTGCAAATGATCTCTTGCAGTATTTTATATATGAATATGTAAGAAAATTAAATTAAATCTCTCGTAGATCTTAATTGCTTGATCTGAAATTTTAGAAACAAAACAAACCTAAAATTAAGTCTACTAACAGATGAATTTTATTCCAATTTACTTATCAAAGCTGAAATACACCTCTGGCTCATATAAGTTAATTTTATTAAAAAAAAAAATTTATTGACTACCTGTTATATAACTAAGATCAATATCAAAAATTTTTTTTATTTTTTATTATTGCCAGTAAAATAGTTCAATATTTATGTATTCACTACATTGCAAATAAATGTATCAAATTAAATTAAAATTTAAGGTTCTAGAAACATATCGAACGATAAAATTTGATAAATAGTTATATAACATATTTACAAAAAAATTAAAATTCGTGTTTCTCGAAAAATCCAAGCAAGATAATAATTGGTCTCGTGTGGTGTTTACAATTAAAATACATATTAATTATTATTTGTAAAAGATTATTTATTGGATTTGTAAGTCGAAATTTAATATACCAAGCCGGCAAGCTCATTAAATTTCTGTCATTATTTAAATAATTTGTGTTTTAAAACAATAACCTTTTGAGCTTTTACTAATACATGGTCTTTTCTTTTCTTTCTTTTTTTTTGTTGGATATTGTAAGTCTGTTATAGGAGGATATGTCTGAGCTCAGCCATCTGAGCCAATAATGTTCACAACACTACATAAATTGGTATTTTTATAATACCGATAATAATTCATACTTTTATGTAACACAGAAAACAAAAGTACAATATTTAAAAAAAAAATAATTACTGTGACATGCTTGTATAGAACTGTACTACACACGATATGATGTAATTTCGCGATATACACACACAAAAAAATGTCAAAACAATAAAATTAACTAAATAATGGTCCATTTTCATTTTTTTATGTATTTACGTACGAAGAGAAACTTTTTTAATATTATTTCACCAAACAAATTCAAATATCCGTTCGTTGTTTATTAGTTTTTTGTTATTTATTTCGCTTATAAAAAAAATATATGGAATTATCGTTAAAGACATCTATGTACAAAGTTGATTCTAATAAAATTAAAATATTTTTTAAAGTAAAACTTTTATTTAAATTTTAGCCAATGAAAAAACCACATTTTTCATAAGCGTTTTTGTTGCTATCGATTTCTGTGGTTATTTTCAATATATAGTTTTCTACCCTCTAGAAAGGGTAGTTAACAATCTCATGACAAAAACACCCATATAGCTGTTGTTTCTTTAGGTCTTTTCTACTTACTGTTAAATTTTCAAGTCAACCCGAGGTATTTGGAAAATTTCATTTTTTTTTTTTATCTGATTGTTTAAGAATTAGAAAAAAAATTTAAACCTACTAGGTAATCAAAAACATAAAAAAAAAAGGTTTCTCAATTCGACTGCGTATATATATTTTTTTATGTGTGTTCATGAATAACTTCGTTTTTTATGAATCGATTTTGATGATTCTTTTCTTGTTGAAAAGGAGATATCCCTAGGATGGTGCTAAAACCAGGAGAGAGAAGGGGAAAAACAATTTTTGTGACTAAATTTAATCCAAATGAAAAATTGTTCGTGGTTGTATACAACACTCAAATGTAAAAAATAAAAAATTTTGAATAAAAGACCCGACTTCAAAAATATTTACTAAAATGTTTAATTTAAAATTATTTTTTAGTTTTTAGTTCATTTTTTTGAAGCGGATATTTTTTTAAATTTTTTAAATCTTTAAGTGGTATTACACTTTTGTTTGCACACTTTCTTCGCTTATTAAATCATCGACAAGAAAAAATTCAATTCTGTAATTAAACTACTAAATCTAGGTGCGTGTATATAGAGGTAAATTTTTCTATCAAGATGTATACTTAATTAATTGTGTGGGAGTCAAATTGTTATTTTTCAATTATTTTAAATGGTATTATGAAATTAAATTTTTTTTTTTTATTTTACCAGCCTAATTTTTTATTTATTATGTAAGTATTTATACAAATAAAAGGAATAATATTTGTAAATAGATTAGAATATTTCGTCATGTTTACTTAATTGTTATGTGCTTATGCATTTTTTCGGTACAAAAAATACGAAAACAATATGAAATTAATTAATTTTTTATTGACTAAAGTCACCAATAATTTAATTTGTTTGATTAACATAAATCTTTTGTTAATATATTCATTTGTCAATATATTAATTAATAATTTATTAAATTCTAGTAATTTTAATAGATGTTAATCACTTGCAACTAAAAATTAATTTACACTGTGTCATAATTATATGGGTAGAGATTATAATATATTATGTATTATTTATTCTATTGGCACAAGTTCTTAACACATTTTCATAACACCAGGTCATTCAGGCGCCTAGAATTTGAAAGATTCTGCTACATGGAAGCTCCAGTTTCAGACAATTACGATAAAGTTTTTATTATTGATAATTTGGCCATTATCAGAGCTTCCGTTCAAAATAGAAATTGTTTTTTTCAGTGATTTTCTCATAAATTGAATGATTTACCCAATGAGTCAGTTTTGTAAAAAGATCTGCAGACTTAGATGATATATATAATATCGATGATACATTTCGTAGTTTTTGAATCTAAAAACCATACCAAGTTTATGTAAAAGTAAGGAATAAGGATGTAAATGTTTGGTTGATTTAAAGAACGTATAAACCAAAATTATGTGGTCTATTTATTTATACATTTAAAAAAAATTAATATCAACTAAATTACGATATCCGAATAACCGCAATATTCATATCTAATTTATATGCTTATTAATCTACATCACTGTTATTTTTTTAGTATGTAAGATACATGAAAAGTTTTAGTTGTAGATTTATTAAATAAGATATGGAAAAGTGCATTGTAATTTCATAATATTTATTTTTTTACTTTCATATCCAGCATTATGTAGATCAGTGAAGTTTCACAAAATTAATCGCTTTAAATAAATTAATATCCGTTATACGAACGTAAAATAACATGCGTCATAACAGCTAACAGTGTTAATTGTTTCAATACCGGACGTATGATTGAAAAGCTTTGAACTAATCTTATTAATAAAATAGACTAAATATACATTCCATACAGTTATAATAGTTTGTTATATAATAATATATAGGATTATTATAATTATATGTTATATATGAACTGAAATTGTAACAAAATAATTAAAAAGTTGTTTCTTTTTAAGACATAAAATTTTTTTTTTTTTTGAATTTTACGTTTTCTTCTACCTTGAATAAAAGTTTAGTATTCATGGAACTCAATTGACTGATTTTGCTCATTCATGAACTTCAGCTTACTTTATAGATTTAGATTAGATTAGGCTAGATTAGGATAGTGTTTTAAATTATGAATTCCAAGTTCCAAACGTTGGACTGAATTTATTTATATATTTTAACTGTGTATGTCGGATATAAAGAGAATTGTTTTTTATTTCAAACAGTTGTTTTTATAAACACTATTTTTCCCAGTTTTCTTGCTATACTATAATGAGCTATTTCGATATGATTAAGATATCAATCATATATTATTGACATGAATGTCATTTGAAGATTTTCACATTTCATTTGTAATTTAATATTAATGACGTGAAAGAATAAAGTAATTAATATTATCGTTATTAAAAATCAAAATATTAAAATGTAACAACACACCTTTATGTCTATGCTTTTAACACATACAGAAAAACTGAGAGTGAGATTGATCAGTTAAGAGATAAGTATAATAGCTACTATATACGGTTTTTCATAGAGAATATACAAAAAAAAACCAATGTATGTCTCTATTCAAAACATCAGCAATCATTTGTAAATTTTTCTAATCTACAACTGTTTGAAATCATTCCAAGTTTATGAAAATATTACATAAAAAAATTCAATTGGAATAAAATGAAAAATAAAACTTGTTTAACAACTCTTTCGAAGAATATCTCATTCAATATGACATTTGCCAGTTTATTTTAAATATTCTAAGCAATAATAATTCGTATAGAATCTGAAGTACGGATATTTCGCCTGAAATGCTTGCAAACAACCAAATAAATTGATCTAGAGATTGAAATTAATAGTAAACTACACTTTCAGGATGTTCACTATATTCTGAAATATTTTTGTTTCGAACTTTTCAAGGCAAAATTTCAATTTAATCATTGATAATTCCCATTCGTAATAAATATATGTAATTTTTTTAGATTAGAGATAAAATCTTAGAAATGCATATCATAATCAATAAATATTTTATATTTAAATTGCTATTACATTATTGCTATAAATATTAGTATCAAAATTAAGTGTTTTTTATCCGTCAGAAAATTATTGAACATTTTCAGCCATAAAATGGACATTTTCTAGTATCTGACAAAAATTTACCAATATGTAAGTCGAAAATAGAAACGTAATCAAAGAGTGATAAGAAAATTATGGTATTGAATAGCTGACTCTAAATTAACCTGTATTAAGTATATAAAACCGAAAGTTTAGATATTTAAAAATATCCCACTATCCTTAATAATATGACATTTACATGTGCTTTTGTAAAAATATTCAATTAAGGTCCATTCACACATATCAGTTGCAATACAGTTCAGTCACCGGAAAGTCTTAGTCAGAGTATCAGTTCAGAGCACCGACCAGTCTATCTGTCGCGTGTCATTTCAGTAACAGTTCAATATTCGTACTATCCTTGTTAATCCGTACTATCCTTGAATGATTTGTGTATTCCACCACTAACACACCACAGAAAATTGTTAAAATATCAGTCAGTCAAATTGTTAAAATATCATTGGCAACTAATTATAAATTGACGGTACTGTAATTGAATCAATGCGACTGATCTTTGACGGACAAGTGCAGATACCCTCCATAAGATTGCACAGAAGAATATTATTTCTTATTGAGGCGGAATGATTGACGTGACGTGACTGTGACGTGACGGATGTGTGAATATAATTTTAACTAATAATCATATTATTTGAATAATAATTTGAGTTAATTAAAATTTTACGAAGTTCAAAATTCCATACCTGGAGGACAGAATGAACTTATCGCTTCTAACATGCAACCGTTTCAACTTTTAGGACATGATTTCTAAAAGCGTATTATTCTGAATGTGTATGAATCTATAATAAAATCAATTTGTTTTTAAGAATTATGAAAATTAACATACAAATACAAAATTTTGGTAAAAAGAATTGTAATCAATGTAGTGGTATACTGTCGAACGAATTTCAGGTTCATAATATGGTCACAATGAACATTGCAGCATTTTATAGTACAAAAAAATATTTGTTAGGTATACATTTTTTAATTTAATGTTTTTTCTTTTTTTTTTTTATATAAAAATAATCAAATTAATTGTACAATTTACTCAATATATAACACAAAATTCTATAATTTTATAACATATTTCTAAATTTTAAATAATAATATAATAATATTATAGTGTTATTATTTTTGAAAATAATAATATTTATTTTAAATTTTAAAAATTACTCAATGAATGGGTTTTTTAAAAAACAATATTATATGTTTTGTTTAAAAATATTACCAAGGATAAAGAACATAGCTTTCTGAGCCATAGTCATACGATAAAATTGTAATTAGCATGACAATTGTTTATCCAAGTTGCTGACAAATTCCAATTATTTTAAATTCCATTCAAATTTTTCAAAAGGGTAACCAAAACAGAGCTTGATATTTGTTGACCTTGGTAAGTTTTGATAATATAAATTAAAAAGGACTATCTAAATATAGCAATGTCAAAATTCTCATATTCTAAATTGACACATTTTTTAAACATTACATTTTACTTGTGCAATTAAATGATTTAAAATTTTTGAAGTGAAACTTTATTAGAATCGTTGTGATTGGAAACTCGATGAAACGAAAATGCGTTGCAATAAAGAAACAAACATACAAATGTATAGGATGAAGTCGGCGAGATAATGAGATAGAATTTGACTGACTGATTAGTATTTCGTAACCATAGAAACGATAAAAACGATTTGAAGCACTGTGGAAACAAACACTTTCAAATATTAAATATTAAATAATTTTTAAGCTTGGTAAAAGCTTGATAAACCTTACATTTATCCTAATACTCCTGATACTCAATATCCATTTCAATCTATCGTAGACTACTTTTCAAAAGTTTCACTTCTACCGTGGGTGAATTGCACTCGCGATAGTGTACATAGAATTTTAAGAAAATCGTTTGTGCATAATTTTTTTCTAATTTTCTTGCAAGATTTAACCCGAAATATAAAATAAAAGCTTTTAAAAACACTAGAAAATTACTATCATGTTACAAATAATCAATTATATTATAGCTTCCTTATACCTAATAGGTAACTAAGAAACAAAAAGTATATTATTATTGTTAGTAATTTTAGCAGCCACATGTGGTTAGCAAGTAATCTAAAAAAATTAAATATAAATTGACATTTATATTAATTATACATCATAGCTGGAAATTATTATACTAATTAAGTGAATGGCAAATTCTCTAAAATATAGTACTGACGTGTTTGTTATTCGATATACCTTAATGTATTTTTTTTTACTACAAATTATAAGAACAATCAAATAATTGAGTTGGATATTATTGATGTTTTCTATAAAATTCATAGTGGTTTCTTGTATCTATGATGTATTTTCAAGTAGATCAAGACTAGCAATAAAAATTATATGAACAAAAAGAACAACCTTCAAAAAAATGAACTAAAAAGTAAAACATAATTTTAACATAAATTAAAAACTTCTATAAATACCAACCAATCAATTTTTTAGCTGAAGTTTAAATTTTTGGCACCGGCTTCGAAAGGTCATTGTAAATAAGAAAATTATTTATAGAAGTTTTCAATTTAAAATTATTTTTCACTTTTTAATTCATTATTCTCAAGGCTGTTGTTTTTATTAAATTTTTTATTTTCTACTTTTTAGTTTTCTAAACATCTACGAAAAAATTTTTTGGATGAAATTTAATCTCTATTTTTTTTGCCTTATTTTTTCTCCTTTTTGGGATATTACATCCGGGTACCTCCTTTCCAACAAAACTAGAATCATTAAAATAGATTTATAAACGACGAAGTTATCCACGAACATAAAAAATATATACGTTGTCGAATTGAGAAACATTTTTAGTTCAAAAAGTCGATAAAATAATAAATAAAAATATCCTGAATAATTCAGGTTTAAACTGTATATAACGAACTGGAGTAGATTTTAGTTTATATTTTTCGATGTGTATCACATTATTTAAAACAAGTAACCAATTGACATTTTCATCGAATAAAGAACGAGTAACTATTAAAATATTATTTATTATCGCTAGTTGTTTCGTCATTGAACAAAAATGACACTGAAATAAAAATATTGAAGGATTTGATTGCCTGTTTATTAACTAATTTCTAACAAATGAACCAAAAATTTATAAATAATTTTTAATTCAAAACTTGAATATGAATATGAATAGTTTCAATGTAGTCAGTTTGATGGGTAATTGGTCACAATGCAATTACTAATGGAATAATTAAATTAAAAATGATTTTTTACTTTTAAGTCAATAGTTTTGACGATAGTTTTATTATGAAAAAATTGTCCGTATTGTACAAAACGAATAAAGTTTGTCCCTTTAGTCATACACTAAAAATTTATTTTGCTCACCCTTTTTATAATTTGGAAGCTTCAATCATTTGAAAATTGCCGCAATGAAGGAAATCAATCGCAAATTTAATAAAACAATATTTTTGACTTTTAGATCATATCAATGAGAAAACAATTCTGTATTATTTTCTCTTATTAAAATTTTTGATTATAAAAATTTTTTTCTTTGTGGTTTATTATAAGCATCACGATTTATATTCTTCATTAATTATGTAACAATTATCATTTTGTCCATCTTAGTCCGTCCGAGCACTTGAAATTAGAAAATTTTGATGAAATATACATCGGTATATAGATAGATAGCTGCTAGAAATAATAAAATAAATAACATGTAAGATGCATTTCTTTATAATCTAGTCTAGTCTCACGTCGTCATAAAAATAATAAATATTGTCTCACGTGAATCATGAATATTATATAGTATATGTAATATTAAATAAAATACGTTTTATAGTTTGTTAAGTTATGTTCCAAATTTAATTTTACTTATTTAAAAAAAATTCCGTTTTTTTAATTGTATTCAAACTATTAAGTATACGAAAAAATGTTATATACAAAAGTTGTTTGTTAATTATTGTATGTGAATAAATAAAATTACACACTTTAATTTTTTTTTAACCATTTAATTGTATCCTATTACGCGACATGTTTGTATGTTCCTTCATATTCAACTGCATCCGAAACATGTCCCATCATAGGATATGATAGAGATTAAACAAAAATTAAAATTTTAGTGAGTTATTTATTTATGGAAAACCACAAATTAAAGCTCTCGACCATGAAAACTTGTATTGAAAAGTAAACACTTTATTATTTACACTTTTTCCATTTCCCCCGCCGTTTAGAAGTTGTACTTTTAAAATACGAGCCACGCAGTCATTGATGCATTAATGTGAATGCAAAATTTGTATAACTTCAAACAGTTTTCGGTAGAAATTCGACAACTTATCAAAATTTTGTGTCAATCGACAATTTTCGAGTTTTGAAGCCACAACAATACAGGAGCTGATTTTTTAAATGTGAAGATTATAAAGGTAATTGATTAAAAATTGAAATAACAGCGTAAACAATAGTGAATACCTTAATCACCGGTGAACGAATGCAAAAATAAAATCTCACAGACTTCAAATTGACTCTAAAAGATATCCAAAAATTTATTGTAGATCGCTTTATTTTGTGGAACTTCATATTCAGATTTTGAAATAATAAAACTTCAGATTTTTAGGTCCACTACATTTATAAAATGTTTGACATGATTCGTCCATATAGACATTTTCAAAAAACTGCAGTATTATTATTACTTTTTGAGTTAAATATGGCATATATTTTTATGACATTTTTTTTTTAAGAAGATGGATGTTACCAACATAATCAAGTTTAAAAAACAAATCACGGTAAATACTTTTTGTTAAAATTTTTGATAAAAATCAATAAAACAGTCAAAACAGTTAAAAAGAATAAAATGAAATAAAGGTAACTCAAAGTAAAAAGTGTACAATTTGTATGCTTATTGAATTATATAGGAAAATGTCTAGTAAAAGTGGATTCGGTCATTAAGTTCTACGGACGATCCTTTTTGGTGATTGTTCCCATCTTGTTATGAAATGTGATTTTGCTGGGTCGGATGTTTGGCAAATGCTGATTCCCTTATCTAAATTCCCCCATTTGACCAATGTATAAACCAGGGTAGTCTTTCAACTTATATACTCCTGACTTGTTTATCGCTGTTACTTTTTTGTATATTGTAAACAATCATATCGCCTAGCTTTATTGGCAACTACATCTAATAAAATAAAAAAGGAATTGGAAAAACTGGTAAGAATGGGTAATAAAGCTCAGCGATGTGATTATCGTTATTATAATATATTCATATTAAAATAACGATATCATGTGAATAGATACTAGGTTATTTTTACATGTATACGTAGACAATCTCTTCTATTTAAACATTTCCTGTCCGTCGCAATGATAATAATATTAACCACAAAAAGAACTTATAGTAAATTTCAACAACATAGGTATGTATGTATATACATAAAAGTACAATAAATATACTTCTAGTAACTACTATATAGTGGCCTTTTACTTTCATTCTAGTTCACAGTTCAAAATTATTTACAGCAAATTAAAAAATTATTATTATTATTATTATTGTCTGTCTGAGTACCTAATATCTAGTAAATGTGTAGACTGTTGCAGTTATTATGGATGCTGTGTTAATAACATTTACATACATATACATTTATTTCATGTGAAATTACTTCTTACATTACATACAAATATTGATAGAATATAATAGACTTATACATAGATTAAATTATAAAATACAATTTTTCCCTGCCTGCCTGTATGTCCTCGATAATATCCAAAACTTGTGAACAGATTTTGTGTCTCAGAACTGTAGTAAGACAGATTTCTGAGGATCTTTTCAATGTTTTAGTCTAGCTTATTGTCCGATGAAATCGATGTCCGCTTGTAATATATTATAGAAAATAAAGTTAGGAATCCCATTAAAAAATAAGATAAATTGACCCCGTTGATTCGATAAACAATTAAAATAAGTGACAAATTAAAAGATTATTTTCATGTATATACTATAGTGAGTGAGTGTATGTATAAACCGTATATAGTATGTGTTACATTATAAAAATATAGCTCTCAAGCTTGGTACTGTATGCGTGTTATACATTCGAAAAATGTGGGTAATAAGCTAATACTTTTGCCGCTGGAATTTCCGATCTAACAACGTTAAATTATATACAATTCTGAGACTTCTATTTTGACTGATAATGTAATGTACAAAAAAATTAATTAATGGTCTAGCGCAAGAAATTTACAATCATTGTTAAGATCATTGAAACATTGTACAGCACAAAATTGAAACATACTTTCATATACAGTCCCGACTAGAAATTTTTGACTGCACCCATTTGGGGCCCAATAGGGTTTCCCAATTGGGATTCTACGTTGGGATGTAACGCAGATACTACCTTGGGCACCAATCGGGAAATCCCAATCTGTTCCCTGTTGGGCTAAACCTGTGTGTGCCACTTAGGGCAGTCCCGATCTGTTCTTTATTGGGTAATACCTATGCGGTCCCACACAATAAACTCGTAATAAAACAAAGTGCAAATTGACTTACAAGTATTTTTATTAATAATTTTTAATATAAAAAAAAAAAAAATTGATTTTCAACAGATTTTTCGAAACTTTTTTCCACGAATAAACTTTTCGTTGATTAATTTAATGAGGTATCAACAACACAATTTTTTTCGGAATCAGAACTATTCGGTCTTGTTTTTTTGTATTTTGGTTTAATTTTTGTATTTTCGTATTTTTCATTGAACTTCCTTTAGAATCAATCGATGAAGATTTATGTTCATAGAAGAAACGCCAGTATTAGAAGAAATCTTGCTTTGATCTTAGATGATAATGATGATCCAATAATTTAAATTTTTTCTAGCTTTTTTTTTGGAGACTCAATCTCGTTCTTAGTTTCTTCTTCGCAAAGCCCTGTAAAAAATAACCATATTTTGTAATTTTCGAAATTTCGGCGCATCATAGGGAGGTGGCATGTATTTACAATAAACCGTTTGGTCGTGTTTGTTTCATGTCAGCCAAGAACTTCGAACAATATCGATATCATTATCGGAATTTTTTCCCAAAAAAAGCATTAACTGTTATTTAGATTTGTTTCTGAAACAAAACAAAATTCAAAAGATTAATATATCAATTACAAGCACTTTAAATGGAAGTAAAAAGATTTCATTTTTTGCAATTACTTACATAGTATCAGAAGATATTGAAAAAGAAGTTAACACAAAATTATTTCTTAAACAATCACTAATTTTTTAACTAAACGTTTAAAAATAAACATCAATTGATTCAGAACTTATTATATATTTAATGTCGAAATAATCAGCTTAATTTTTTCGTTTTATTTCTTCACATTAATATTTAAAAAACTTTCACATTAAAATACACATAAAGATTTATTCAACAATCTCAATTCAAATAATTAATTGCTATCGCTTCCCAAGTTCTGATAATAAAACAAAATTAACATTTTAAAATGAATTTATGCAAGTTCGTTCACTGCACTACGACGTACAATCTACAGATTTAGACTTGTTAATAACTTTTTTTGTTGGAAGTAAACATTATTTTTAGACTGAGAGCCCGTGATCGCCAGTCCTACCACATAGTATAAAGGCTAAAAAATTTTCTGTGCAAGTACCCTACAGCAGGTAAGAAGGTTTGGATATTATGAATCTCGAACCGTGGTGGCTTTGGCAGGTAACAGTTAGCAAAGGTGAGCATAATTGCTGCCCAAAAACATAGCATAATGCGCAATTTTTTAGTATGTTCTACAGGATACTATTTATTAGAATATCCGAACTTCAACTATGTCTGGAAGAATGTTAGAACTTTTGAAACTGTTTGGTCGTTTGGAAAACATCTTTGAATAGTTGATCAAGTAACATACATAAAAATCAGATTTTATATTATAACGTAAGTTGAATTATTATTTATTCAAGGCATCTGGCAGGGGGTTGCCACCCTACAAAATGTCTGGCAACGGATGGTATGATATTCTAATAGTATCCTGTAGAACATACTAAAAAATTGCGTATTATGTTATAATGTTTTGGGGTAGCAATTATGCTCATCTTTCCTACCTGTAACCTGTCAAAGCCACCACGGTTCGAGATTCTTATTAACCAAACCATCTTACCTGTTGTAGGGTACTTGCACAGAAAATTTTTTAGCCTTTATTCAATGTGGTAAGACTGGCGATGACGGGCTCTCCCTCTATTTCTTTTGGGTGACGTCACTAAACACGTGTGACAGTACATATATTAACCTTGAAACTATATCACTGTAATGCTTGTTAATCATCACTATGTTTTATACACATCACATAAAAATATATAATTTTTTTTTTTTTTAATTAAGACATGTCTTTTTTATTTAGCATTTTAAGAGATGTGCATTTTTTTTTTTAATAGAGAAAAGTTTGTAACTATACAACTCTCAATATACTCCCGAACACTATCTAATGAGTAATTTTGTAACAAAACACTCTATTCAAAATATTCAAAATATTCAAAATAAAAATTATAAAAGAAAGGCGAAAAGTACAAAATCTTTCACATTGGGCTATCCCATTATGTTCCCAAAAGGGTCAGAGTACGGTAAAACCAAAATGTTGTCATTAATTTTTGCATTGGGTTTTCCCAATCAATTCCCAATTATCGCCCAGACAAAAAAAAGAACTATTAGCATTACTGATTTTTACTTTGGGCTGTCCCAATAAGTTCCTAATTGAATCCTAGTGCAGTAAAACCTATATTAAATTATTTTTCTGGATTGGGATTTCCCGATCAGTTCCCAGCTAGTTACCGTTAAGGACAAACTCACCTCCAATTATTTATTTTTAAATTGGGCTATCCCAATAGGTACCCAATTAGATCCCAACCGGGATAAGCCTTTTGGGTAAGCCCTTGCATTTCCCAATTGGGCCCCAATATAAGTATTGGGATAATTTCTAGTCGGGGTAATACATTTTTACAAGGATGATAGATATATTCTATCCGAATAGTTTATATAGAAATATTATTATTATGTCTATATATTTTACCTTAATTTCTCCCTCATTTGATTTTCATTTAACTATGCTAAAAGGGTATACGCATAGCTGAACCGGTCTACATAGTCTTCTTTATAAGATACATTCTAGCACAGTAATGTGAAGCTGTATAATTTATTATAACTTTTATCTGTAGAAAGAGAATTTACATACAAAATTTGTTATGTATATTCCATACATTATTTTCTTACACAGCTTCTTAGAGGGCTCAAAATAGAAATATACAAATAAGTAGAATGAATGACAAAATTGTGGCACTAGGTAGTGTTATTTTAGGTTTTAGTTGGTATTAAATATTTCAGTTTGTGAAGCTTATTATAATTTGAGAGTTTAATATTCTTTTTCATTTGGTAATACGGTTTTATAATTAATACCTTTCAGACATTTTCGGATAGTTTGATACCGATTATGTGTAAAATAATACTATAGGTATCCCCTTTGAAATTTTTTTCATAATCAAATTGATACAGTCGTCTAATTATAGAAAACTGAAAATATCCAAAGTTACACTTCCTTCAAAATATATTAATTTGGTATTTTTTCCAAAAAAATCTTATGAATGTCTGGTTGAATGCTCAAAGGCAAGAGTTTACTGATGACTTGGACCAAAAAATTGGAAGTCTTTATTTTTTATCATTTTATTGTTTCGAACAAAGTGAACATTTATGTTTCGAAAAAAATAATTTTAAATTTAAAACTTAAATAAAAATAATTTTAAATTTATACTTGTAGAAATAATAATCTTCTTTTGTCAATTATCTACCTTTCGAAGTCCACTTTTAGTTAAGTATGATATTGAAGCCGATTTCGAAAAGTAATTGTCACAAGAGGATTATTTTTAAATTAAAATCATTATTCTTGAGTTGTTTTGCAACTAAAACCTTGGCTTTTGGATGATATACAATCCCTGAAAATTGTTAAGGGCTGGAATGTTTTCTTTCAATTTTTATGGAAGCAATCAAATGAAAATCATTCTATCAAATCAGTTTCTAAAGGCAGAGTTCTAAAGTAACAAAAATGAAAACAAAAATCAGATGTATTGATAACCTTTTCCGTTTTAGAAGTTGGTTGAAAATACTCATTGACATACAAAGTAATACAATTTCACTTGGCCTGACATATATAAATGCCATTCAAATTGTTTACGTAAACAACGTATTTTACCCGGTCTATATAATACCTGGCGAAACCCCTCTCTCATTTGATTTTAATTAGAGATATGAATAGGATTACTTGTTTATAGTTCTCATGATAATAATAATAATAATAATATTAATTAATTAATGTGTGATAATTTCATAAGAAAGATTTGTTATCTTTTAATATACATTATAATGTAGCTGTAGTGTTAATTATCCAGAATATGTATTCATGTGTGTATACGGTTCGTCATTATTAAATTTTGCTTATTTTGTTGTCTTTAATTTTAAAGTAAATTTACAACTCAAATAACCACAAAGATATTAAAATAATAATACAATATATAAACATAAACAATTCATGTTGAGAAAGACCTTTTAAGGTCAGTTCAATAATATTAAAATTTCTTGATTTGCTTGTAATAAATGTAAAGAAAAACTTACAACTTATAGTGTACTATTATGTGTCTATTTTTCTTTAATTGGATTGCGAATTTTGTTGCGTTATCGACGGAGTACTATTATGTCAACAGGGGCAGACAGGCTACACGAGATGAGAATGATTTACCAAAGAAAGAAATGAATACGTGTTATGAGAAAAAATAATCTGAATAAAAAATATAATTAATTTTAATTGAATTATAAATATAGTTTGAACTAATGTGACACTAAGGTGATAAATAAACATAACGGGAATAAAGGTTGTAATTGTTGTTTTCTCTTGATTTCAGGTATATTTACATATTGTAAATAACCCATACATAATTTTAATAAAACTCATTATTTCAGAGCAAACCTAATTGGTTTTTATTTTCATTTTTTCCTACATCACTCATACAGTTATATAGAAAAAACTTATTATACATATACATATGTTTTCTTTTTGCCTATTTTTACTAATACAAGCTATTCCAAATTTTAAGGACAAAAAATTCGAAAATATGTCGTGTTGCCGTGAGAAAAGAGAATTTCGTTATTAATGTAAGATAGATTTTGTAAAAGATGTCCCGAAACGAAAGGTAAAAATTTTTCTTTCATAAACTTCATTAAAATTTGAGCCATTTAATGCTCATAAAATTACCACATTAATAAATATCGTTTTTATTAAATAAATTGACCAAATTCCTTATAAAACTGCTGTTTGTTTTAACAATTTCCCTTATTGCTTCATTTTTGTTGCGACGGCAGCAGTAGACTAAATACCCAAGGTGCAATTGTATGGGGTTTGCATGGTTTTTTATTATAAGCTCGTAAAGAAATATTGCCAATTCTGTTCTCGATTTCCGAAGTAAAAACAGTACCTTTCTATCAAACAGTAAAAATTTAAATAAATATGTTTGCATTATTTTATTAATAACAGATGAGAATTAAAAAATTATTTTTCACACTTACAACTAGGTAGACGAATTTTTTATTTAAATTAAAAGTATATTGTTATATTTTAAACTGCCTCGAAGATGAAAGCTAAAAATTTAGGTTTAAATAACATTCCGTATACAGCCTTAACATCTAAGCCCATTAAAAAGAATATAAAAAAAATACAAATCAACACAAAAATAGGATATGTATTCAAGGAATATTTTGATAATCCTGCATTCAATAGCAAAGATAGACACTAATCACCAAGCATAATATACTTTCCATTCAGAAAAACATATAAAATTTACATACTGAATCAAATATAAAATCTAATTTATTGATATACAATAATAAAAACATTTAAAAGCATTTTAAACAAATACTATACCTACACAGAATACCCACTTACTAGGTACTTTACAAACGGTTTTTACATCTATGAAGAAAAAAATAAACATTTATAAGTATGCAAGAAAAGACTATTATTACATTAATTTATAATTAACATTAATATAAAAATGTACACCTAAATATTCAGGGCCGAATCATTTTTCATTTGTGTCTCATATACATTACCATTGGATATAATAAATATGATGACTTGAAAAATATTGAGTTTATAATAATTATTCCAAATAAGAATGGAAAACTAAACAAAATTATAGAAATGTAATGAGCTCAAAAAATGAACTAATATATTTACATTGTAAAATATTTACATTGTAATATCAGTTAAAAATAAATGTTTCCATGAATCTTCCAAAAATTATAGGTGTAGTTATTTAGTGATCAAAAGATTAATTTCGCATTTTACAGCCAAATCAAAAAGATTAATTTTAAAGCTATTTAAAATTTTTAGGACTATGTTTTTAAGGTTTTTTTTCTTTAATTTTAAGTTACTTTTCAACTTTTTCTACTACTAGAGTTTTATAGTGACTACAGTTGGTATATATTCAATCTATACAACAACAGTACGCAGCAATCCTAAATGATCACCCATCCATGCTGACCATACAGGACTGTGTCTGTTGTTGCTTAACTTTGGTGATCACTTTTCATCGGTAATTACGTTACGTCAGTGGGGGGTCAGTGTTTTTAAGGGTTATTGAAAAATAAATATTGTGAAATATAATAAATCAAACTTAGTATTTCAGTACTTGATTAATGTGTTTACATTTTTACCTGAAAACATTATTATAAAAAGTTTCAAAAGAACTTTATTAGAATTTTGTATATGCAGTAATTTGAGAATAAAAATAATCCATAATAATGATGTCATTAAAATAAAAATAAAACATTATATATATGGAAGAAATCATTATTGCACTTGTATTTAATCTATTTTATTAACTAAACATGTAAAAATGATAAGACATTCAGTGAAATATCAATTTAGAGAATTGAAAATTTTTATTTTCTTTACGCTTGTGTCGAAGGAGTTTCTTTTGGGGTATCAAATCTCATATCTCGTTGTCTCTCCCTTTACTTTCTGCTGATGAAAAGTTTTTTTTTTTTTTTTTTTTTATCATTCCGAATCTGTAGATGCTAATATAAAAACTTAATGATAAAAAGAAATATTTTTTTTCTTCAAAAGGTAAAAATAATTTTTGCAAACATAAAATTGAAAATAATGTGCCACTTATATAAATACTATTGCAGATTATTGACAAGTAAAAATAAAAATAAAAATTATATGTAAATCTTTTACTACTTCCATTATTCCAAGTTTTATGCGCATTCTTGAAACTGATACAATATTTGTGTAAAATTTTTAAACATCTGATAAATGAATAAAATCATTTTTGAAGAAAGGAATTAGTTTTATTACAAAAAAAATTAGAGTTACCAATAATGTTAAAATTTAGAACAATAAACTGGTAAAGTACTTTTCTATTTTAAACTTTAAATAAACCTTATATTTCTTTTTTTTAAATTTCTATAAATATCTAACAGTTAAATTAGCTATTGATAAACAAAAATTTAACTATTAATGAATGTAAACACTATAACCGGAAATTTACTAAAATACATGAGCCAATCACTGTCAATTTCTAATTCTACAACATTATTTTCATAAATGATAACCCAAAAGAAAATAAATTCGTCGGGCCATTTATTAACATTCGTTTCTTAAATCTTCTATTAAATTAAAGTTTGTAATCTGAGAAAAAAAATGAATAAAATAAGTTTAGATTCTTTTACCAAGGTTCCTAAAAAGAGTTAAAAATAAATATATAGACTGCTTAATCGTAATTTTCTTTAAATTCTAACGTTTTTCTGAAAAGTATGTAAAATACTCCTGTTCAGAATTAGAGTCAACTCCCCTAAGCGATGATTAAACATATATTTTAGCGCATTACGTATACATATTTCAATAGGAGTAATTTGACGTTATACCATCAGTTTTTTTTTATCTAATATATAATTAATTATTATAATACTTTTATTTATCATTTAATGAAAGTTTATTTCAAGAACTAACGTTTTTTCTTCTCCATTTCAAATTAACCTTTTTGACCTGTAATTTTTTTTTTATATTTTGTTTTGGATAATTGCTCGAGACGGCAATGGACAATAATAAATATTTTATTTAGGTTTTTATTTTTTTTTAACATACTTCTTATTAAATTTCACTTAAAAATCATGATTTTTTTTTATTGATTATAAAAATAAATTTTTGTTTCTTAATTGTGTTGAATAAAATGTTTATTATAAATATTTTATGACAAAATTTCATTAATGCAAATTATTAGAAGTGAACACTCAGTTTACGTTTTAAGATTTCCTTAAAAATTAAACTTTTGCAAGTCAATGTATTTAATCAACAAAAATTTTAGCATACTTTAGAATTATTTATTCATACAATCAAAAGTTAAAATCTAATTTATTTTTGAAATATTTTTTTTCATGAATAATAGAGCGATAAATAATAATTTATCGTAGTATGTGTGATATTTACTTGTCGCATTCAAATTAAAATTTTCATGTGACATTCAATTGCTAGTGAGAAGTGTCCATTATACTCACTCGAGTAATAACCGCATTTGCTACATTCGAGTTTGAAGCATCATCCTCGTTCATTTAATTTTAATATCGATTACAACTGGAACCTGAATTTTACAGCAACAAATTTAATGTAATAGCACGTAACAATTGACTCACGAAACAGTCAGGATTGAATCTCCGAGTGTGGTAATTATTTATAGTCTGATGAAAAAAAATTGCAGATAATTAGTTTATGTATACTGTGTTAAAACAATATAATTTTTCTAGGTCTTCTGAGGTTTTTTGGATGTTAAAATATTAAGCACAATAGCCATACAGCTCTGGTTAAAAAACAGTCAGAAACATTACCCCCAATTAAAAATTAAAAAAACTCAGAAAATTCAAAATTGTGGTTAGTTCAATCTTCTTTCGATGAGAAAATAATTCAATTGACGCTTTGTTATTAGTTTTTTTTAGGTTTCGAGCGTAACGAGTTCTGCGAATGTTTTACGAATATACGAAAAAATTTACCATAGTTAATGAGGGTTGTATATGGACAGAAAGTTTATGTATTCCAAGTTTTGTATATCCATGTTCTTTACTTCAATTTTAATTAATCTTTTGTAGACAGCTTATATTGCTCTGCGAATTAAAATAATTCGCAGAGCAATCGATTAAAATAATGTTGTATAAATTATAATATATCAATATTATTCATATCTGATTGATACAATACAATAATTTTTCAATTGTATTCAAAGTTGTTTGAGTACGTGTTAATCAGATTAACATTTTATAGACATAAGGCAATAACATTTTAAAACAGTTGTAAAACACCTATTTCATACATAATGATTTTAGATTAATATTTTAAGATACATACAAGATAATAATTATTTAATAGGCTCTATGAATAAAACCGTAATGGATGCGACTCTACATAGTCGCAATAAGAACTTCTTTATAAAACAATTTCATAGAAAATAAAGTGTATTATAACTATTATTACATTAATTACAATACATAAATATACAATCTACCAAAGAATGAATATGATATGGGATCTAATTGATCGAGTTTGCACAAAATCTAATGATTGCGATTCTAAATGACACCTATCTAGTATTTCATAATTTTTCTGCGAGTAATCGTTTTGAAAAGAAATTGACCGACACAAACGCACATATACTAAAATCTGTTGGAAAAATCGACCACAATGTTTCATGATTAATAAAAAAACAAAATACTCGATTTTTATATTTTTTTATAAATTTTCCAGTTTAAAATTAAATATTTACTCAGATGAAACTAAATCTTTTTTTTTTTTTTTTTATATATAATTATTAATGAGAACTCTATTAATGAGAATTATTAATAAGAGAATTATTTTGTATTTTATAAATACGTATTTCGACTACAAAGTAGTCATCATCAGTACGAATTAGCTAGTTGGCTAATTTGGTGACGGTTTGCACGTTCAATATCAATGGTTTCGAAACCTTACTTCTCGATAATTTTGATGTTTTTTGATAAAACATGAGTAATTAAGTTACTCCAAATAATTAAGTTAGCGATTTCATTCAGCCTCTAATGTACACCTTACGGACTAGTTTATTCAACCTTAAAAAACCGACGAAAAGTTCAAGTTTTTTAGTTCGCTGTTTATGGGGTTTCTTGTATAATTGAGGTCTAAAAAATTCAAAAATAATATTTATTTAACGATCGGTCGACTAATTTTTGAGATATTGCATGAAATACAACCGATAAATCGGCCTCTGGATCGGATTTTTAGCAATATCTCAGAAACTACTAGTCCAATCGTTAAATAGTTATTATTTTTGAAATTTGCGGGTTGAAATTACCCTACAATATGTATTTAATCCAAATTGCGGGCAATAAATTTTTCCCAATTTTTTCGATTTTTTCAAAGGGGTATCCCTTAAAAAAACTGCGAAAATTTGAAAAAAAAATTTTTAATCCAATTTTAAGAAAAACCATGTTCATAAGTATGTTTTGACCTGTAGATTTCAAAAGTAATATCTATTTAACGATCGGATGCTTAGTTTTTGAGATATCTGTATAAAATCGATCTAAAAGTCGATTTAGCGGATGTATTTAATATAATATCTCAAAAACTAGTCGACCGATCGTAAAATAAATGCTATTTTTGAATTTTTCAGATCGTAAATATCCTAGAAAATCCATAAATAGCCAAGTGCAAACCGTCACCAAATTAGCAACGAGTAACATCTCCTCAGAGAATCATTACAACTAGCTAATTCATACCGATGATGACTACTTTGTTGTCGAAATACGTATTTATAAAATACAAAATAATTTGATCTAGGAAATTGGGGAAAAAATTTATTCGGAACTAAATTAAAGAACTTCAAACACTATAAAATGCTTGTTGGTTTCTTTTGAAAATACGTACAGGCACAAAAACACAAATTTCGAGAAACAGATTTCAAGAAAATAAGACATGATTCTCGGTTTTCATTTTTGAGGCGATACCAATAACTTTCCTCATAAGGAAGTTAAGAAAAAAGAAAATTATAAAATACGCTGGGAGTTTTATTAAAAATGAAAGTGTGTAGTTAAAAGAAATAAATTTAAAAAAAAGAATACAAAAAAAAGTCTTATTCTATATATTATAATCGTAAAGTTAGGTTAGGTTAGTGGTCAAGTAATAATGAAACAAAAATAGATAAATAAAATAAATATATGAATATACAGCTAATAAATAATAAATATCTTTGTGTTGAATATTATGTAACTTTCCTGTATTCTATATGAGTGCTACTTTACTGTAAGAGTCGGTGTAACGGTTAATAATGTTGCAACATACGAGTGATTATTTATTAGTAGGTCCGAATTCATCAATAAAATTGAGAAGTTTTCAACTATCGAAAATATTAGTTTTACTATCAGTATTTGACACAACAGTAAAATCTTGGAAAAACTATTTTCATAGCTTCCAATTTGAATGAGTTAAAAATTTTATTTTATACATACTATTACAGATGGCCATAAGAATAAATTACATATGAACATAATAAAATGCCGTTCTTCTGAACTTGTTTGTATGGGCTAGTTTTACTTAGACTAATTGTTCCTTTGTGATAAGTTATGTTTTGCCCAACAGCTTTAAATGTTTGTTTTTGCTTTGTGATAAAAATATACAAAAACCATTTTGTATAATACGTGTCAAAACAAAATTTTCATCCAGTTACCTGATAATTGTTATTTTTTACGCATTTCAGGGTCCATGCAACGAAAATTTTATTATTAGTATAATAATAGAAGCTATGTGCGCTATCTATCATTCTAAATAAAATCTTGAAGAAATACAAAAGTTAAAATTACATCAATGAAAAAGCACCATTTTATTTATATTGAATCGCGACTATGTATTAAACCTATGAGCCCCTCAATTTCGGACATAATACCATGATTTATTCCATTTACCTTAAAAAGGTAGCACTTTTTTGTACTCAAAAGATAATGAAAACTCAATGATATTCAAGTCTCAAAAATTATCATTTAAACAGTTGAATGGTTGTGGGATACTTAGTTTAGGGTTTGCTGATTCAAATAAAACAAAATTTATAATGATATAATCAAATATTATTTTTAAAAAATTAGAAAATTCTATAAAGCTCTTACAAATCAACTCTAACATATTCAGTTTTGATTAAACGAAAATTATTTTCAATTAGAAATCTAAATCGCAATTTTTTAATAACAGTTGGACTACTAATAAATCATTCTATTGAAAACAAAATTTAACTTTAAGTCACAATTGGGCACAGTTATTACAAAAGTCAAAGATCCGCCGTGGTAGAAAATCGAAGAAAAAAAATTATTTGTAGATGTTTATTTTTAGTATATCATAAAAGTTTAAGTACTTTTATTATATATATTAAAAAAATTACATTATTAACGCTAGCTAGAATTGCTATAACAACTAAAGTTAGAATACCGAAAGTTATACAAAGCATACTCCTCATAGGTCAGTTAGACGTACGCCCAGTAAATATCCACGTAACTATTCAACTTATCGTGGTGACACAACCGTCTCATGTAGGCTCGCGACACAGCATACTGAGACAGACACTGCGATACGATGCGATTTATTTCGCAAATAGCGAGGAAATTTATTAAATAGCGAGCAAAGTTTGTATCTTTCTAGAGTTAAAATAGTTTTCTGATAACCGAAAATTGTATATGCATTAAAATGTTTTGTAACCAGCAATATAGTAATTTTGTGTACTTTGAAAATATTTATTTACTTATCCGATATTCGGATTTAAATAGTATCCATCTCTACAATTATTACATTAAATTAGATAGATAATTATTTCATTTGTGTATTTCATTCTCATCCTTTATTTTAATCATTTTTTCTTAATAAATCTTTTATCTTGTTTCCGTAAATTGCATTGTGTTGTTTTGACAGATGTTATTTCTAGACTCATTGTTTTTGTTTTTTTGTTTAGTTGTCACTATTGTATGTTTAATGTCATGATTCATCAATAAATAATACTTTATTGAACTTTTTCATAACTACAATAATGTACCTGTCAATCAAAAATAAACTACCTGTAGAAAATTAACTGGTATTTTTTTTAAAAACTGCAGAGTTTAAAATATATTCATAAATTAAGGGAGCCATAAATTATATAAACACAGTAATAACTCGAATATAAAATAACGCTTTTTATTTTTATTTGTGGCAAGTGTGTTTAAGGAATGCTGTGTAATTAATTTATGAAAATGATACACGTTTGCCAAGACGGGTTAGATGAACAGTATGGATTTTTTATTGCCATTATAGCGTTTATATCTTAATTTAAAATCTTATCTCCAAATCATATAAACTCTAGTAATCCAAAAAATATTATAAGAGGCGTAGAATTTTTGACGTCGAATATTTATGGAGTGTAAATGTAGACATTTTTTAAATACTTAGCAAGATAATTTCCTGTAATTGTTCATCTATAGGGTCTTTTTAAGAAGTATTGTATAATAAACATCTTTACTGGTTTTCCTTCACTTATTTTTCCAAAACGACTCTAATATTACCATTCTAAACGAATCTATTAGTGAATTAGCCGACTGTGCAATAAATTTAATCTGTAATAAGCTTTTACAGAAACGAAAAACATAATTGCGTGTTTACAATATAATAATTGTTTTGGTACCATGACGGTCAATTCTTATTCGTTTAAAATATACTTTTGTTAAGTAATAAATAAATAATAGCTCTCTGTTATGACTGCAACACAAAGAAAATGTTTATTTGGTTTTGTAAAAACAAAGAAATCATATTTTAATAATTAACAATATACACATCTGTCACCACTAGTACCATATTTTTATGTTTGGTACGTGAGTTTTGAGTGGAGAATTTTGTGATTTTATTAATTTTTAAAGTCGTTTTATTTATTTTATTGACTTTCACAATTATTTGCTGTTATTTTGTATCGCTATGCCACACATAATTTTATAATGGGTGGTATATAAAGAAGATATTAAAGCATTTCATTTATTATTATTGCTTTGAATTTAGAATAAAAAAACATTAACTTTATATTTATTAAAAGATTTATAACATATTTTAATACTCGGCATAATATGTCAGAGTATATTAATTATAGTCTAGAGTTTGTAACACAACCTTATATTGACATCACAAAAAAATTTAGTAGAGGCGTTCTTAAAAACACCTAATTAAAAACTAAAAGACGTATTCTAAACATAAACAGTTAGTGAATGAGAAAAATTGGTCTATTGAGTTCAATTGAACCTTGACTCAACTTTTAAACTATAAAAGAGAGAAGAAAAGTTCAAATACAAATAATGTTTATTTTTCGTAAAATGCTTGAGTTCTCCACATTTTTAGCTAAAATTTGGCTAATAAACTCATATAGGTAACACCAATACATATTGTTATTATACATAGATACATATATAACTGTATAGAGTGTATATTTATAGTTTTTTATGAATACTAATTAAAAATAGGCCAAACAATGAAATGAAATAATATGTCGAGTATCTAAACATTTAACTATGTTTATTGTTATCTTCACTTGTTATATTTGTATTTAGAGTCGTAATTTAGATTTTCAAATTCTTTTGTTTAAGCTGTGTGAACTTAAAAATGCAGTAGATTCGGCAGTAAAGCTATTCATTTGTACCATTGAATTTTAGATAAAGAGAAAATAAAAATTAGTAAACACAATTAACGTGACAACACAATTAACAGTCGTAAACGTAAAGTATTCAAAAATTAAATTTAAATGAAAAGGTTAAATGAAAAAAAAAATTAATAAAGCAATAGTAACAAATTTAATTATTCAGAAAATTAGAACAAAACACAAAAGGTAAGAAATCTGGCAGCTAGTCAATTGATTCTTATGATTTTGTAAGAAATTTGCAATAAAAAATTTTCAATGGAGTTTCACAAAGTTCTAATAAGGATGACCCACTTAAAAAAAGTACAAAGTTGTTATTTAATAAAAAGGGAAGCATCCTATAATTATAAAGATTGTTAAAATAAAATATTATTATTATTATAGAAAAAATTTAAGAAAAAATAGTTTTTAAATCTCATTTATCTCTTGGTCCAATGAAACCATGTATTAATTAATAGAATTCTTTTGATAATATAATTTTAAAATTTTATAATTTATTCCTAAAATATTTTATATCTAAAGCTTTGAATTTAAATTCAGTAGTTTTTATTAATTTGGAATTCATTCATTATTGATCACCGTCTAATAAGTACAGCAAATGATGCCATGAATAAAGCTCATGGCTCAAACACTTAATAATCTCATTTCTTCCAAATAATTTAATTTCAACATTCACAATAGTAATAATATTTTATCTAGTTTATTAATTATTAATTTATCTAGTGTATCCTTTTATCTAGTGTAACAGAGGTGTTGTTGGTAGCACAACCGACTAGCAATTGGAAGGTCCCGGGTTTGATCCCCGGAAAATCTTATTCAATAATTACTACCTGTCAATAAAATACGAAAATAGACGTTTGTATTTTGAGTTGCAAATGTTATTCCTACTCCTGTAAAATAGATATATGGTGTGTTAACCTTTGTTGTAGGTTGTTAAAAATATCTTAAGTTGTAGAAAATGACACAAAATGAAAACCATTCGTTGTATTCATAGTAATAGTATTACTTATATAAACAAGAAGATTCTTATTAATACAAATTAACATAATTTGTACATAAAATTAATTCAAAATTTACCAAACAAGAACTACTAAAATAATTTAAATTACAACAACCAGAACAAAAACAAAATTTACAATCAATTGAACCATAAATAAAGTCTCACATTCCAATGTTTTATAGACCACTGTACGGAATAATGATAATTTTTGCACAGTAAAAAAATTTGTATATTTTTATATTCAAATACGGCCTTAAAAATTAGTGTGTTTATTTATCACTTCCCTTATGTTTTCTTCATTCACAACTTTAATCGGTTCACAATCTTTTTG
Source organism: Chrysopa pallens (assembly GCA_020423425.1). Taxonomy (NCBI): domain Eukaryota; kingdom Metazoa; phylum Arthropoda; class Insecta; order Neuroptera; family Chrysopidae; genus Chrysopa; species Chrysopa pallens. The sequence continues at coordinate 47,736,623 of CM035593.1, read as the reverse complement.
TATACTTTCCAGTACAAAGTAATTAAATAAGAAAAACAAAACGATCAATTTTGCCTTTATTATTTTAATTATATTCTAATTAGAAAAAAATTTACCTATCGAATGATCAAAATGATAGTTATCAATTACATTCAAAGATAATAACATAAAAATGATTCATTTTCATCGTTTCAATTGTTTATAGTTATTAATATTGTTAAAATGTACATAATATTTTCATGCCGATATGGGATACCAGTTTTACCACGTATAGGTATATCAATTCTGAAATGCATACATACCTATGTACTAATGAATGGAAAATTATGGCCGGTTTCAAATAAAATCTATTTGTAAAACAATTTTTTATTTGAATTTAGTTTTTTTATTAAAAAGAGACATGAAGATTATGTAGGGGAAAATTTATTAAAAAGAGACATGAAGATTATGTAAATTGAACCTAATGAACTCAGTGAAGTCACTTTTAAAGTTTAAAAAATGTTATAAGAACCTATAAGTTTTATTTTTCGTTTTTTTACTTGATGACGGCAGAAAAAAGAAAATGAACTTATTTTATTAAAATAAAAAGTTGTTAATAATCTTAATATTTGCATTGGTTATAAATTTTAGATTAAATTTAATATGCCATCATATCATAATTCGTACATACACAGTGAATAAAATTCTCACTAATACGTACTGTGTTCTGTTAATATGTGTAGTAGATATGTAAAAATAAAAAATAATAAAAATCGTTTTTATTTGTAAACTTGACACTTTTATTATAATTTTAAGGTAATAAAATATTTAAATTACTATGATGATTACAATAGAAAAATAGTTGAAAGTTTCATAATTATTTTGTATTTCATAAGAAGTCAATTGATATTATGGACCTAAAAAATATCATCCACATAATCTTAAATATAAACCTACTACATTGAAAAACTCGAAGAATTCACATCTTTCAAATTTCTATATGTTACCATATGACATATAGAGTATGTCCCAGTAGGCATATTATTTTTATCATTTCCACTTATACATCCGCCGGACATCAAATTACTCAAAACGAAAATAGATATATCGAGCAGAAATGTGAGTGGCGTATTCTAGAACTAACTGGTATTTTCGAGTATTTTATATCGAGATATGTCGAATATCTAAACACTTAATACGTTAGTTATTATCTTCATCGGTTATGGCCAACAAAAATTTCGTTTGATATACAACGTTCTCCACATATTATGAACTTTTAGTACTTTGTTGAGAATTTATTTAATTGTCTAATGTGAGAAGCAAAAATATTGTTTGAGAGTGCAGTACAAGCAGCTACTAGCCAAAATATTCACTTTTTAATGATATTTCTATTGAATACACACGTAAGATTGAACGCGGAACACTGAATTCGTATCAGATCACTTTTTTAATTAGACCTATATATGTTAATTATAATGCATCATGACATTAGATGAAGTACTATTTAAAGTCAAATGCAATGTTAGAAATTCCGTAAAAATCAAATTGTCTTTAAAATGCATTATTTCTTCAACTCACCGATGATGGTATTTGCTATTTCTTACCTGAAAAAAAAAAGAAAAATTAGATTCAAACGAAAAAAAAACAATAATTTGAGAAAAGTGATTTTAGCAAATTTGCTATGAAAAATTTAATTTTTTATACAACACAGTTTTAGACATGTCCCGTAAGTAAAACTCACTTTAGTTTACGAATAGAATACACAATACTAGTTATTCAGTGATGGTCTCAATACATAAATGTAAATTAGTATGTAAAAACAAATATTATCGAATTTTGTTAAAATCTTCATTGAAAAAAAATTACAACCAATAAAATATTTTAAAAATTTTGGTTTTTTTTAGAAACGATTCGATATAAAGCCTTGTTAATATTGATTAAGTAATTAAATCTACGCGATAATACTTTTACGCACATGAAATGCATGATCTAAATAAAATTTGGAATAAGTATTCAATTAAAAATCGACTTAGACGGAATAGGAGATCAAAAAAAGACTTATAATGAAAGTTCTAGTAAGTTAATTATTATCATTTCATATATCAAATATAATAGAATCAATTATTAGAAGTGTACGTTGAACATTTTTCAAAAAATAAAAAAGATTTTGACATTTACGAATCGATCGAGCTAGAAAAAACAGTAAAATTGTTCACTTCAACAATATTTTAAAATGACTATTACGAATAATAGAAAGTAAAAAATAATTCTTGTTCAAATATTAACGTCTATTACTTTTTGTACATTATAATTATCAAATATTATATTATAAATATTTTTTTTATTTATTTAATTTTCACGGATAATTATTATCTATTATATTAATAAGTATTTTTATTACTAATTCAATTATACATACAGACATGTATTTATTTATTGTTTGAAAGAACACTACCTACATGGATCATGGTGTTATCAAAATAAAAGAATAACGTCTACATATTTATTATCTATTATTTTCGCACTTTTTATTCTTGTTGCGTGTGTTTGATGTATTGTAATTTATAACCATTATAGCTGAGCATGCTTTATTAAATTTATATTATATCTTCTAAATTTATATAAATAATTGAATATTTACTATGCTTGGACTCCTGAGCGTTGTACTATTAATATAATCGCGATGAAACTTTGGTAAATATTTTCAAATACAACCTAAGTTCTGAACCAAATAATAATCACTAATAGCTCCGGTGAGCTGTAATACCATAAAGACGTAATAAGAAAAAACATAGCTTGTACGTGTTTAAAGTAATTGGTTTATATGCGCTGATATTTATACTATCCGTGCCGTGCATAATAGGAATTTCTTAATCGATTGACGAGTGTCTAAAATTTGTAATAAAACATTCACATTCTAGACAACTAGAAAATATAATTATTTGTTCAATTGTTTGTATGCAAAATGTATACCAAATGTAAAAACAAAAATTATTGAATAATTACATAAAACATACTTTTAATTAAATTTATTGTGTTTAAAGTTCAATTTATTTCTTTGATTTATTTTAACAAACCCACAGCACCTAATATTCGGGACGATGTTGATGCTGGTTCTAGGACGAATATTATCCGCCAATCTACCTTCCAGTTTGATCTCTGCCGTTATCCTATGTTGGATCACCAAGACTCCAATATTTTATATTACCAAACAATTAAAATACGTTTCGTAGTATCCTGATAAATCTTAGAAAATGTCACATTCGACTTTATTAATTTTCGGTAGCTCAACGGGGTATTGCAAGAATTTAAATTTAAATTGGTTATCTATGGAATTAAAAACGTTTCTACCTTTTAAACGCCAGTATTCATATTGGCTTCCATATTGTGTTTGTTTAAGGCCTTGATCTATAGCCTTGTTTTGAAAAGTTTAGAAACTTTAAATATTATAAAAGTACACTTATGCTAGTTTTTGAGGATTCTTGGTTAATGTCAGTGAGTGGTATTACGCATTTATATATTTTGATAAAGAAAATACTCAGCTATAATCAATAATTTGCATATAAAATATCACGTACCTATGCATCTATATAAAAATGTCATTTTATGATCATTTCTAAATAATATAAAACTAATTATATTAATTATATGTTGATATTGATGAGTTTATTGCATATTCTCAAGTTGTTTGATTAAATTTTCCTATCTTTTTATTCTATTATTTCATTCTAACTAAATAGTTTTAAAATGTTATATACTTATGCTAAGCTTATTGTGTTGACAAATTGTAAGAATTGATAGAAATACAAATCTGCGGAGGAGATGTGTAATGCTTCCCCGGCATATGTGTAGTTTTTTTGATTGGGCAGTCAAATACACGTTAATTTACCAGCAAATTATACTAAATACAAAGCAATTTAGTATATTTTTTATATGCATAAGATAGAGATTCATATAATATTGTTATTTTTAAAATGTGAGTTGTTATATATTTCTGCGAATTTAAAAACAAATAACATATTTTTGATAGTCACGCTTATGTGCCTTATTCATCTTATGTATTTAATTCTTCCTTTGTTAGTCTTTTATAGTTAAAAACTAAACGTGTAACTATTTTTATAACGCTATTTTTATATACTACGGCTTAATACTTATAAATAATGATATTAATTTCACTCAAATATTGTGTTTTTAATAGTTATTTACATTCGTTAATCTTCCACAAACTAATAATATCCAGTAGATTTCTTTTGTATTTATTAATTTAACTCTAAATAACAAATTTTGTTAAAATGGTTAATTTTCGGGATTAAAAGATTATGAACTTTTTAAATTCTAAAACGGTAAAACCTTAAAGATCATCACAAAAATAAACACAAATGCTATTTCGGGCTGCATCAATTTGAAGATAGTGGGTGCAATTGAAAATTTTACAGGTTTCGAAAAAGAATACAAATCACTTTTTAGAATATTCATACAAGAAAAAATTGCACTAACCATAACCATAAGCTTTTCTCGTGAAATTTCAGCTGGTTGATAATCATCAAACAAAAATAGGCGGTGGATTAAAGACTATTTTTAATATTTCTAAGAAATTCAACAAAAAAATAGTTTCTATAATATGAAAAACATAAGATAATATATTTTACTTAATTACGTGTATAAATTACAAATTAAAATACAATATAATAAACGTTACATGACATAATACAACAATACAGTTATTATTATTATTTAAACACTTATCATTATTATCATGAAAATAACTATTTTACTCACTTTCTTTATAACATTATTTTCTTGTATAAACTCTTTAAACAGTATCTAATACTATAATTTTTCTTAAATACAGTTGAGCAGTAGTTACGTCCATAATCAAGAAAATTTAATCAATAGAATTTATCTGTCCCTAAATATAGAACCGGATTAAAAATTGTTTTATTACTTCAATTAGCGCCTTTAGTTCACAAACATGGATCTGAAGTTATCTTTTTTTTTTTAATTTTAAAAAGCAAGATATGGAATTAAATAAAAATGGATATATAAAATTATGACGTCAACTGTTAGTATCTCCATATAAATTACAAGTTAAACATCGTTTTCTTGAAAGGATTAACAAAAAAAAATTATTTAATAGGTAAAAAACTTCTTTTTTATTCAATTTTAAATTCATTTTGCAATATAACAAATTTATAAAAGTAATTTTAGCTTCTTACTACGTCCTTTTTTGTTTTATATTCCTAGCAGATATCCAATATTTTTAATTAAAAAATTGTTTAAAATATTTAAATTCTAGAATCTGACCATTGTACTCAAAGATAAAACAAATCGCTTGTATTCTTAATAATAATAATACTTGATATACAATCAAGACATCAAACATTTTTCTGTAAAGGTCACACAATACATAGAAAAATAGAAAATAATTATGGTGAATTATTGTAGTGGCGGGTGGATTCATGGGGTGTGACTGACGATATATTTTTTAACCACGATTTACCAAAAGTACATTTTTGCAATTTTAAATAAATTTTATTGGGTATATATTTCATTTAAAATTATGTATGTACTTCATCTAAGTATTAATTGTATTCCAAATCCTTAACCGAATCACATCATCAGTGCTATTCGGTAGGCATTTGATCATTAGTATCGGGTGCCGACAATCCAATAATTTTCCATTTGGTTTGCACGAGATAAACACCGGGATAGATCCTTATAAAGTCAGCCAAAGCTGCACACCTTCCCCTTCCCTTCATACGTCCCTTCCTATTTTTATTTTGACTTATTCTCTACAATATGTATATTGTTTAAAGAATGAATTTACTTGAATTGAATCGTTTCCCCGGGATATGTTATAATATAACACCAATTCTATGAATCTTTCAATGATATAAATTGTTATTATGCTCCGATTTGATATATCATTAAAAAACAAAAAAAACTAAACATAAATAATTGTTTAATAATAAATATTCATAATCACGTTCATAATGAATACATAAACATAATAATTATTATACAGTTAGATAAGTTGAGTACAGTCAGTGGTGGTATTCACTTCAGTCATCGGTCACACACTAACAGATACACTCAATACGAATGAATATTTTAGCATATAAATGTCATTCATTCGAATTGAATAAAATTAGAATATTTTATTATTAATAATTTTTTATTACTGGCGTCAAATGTTTTGTTATTCTAATTATAATCAATTAATTCATATTAAATAAAATATAATATAATGGAATTTGTTGTAATAATCAATAATTGTTATTCATAGTTTATTATTATGTAATATATTGTACATATAATTATGTTTGTGTTGTTTTTGGTATTTAGAGGTATATTTGTTATTTGGTAATTTATATAATTGATTATATAAATACTTCAAATATTTATAAAATTTTTACATATCGAAGCAAAACATATATTGATGAGTAATTCACTTATATTGGCGCCTTTAAAGCGTTTGTTAAATTGTTTTTGTGATAAATGTGGTATTTCATTTATCAATGAGTTTAGATTATGGAAGGTCCCAAGAATCATTTTTTCTTGAAACTTTTTAGAAATTTAAAAATACACACTTTAACGTGTCCTCGAACGTAGAAACGTATTTTTCCATGTCTTGCGTCACTAAATTTCGAAAAATTGCCCGATAATGATTGCATATTTAACACGTGGACCAGGCCCTATTCTGTTGTCGTTTAGATAACAACGTTTTATCAGTTTTATCGCGATTGTCTTAAAAACTGAAAATCATTAATTGAAGCTTAAACAATTATATTTTATAATATTTCATACTAAATATAATATTTAATTATATCTATAATATTTTATATATCTATTAAAAAAAATAATAAGAAGGCCGGCATTTATTTTATTATAAAAATGAAAAAAGTTAACTGCTATCGATATTTTTCTTGTGACCTGACAATAGATTAAATAATTTCGCAAAAAAATTATTTTTAGATTTATGTACGTCTTGTTGTCAAAAAAGTATACCACCAAAATAGTTTATTTTAATGTAGAAAAGATTTTAAAGATTCAAGTTGTCGCCTATTGTGGAGAAAACCAATTTGTGACGAACATATAGTAAACAATAAGCTTACGGAAGTTATTTTTGTTTCGTGTCCGTCACTTTGTCATTCTGTGAAACTCAGTCAATAGAACGCACATAGCTCCACAACTAAAGCGAATGTTTATAAATTTGTGGTAAACAATACTTATTACAAGTTATGTTCAGAATGGTCCTATTTTAGATAAATCTATCATTTACCGTTCCGAGGATGTAGTGCTCGAAATATTATAATTTCTTTTCACTTAAATGCTGATATCTCGTGGAACGTTCCTTTGATTTTGAAGAAATTTTATATGTACAAGTGTGATATAGTTTACATCAGTAGTTTAAATTGCGGCTTAATCGATTATTCTAAAACATCGTTCTTAAAATCGAATATCAAAAGTAATAAACATGAAAAATAATACATCAGCTCACTGACAACAGAGAATTTTATATTTTTCTAGCGAGAGTCACGCGATTTCACCCACGTAGTTCCCGTTCCTGAGGAAATACAGGGATAAAAACCTTATGTCACCCGGGGTGAAAGAATTTTTAAATAGATCCAGTAGTTTTTAATTTTATTCATTACATTTAAAAATGCAAATATATCCTCTTTATAGTATTAGTAATGATAAATGTATTTTTTCTCCACATATCGAATTTGCAAGTCAATTGGTTAAGCCATTCCAGACATATAATATTTTAGTAGTAAATATAGTCGATAATGGGTATTTTCACATAAACGTCGATATATCGTGACCCATTGATCCAATTTTGATGAAATTTTGTAAGTAGATCAATAGTGTAGCTTTACTGCACTAACTTGAATTTTTTTGAGACTGATTACGCTGGATATTGAGACGTATCGGACATATATCTATTTAAATGAGCATAACCATACATCGAAAATATAGTTATGAGAATAAAAGTATAAATTTACAGTTGAATAATAATATTTTTTAATTTAAAAACAATGAAATATTATAACTGTCCAGATGTTATGTAATAGGTTATGTAAAATAAATAATAGATTAACATAAAAAGTGCAATTAAATTATATTTTCAAAATAATAATATATTACGTTGTTATATTATTGTGAATCGTTTTGTTTTTTAATGTTATGAGATTTTTATTTTTCTATTTTTTGATAATATAAGAACATTAGATGTATATAATATGCATATGTTATTCAATCCATTTATAAATAATTAGTATTTTGAAAAAAAATACGCAATTGTTTAATTTTTTACTTTTGTTTTATTTGACCATATGAATTTCAAGTGGATAAAATTTGAGAACTAAGTAGTAATTGAAGACTCAAATTCTTCCATGGTGGATTTTTTTCTTAAGTTGTATGATTACTCGACAGTTAAATAATATGTCCAAATATATTTTCATCGAAATAATACTTTATTAGCCAAGGTACTATCTCAGACTTGTGGTATTTTGCAGTCTTACAACTCGTTTTTGTGATTTAAGCATATCAAAGGGAGTAAAATGCGACAAAACATCAGGTTTTGTATAAATAAGCAAATATATGCTTCAAATAAATTTCGTAAATGGCGTTGAATTATTTATTTATTCAATAATTTTTCGTATGAGTTTAATTTCATTGCAATGAACAAAAACTTTTACTATAATCACTTAAGTTTGTGATACGATTCATTGATTTACAAATGGACTTCGCAATCTCTTTTCGTTTTAACGTATCTATTCTAAACTATTATTAACAAATTTTAACATACTATTTTTTCTAATTTTAACATACTCTTAGCGAAAGTATTCTTTACGATAATATTGCTACAGGGAGAAATTTTGTATTTATCTCACCTACAAATACAAAAATATCAAAAATGTTGATATATTTTTTATTTTCTTACACTTTAAATCATGATAAATTACACGCAATCGAGTATTAATAAATATATAATTGTAAATTTTTTCAATGGATAGTATAAAGTTTTTTGATTTTGTTATGCACGTAAAATTGTTTATAGAAGGCGACTAAACAACAACAGGTAAAAAAAGTTATGAGAAAAAAAAAAGAAATAAAATTCGAATTTTATTTATTTTTTATAAGTCTGACTCCATCCAGCTTCCAAAGATTCAATTATAGGCTTTTGTTTTCTAGTGAAGAGAATTACCTTCACACCATCAGAACTGGTGCTTGCCACATAAATCTGAATTTCAGTGTAGATTGTGAACATAAAAACAAACATGAAATCTTTTAATATAATATTTATTATTTGTATTGCTTTCAAAATATATAACAAACCAACATCTATCTATATTACAATCTAAATTTAATTCATTTTTTTTATTAAATAACATAAAAAAATATGAGTGCACTTTTTTGGTTAATTTACCGGCAAATAACCATTATAACTGCAATATAAATTACTATTTGCAAATATTTATTTATATATATATGAAATAATTAGTTTTTAATTATTATTCATTACAATATTATAAAAATACTACTCTTCTTGTAAGAGGAACCGAAGCAAGAATGTTAATAATAATTTTTGCAAAGCCTAGGTTTTGTTTTTTTTTGAATGACCTATCACACATTTGACGAAGTGAATCGACTCGAATCGAACACATTTCACGATTACTACCATAAAAAATGTTCCTTATATAATTCCTTTCCAATTTATTCATAAATATGAATGATATTTAAATTTTAATATTTTCTTAAATACCAAAACTAACATTTGAATTTTTTCAATTTTCCTTCAACATACTATAGATTGTCCATTTTAAATTAATCCACCTTAATATCTCATTAGTATATGTTTGAAAACAATTATTTAAAGCAACTGATGGTCCCTTTGTATTATTTGTTTTAACTTTGATATTAGTTTAAGATAAAAATTATGCATCTAAATGGGAACATCTAAATTATATTTAGAAAAAGCGAGAAATATTACGTCTGGAACGGGAAAGGGTATATCAACGTTAAATATTGAAAAATCAAAAATTGTGTTAGTTTATTGTGTGGATCAATAAAATGGCTCACTTAGAAATAGCAAATATTTTTGTTGCAAGTTCATTCGATGAAACGAGAATCTCTATACGGAACTTTGTGTTATAGAAAGCTATCTATTAAATCCAAATTGGGCTTTCCTAGGAGGTTTTAACGGCACCGATGCTACTTTCTTTTGGAATTTTCTCATAACCACAAGTATTTAAGAGCCTTCTAGAGGCTTGTCTTAACCAAACAGTTGGCTTCAAGTGATAGTTTTTTAACAGTAATTTCCATTGATTTTTATCCCATTATTTTGATATTCAATCTAACAAAATTTTTGAAAATCGGTTTGTTCCGGCAGTGAATTTTTTTTGGAAATATAAGAAATATTTTATAAATATGATGTACGTATAAAGAAAGGCGACTAAAATGTATTCAACATTCAAAAAGACTTGTTGATTTTCTACAAATAAACGATACTTTATGAGAAAGTATTTTATGGAAAAACATAGATAATAATAATAAAAATGGCAATTATGAGAAAATGATTTGTATTATATTCAACTTATTGATTTAAAACGTGTCAAAACGCATATTAGTATTTATGACATAAAACTGTAATAAATATTATGACATCTACGTGAAATATATAAAAAAAAACTAGTTTAAAGCAATAATAATATAAAAATTATAAGGAAGTATCTACTATACCGGAGTCGTAGGGAAATTATTACTCGATTATTCTGAAATTATACCAAATAGTTACCTTGATTTCGATTTCAGTCATAACTTTACATAAAGAAATTACACTATTTCAATACTTAAACTAAAACAGTCATATCAAAAAGAAAATTTGAAACAGTTTCAAAATATTCAAATAAAGATTATTCTAAAAGTTCAAGCCAGTATAAATAAACTGGTTTTGAAAATAAACGAATAGAAAAATATATAGAGGACAGTTCTTTGATAGTTTCTAATCAGAGACGTCAATGAACATATCATCAAATCAATCCAGTCGATATCCAAAAACTAACAATAAGTTGATGAACTATTGAAAAAAAAAACTTAAATTTTAAATGTATTCAAAAAATCTTTTTGAGACTAAATTCATAACATAATTTTTATTGATAACACTTGATCAAGAAGTGTGACAACCAATCAAAATTTCTTTACTCACGTACTATTCAAAGAGTTTTCAGATAAATAACGTATAATGTGACGATATTTGAATTTCTTTAAAATATTTTTTTTTGTTACATTTTTTGGAAAATATTATAAAAAGTCCAAACGTCAAGAGTTCTTATACATACGACAATGAACTTTTTCAATTGGCTTTATAAAATTGTGCGTCCGGTCTTTTAAATTATATTTTAAAATTAGCAAGTATGAAACATTAAAAATAATAAAAACATGTTATTAGCATAATATTATGTCGGTAATAGAGACCCTTCTTTATTAAAAACATCATTAAACTCAATATTGATAATAAAAAAAATTAAATTAAAAGAAAGTAGTTACTATAAAGCATACGGTATAAGACTTTTAAAATAATTTGATTTTTTTTGAATTAGTCATCGATAAATTTATTAGAATTAACAAAAAGTGAAATTATTCTAATAATATTCCTATATGGTATTTATTGTTCATTATTATTACTTACTATATGTCTATATTACTTAGTTGCCATCATCCTACAGTGAAATCTTTTTATATACCTATCCATATCATTTATACATACATGGTATTATTAGTAATTATAAACAATTGTTGATGACCATTACTTTTAGTGAAAACGACCGGTATGTATACAAGTAAATAAAAATAAAATTATCAAACAAAACGTATTATATTCAGTATATTAGAAACAATACGCAAATACATTTTGATCATCAAAAATCAAAGGTTACTTATTATTTGTATTCATAAAATAGAAATTAGTAAATGTTATAAAATAGTGATAGTAACGAATTATTTGATATATGAGATAAATTATACATTATCAGTACTGTGCATCGAACGTGGAAGGGGCTTCTTAATCGTTTGACACACCACGAGTAGTTCCATTGTTTGCAAATTGTAGAGCGAAAGCTTGGTCTGTAAATAAAAACTATTGAATAATGACAACAAAACTGACATTTAATTACATTAATTGGGTTGAAAATTGTAAGAATTATTGTAAAAATTGCCTTAGTAATGATTTTTAATTGCAAATATAAATAATTATTTATTTAAATTTGCGAATAAATTTTGATTTGGTAAGTGATAAACCATAGATCTTTTCATTTTAATTAACTAACGATTCGATTTAGTTTTAGACAGTTAACAATATAGTAGGCAAAGATCAAAAATAGTTATTCTTGTTCTTATAACATTATTTTTTTACATTCTACCCGAAACAAGAGAGAATCGAAGTATTTGAAATGAAAAATTCTACGACTTTTATATGATTTGAGTAAGTAGTATTTCGTAACCATAGTTCGTAACCAATCACCGTATAGTTCTACTTTATTTTTCTTTACCATTTTACTTATTTTCCAATTTAGGGCTCATACTTTTCTTATTGTATAAAAATAGATCAAAATCCAAATGATGTAACAATACTACACATATATAATTAAATATTTTTGTAAGGCATCAATTATTTATGTAGCTCATTCATCAGCGTGTAACAAATTTACAAAAACAGTGTTTTGTAAAAACCATTTTATTCAGCAAATAATATAATTTATTTGATTTAAATTTTATATATATATATATATATATATATATATATATATATATATATATATATATATATATATATATATATATATATATATATATATGTATATATATATATATATATATATATATATATATATATATATATATATATATATATATATATATATATATATATATATATATATATATATATATATTATAATGAATACAACAAAAGTATTTCGGTACTTAATTAAAATTATTTTTTATATATTTATTATTTTTGGCAATGTTTATAGATACTTCAATTTTTATAGTATGAATAGTGCAAATTAAATAGAACAAAATTATAATAGAACAACCTTGATATACTGTATTGAACCATAATGATAATTGTAACCTTGAACCATAATGATTGTTGTATTTGCATACAAACATTTTAGTAGCCGCTGTCAAACATTTTTCAATTATTATAATATATTTTGTTTCGTTAAAAAAATTATTAACAAACCTTTTACGTATCGAAAAACATTTAGTTCCTACGCACTTCTTAAATAAAATAACATTTAATTGACCAGGGTAATAGACCAAGCGTTTAAAAATGTACAAATTGAAGAAAAAAAAATTATGGTAGTATGAAACCTATTAGAAACGGGAGAGAATAGAAAGCAATGAAAGGATAATTATTTATGAGCGATCTGAGGTCGTGACGTGGAATGGTGTGATTTTTTAAAGATAAAACACGGTATATCTCGATTTCCAAATAAACTACATGTCGTATGGATAAAAGTTAAATGGCAAAGTTGTAGGTAATAAAAAGATGTACAACTTATGTATTTACACTTTTTTTACGTGCTTTTTCGATATTTATTCAATCGAAAATTTTGAGGTTATGTGGAAAAAATGATAAATGAAAGATAGATTTTAAGATTATGTGAAAAATGTTGTAGATCTTTTTATTACCTACAACTTTGCCATTTAATTTTTGGGATAGAACTTGTAAGTTTTCCGGAAGTCTAGATAAAGCGTGTCTTACCCTTACAAACCCTTCAACTTCCCGACCTAAGATCCAAAAATAATCGACCCTTGTCTATAAGTAATACAAATCACAAAAAAATTAGTTTTAATTTCTTAAAAAAAAAAGATTGATATGAAAAAAATTTGAGATTTTCCAAAGGCTACGTAACAAAAATTTCTCATTGACAATCAGTGTTTAATAAATCGTTATTATTTATTAACATCTACTAGGTGCATTTTATCTTATCTATAAAAAAAAAAAACTCGTTTTGTTGAATTAACAGCAATTAAAAGGTCAGACAAAACATTCCCATCAACTTCATAATGAAATAAATATACACAATAAATGAGAATATTTTTAAATTTAAGTTTCTAATTCACTTTTCAATCAGATCAATTATTATTCTAACTTTTACTTGTCATAAATTATCAGTAAATCTACTTCCTACTCGTGTCAAAAAATCAAGAAACAAAAAGGAATCTCATGAGAATAATGACATCATTAATCAGAATATTTAAACATTTTTTTGCTCTTGTTACAATTTTAATTTATAATTTTGATCTGTAGAACAAAAACAATAGCCATTTAATTATTTTAGTATAGAGAACTTTTGTCGCTAAAATCCTGATAATTTCCGTTACCAAATTTATGAAAAATATTAAATTATTGAAAATAACCAATGTTTTTTCATAATGATAAAGCCCCCACACTAACTAATGACGAAGAGGGACCGATTTTGCTCATTCACGAACTTCCCCTATTTGTGTCCAAATTTTGATGATGTTTTTCCGTTTTTGAGTTATCTTAATAGCAACTTAAGGCCGGCAAGCGGAAAAGGGTTAATTAAGTTATTCTAACACCAATACCTTAATTTTGATTGGTCAATATTTTTGAGCGTTGTGAAACTTTACACTAAAACTAATATATCTACATATGTGGAGCACAAAAATTAATTCTTAAAATTATGAATATAAATAAAAATAAACCATAAATAGAATAAAGAAGTAAGGTCTAGCTGTTATGCGTGAATCACGCATAACGTCACGTGATATTTATAAGGTAATATGGAGACATTTATATGTGGGAGGGGTTAAGAAATTTAGCGTGACGTATTTTATTAAATAAATACAAATTAAAAGAGTAAAATCTGGTTCAAAGTTCCACAAATTAATTACGCTACACCCACTTTTTGGCCTATTATCAGAGTTTCAAAAATTATGCATTTGCTTAGTTCTGATGTCAAGAATTGTTCATAAAAAAATACTATTTTTTTCATAACAAATTATCATTTTCTTTACAATAAGAAAATATATACAAAAACAAGTGCTATAATTATGTGAAAAAAAAAATTATAGTCATAAATATGATGATTTGCTGATTGAGAAAAGAGACAATGGCAGTGAATGACGATATTATGGAAGATGACACGTGAAGATAAATAAATACGATTGAATGAAAATAAAAATACAGTTTGTTTACAACCAATAATTGACAATGTGTTTATACATTGTTTACAATATGTTGTCGTTTATTGAACATATGTGAAACACGTAGAAATTTTAATTGTTCATTTATTTTTATTCAACTATTTATCTGACCTTCGTATTAATGATCTTTTACACAAAAATTTGTTAAAAAATATAAAAAATTTAATCATGCGCTTCGAAAAGATGTGGGCTGTTGGCAGTAAAGAGTAACAACCAAAAAACCAAAAGAAATTTATATTTATTTTATTGTTTTATTTTCAATATTGCAGATAATTAAAGCGGGAAGAATCAATAACGAAGGGACTGTGGAAGACAGCTTCTAAGTATTTAAAACCATCTATGTAATAAGGAGTAGGAAAACATAAAGTTAGAAACACTTTGAAGAATTACCATTGTTTGTATTTTAATAGCAATTTCCTTAGTCTCTACAAATGGCTGCATTAATTTGAATTAGATCAATTCAAAACCTTTGTAAATAGTTTCCCCATGTATTCAGTCTGGAAAATTGGGATGGCTACAACATAGAAATGGAAATTGTAAAGAAGCGGAAACATTACTCATCGTGGGTTAAACACAGACCTTCCAACTGCCGGTCATAAGTATTACCATCTACACCACATATGCCTTAGATATGAATATTGTTGTCAGTGTAGTAGCATTTTCAAAATTTTCTATTATTTTGTATTAATTGCAAATTATACATAAATATGGTCAGTAACCGATATGAGATGTCGCACAAAAAAAAAATTATGGATTATAATGATATGGAATCTTAAGAAGTTTTACAAGTAATAATTGATTTTTAAAATAGATCTCAGAGGCTTCATTAGTCATAATCATTTACTCTATAGAGGTGGGATAAGGTCGAACATAAAAATATATGTTGTTTAAAAGAAACCTATGTTTGAAATCTATTTTCATAATACAGACACTTGGCTGGCTTCATTATTATTCGATCCAAAATCTTTCACGGTATTGTTATTTGCTATTTTCACAATGGATAAAAATATTTGTTTGTATTATAATCATTTTAATACAACGAATGCAAACACTTTCGATCCATTTAAATTCTGTAAATCTGAATCGCTTATATAACAATAAAAAAAATGATATATCCGTTTTCATTTCTTTAAAATCAATGACACTAATAACTGGTTTGATATAATTTTAAATACATCTAACATTAGTGTGATTGAATTCGTACCTATAATTAATTAAATATGTCCTTATAGGTATCACGTCCTACGTATAAATCAACAAAACATTTACTTTCTTATAAATGTGTCATATTACTTTAAGAACATGTTAAAAAAATACAAATACTAATTATTATTTGCTGAATGTGTTAATGATAGGTTTATAATCAATTTACTTTTCTAATTGATTTCAAATTTATCACTCAAAGTTCTGAATATTTGCGTATTTGAATATTTTCTTTGAATGTTGTAAACAACAACTTTTACTTGAAGTCTAAAGATTAGTTTTTAAAGTATAAAAAAAGTGCTTATGTACAATTCACACACGTCAGAAGTGAAACCTGCGAGAGAGTTTGATAGATATAGAGTATCGGAATAAATGTAAAGTTTATTATTTTTTAGCAAGGTAAATCGTTGTTTTTTTATCATGCGCACAGCTATATAGCACGATGATGTGTAATGTATTTTATTCTCTCGGCGAAAATTTTTGTAGAAAAGTTTTTTCTAAAAGAAGTTTTAGCAAATACTACAATAAAGTTAGAAATATTTAATTTTTTCTAAGTATGTAATGTATTAGAAAAAAAACTATTTCAATGATATTTAACAGTATTTTATTGCTGTGTTTATTTATAACTGCATCGCCATCTATTTCCATAACTCTAAATCCCTGAGTAGATAATTTTATATTGGTATTACACTGAATACCTATTTATATTGGTATTATACTATTTATGCACCTCTCATTATGAATTCAAATATTTACTAACTTTTTATAAACAATTTTTTTTTTTTATAAATGTGTACTGGGATTTTGGAAAGTCGTAGGTACTTTTTGCTTCACCTAAAAAATTTGCTAATACTGCGTGAAAGTTTTAAATAAATTTGAGCCAAAAATATCTACGTATTAAAAATTCCTAAATGGAACTTCGCAACTACAGGATATAAAATAAAGCAAGTAGGTATGTGTACCACAACACCGTTCCATTAACATCCTGGTATAACTTGTATGAATTGTACTCAATTATTAATATGGAAAAATCAAATAAATAAGAGATCAAACAAAATTAAAATATATTATTAAATTAGTTAAAATGAGTATTGTATATATGTAAAATATTAACATATTCGTAACACAACATTGAATAATCAAAAATATTTATCGTTAAGAATTTTTTACAGACAGTAGCAAACTATTGTAAATATTCATATATTCTGAATGTTGTAAAATAAAACACTTGTAAGTATTGTACACAAAATTTACACATAAATTAATGTGTTTTTAAACGAACCATACGGGTAACGTATTTTAACTCGATGAGTATAACTTAATTCTATTTATAAATATGTAGTACTTAATTCTAAAGTAATATTATTATGAATTTAAAAATATTCTTTGTTAAATATAAAATTCTAATTGTGTGACTCAAATTGTCAGTGATGGTTTTTAAATTGTTTGTAAGAAGGATTCAATAAATAATGTCCACTATCAAACCTGTAAATATCTTTTTCAAAAAAATTTTACAATGCTATGGACTATATATTTTATAAAATATGTTTTAGCCAAATCTTTGATAGTCAAGTAACAACTTTAAATAAATTTTTTTGGTAAAATAGAAATAATGTGCAAGATAATCTGCAAGAGAATGAAACTTTCCAGTACTTGATGATGCAGTTTGAAAACAAATTTGCTAAGTTTCAAGTATTATAGAAGTTGTTTCTTAATGAAGAAGGTCCAATTATTTATATTATCAGTGAGTAACGAGAGGAAACACACATTAAGAAGTTGTTCGCTTCGATGAAAAATTCAAACTTAAGGAACAAATTTCTTATCCTGTTATTCAGAGTTGGATTCGTTCACAGGCGAGTTAATATACATCCATTACCTTTATTAAATATAAGTTTTGATAACGTAATGACAATAATTTAACCATTTCATTACTTTATACCAGAAAATTCTCTTAAAACTCCTGCATTATTTGTATCTTTTGTAACATGCAGTACAACGTTTTTGCTACACTTTATCTGCCATGTACATCGTTAAACCTGAATTATTATTATAAGTATTTAAATGAGTACCGTTGACATTGCAATATATTTAGGACTCAAATTCATATTTTAACATTTATTTTATTACACTTTAGTCCCAAAAATAATTTAAAGTCAAAAAATAAATAACTTACATGGAAAATAACGAATTTAGAGAAACATAAAAACTTAAATCTTGCTTAAACAATTTACTATATTTTTAACCGCGTTAAAGTAACCATGAAAATAATAAACGGAAATTTATGTAAATTTCTGGTTCGTTTCAATAATCATTTTAAACACTATTTGCTTTTTTATCATTCTACAATGGTTTTAAGCTGAAAGAGGGCAGCACTCAAGAGCTTGCTTGTTTTTGAAAAATTTAGTGAGTTTTTGAGGTAACAGTCGCCTTTTTTGTCGGCATTTAAGTCTTTCCATTCTTTTGAATACAAAAGGTTAAATAAATTTTATATTCATATTCCTTACTTCCGCTTAAGTCACAAAAATGTGTAAAGGTTTGTTCAAACTATTTTAAGATTTTACCAAAGAAAACGCAGAATTTTGAAGATTGTATCTAATAAAAGCGTGTCACACTAAAACCCGGTTTGAAGAATGTAAAACGGAACATTGTAAAAAAATTAGAAAAAAAAATTAGCATGCAAAACTGTAATTATTAATAAAAGGTATTTTAAAATAATATTTACAAAATTTTTTTTTAATTATAACTCACAATCAAAAAAGTTTTCCTCAAACATAAGCAATCCATGCTGGTGCTTAATAATTACACATAATTCTGTAAAAGTTAGCAGCCTTAAAAGTGGCCACTAAAAGAGTGACTTCGTGGACTATTAACCCCGTACCTTAAACTAAAATCTGATAGTATGAAGTCTTGTTATAAAAGCCATGTAGTTTAAAATGCATAGTAATCAATAAAAAAATAACACTTATATGTAGTACTGTAAACTATTTAATAGAGAAATATCTTTTAATCAATAATGTGAACAAATGAAGTTCAAAGACTTATCTGATTATAAATTATGTTATTGATTGGCATGTCTTATTATTTATTATGTATCTAATGATTAATCTAACAATATAAAGAACAACGTCTGGAAACCACAATTATACATGCACATTATATAGAATAAAACAATTATATACAAACAAATTAAAATGTGCTCATAAAATTTGTTTACCAAAATATCTTATTGTGTAAATTATTAAAATTTTATTTCTTACAAAAAACAAAAAAACAAAAAAAAAACGAAACGAAACCTCAAAGAACAAACAATCGCTAAGTGTGTGTTATGGATTTAGTAGAATTCAGTATTGCATACAATAACATTTAAAAAATTTGCTTGCTAATAATTAATATTTATTAACTAGCCCTCACAAATAACGAAATGTAAATATTGTTCTCAACCGATACCCAATATCAGTCACTGCCAGTACTTGGATGGATGACCACTTGGGAATGCTGTGTATTGTTGTTGTATAGTAAATATTGTGGTAGCTGCATGACCTCAGAAGTTAAAACGTAACTAAATCAAATTTAAAAATAAAATAATTTCTATTTTATATGGGAAGTATTCCACAGTTTAACTAATCTGCTCTGAAGTCAACGATCTAATCGGACTTGAACTAAGCACGAAATTAAACGTCGAACGATATTTGCAAGTCTCTTATCCCATCAATTTTTTTTCTGAAAATGTGTTTTTCTATTAAAATTTGTTTATATCAAGTACGATATAATAATGAGGGAAGCTTCCGTTCTTCAGACACATAGGTCTATAATATAGAATAGAATATTAAGTGAAGACTAGGTAATGCGACTGCTGCTGTCGTTTTAAAAGGAACTAAGATGTCTCGAATTTTGTGAGAGAAAGCCTCAGCTTGAACGCCTGAGCTTTCTCAGCCACTCTGTTTGATCACCATGTATGTAGTTATTAATTAGATGGCTAATACAGGCCAGAATAGAGTTAATACACCCATTCTTTCCATTTACCTTTTAATATAAAACTAAGCACTCTTTGATTGGTACCAAAATTGTTTAGGATCCATCAAATTTTTATCAAATGAAACATTTATTTCATTTTATTGCTACGGAACAGTAAAAAACAAAAAACATTAAGAAATGCATTCTCCACCAGGTGGAACCATATGTTTGTTGTATAAATTATTATTTATTTTTAAAATCATTTTATTTTAGATCAAACTCATTAATATAATTCTTTACATACGTTGTCCATACATTATATTGTTATAGCATTGGTGGCCTCCCAGAATTAAAATACATCTCTTAGAAAATAAACCACTTGAATAATGTTTGTTTTTCTTAAACAATTTATCAATAAATAATTTTAGGTTATATAAATGATGGATGGATGACTATATGGTGAGTCAATTAAAAATCTGTTATTTTATTAAATGACTATAAATTCAATGATCTTAGTCAGTATAGTGCGCAATGGCCGATCTAATTAATAGTTAGTAAACTTGAAGAGCAGATTATGTTAAAAGATGAGACCAACGCCATACATAAATCCGACCGGTTCTTCCGTCTTAAAAGCAAAGAGGTATCGACGTTCCCATCTATATATGTGAGATCCTGCCCAGTGTTCTGTCAACCCATAATTCTTTTAAATAACTCAGCTTTGCTTAGATAATTCATAATGTCGTATGAATTAACACACTAATTTAATAACGAAAAATACTTAGTTGATTACTCAAGGAATTACAGGCTCATACAAGAAAAAGCGATCGCAACGAATCCACCGCCTCAATTCCTTTTATATCAGAGTCAAACTACAAGAACCCCGATTGTAAATAGTTGTAACCAGTAATCCATTATGACGTTTAAAACTCCAAATTAATTCAATAGTATATTATTGCGCAAGAATCTAAAAAATTCGAGTTTTATTTAAAATATTAGGCAGATATCTGGAAAAGGATTTTGAAGTGAATAAAAAAACGACGTCAAAAATTACCACAAACAAATTTGCACACTGATTATAATACAATTTATCACTCTAAGCTACTTTATTATCAAAGTCCAACAATTTTCTATTTAAATTGAAACAACATGATGCAATGATTTTTATGAATAAAAGATTTCACAATACTCTGTCAATTTTTATTATATTCAAATACAATATAAATACTTAGTAAGATTATAAATAATAACGCTGTCTCATCAATTAATTGAAATATTTTAAAATCTATTAGTAATTTATTAATAAAACTTTGTATCGAACATATAATTGAAATACATTATTTATTCATGATATACACTCTGGTATTTAATTGATTGTGATCAATCGAACATAATAAATGTATCAATATACCGGATTCATATGAATCTGTCACAATCAAAAAGTTTTCCCATATACAAAATTGATAATATCATATCCATCAATATGGGTGCGACTCAAAGTCAATAGCATGAACTTTTCAATAGAAAAAAAAATTTTTGCATTTGAACTTTTGTCTCTTACAAACTTGGTTCATTAACCAATAGACTGATCTTAACCAAAATCTTTTCGTTTTCCACGTATAACTATTTCACGTGTATACAAATTTGATACAAACGCACATACGTATGCTCAAATTAAAAAAAAAAAACACATCGGCCTGAATGCCTCATGGTATTTAAAAAATACACGATTTGTTTGGTGTATTTTATAATTTATTCAGTTTAAAATGAAGATATTTCTCGATATATTATATTGATAGTGAACTATTATTTATAAATGCATATAATAACCACCAAACAACCAATCAAATTGTAGCATTTAAGTGTTCACATTAAATTTTTGTTTACAAACAATGAACTAACGAAAACGATTCAATTAAAGGTACTAATTATTCATACCGTTCATAGTACGTGGAAAGGACTTCTTTTTTTATTAATGTGACGAGTAGTTACATTTTGTAATAAAGCATTCGCACTCAACACATTATAATAAATTGTTCGTTACATGTAATTTGTATAACAAATGTCAAACAAACATTATTGAATAATTACAAACACTGACATCAATTTGTAGTTATTAAATTTGAAAAAGGTAGTTATTAGGTTGTAAGAATGAGCGAAGAAATTGCATTAATAATTATTTTTAGTTTCAAACTAAAAAAAATGTTTTATTTCAATTTTTTCATTAATTTGGGAAAATTTTAAACCAGACTTATGTATCACTTGATTGATAATAGCATTCCGTAACCATAGCAAGAAAATAATTACTTACTTAGATTACTTTAAATAAGTAACTTAAACCAATTGAAATGATCACTTGCCAAATTTTACAATATCAAATAATAGTATGTCATAATTTATTGATAAACAATCCATCATTTTCAAAACCTAAATTATTTTTGTGATCGTCATAATATTGTTCAAGAAAAAGCATAGCTGAAATTCTTGAAAACATTATTATTATTATTATTATTATGATAGTTATTATTACGATTAAATAAATAAAGGAAGTGTAAAACTTGTGAATGTTTATATATTTCAGCAATACTTTAAATAAAAATGAAGTGTTTGTATGACATATGAGTGTAGCATTTATTATTACAAAGTACTATTGTACTTTGTTTTATGTAGACCATACACTATCAACGAAAACGTTGGAAACAAAAATGGTGAGAAATAAAACCATTATCGAATATTATACTTCTGCTAGTATTAAATAACAGGTAGTATAATATACTAGCGGACGTCATGCGGTTTCACCCACATATTTCTCGTTCCCGTTGGAACACAAGATGAAAGGTAATCTATGTCACCCGTGCGTAGTGTAGCTTCCCAACGGTGAAAGAATCGGTCCAGTAGTTTTTCAGTTTAGTCGTAAAATACAAAAATATACATAAATGTTTCTTCTTTATAATATTAATATATATTAATGGGGATTGATTTAAAGTGTAATGTATGGTCTATGAAAAATATTTTTATCGGCTATATGAAGATGAAACTTAAAAAATTGAACGAAAAAATATGATTCATTTTAAATAATCTTAAATTTTTGCATCAAATTTATATTAACCGGGAAGTAGATATTATCGGGAAGTAGAAATTGCCTGAACGGAAAACCTGCTATAAAGTCATATTACTCAAAAAAAGAACAATGTATTAGTTAATGTATTTTATTCCACTATAAATAAAAAAAAAATATAAAAAAAAAAAAAAAAAAATTATTATTATTAAAAGTAAATTTCAGTCAGTTCTCATGAAATTTCCTAACTACTCAATTATAAAAACAAAAATGTTTAAACTAAAATAATTATTCGAAAATACACCAAATTTACAATTTGGTTGATTGAGTTTGGTTGCAATAGACACGTATTTTCATTGGAGAAAAACATTCCATAAAAAATATTTGTTATACGTAAAAACAGACTTTAGAATAAACAAATCCATTGGCAAATGTTTTTATAAAAGTTTTGACATCAAATTTATTAATCACATTAATCTAAATAAAAAAATTTAATGAATTTTTAAAATGAATGAAATTTTAGACAATGTATGGAGTCCATTATACAGATGAAATGATTGTATTGTTCAATTCAGTTTTGAATAATTATTTATAATAAAATAAGTGTGTTTAAAAGCCAAGAATAATATTTTTATTTTATTTTTAAAATTCATATTAATTTATTTAAAAGTTTTATAAACAATCGTGGTCTTTATTTGTGAATGAAATCTGATAAGAATTGATACTTCGGAGATGCACACAGTGCGTGAAGAAATTGCATTTTTCAGGGACAGCCACTTCCCTCTCGTCGAAAGGCATCCAAACATTCAGGTGATAAATCTTTGAAACAATATTGATAGTACAAACTAAACAGGCAAAATGATCTAGATTTAAAATTTAGATTTAATTTAACAATTCTTAGTTATACATTAATAACTTCTACTTATATATAGCCAAATGCCTTTAATATTATATCACTAAGTCACCTAAGCCAGTGGGTAGATCACCGTTCAAATCCGTATACTATTCATTTGATATATTCTTTTAAGAACTGAAAACAGACACTAGGTATCGAAAAAAATAATCATAGAGTTTTAAAAAGAACGACGATCTCACAAATCTTAATCTTTTGTTAACAGAATTTAATAAGTACCATCTTTTAAATCTACAGTTGAATAGATAAGATACAAGCACGTGTTAATATAAAAATATAAGAGTATTAATATAAAAATAAATAACATATTTTCTATAAAAATAATGTTATAAATTTTATATATAATTAATTGACAACACGAGACCCAACTAATCAGAATTCAACAATGTTGTCAAACTAGATCTTATATAAAGAAAATAAAAAATAGAGTAACAGGAAAATTTAAATTAAATAATAATCTAGTTTAAGTGCAGTAGTTTTTCATTACCGTAAATAAATAATACTGGTAGATCTTATGATTTTATATTCTATTCATAACATACATTTTTTTTTAAACTTGAATGAATGAATCATAAATTTATTAAAAAGTTATTTTAATAAATATTTTAATGAAAATACATACATCTTTACAACATTATAAATTATAAACAAAAGCTTATTCTTTAACAAAAACAATACTTTTATTATTTATATTAATATTTAAAACAAAAATTTCAACATTCAAAATTTGATATGAAAATATTTGATGTAGAAATTTTATAACTGATTCTTAATTTTTTTTTTATTTTACACTAAACTGTTAAATTAAATTAGACTGAATATAATAGCGAAAACTGAAAATTGAACTAAAATTAATTCAAAAACAAAGAAGGTATTAGCTGCCGAAGATTATTTTCCTTGGAAACAATGGTTTACAAATAATTTACATGGAGATATAAAAGACGTCTTATTCAAGTATTTTCTAGGATTTTTGTATGTTTATATCTTGTCTGTGTCTCATGTTGTCTTAATCTAATACTAACGAACCATTAATTAAATTAATTTAATTTTCTAGGCACACTTAAAAATTCTGCCAGGCATTTCTATTGCAAATTTACATTTTTCCTTAATTATTTTGAATAGAATTATGGTATTTTGAATAGAATAATAATTGAAGTTTTTATGTTGCTAGAATAATAGTAAAATAGCACCCGAAAACATGTCTTTTAACTTATCGAAAAATATCCAGAAGCGATAATTGATTATAGCCTGCTATATTCGATTTAAAAACGGTTATCTAACTCTTCATCCTTTTTAAAAACCATTTAATTTTGTCTAAAATTATAACAAAAATTTGGTTATTTTTAATTTACATCCGAAGAAAAGCATGGAAAAACTATATGCAATAAAAATATTTTTGGGATCTGTGAAACGAATTTAGACAATGAGTCGGAAAATTGTAAATAACAACCGGTTAAAAATACAACCTATACAATAAGTAACTCTCAAATATATACAATGTATAATGCAGGTATAGAATTACTATTTTTCATTTAAATAATTCGAAACACAAAATAGTTTTGATGAATGAAGAATATGATGATTATTTTATAATAGTAATAAATTTTGCATGGCATTCTATAAATTATTCAGAAGTCAAGTTCACATATTACACCCACGAAACGAAGATTTTTTTTTTATTTATGTAGAATTTTTGTTTGTCATCGTAATCAAATTATTCATTTTATCATTCACACCCATATTCACTAGGTCAAGTTTAAAGCAACACATCAACACATAATACTCATCCCACCTTTACAGTATTTCTAAAAGATATATTTACTTTTTATTTGTAATTATATAATAAATTGACAATCCAAATTTCACTAATGAGGATGTTAAATTTATGGTAATATATTTAAACCAATCTCATCACGCAAATAACTGAGTGATTTAGGTGTTTATTCAGTGCAAATTTCGAACAAAACATTGTTTAATGTAACATTTGTACATTTTCTATCGACACTTCTTAAAAAAACGCATCAATTACATCACTAGATCTTTGTTTATTAAATATTAATATCGCATTCATATATCATTATTAAATGCGTTAGGATGATATTTTAGGCATAATGGAACATGGGGCTATTTAATATCAACTTTCAATATTTAATAATTTCAGAAAAAAGTCTTTTTTCTGAATATTTAAGAAGCATTTAACATTCCCACTAGGAAGTTTTTGTTATGGATTCGTTTTTATGAATCCTCAATTGCTATAATTTTAATAATGTGGTTTTTCTGAGCGAGGTAGTGATTGTAATTCGACCTTCAATCCTGTCGCAATTTCCATCAATCCAGCCTATAATAGACGTCGATGATTGCACACAGACCACTTGTCATATTTGAATAAGACATTTTTTTTTTAAATCCAAACATTAACGGATGAGTAAAATTAGTATACTGATAAATTGACACGATTCTAAGGAAACTAAAATATTTCAAAAATATTTTCAAAAGCATTCTCTTTGAGAAGTCTTGTAGATAGACAACACTTACTACAAATTTAAAAAAAAAAACACAATATATTATATATAAGACTGGAAAACTGGAAAATTATATTTCCTTATATAAAGCAATAGTCAAATCAATGTTCAAAACATAAAACAGAATAACAAATTTTCATGATGTTTTTTATATTATATGGATTTTTATATTATTTAAAAATAGAAACCTTTTGGACAGAGGAAAAAGTGGATAAAACTCTATCTGGGTTATAAAACTGCAGCATTTTAAATACCCTAAAATAACCAACTAAGTTTTTTTCAAAGAGTCAAGCAATACCTTTTAAGTAATCTGTGACCGAAAATGGATATTTTTTATTTACAAAAGTGCATGTTTTGGAAAAGTTTTTATTAATAACGCAGAAAAAATGATGAAATATACTGTTTTATGAACATTTTATTGTCTCCTTTCTTTATCTTTATTTTAGATTTTTGAATAAGAATTAAGTAGAACAAGAAAATAGTACATAATACAAGTTTTTGTCTTAAACCTGTAAAAATTGGCTGATGTACATTTACATCGAAAATTGGATAGTAAGTACATGGTAATAGCAACCAATATTATATTTATATAATTTTATCAATAGAAAAATAAAATGATGATGAAACACTGGATGAACAACAATATTATAACTGAATGAAGGACGTAAATTCTCAGAATTCAAAGTGTCAATTCAGTAAGCATACAATGTCATTGAAAACAATTCGTTTATTTGTTCAAAATTATTCTTGCATGACAGACAAAATAATAATTAAAATATGGAAGTCATTGATAATGTTGGAATGTAACAAGTATTGCTTTTAATCAAATACAAAATAACTCATAAATTGTGTCTTTCTTTAATCAATTATTTTTTTTACAAGTACAGAAACTTCTATTTAATTGATTATTTATTTAAACAGTGAAACGTAAATACATTAATTTTATTTGTTGTAAGATATCTTCACACATGTGACTTTTATACACCTGTGAACTTTACCAAGAGACACATGATACAGGTAATCTTGTTAAGTTCCTGACAATTAAAAATTTTTAAGTACTTATATTTTAAAAGCAGGTTTTTGACTCGCCCGAAACGCTAAACAATCGATTTGACACAGAATCAAAATCACCATGTTTATTTTTATTTACTAATAAAATAACGATTACTTGCTATTTCAAGATGTATTTTTCGAATCAATAAACTAAGGGTTCTGTAAAAAAATAGCATATTAAGCGTTATTTGAATTTTGGTAATTAAACGATAAAATATTGTTACTTACGATTTCGGATAATAGATATCGTTTTCGAAAACTTACCTAAAATCAAAAAATAGATAAAATTAATAATAATTGACGCATAAACATATTCTAGAAACACTATTTTAGTATTATTCGAAGTTAGATTCCACAAAAGGAGGTTAGCAATTCGACTCATTTGTATGCTTGTTGCAACTGTTCAATATTCGTATATGCTTATCTATGCGAAATTCTAAACAAAGATGCCTAAGATTTTTAATAGATTATAAATCTTTCAACTTAGGGTTTAGTGTAGGTAAAGTATATTAAGAAAGTAACTGCAAATGTTCATAAATAAAAAAAACATTTTTGATGAACACTGAAAAAACTTAAAAAATAAAATCGATTTCAATAATCGGACTAAAAAGTCAAATTAATTTTAAATTAAATAAATATCTACTTCTACAAATAATTTCTGTGTGACCAATTATACAGAATAAGTCGGCGATAATCATATTGACAGTAAAATAATCGTTGGCTCCGACTTCGAATGGTAATTGGTCTCAAAGAAATTATTTGTATAAAGTATTTATTTAATTTAAAATTATTTTTTATATTTTAGTATATTTTTATGAAGATTTTTATTTAAAAAATAATGATACACCCGTTATACTGTTCGTCATATTATTGGAACAAAAATTAATTATTATCGATCATTATTGTATTGTTCACTAGTACCTGGATTGAAAAAACTAACAATAATAAAAAACGTATTTTCCAACTTTGTTCCATTTTTTAAACAAAATGAAAATTCTCTTGGGATTTAACAATATTGTTTAATTATCTTTATGGTATTGGTTTTTGCAAAACTGTTTATAGATATTTTAGTACCTGGAGCAAAATTCAGGCCATTTTCGATAATTTTCTATTTCTGTAAATACAATCTCATAGATATTTCGATGAACTATTTAACTTATTCTTTTTTTTTTTTGTTTACGAAATCCTCTTTCCATTTTAAACACTCTTTAAAATATTTTATGGTGAAAATTACTTCAAATTTTCAATAAGATATACTATGTTTTAATTGCTCGTTCAATTGTGGCCATGAACTCAGCAGTTCTATACTATTTAAAAAAAAAAATAAATTAAATGAGTCTTAAAAAAGTGTATATAGTTTATTCAAAAACAGGAGAACATTCCTAAGCTATACTTGTCTTCATATAATTATATAGCGGAAAATCATACAAATTAACATTTTTCTGGTTCCAGGAAATTCATAAAGGTGCAAAAAAGTAATAAAAAAAACATATTGGAGATAAAAATTGATAACAACATATACCTTAATATCTTTTGAATATCTTTTCGATCTCTGAAAGCACTGCTAGGAGATTACGTAGATAACTTTCGTAAATATTTAAATTATCATTTGGCAAGGCTTAATTTGCAACATATATAGTACTTATAACATTTGTTGGCATGAGAATCGAAAACAATTAAACGAAATGAATCAAACAAAATCAATAAACTACTGCGGCACCATGAAGTGCATAAATGAAAACACGAATCATAAATAATAGACAGCTGACAGCTGAAAATATTTTTAAGAAGACTATAAGTGAAAATACAATTAAAAGAATTACCAGTACACACCTTGGGAAAAGATGTACATGATCATCGTTTTTATAATTTATTTTTTATGTTTTTTATGACGAAGGTATGATGACAATGACCTTGAAAGGTGAAAGCAACACCATCATCATCATCAAAGGCGAAAAGAAGATATACCACAATATAATATATTATAATGGTTGAATCAAGAGTGAAATTCAACAAGTGCATTAAAATATATGACTTAAAAACATATAGATATAAATTGTATTTTATATTGGTTCTTCACGTATAAAAACCGTCTCCCTATCTTATTATAAAAACATTCCCAACAGTGAACGTCTTTTATGTGACCTTTTGTCATTGAAATACAAAACTTCATCTAGATAGTTAGTATTTGTTAGTACAAATTGTAATACTTTTCTATTTCAAAATTGTTCCGTATGCCAAGATAAATGAAACACGATCTGTATATGACGGTCTGAGTGTTAATCAATACTATATTTTTTGGGGGTGTTCTGCGGAAATCAGAACTGAAATCAACATTTTTTTTGAAATGCCAACAAATCAATCGTGTTTCTGTACGTCATTATTCATCATTTGAAATTTGTCATCAATTTTCATCTGATAATAATTATGGAATACCATTTTGATCCCTTCGAGATACTGAAATATCAGCGATTGTTAACTGTAATAGAGCTTAGATTTTCCTCTTCTTTCTTCAAATAAGAGATAAATATACATGTTTAATGGTAAGTTTACACGCTCTAACAATTGAGCAGATCGGTTATGTATGAAAATTTGACCAAGCATTATGAGGTTATGCTACTCATCTGCCACAACCTTGTGTCCATTATCTGGCAACCTGAAAATTGTAAAAATATCAATTTTGAAGTTGTCGGATGATAGACATTTGAACATAAATAAAAAAGAATTGCGTCAATTTCAAGCTTGTTTGGGCAATCAAAAACATTATGGGCTTTGAAAAAGCAAACGGTCCACTTTTAAGAATTTGCGTAGAAGAAATAAATCTAAGAAATAAAGAGAAACTATATACAACGAATTTTAAACTGGTTCGAAATAATCTTATTCAGTTAGACTCATTTGGCGATAAATCTTAAAGGTTGCGTCCTGTGTCATATTTTCGGTCAATTTAACGCAAATATCAATTACAAACTTAAGAACTTATTAATCTGGTATAAATTCATAGTTTAATGTTTGATGAATAAGAATTTGTAATGCTTTTAAGTGTGTATTGTAGTTTTATAGCGATTCCGTGTTGAATGGAATAAATATGTCTGTCTATAATATATCTTCCGCGAAGGGATATTTAAAATGTAAATGATATGAAAGAAAGCAATTCGTTTTTGTTGCTATACATAAATAAGCAATTCAAATTATCATATTAGTACTACTTCTTGCAATTATATACACACCTTCTGTTTACTGCATTCTGAGATTTTTACCTGCTAAATATAAAATGTATTTTTTGAGTACATTGTTACTTGTAATTCAAAAATATTCGATTATTGTAACATTTTAAAGTCGTAATATTCTTTCTAATATTCCTTTTCGAAAAATGGCTCTTGCGAATTAAAAAACTTCGACAAAGCACTATGAAATTTTATTCACAGTTGTGGTCATAATCAAGTTGTATTTCAGAAAAAGTTGTATTTTCAGTATATTTAAATCCTCAGTCAGACTAGCGGTTTAGTAGTCAGTAGACATCACTCAGAGATATAACAAAAAACTGTATTTTTCTAGCTTCATTAAAAGGGAAGATTAAGGCATGTTCGGTTAAAAAGAGGTTTTATTGGCTCTTTTCATGTAATGTTATTTCACATCAATTGCAACAAGACATATCATTGTAGTTTGCATAGAAAAAAGTTGGTTCCTTCGAGAATTTTCTTGATTAAAATAAAAAATTTAAGTTTACTCATTTCCGCATCATATAATTTGACTTCCAAAATTGAACTTTATTCCAAAAACGTCGCATTATTTAAACTTGCATAGAAAAAATTTGTTATTTTTAGAAATTTTCTTCAAGGTAGAGTGGTTTGATAGATGTTCGTCAAGGATGGGAAATATAAAAATTTAATACAAAAATCCTCGCCTAAAGACAAAGAAACTATAACTTATGAACCAGCCTATATTTCTTAATTAAAATTCGAGCATATTTTCAAAATATGATTGAAACGTCATACTATGAAGATAATTTCTTTATTTAATACCGAGTATGTCCGGCTATAAATTTAAAAAATGATACAATAATATAATATGAATAAACAATTTTTTTTTTCTCAACAAGTGAAAAAATTTCTTTTTAAAAACTCATATTGTATTTTTATAACTATAAAAAGAACAACATGTGGTTTCAATTTAAAATAACATTTTTTTTTCTTCATTCCATTAAAGAAGTTCAATTGATTTACAACCATTTATTCTTAATTTAAAATTTTTAATTATATTTACATATGTAAATAACGATTAATTCAATTATTTCATTTAGTTTAGTAATAGAATGATGTTGTAAGAAGATTCATGCGTCTTCTTTAACTGAACTCGAATGCATAAAACTGATAGTACATACACAGCCTCCTGTTGACTATGAAGTGTTATGCCGACCTTGGTTGATCCGCACTGTCACCATAAGAATTATTTTTGATAGCCTGAAGAAAAACCGGTATATTAATAAGGTATTGCCTATTTCTTAAAATCATTTTACCTCAAAATCCACACAATTAAAAAGTTTAAATTGATTAGTTTAGTATTTCCAACTTTGGTTTTTTTTCTGGGCTTCGCAATATTTTGCCGGATACTCCCAAAACAGTTTTAATTTGAACAAATATATTGAATTGTCTAATTGCCTACTTTTGAGCCTTTATTTATATGATTAATCGATTTTTTTCTTGGAGAAAATTACTATACTTTGCATTACTTAGTATTAAATTAATTCTTTTATTTCTTATCATAAGTTATTATTTTTAAGAGATTAGCCCTTGAAATTTTTTGCAATACATGTTTTCTTTAACGCGTTATTAGTGATCACTTATTCGAGATGTGATACAAAAAGTCCTCACGGTGAACTTACCAATGAGAAGAATAAGAAAACAATAATTTGTTTATTATTACGAATAATTTTTTATGCCTGTTTTTTAGGTTCATCGTCAATTAAAAACGTCTGAGTCGATTCTACTGTAAAGCCAATCAGTTTTAAGTAGTTTCCCGTCGATATCAATATTTGTTCTCGAAGTAATCGAGACGAAAAATTTCTAACGCACATACACCTGCATATACACACACAGATATCTCTAAAAAAGTGCTCTAGTCACCTAAAATTTCGTCATAGGAATTTAAATCAAATCCGCCCCATTAAAAGAACTTCACACTGAAACTTTAATAAAAATGTCAGCCGGTATACTGACTATGATACAAAAAATGAATGAAAGACCAACAATTAATTAACTGGTTGTCAAAATCTTACTGACGACTAAGTTGTTAGTGTAATATCCTCTTGACTCATAATAAATATATATGTTACTATAATATCGGATACATTAAACATATAGACAACTAGACATTAATTTACATTGATTTATAATTAAAAATATTTAAACTATATTAATATTCATAAATAAAACTATTAACTACCTAACCATACACATGTAACTACGAACTGTCCGTTCGTTAATAAATTATTCAATAGTTGTAACAATTTATAAGATAAAATATAAATAAATAAATGAGTTTACATGGGATATTACTTTTCATAGGAATTAACGATATACACTAGAGCTTATTAAATATTAATAATAATCATCACGTTTATACAATTTATTATTTAAGAATCCAACCACGTATCATTTCAAATGCATGTACCAATGGTGTGAGATACTCAAATGAACTCCATGCGCTAATAAATTACCAAACGTTAGTACTAAAGATACTAAATCATACAGACAAAAGCTGTATTGCATTTTAAATATGAAATGATAATGAATTTTATATTATATTTGCAATTATAATGATGACTTTCGAAAAGAAACTATATACAAGATTTTATGATATTAAAAAGCTTCTTTTTTTTCTTTTTTTCACTACAAATAAAAACAGTATTTATCGAAATATGGGAAGCGCTAGGATGATATAAATGAACAATGTTTTACAGCACTACCATATTAATTTTGTATTATATTTTATCCTATTAATATTATAAATGCAAAAGTTTGTATGTATGAATACATCAGAATAACACACAGGCAATATTTTAAAAAGATAGAATATTTTTTAGGTCTTTTGACTACTCCTATTGGGATAAAGAACAGGCGCAATTTTTTGAAGTATGTTACAAATACTATTAGCATCATTTTCATCGAAACAAAAATCTAAATTTAAAATTCAAAATAAATTTATTTATCCCTTCTCATTAGCAGTATGTCGAATTGTCAGCCAAATAAAGTGTATATAAAGCATAATGTTGAAGTATTACCGGATCCATTCGAGATTCTGGAGGTCTATATACTTTTTTCAAGTATATATGAGTATCACATCACCAAGTACCGAATGCACAACGAAGTACATGATACGTATATTTCTGTGAATTGTTTTTTTCAAAATTTTTCTGTGAAAGTTGTCTGAGCAACGCGTGATTGGGCCTGCTAGTGTCTTTATAATATTGTATTGCCCACTAATTTACATATAAATGCTTAATTACAAATCAATGGAATTATGAGAAATATGTCAAATTTAACTTGCGAGATT
Source organism: Chrysopa pallens (assembly GCA_020423425.1). Classification (NCBI taxonomy): domain Eukaryota; kingdom Metazoa; phylum Arthropoda; class Insecta; order Neuroptera; family Chrysopidae; genus Chrysopa; species Chrysopa pallens. The sequence goes on along the minus strand of CM035593.1, from coordinate 47,702,170 downwards.
TGATTACACGCAGACGACATCAGGTCAAATGAAACTAAATGAAAGCTTACAATAAGATAACTACGTAGGAAAAACGAGAATTGTGAGTTTGTAAAAAGAAACTAATAATATTTAAAATCGAGAACTTGCTGCTAATTGATTAATGGCTCCACGAAGGATATTATATAAGCGATATATACCTAATAGATATATGATTCATAATGTCAATATTATAAATTAGCTTCTATTTTGTTAAAAATGCAAAAATTCGATAATGTTTAAAAGTTTACCAGAATGAATGGAATTTATGACATTAACAACAAAAATCGTCTCTAATGTTTACTTTCAAAATTTGTAAGCTCTATAGTTTGTGATGGAATATCAAATACCGAAGAAAGAAATCTGGCACAATCAAATCTGATAATATGGATAGTTTATTCAAACCAGAGCAAGAGTAAAAAAATCTATAAAGTAAACTTTTAGTGGAAATAGAGTCCGATGTTATAATTTTTAACAAATTAGTAACCAATTCACATTGTGAAATTTGATGTTGTTAATTATTTTCTGGAGAAATTGTATATACATAGAGGTATAAAAAGTTAATATTATCGATAGTGTTGTTGTTTGTTAGTTGTTCAATAAAACTGGCTATGTGTTTGTTTCATATTGTCCACTGCATCTTCATATATTATAATAAATCAATGTAGTTAGCACAAAAACGGAAAAGTAAATTTAGGACCTCGATCACTCAAAACGTGATACCATAGAGCACTAAAAATAAATTACCATATGTGTCTCCATGTATAGCCTGTATATAAATATTAACACTTCCCTTTAAAATATCTGCTGCAACCAGACACAATAGTTTCTTTTACTTTTATTAGGAATATTAAACTTTTTTGGTGTGTAAACAAAACGAGAAGCAAAACTAGTAATCCAAAAAATAGTATTTTAATTTTCTGGATCCTCCTTATTTAAAATTTCCCAGAGACATACATTTTTGAAATAAAAGTTGTTGAACACACATACTCACACAAACCTATTACTATGTCGTTTATCATTTATCGTATTTGTTTTAAAAACTCGGGTTCAATTTAAACTCGGACATATTTTGAGGTAAACAAACTCCGAAGATAGTAAATAACAATACGTATAACAAAACAACTAAACAACCAAAAAAATTAGTTAGACATTATTTATTGAATATAAATTATTAAATTATTGAATAGAAAATGTCCATAAACTTAATTTATCTTCACATCTATTCACTTTCCTTAGAATTGAACCTATTTGAATTTTATGTTTTTCATAGTTTGATTAATCCACCTTGGTTAAAATTTACTAGTGATGAGCAAAGCAAGAACAATACCAACACTCGGACAGTCTTGGCATTGGTCTTGGTGTTGCATATTTAGTCTTCATTTTACTCAAATACTTCAAGTGTTAGTTTTGGTCTTGTTTTGCTTAAATACTTCAAGTCTGATTTTGGTCTTCACCTTTCTTATATAGTATTGGTCTTGGTCATGCTAATCTGATCTAATACTTACGTTTTTCTTTATTAATTTTGTTTTACATTTCTTTTTCATTTTGAAGACTATTAAAGGTATGAATTGTTAACAACCCACAATTAATGATTAACTCTTCATTTCTTTTTTGTATTTGAAATTAAAATTTTCAATAAAAAAATCATTTTGTTTCACGTATCGAAGGCTGTTGTTTTTAGCTTAGTTTTGCCCATTTAATCTTGGTGTTGCATAGTCGGTCTTGGCCTTGTTCTTGCTTGTTCAGTCTTCAGTTCTTCAGCAAAACCAATTTTTTTCGTGTGGATAAGAAATTTTATTCAGGATTTTATTTTCCTTTTTTTTTTCGATTATTTTTATGTTTTTTTTATTAACTTAATTGAACCATTTTATTTCATTTGATACAAAACCATACAAGAAATAATGAAACGAAGGTACTTATTATTACTGTTATTGGTCACTTTCTCCTGAAGATATAATATCATCTCTTCAATTATTGTTATAGATGCCCGAGGAAAATATATAAAAGATGTAGTAACCATTATTAATATAAAAGAAAAATATTGAATTAACAGACAACCAACATGTATGTACACGTATTGTAAATCTCTTCTTAACATTTTACTTTCTTTAATAAAATCATCTTATATTTTAGACCAGGATCCGGATGAACTTGAGTATGCACAAAATGAAATTTCAATAAGAATAATTTAAATATAAAGCATCGGAATGTCCCCGGACCAAATTTTCGTCTAATGTTTTTGAGTACCGTTCCTTTTTACAAAACTATCAGGTTTGGAGATATTTTTAACCGACGAAAAAACAAGGTTCACAAGTCGATGCGTATATTTTTTTATGTACGACCACGCATAATTTTTTACGAAGAAGTCCGATTTTTTAAATCTTTTTTCTTAGAAAGGGTATACCCCAAAGTTAGTCCTATATCATTTTGGAAGATCCGACCCTAACGGTAGGAGAGGATATACGCATAACTTTTAGTCTGATTTTGGTAATTGTTATTTAATTTGATAGGTTATACCTAGAAGTTAGTCCCATGTAAATTTGAAAAAAAAATGCCCGTCCTAAGGATGGGAAAATAGTGATGATTTATGGTTCACTTACATATTTTAATGCTGATTTGTGTTACGAAAAATTAAGCATGTAGTAATTATACTCACTAAAATTATAAAATAAATAGTCTTATAGAACAAATAAACAAATAATAAACTTTTTTAATTAACCTTAAAAATTAAGTTATTAAACTAATGTAAGTGTCGCTAAGTAATTTTGAGTCGACGCCATACAAGCAAAATAATTAATTAAGTTACTGATTTTAAATTACTTAGCGATTTAAAAAAAAAAAGAACTACTTAAAATTGAATCGAAATTATCAAAATTGTTTTTTTTTTTTTATGCATATTGGACAAAAATAAATACTATTACTGGTTCAAAAGTTCTTCGTTTTAGTTCTATAAGAGATTAAATTTAGAAAAACAGTCACCAAAAAACTAAAATTCTAAGAGAAAGAAAATACTTCGCAAGAAAACGAATTAAATTTGCAGTAGAATCCGAATGCGCTATTCTTGCACACTTAAGTCCATCCGATTCTGTGTATATATCTTATATTATTGTATTATGATTGCAATGTTGTTTGTTATTTCACTAATTCTAATTTAAATTAAAAGAAGTTATAAATGTAATTATTTATTTTATTTTTTTATTATAAATAAAATAATCTTTTTTTTTTTTTTTTTGAAAAAAAGTAGCAGTAAGCAAGCATATATCAAGTTATGTTTATTTACATATTGTAGAAATTCGAATTTTGCTAAAAAATAAAAAAGAAATCGTTTTATTATTTAATGTACGTATTTTATTTTCCAATATCTCCATTAAATTTATATTAATTATGGGACAAAAAAATAATAATTGACACGAACTCGAATAAAAATTTTTATGAACTACATAAAACTGTCATTGCGTTTTTTATCTTTTAAAAAATGACGAAATTAATTTTAAAAATTTATGAAGTACACACATCAATCCTTGCGATTTGTTAAATGGAACTATGACCATTGGTTGTCTTATTATAACCACAATGGTAATACGGTCTTATTCTGGCATAAAGAATCTATATGGCCTAAGTAAGGTGAGCAGTAAATTCTTATAATTACTAAACAATAATTAGTCAGTTTCCAACAGTCGAAAATTTGTTAATTTTTTTATTGTTATTTAATAAAAGAATCGAAAATCAATGATTGATAAATTATTTTTATAGCTTTAAATAATTTGAGTAAAATTTTCATTGCAAAGCAAAAAACATTATGCGAGTAGCTGGACAGTTGGATTTACCGACAAATTCTGAGATACGTTCGGATTGATTAAATGATAAAAACTTTTCCTTAAGTAAAAAGGATAAATTATTATATACTAAATGAAGAAATTGATACTGATTCTTATTTGGCACATTTATAGATTATATAGAGAAGGACTGGAGAATGCTAATATATTTTTTTAATTATGCATTAAAAATACATTAAATCAACAAAAAACATTACACACACTATGACTTATATTACACACACGAGTTTATATATTCTCATATATTTAATATACTGTTTTGTTGAAGGCCAGTGAGATTCACTTTTGAGTGATTATGGTCGAATTTCGAGCACAGTGATGGGACATACTTGTTCATAAAGAATAGCATACACGAATATGGTATAATTCCAATAATATTACATACATGGTCAAATTAATAGCCTCCTTTTATTGGAAGTCGGTTAAATAGTGTTTTTAGATTCTTCTTCAATAAAATTTTATTTATTAACAAATAAATATTATCAACACACATTTGTTATTTATTGTACATTTTTTGTAATAATTAGTGTAGGAAACGTACGTACATATTATCAATTAAGTAACATTTAATCCATAATTTACAATAAACTAGTTATATAAACATTAATTTTTCAACATTTACGTACAAATGTATGTACGTAATTAGCTAATAATGAAAATGTTAGCCATATTATATTTTAAAATAAAAAAAAAAATTTAAAACATTTAATATATAGGAATTCCCATAATAATCTATAGAATCAAATATTAAATTACTTATTACTTACATTCAGAGAGTGAAAGTCTTTATATATTATTAGCTTAATATCATCCATCCACTTGGTCACAGAGGTCATTATTGTCCATTTGGTTAGAGTCTGTCTCATTTATTATTTTTATTAAAAATATAAATCCTACATAGATTATAGCCAACTATGTTTTCATAAATAATCTATTAGCAAATAATAAATATTACTACAATCTTTATAGACCATAGTGGAGTAAGAATAGTACGTATTTGCAATAGAATTAATTGATATGCTGATTGATTTTTTTATGTCTTGGCATACAGAAAATAATGTTTAAAATATATCCAAATAGAATATTGAAATTTCTATGTATACATACATAAAAATATGCTAGAAAATAAACTTATGTGTACTACATTATTATTTTTAAAATTTGCATAATAGGAATCCCCACTATAAAACGAATAATGTATAACACATTCCAGTTTTATATCATATTTTTTTTATCTCTATGTTTAAAAATTGTTTTTAATTTTATAAGGGTATACTCGTGAAATCAAAAAACACTTTTACATATTTCCATTTGAGTACCTATTTTAAAACATTAAAAACTCGAATTAGTGTTGAGTAGTTTATCATAGTTCATTTTGTTTATTTATCTGAAACATTCATTTTAGACAGAAAAATTATAAAATACACCATAAAATAAGTGTAATTTATAATTTTAAGTACCATTGTTAATTTTAACAAACAGCTAACATTTTGATGAGTATTCATGTTTGAACTTTTTATTCTTAATAAAATATTTTTCGAATAACATTTAGTTATTTCATTTGAATTTTAAGAACCAATATCATAATCTTTTGCAGAATAAAACTTTCTATGGAACTTTGCATTTGCAATTTCACAAAAAATTCACTCCCATACGGTTGAAAACGGAAAAATACGGTTGAAAACCAAGGATGTGTGATATCTAAATAAACGTCTCAAACAAAGTCCATTAAATTGGATTTTAAATATTTTAAAATTAAATCCTAGTTTTACTGGACCATTAAATAAATTGTACAAACTATATTAGATAAAACACAAATGTTGTAGTGAAATTTGTTAAAAAGATCTTTCCAAGTACACTTTTCTTTTTCAATGCAATTATTCAAAATTTATGTTGCATTGTTCATTGGCTAGTACTTGACAATTGCATTAACATAATTCAATAAAGGCGTCCTTTTGTAAGACTGCAAACACTACATTTTTCTACGTGCCGGACAAAAGGTTTACTGTAATTGTTATTTAATGATTTCCTCACTGCAATAACCAAAAAAAAAAAAAAAACGAATACCCGTTTACGGGCTCTGAAAAAGAAAACGGCCCCATTTTCAAAACAAAACAGTCACATACAAATTTTTAGCTATCATAAATAGATTTTCAAAAAGCTGTCAGTTATATATTATGCAAAAAAACTACTAAAGTTTCAAGATTCCGTTCTTGGATCATCCGATTCCATAAAATAAAATTTTGTGTATTTTTCATTTGAATATAATGAAATATCGTGATCACGGACATGAATGCAGATAGCCGGAGAAACTGATAGACCAATATCTAAAACCAATTAAATTACCCTGGGGACCTTAAAACGTGTGTTTCTAATAAAAATTCGATATCGACGAAATTTCTACACATAGGTACTTTTTAAGTAGTATTTTTCAGAGCTTTTATACTAAAAATAAATAGAATAAGGGTTCGTAAGAGATTCAAGTAAAGTTCTTTCTAAAGTTTTTTCAGTGATGAATCAGCCCAGCGCGTCTTCAGATTTTTCCGCATTTGAAACGGGCATTCAAATGTGTCACCATTATTTTCAATAATAGCCACAAAAGGCAAACAACATTTCTTAAGTTAAATATTATGCTGTAAAATTTTTATTTGAAATTTAACTCCTACCGTTTTGACCCAATTCAATTCTCACTCAAATGCGTACTAGCTGGTAGCCTGAAGTGCTGATTCTTATCAGAACGTTAAATAGAATTGTTTTCAGTTAAATAGACAAACGTGACAATTAAAATTTTTTGTTTTTGAAATGATGATAAAGAATAGATAATAAATCACACAAAATAAATGAAGCTATAAAAATATTATTTTTCAATATTTGCTTATATTGTCCAAATAACCTTAAGTTTATTTATATATCTATTTCATGAAATCACTAATATTTTATACCTTTACCTATTAAATGTAATTTTAAGCCAATTGAATGGGTCATAAAATAAAGAATTATTTTATTAAATTAATAATAATTAAACTTTAGCTTTTATGGAAATTGACATTTAACATATTTATTAATCATAAATGATTTAAAAAAATTATAAAAGAATTTTTGCATTATGAATAATTATTACATACTTATCTTACATGTAAATAAAAATTCTATGTGATGAGTAATGATTGTAATTTTGATTAGTTTTGAAATTGATAATTAAAAAGACTTTTAGAAAGTGTAAATTTATGGGCAACGATACATTTGATAATATAGAAATTATATCATGATAAAACCAGAAATACTAAAGAAAAACCAAAAACCAAACAGCAATAATACCACCCCGTTTGATTAAACACAACTAGTAATTGAATCTATGTTCTTTTTGAACACAATCAATACTTGTAGCAATAGTAATATGAGCCAGATCATGATTCGGTAAATGGGAAATTTTTGTTATAAACATGGCGAAACATATAAGTCTCAGTTGTGTGTATGTGACAATTGGTGTGTATCAGTAGTAGTTAGTCCGTACTTCAGCAGTGGTTAATATAGTCTATTTGCATACACGGCTCCTCATAAGTTCAGCTATTCATATCACTCTTTTGATCGGGCTTTTATAGCGTTGCTGAGCTCTCATTTATTATGAGTGCATATAAAGCCACGAAGTTATTATTTGAAAAGGAATGGACGTTTCTCCAACATTTGCCATAGTGTGAAAATCTGTGCGATTCCATAATTTCAACGTAAAAATGAGCGATATTTTAAAGTTCAAAAAATAGAGTAAAAAAGTATTTAAACTAATATCCATACAAATTGTATAGTAATTTCTTTTATTTCTTTATTACGTAAAGAAATATTAGAAAGTGAAATTAAGAATCGAAAAATTATATAATTGGTGTGTAATCGGATCGTTGAATGCTATTGTGTATTTAAAATATTTATTTCAATTCTACCCAACAAGTTGAGGAATTTGGATGTAATAAAGAAATAAAAGAAATTACTATACAATTTGTATGGATATTAGTTTAAATACTTTTTTACTCTATTTTTTGAACTTTAAAATATCGCTCATTTTTACGTTGAAATTATGGAATCGCACAGATTTTCACACTATGGCAAATGTTGGAGAAACGTCCATTCCTTTTATATATATATATATATATCTATATATATATATGTATATATATATATATATATATTTATGTATACATATATATATATATATATATATATATATATATATATATACATGTATATATATATATATATATATATATATATATATATATATATATATATATATATATATATATATATATATATATATATATATATATCAACAACAAATATAACCCTTATTTAAGTCGTCGCAAACAACAATACAAACGATAATAAATGTTACACAATTATCCAAAATAATACAAATTAGTCATGAATAGTATTTAGTATTAAATAGAATTTACGTGATCACTAAAAAATATAATAAATTTGAACTAAAAAAAAAAAAACCGATTTTAAAGTAATTTTTCTGTCCATTTGTCACGATTTCGGTTAAAAAGCATTGTTATATATGCACCATAAAATTCGTGTGCAATAAACACACTAATTCTAAACATAAAACGTTTATAAACATTAATGATTTTATTTTTGACTAATTATTTCAATTTTATTATACAAATTAAATTTAATTTAATTGATTTATATTCAGTCTAAAATGTAATTTTTTTTATGAATATTTAAATAATTATAATAAATAGGTGAAATAGTGTTGAGAAGTGACATATGTTATTTACACCAAATTATTTATATCGTGCAATGTTTTAATTATAAATAGAATAATTTAAGTGTAAATATTCATTCAATTCATTCATTGATAAATATTTCAAGCTGTTGAAAACATATTTTGTTCATTAAATATTTCATTTTTGTTATAATTTATTTATATTTTCAACATGAAATTATATTTGTAATATTTGTTTTTATGCAAGTAATTGCAACATAGTATTGTAAAAAAATTATTGACAGCTTCTATAGATTTTATATTTTATATTTAAACGGTAACAACGACATTAAGGGAAATGCGACCAAAAAAAAAGACATCTATAGCAAAGATAGTTTATTGCGCACAAATAAATCGAAAAATAATTATCGAAACGTATTGAAATTTAGCATGCATAATCTTAACATTCGTGTAAAAATGGATCCATCGTCAAAGAGTTTTTTTGTCAACATTTGTCAATTAATTTTAATGGAATATTGACATATCTTTACGTTTGATGGGCTCTATAAACCAAGTTCAATAATTTTACAGAGGTGCATGTGTGTGTATAAATGTGTTTGTTTTATTTGTTTAGATTATCTCGACAACAAGTAATGCTATCAACATAGAACCACTTTCGTTCGACGCGTAATTATGGAACTTAAAATTTAATCGCCTTTCTGCAAAATCAGTACTACCATTTTTTGTTGAATATACAAGAAAAAAATTCGATCAACAAATAATTATATTATTGGTTTTTATTCTGCTTATCGGAGAGTTCGTCCTGAGAACCTGGCGGGAATCTTGGGCACATAGATCAAGAATTGTTTTTGCGACAAAAATTATTCAACATCCCTTCCTTTTTCATATTTAGACTACGTATTCCAAATTTAACAACATTTAGGTAATTATTTTTAAATTTAATTATTTTAATATTTTTAAATTTAAGTTTGCCAGTCACTCTTTTATATTGCGATTTAAGAGGAAGATTTTCAGATTGCAAAAGATTTTCACATTTTCACAACTAAAGAGTCATTTTTTCATTGTTAGAACTTAAATTAAATTTTACTTTCCTCAATGTAATTTGTATGTCATACTATAATTACGTCAAAAGCCAGACAGTGTTGTAAAATTTTATAAGAAACCATGACCTTAGGAGCAAATCGAATTTATTTTATGTAGCCAATTAAAAAATGTATGAATTAAATTAAGTTCCATTTTTGAAAAATTGATTTAAAAAAATACGTTATTTTAAAAGTTGAACTGTTCAATATAGGATATTTATTATTAAAACCACTATTAAATGCAATAACATAGCCTAAAGCGTTTTTTATTCATTTTATTGAACTCGTGCGAATCTTTACGAAGAAAATAAATAATATCATTTCTTTCATTTTAATTCAACTTAATATCTCATCCTTACGTGGAAAAAAATCAATAATTAACCGATTAAATTAATAAATACATTTTTTTAAACGTTTCATATCTTTATATACAATAATGATAAAGGTGGTACGTTAACTTGACACTTTTTATCCACATTTCATGTATTTAGTTTTATATTGCAACAGTGTTAATGAATTGACTAAATACTATACGGCTAAATTAAGCTAAAATTTCTAATATATGATTTAACAGAGAGGCAAAATCTAGAGTAACCAACCGAGCTACTTTCCAAATTAATTCCATTAGAGTAAATGCATGCATATTATTTCGATATAAAATTTTGATGTGTCCTAGATCCACTGGATCCAATAGATCGATTTTGCTCATTCACGAACAAATTCTCTTTGTATTTTTTGGTAATCTTGATGACGGACATGAGGAAATGGACTAATTAGGTGATTCTATATGAACATTTTATTTGTGTGGTCAGTATTTTCAAACGTTACAAACTTCAGACTAAAATTAATATACTATGTCATATTTTACATATGTCGAGTATAAAAAAACAAGCTGCTTTAAAATTGTAAAATAGCTATACTCAGAGATCTCAAATAGAATTCGTAACTACGTGTACAGACACACGTCACAATATAATCAATTACTAAAAAAAAATCTGTTGTAATGTTAATAAATTACATTGTCTGGAAAAAGTGCCAAATTTACTCTACAACAATTACAGCATTTCAAGTCTCAAACAAAAAAAATTATATGTTGAACGATCATTTTTATTATACGTTTTGAAAATTTCATATAATTATAGCCCAAACCGTAGCATTTATTATGTATAAAGACATTAATATCTTCTTATTTATATAACTGGATACAATAAATCTCTAACGTCAGTCAGTATTTTTGGCCAATTATAATATATTTATACGTAAAAGATTATGAGTATTGAGCAATTTTTTTCGTTTTTAAGACATCAAGAAAAATGATAAAGTAAAGATTGAAATAAATGTTGTAAGTTAAAAGCCAAAAATATCAAAAGATCAAAATTAAAAAAAAAAAAAAAAAAAAATCTTGAACGAATCGATATGAAAGTCCCTATTCATAAATGATCTGTTTGATCATTTGACACTGGATACAGAAAAATTTTTATGATTTTTGTAGAAGATTTTGAGAGTATGTATAAATATGATTTTATGTAAGGCCTAGAAAAAACAAAAATAACACTTGTTTTACGAATACATAGGTAAGAATCGCTTGTTATATGTGAAGATATCGTTCTATGAATAGAAATTAAGATATCTTAAGAATACTACACAAACAAACGCGAAACAATCCCGAATTTAATGTTTTTAGGTCATAATTGTAGGTTTACATTTCTTATTTTAAGCTTTAGATTCGAAATACACAAAATTTCATAACTATTTTTCCAAATGTGCTCCCATATTTTTCTGCGAAAGAGAAGAAGCACAAATTTTTTTATCACTTCAATGGAAGCATCTTCGCTTCACGAACATGAGTTGAAGCTATTTTTTTTAAATCTTAAAAAATAGTCAAAATATGAAACTTCAAAATGCTTAATTAAACAAAGAATATGATTTTCATCAATGATGTGATGTTCATCTCCATACATAAGGGTCATTCTACGGTAAGAGATGCCCATGGCACTTATATACACTTTCTTTCAAAATATAAGATATATAATGTTAGTACAAATGAGTTGATTGTGAATAAAAATTTTATATAAATTACATTAATATTCCAAAATTTTGGTCGGCGATTTTTTTATAGAAAATGTCCGCTTATTGTAGAATCACCTATTAAACTTCTTGTGCAAGAAAGGGATAAAAAACAATATTTAAGTAGTTAATTATAGCTTATTCGTTTATGAATCAATTTTATTTTAATTTTGTTTGGTATTTGAGTCTAGTTTCACATTTTGATGGGTAAAATATTAATTTTTTTTATTGCACCTTCCTTATTTTGATTAAACCATGGTGTTATTCTTCGAATCTAATTGTTGTATATTTAAGGCTATTCACTGTATCCAATACAGTAACGTTGCGAAGATTATGCAGCAGAAACAAAAATAATTTTGCACTTAATCTTAGAAATTCCATTTATCTAATACAATCATTTTCGATATTTATGGGAATTTATACTTTTAACATTTCATATCATATATTTTTTAAATTTTTAAATAACAGATCGTCAATTAAACAGGAAATATATACATATAACAATTGGTGAAACTACAATGATTAAAAATTATCTAATATAAAATTAATAACTAGTCAGAAATTTCCGGTAGATTTATTTCTCTATAAAAAAAAAATAAAGTAAATTGTCAAGCTACAGAAAAGTCGTGATTGAACCATTAAAAACATCATGTATATTATACGCACGCCTTTTAAAACATGAATCTCTCCATCAAGGTTTCTTAAAACACCAGAATTTTTATTTCTCTGTCAGATTTAAAATAATTAATTAAATAAAAAATCAGTGTTAATAACCTCTTTAAAAAAAATACAACTTTTATTTAAAATTGACCTGAAAATAAAATCATTTAATTGTACTACTGCTTTAATCAAAAGTGATTACTACAGTATCTACCATGAAAGTTGATTTTATTATTTCTGTTATCGAGAAAAAAAAATCTGTAACAATATACAAGAAACGACTAAGAATTAAACGCGGAACAGTTATTCAAAAAATAAGTATTTCGAAAAAATTCTTTGGTTAGTTAGTTACTCGAGAATATTAAACATGTTTATTATTTAAAAAAAATTGGTTACATTAAAATAATAATAAATTGTCTAGCTTCAAAAATTACATACAAATGATCAATTTTGGATGTATGCTGAAATATAAGATATTTTTGTACATAGAGGTGACACATGGTAACGGGCAACTGGAGAGTTGATGTATGTTAGACACTTTTATTCCATTCAACGAATCCTGTCTTTTGATATAAATTTGGTTCATGTATATTATAAAATGTTCAATAGCTAACATAATCACAATAAGAAGGAACATACATTCTATTGTACTTTAAATCAACCGGCTCAACTTTTTAAAGTATAATAAATTTTATTTCAAAGTGTAAATATCTTTGTTGGACACTGTATATATAAAACACACCCACTTTTATAATAAATACAACATGTGGACATTACAGCGTTAATACACGTCTTTATTTGGGACAGTTAATAACCCTTTAATAAAAATCAAATGAAAAACAATAGACTTATTTATATAGTTTCTGAAGCCCAATAATGGATCAATTGTTTTCTCATATCTTTGCGATCAACATATTATTTATTTTTAACATTTTGAAATTATTTTGCCTCCAGTAGTGCAATTCTTTTTTTTTTTTTTATTTGCAATATAAAATTATAAAGGTGGGTCTTAAATTATGAATAATTTATAATTTCTAAACTACTTGATACTACTTACAGAAATTGTAAATGATATTCCCAATAGTCAACAAAAATTAATACAAAATCTTGATGTTAAGTGTCTCTAGGGTGTAACTAAAAATTGCATTCAAAAAGAACTGCACAACTCAACAAACTTTACTTGCATCTATAACGATGTTAAAATGAGACAAAAATACTTTCAAAATAATGCTCCAGAAAACAAATATTTTAAGAAAATAGATTTGATTTTTTAAATTTGTAACAGACTAGAAAAATTATACGATAACCAATAGGGAAGATGTAATACAAAAAATCATATAATCCCTATGCAGATGACCATGTACGGCGTCATTTATGCAAATCTTGTACTTTGTTTAATTAAGAATTTTTAACGTCTGTATTTTGGCTATCTTGCCAGATTTTTATAAAATAACTTCCAATTTATGTTTGTGAATTATTCCTACACCTTTTTATTTACTCATTGAGGTTTTTATTTTGTAATAATCAGAACAAATTTGAAGGCCAAACGACATAAATAATTTTTAAAATCCAAATCACCTTTTTAAGGATTACGAAAACAGTTAATCTTAGCAATTGGTTAATTTTGATGCATATCAAATTCACATAGTCATCTTGCATTAATATTTTTTTTTTTTAATCATAAAACTGTAATAAAACAGTGAGATTATCGAATTACAAGAACATATGTTAAAAATTATTAATTATAAACAAAAATGAAAGTAGAATATTCATATTTTTGTTATAATAAATTTTTCGTCTGATGGTCACATTCATTTCACATAAAATTTTACAATCCTATATATATACACCTTTTTTTTTTATATTTATTATCGGCTTGATATCATCATGTCAGTCAAAATTGATCAGAAGGAAGTTATATACGTTTACTCTGTTTCAGAAAAAAGATGTATAAATAAGCACACACAATAAATGATATAATACAACCATAAAGATGATGAGTGGTTATTTTAAAAAGAGAGTTATTGCACAAATGACCTTTTTGTGTTAAACAAAAAAGTTGTTGCAAATATAGAGATATTTTATAGAGTGATCCAAATATGATAATATCAAGTCATTATTATAGAATACGAATCGTTTATAGTGATTGATATATAGAGATCTGATTCACAGACTCATTTACAAGTATAAAACAAAAACTAACATCTATAAGGCTTTTGGCAAATTGGCGTATATGTTTTATGAAGCAAATATTTTTATTTGTATAATTTTTAATTCTTTCAAAGACTCGTTTCGTAAATGTCTCACAAAATACACACGATTCGTATGCAGGCTCGTATAATTCTTTAAAAATGTAAGACCTGAAGTGAATACACTATATAAAGAAACTTTAAGTTCATAGTGATGATGTTAATAAAAGTAAAATAGTTTTATTTTCCGTTTAATATTTAGTTTATCGTAATATGCTTGGACATTATACCTAGCCCAACAAATGAAAATAATTCAGGCAGAAGTAGCACACGTTAAAGTGGTCCAAGTGCGGCTCGAAAACGTCCAAAAAGTAAGGAGAATAAAAAACAATAATTTGTTTACTATTACGAATCTATCCCACTTTTAAATTTGAATTTTACCTAGAAAATATTTAAAATAAAATTGCAGGTATTGATGAGTCTCAAATATACAAGCTAAAAAAATTTTCCACGGACAAATTACGAATACAATTTGTAGATATTCATAAGTTCAGCACTAAAATAATGTTTGAAGAACATCGCTAGAACAATTTTTTAAAAATTCATGAAATTCGAATTTTTTTCAAATGGCAAACTATCTAAGAAAGATCGATTTGAACGAATGTCTTATATTCTTGTCCTTGAATGTTGCCCTTGAATTTAAATTTTGGTGATTGAAATTCTTTTGGTTCGGATGATAATTTCAACCAATTTCAAAAAATAATTTTCCTCAAACATTTATTTCCAGTAAAAAATTTCGCATCGAAAATTTGACCCGAAGATAAAAATAAAGTAAATAGATTTAATGTTTAAATTTTGCATCATGGCTATTTATGGATTATGAATATAATCAATGCATGTTAAAACGAAATGCGCGTTACGATAAAACAATAGAGAACGTAATCTCTCTGATGGGATTATCCTAAAATGCATGAATTTGGGAATAAAATTACATAATTTTGATTTCCGACTTTAACTGTGTACCTATACAAAAATAAAAAAATGCAATTTCGTTCGATTTAATATTATCCATATGGTTGTATTGGTCGGTAATCTACAAGTGTGCGTACGGCAAATTATTTACGAATACATACTACATTCATATTAATTCAATAATGTCGTAATAAACTAATTTTATTACACATTAAATTATTTGTTGTAATATTAATCATAAATTCTCTCCTATGTAGCTTCAAACTTTTGTTCTTTTCCTTTACACAACCACAAGCAGTATATTTGTACAGTGCACAATTGAAAGTACATATTTACAACTTCTGAGTGTAATCTTAACTTAATATCCAACGGCTATCGATTTTTAAATTAATACAATAAATAAATTATTAAATTCAAAATGTCATCAAGTAACTTCCACTATTATTTTATTTAATTAAAAAGCAATCATGATTAAGATAAATTAAAAAAAAAAAAATGCAAGTCTATTCCGATCACAGGACGTTTGACATAATAGATTAAGTCTAGATTGACGAAGTGTTTAGTCATGTATATGTTATTTTCCACCTGTCAGAATGTCCGTGGTCATTGCCTTCCTTACACATTGATTATTATTTAAAAATTTTTATACAAGTAAATTGTATAAAAAAAAATATTAAGTGAAAGGTAAAAATCAAAATCAATATGATTTTAAATTTTAATTTCGGACTGATAAAATTCGCTTTTAATAGCACTGCTAACATTATTCTTGTGCATATCCGTTCTCAATGATAAATATAATCACAAATTTGATTTTTACTATGAAATTATTGCTATTAAAAATGAGTTCGAAAGTAAAATTTGATAATTTCAGGTATTTTTTTTAAATTTTACCTGTATAAAAAGCTCGAATATTAACCATGTATTAAAGCAATGTGTAAAACAAGGCAACCGGAAATTCTGGCAAACAGAAAATAACAAGTATACATGCTGACGAAGTTACTTCGCTAGTCTATTACTAAGTCTGATTACTTCCGATTTTTATGATCTTTGACTTTTTGTATTTATTTCCGCCCCGAACAACTTTTATAACATCGAAAAATTTACGAAAAAAAATTACTCATTTTCGAATACCTTTTGAATGGAACGAATTTTTTAATGACATCTGAAAAACGGATGAATTGAGTTCAATTTACTTTTTTTATGTTCTCCTCGGCCTTAAATAATTTTCTCACGCACTGGAATAGTAAGAAAATCATAAAAAAAAAATTAAAATCCTAATATACTAATATCACTATCTCTGGAAACCGAACCACGGATAAAAATGAACAAAAAACATTACATGTATAATAAATTAAATCTGTATACAAAATTACACGTGATTTATATTCATGTCAATATAATTAACATATCTTCCATTGGAATTTTTGTACATTTATTGAACTTAATTTATTTTAAGTAAATCATTTTATTTTAATACATAAGCATAGATAGCCCCTAACAATATTAATTGTTTAGATATTCAACATCTAGTTCAGTATCTATGTTTGAACTATTCTTCCTTATTCGTATACATAAAACACTCTAAATATGCAGTCCATAAAGTGATAAATACACATATAATATGTATTGAAATTATTAATGTGCTTATTAGTTAAATTTGAGCTGATATTGAACCAATTTTTGTTTCAAAAAAACAATTTTTTTAAAAAAAACCATAAAAGTGTTTTTTTAGATTACTGATCTTCCATTGGACCAATTTTGCTTATTCACGAACTAACACTCAATTTTTATGACTTGAATATGCCACCAAAATTTCAGCTTGCTATCTCTTTGTCAGTTATCTTTAAAATGGACATAATTAGTTGATTCTAATTTGTAGCGTTGCAAATTTTGAGCTAAAATTAATATACTTTGATATATTCTATACTAGTTGGGTGGTCACGCAGTCAATCGACTAATTACTTAGTCGGCTAGTCGACTAAAGTCATAGTCAGTACAAGTCTAATTTTTACTGAGCATTTCGTTTAAGTCACTGTACAGTTTATGGTTTAATAAATGTGAAAAACATTAATTATAATTTTCTTTTTAAATCTTAATATATAAGACATTTATTTAAATTCAATATAATTAATTTCAAGATATGGTATTTATTTTCAGATTACGGTTACTTTCCTTAAATTTTGCTTTAAAAAATAATATTATATCATAATAATAAAAATTAATTATACTCCCATTTAAATTAAACATATTATTATAATTATTATTTGTATACTTACCCATGTAATTAAAATAATACTCTACTAGTCTACAGAGTATTCGATATTTTAAATAATTAAAACATATATACATATCATTAACATTATTGAAATTAATATCATTCATACGTACGTATATTATGTACCGGATATAACCAAAAAGTTTGAAAAATTAAATAAATATTATTGTTCAAAAACTAAAACTTCAAAACCGACAACTTCAGTTAAAACGCGTACGGCAAATTTTCCGTATTATATTAATTAGTTTGAAACCCGAGGCTTCCTCATTAGATCGCCAAGCAGATCGTTAAATTATAGCATAGATATTTAATATTATCATAAAATTTTAGATTGAAACCTAAAACCACGCACACACGTCTAAAATACGCGAATAACATAACACCGTAACGCAACTTTGATGCGTAACAGCTAACTTTGTGTGGACGTGAATCTTTAGCACCGTCGTGTGACAAAAGTTGAAACGCGACGATGTTACATCGCGTCCCACAAATTGTCGGTAAATTTGAATTAAAAAATATTGCTAGATACGTTACGCTTGGTGTGTACTCAATATTATCCAGACCAGACGCTAATATTATCCATTTGTTTTTTAAATACCTCAATATGGGATTAACGCACAAAATACAATACAATTCACTGAAATTTCAACATAAACAAATACTTAAAGTGAAGGAATACTGCTTGGTAAACAGGTGAAAAGCTATGCAAGACATAAAAACATCGCTGCATCGCAAAACCTACAAATCGTTTGTCTCGTAACACGTAACATGTAAGTTTATAGTTTTTCGATACGGTGTTACTTTACAAAAGAACATTGCACGTGTGTACGCTGCTTATAAACAATGTAAATAACATTTTTATTACTATTATTTAAAAAAACAAACAAAAATTTTAATTAAATTGTAATTTTAAAGGAATGACCTTGTTGCAACAAGAAAAGGCGAAACGATTAAAAAAATTGATACAAATCGAATCACCACATTAGAGATGCTACTTCACTTCTACTTTTTTTTTCTTACTACAATAATAGAACCACATTTTTGTCAATGAATTTAATTTTAAAATATGGTATTAAGAATAGAACAAGTATTAAGGACTCATATCTTAACAAATTAATTTTTGGTCCAATTTGTTTACTATCATCTTCTAATAAAAAGTATGAAGTCGTATAAATAATTGTTTTTTATTTATATTGGATAAAAATAAATAATTTTGAATTCTTTTCGAAAAATGCTTCGTTTTAGCTCCAAAAACCATTAAAAGCGAAAAACAGTCGAAATACACAATTATTTACGACGTTTGCCTTAGAACTTTTTAATTATCTGTTTTTTAAAAGTTTCGTAAAAAGTACGTATTTCAATAATTAAGCAAAAATAACGGGAAAATCGAACACTAATTTTCTTTTTTTACACTCTGTACCAGCAGTAAGTAAATAAAATGTTTAATGATATTAATGTATACATATATTTAATTAATTTTAAGTAGGTATAATTAAAATTACATATAATAATGTATATTTTACCTCTATACACAGAACATAGTAAGCATATCAGATTTAAGGCTTCGTAATAACGATCTTTTAAATATTTTTTATTTGAAAAAATTGTGCGTGCAATAACACAGTAAAATTCAATCCTTACTTTGCTTTACCGGGCGATAAACTCTCTTTTTTGTATAATATAGTCCCAGTTCACATTTTTTTTAAACAGTTTCATTTCTAACTGAAATCTATGGATATAGGGAATATAAAAACAACTTTTTATTCCGATAAAAAATTTTTATATACACCTTTAGAGAATTTCTGAGCAACTTACGTTTTGTATCTATCAGTTGGCCACCTGTCTCTCAGTTAAAATCGTGGTTATACGAACCCGAAAAACTCCAATATCAGTGAACGAACATGTAAAAATTTTTAATAATGGTATTCAGGATGGCCCCAGAATAAATCATCTGTAAATTTCTAATTCACAGAAATTGTGTTCTCGCGCTACCAATTCACAAAAATGCCAATCTCTCGAGAACCATTCATCTGAGTGTCAATTATGTCTTTACTAAATTATTTCAAATATATTTTAAAAATTAGCCCGCTAAACAAAACGAAGCATTTTCAATTATTTTCTTTACCAAAACAATTTCAAACCACAAACTTTCAAAGAATTTTAATGCAAAAAACAGACGTACCACAGACATACGAAATAAATCCACATTTAATATATAGACGTTATATGGAATTATTTTAATTTTATTTGGATTTATTGTCATGCATTATTCCAAAATTAAAATTAAATGCTAATACTTTTCAATAAAATATGCACATAAATATTATTTTCAGTTATTAGGTACTCTTTTTATTTTTATTTTTCGGAGAAAGTACATAGAATAATTATGTTCTGAATAATTGTGTTCGGAAATTAAGTGTATAAGAAGATATAAATCCTTTTGAAGTTTATAACATGCTTTAAAACTTTTTAGTAAAATCATTACTTATGTAAAATTATGTAAAATTTTTATTTAACACCGTATTTATTACACGCTACAAGTATTTTAAATCTTGAAGTAACAAACTTCGAATCAATCGAATAAAATATACCTTCAAACAATTTTGTATAATCAAAATCCGTCAAGATTTCGAAAGTACGGTGTATCATCACCTACATTTAAAATAAGTTAATTAGTAGATCTCTATGTGCTGATGTAGATCTCACTCAAAAATATTAAAAGAAAAACGCAATCTTTCTGGATTACTACAAAGACTGGAGAATTTAAAACAAAACATAAATTTTTCTATGTGTTCTAACTAATATTTTCAAAAATTGTACAATAAATTTACCGAATGTGATAAAAGTATCCATCAAATTTCATCAAACTCAAACTTTACCTTTGAAAGTTACGATAACGGAACAAACATACTACATAAATAAATTTCTTTAAACTTATTTGGAAAAAATGTTTTGAACTAATAAATTTTTACATAAATTTCAAACTATGTAGATTCTAGATAGTAAAAAAGTATCAGTTAAATTTTTTTTGACTTGTTAATTCAAAAACATTTTTTTTTTTTTCAGAAAAAATTTTTAATAATATTTCAAAATTTTCGCGTAGCTGCTGGATAAGATTTTCCGATAAGATTTTATCAATGGAGTTTATGTTTGGAGACTCTTTACCTCCTGTATGAAAGTATTATAAGAACGATCCATTAATTTGTAATTTTGAAATTTCCACTAAATTTTCAATCTTCAATTTTTAGATGACAGCTGTAATTGCAGAAGGAGCCAACCTACTTCAGGGGAGGTCGTAGATTTGTGAGACAACATTTGTGTTTTTTCAATCCAAAAATGAAAAACTTATCGAAACACACTTATAAATTCTAGCAAATGGCTTTTTGGACAAGAATATTTGGAATTTTGCTTGCAATTAACTTTTTAATTTAACGTTTATTATAGTGATAAAAGAATAAATTTTTAATTTCAGTAAAAAATTTGGGAAGTTAATAATTTATAATTAAAAAAGTAATAAACATTTTATTATTCTTTTTATTAAAAAATTAAATTATAAGATGTTTTAAAAATATTTTTCAACAAAATTAAATTATAAAAGTGTATACAATAAATAAATACACATGATATGATTCAACACCATCTTACAATTAACTGGTTAACCAACATTGGAGAGTGCATCTTATGTGGTTATAAACATACGTGTATCTTTTGGACGGATCATTTTATTTTACAAATTGTTGATCATTTGTTTCATATTCTCAACAAATAAGAGAAAAATGGAAATAATTATGTGCTTCATTCAAAATTTGAACCCGTATGTCATTTGACCAATTATTCAATACACTAAAGTATCTTAAATTCGTCTATTGAAGTTGAACGATCAGAAACTTCCCACAATCTGGTATAAACAACATCTTGCTATTTTAGATCATTTCATTCTAAAATATAATTAGGTTCTACAAAGAGACAATTTATTCATTCGATGGAACTTTGATTACTTTCTGAGAAATCATTCTACATCTGGTATAAATAGAATAATCGTAATTTATCGAAAGATTATGTCGGAATTACTTATCGTTGAAGCAATTTTCTGGGAATATTTAGTTTATCATTTAGTTCAACAACCACAGACCTATTTTTGTTCAATTTACTTCATAAGAATGAGAATTTGGAAATTTAAAACTATTTTGTGTACGATTGACGTGGCAAACTTTAGTATAGGTATAGTCTATAGTCGTTTTCCAAAATATACAGAAAATAAAACCAAAAAATATGAAACTTTTCAATATATCTATGCGAGCTCAATATACGAAACTCCGTTGAAGTTCTTACATTGTTATGAAAAATAAGAATGAAATAGCCTAACGAACTGGGTGGAAAGCGGTCATTTATATACCACTCCTTAGTTTCGACAGGCTAATAAATACAAGCCATTTTTGTCTTGAAATAATGAGATATTGGAAAACTGAAATTAAACTAGCTTAAGATCCTTAGATTGAAAATAGTAAGCAGAATGACTTAATTACTTATCTCAAACAATCACCCAAGTTAAACAACATCATACACAGTCAGGACTTGGAAGGATGACCGTCTAGAAATGTTGTGTGGTGTTGTATAATATATATCAACTGCAGTCACTGTATGAGCTAAGTAGTTGAAAAGTAACTAAAAAAAATTATAATGTGAAATCACACACCATTCACAGAGTTATATACAATTTGATTCATAAATTAGTAATTCGTAGAAAACGAATGAAAATGTTTTGATGCATGGTGACTGTAAAAAATAATATTTTTTAACAAAATAACCTCTAATGGATACGCACATGTTTCAATCTTAAATGATAAACAAAACAACAATTACCTTCATTATATTATATAACTTTCACCTATTATAATATGAGATCTTGTGTGTGAATTTAAAGAGTGGTCATCAATGACCAACCGACCATACATAGCCATTTGTAAATATGTTGTTTGTACTGCCACATACAATAAAAATGTGCATCAAATTAAAATAACTTTTCGTGAATAAAGAAATGTATATAAACTATTGACTTCATGGATCGACTAATTTTCACATTGTTAAATTTACTTTTTAAAGAACGACAATAACAGTATATTCCTTTACATAATAGGTAAAAGCTCATACTGAATTTCTTCACAATTGGACAGAGCACTGGAGAAATTGCGCGTGAATACGGTCAATCTAAATGCGAATTGCATGCGTTAAAATAGTAGCTCAAGAAATACGTAATATAATGTGAAGACAAGCAGTATGGATGGTATTGAAAGTGGCCAAAATTCAGCATAATGCGGGTGTCAAACCTCAAACTGTATTTACTAGACTTATGTTCACTGCACTGTGAAGCTAACGAATCAACTACTTAGATAAGAATGGCAGTTTATAATCGTAATTTAATACTTTAATATGTAATCTGGAAGAATAATTGTGTACTTTTAAAATTAATAAAGCGTGATTTAAGTTATATATGGTAGTAAAAAATGATTTTAGAACATAGCAAAAGTTTTATTTTTTCAAATTACCCGCTTTCAGACACCACATGTTAAAGTAATGGTTCAATAAGATCCGGAATGTCCAAACTTTGTAGAGGCTAGAAACTTATAGTAGGCTGAAAACTGGTAGGAGATTTACGGAGACTAACGGTCTTTTTGTTTAGCAGTAGTTTATTTCAATGATGAATCATAATATTCGAAGTAAAGACACCACTCTCTGGCAGGAATCAACGCTATGCCTCATAACTTTTGTCATGCATTTCGAATGGGTGAGAATTGAGTAAGATCAATACGATAAGAGTTAGAGAAAAAACGATTCAAATAAATATTATAAGCCTTTGTTTTGGCTATTATTCAAAATAACGGTGCCAGAACGTTTAAAAGTTTCCATACATACCTGTATACATTTCACATATATTTTTATATAAGTAAATTTTATGTGTGTTTGTGTAAAAATTTCTAAAGACGTTCAAGGTTGATTTCTGCCAGAATTCTTAGATTACAAATGCTCCAGAGTGAGATTGCAGTGCAAGAACTATTTATTCAATAGTCAATAGTCATTTCTCGTATTGCATTGTGTATTATCTCGTAAGTATTGTTTAGAACCCTTTAACTTATGAACACCATTATTGCTCTCAATAGTACCTACACTACATACACGTAAAATAACAATGATACACGGATAAAAAAGAATAGAACATACATTAATTAGGTTAAAAAATTAACATAGACACATTAATTTTATAATATAATATTATATGTGTATGTATATGTTTTTATTTTTATTATTATTATAATTTTAATGAATAATTATTACGTACTTTTAAAATTATGAGTGTTTATAAAATATATAATATGTAATAATTATTACATATGAACACATATGATATTATTATTTATTACTTTAATGTGTACCATTAAACTACTTTGTTTGTTGTGGGAGCTTCTTTTATGTAACTAAATATTATTTTGGAGTATCTATACCGTGCACAGTATGTGGAAGCGAATTCTTAATCGAATAATATGCGCCACCAGTAGCTTAAAAATTTGTAATAAACCATTCGCATTCTAGAAAATATAATAATTTATTCAATTGTTTGCATATGAATTGTATATAACAAATATCAAACAAAAATTATTGAATAATTACAAAAAAATGACATATAATTAAACCGTCTAATTATCAAAATCCAATCGAGCTCCGAGACGATGTTCAAGAAAATTCTGATTTAGCATCAAGGGTTACACTGGAGAAAATTAAAAAAAAAACTCCTTTAATTACAAATATACTTAATCCCACATTTTAATATTTAAAGTTGCTATTTATTAAGAAGTAAATAATACAAGAAAACGTATATTTATTATACCATAAATTATTAATGAATTTCATGAATAGCTAATAAACACAAAAATCATTTAACGAAAGTTATTTAATGACGGAAATATTAATCAACAATTAAATAAGTTATACGCACCTATAATCATAAATCAATTGATTAAATAATTACTAAAAAAAAAACAACAGCATAGATTAAGTATTAACTCACCTAAATCATGTATTTTTCGTGACAAGACTTGAATACCATCAGCTTCAATCACTTCTTCATTCATACACGAATCGTAAAATCGTTTAATTTTAAACTGTATGGATTTGCGATCTAACGGTTGTGGAATTGTTGATATTAACTCATGTGTACGAACTAATTCTGTAATCAAACAACTTATTGTGAGAAATTATTTTGACAGAAATGAGAGAAGTCTTTGGGGAAAAATGCTGTTACTAGATGTGCCATAAATATTCCACATCCGATCTATTCGCTTGTTTTAAGAAATATTCGGTATTACATAATAATTTATTACTTGAAATCTATCGAATAATTGTTCATTATTTGTTGATAACACGTCATGGTTATGCTTTTACACACAGTCAATATCTGTTTCTGATAATACACTTATAATATTAAAATGTACAACAATATGGCATGTCGTAGTTTACTTGTTTAAAATGAAGTCGACACTTCGACAGCTTTCATTGTGGGTGGAGCTGGAAGTTGTCGAGTTAGATATAAATTAGAAATAATGCATTCGAAAGGGGCAAACCTTTGTCTAGTTAATGAAACATCAAAATAATTTACTACATGAATTTCCTCCAAATATTCGGTGGCCTCAGTCTTCGCGAAGAATGCATGGCGAAGACCGAAACGAAATTTAACTTGGAGTGAACATTAGAATTCGAAAGCGTACCTTGTTTATAAAGCTCCACGCGACGACTCCAGTGATTATTTTCCAAAGGAATAGCATGTGTATGTAGCCAATTTCCACAACCCCATTGTAAAATATCATCACAAGGCGATATTGATGTATTTAAACCTTCACGAATCTGTAAACAACATTTTAGAAATATGTTAGATGCAACTTATATATAGTTACTTTAGATATTATAAAATAAAATTTCTCAAAATTGGTACAACAATTAAAGTCAAATTAGCACTAGCAGTCAAAACCATCTCAAACACACTTGGTAGGTATTCAAATATGTAAAACAAATATTCTAAAACAACAAACTTTTAATTAAGTTTTCTTTGATGAATTCGAAATTCAAGTCTATCAAATCTGGTTTCTTTTGGTTAAGAAGTGAAGTCATATACATTTAGTTGGGAATTTTATTTATATGGCGTACCAAACTGTTTCTGTAAAATCGGTAAGCAAATTGCCAATTATGAATAAGTATTTAAGTTAACAGCCGTGTTCTACCCGATAACTGTATCATTCCTTTCTCAGCACTAGCAAGCGCTTTTTTCTGCCCTTGCTTTGCCGCCTGCTTTCACCCCTGAATCAGTGGTTATCATCACCGGTATTTCAAAATTTTTTAAAATTCAACTACATAATTATTTTAATTTTCATAGAGATATATTTTTTTAACTAATCTCAAAAACGACCAAACCTCTATTTAAAATTTTTATGTTTCTATGTACTTCGATTTTGACAATTCTTCGTTAATTAGTAGGGGAGTAAAATAAGGGTAGTAACATACAGGTCTAAAATGTTTCTTCTATATTAACGAGTTTCGCAAATAATTATTAAAGAAAAATTACGAATCAAAACGGAAAATGTAAAAAAATAAAATCATCGTACTGTCACTGTGAAAATAAAAAAAAATATGGAGTAATATAGCCATTAACCAAAATGAATTATTATTATTATTTTACAACAACAGTACACAGTAATACTAGGTGGTCACCCATCCAAATACAGATTGTGACTGCTGTTGCTTAACTTGTATTAGTTGGTCTAAGCATGTCATTACGTTACGTCAGTCCGGGGTCGAAATCCGATCTTAAACAGAAAATCACGAGATTCATTATTAACAGTGTATTTTTTGAACTCGATACTATCTTTTTTTTCCAGTGATCGTTTTACTTCTAGAGTAACAAAAATAAACAATTTTTTTTTTTTTAATTACGAAAAATGTCAAAATGAGTGATCAACCACCAAGTGATTATCTAAAAGAAGCTGTAAAAAATATCAAAATATATCAACCAGGAACACTTTCGCTTTACGAACGCAGGCTAGAAAGTATATGTGAAAAGTAAAAACCACCACTTTATAATTTTTTTAAAAATTTTATATTTCAGAACCAGAATGGCAAATTAAATGGAAATTTACGGGTCCACCAATAATCATTCCAAAAGAACAATACCAATTAAATCATTTTATTAAGTATGAAGTAAAACATCGTAAGTTAAAATACACGGATGATGTTAATCCAGAAGGTCTAGATGAACAATGGATACCAATAAGTCCCAAATGGATTTCACAATCGTACGTTAATTTTATCAATCAGTTTATGAAAATATATTTTTTTGCAAATCTTTTATAGATTTTCCGGTTTATACACGAACTTAATTACTCATTTTTTAGGTCTAGATTATGCCACCGAATTTCAGCTCGCTATCTCTTTTCGTTTTTGAGTTTATTGATAATGAACTGATAGGCGATTCACTAGTATCTCCAATATTTGCTAATGTTACTAACTTTAAACTAATAATAGATGAGTATAAAAAAAGAATCACTTATTTAAATGAAATTCCAAGGAGCACTATTGTCTCTCCCCCTTTGTGCAATACTATCAGTATCAACCATTAAACTTTATTTCACCTCGCAAAAGAGGTAAATTTTTTTATTGAAGTTAATTTATTAATAAAAAAAAAAAAAAAAAAGGTGAAAACGAATGATTTACGATCACGGTAGACTAATCTGGCTGTCAAGAATTGTACTTACTTAAAAGTACAGAATTGATTTTCTATCTAGTAGTTTCGATATTTGTTAATTAAAGGATTTTTATGTTGCAGATCAGTAAATACTTGGAAATAAGAAGTGATTTTACAGATTTTGTTTTATCTAATTTTTAATATATTATGTCCCTAAAGTATATGAAAAATTTTATACTCATTGCAATGAATATATGTAAAAGAAATTATTTATTTCACGATGAATTTTCATTATCCTATTGTACAAAACAATTATTTCAATAAAATATTTATTATTGTAATATTTTAAATTATTCCTTTGTTTTACATAAACAGTGGAACATGCAAGTAAATTACAATTATTGTTAATAGATATTAAACGACAAAAAAATAATTTAAAAGTTGAGCTTGTTCGAAAATGGAATAGGTCTATAGAATTAATGATAACTTTAGTGTGTATGCAAAAATCAACCATAGTTTTTTGGAATCGTCTAAAAAATCTATGAAAAACCTGTTATTCAGGCCTTGGAAAGCAAAAAATAAATATTATTTTAGAAGTGGTTGGTTTTTTTTTTCAAGATAACTTGAAAGTTGTCTAGAATATTGACAAACCCCCAATCGGATTTCTCATAAACTACGCTACTACTTGTTAAATGCGTTTTATATTTGAAATTTACAGATCATTCTTTTATATAATTTTATCAAAATCTCACAAAAGTTTTCTTTTTTTTTCAAAAGGAATCCCTTAAGAAATTATGGAAAACCGAGAAAAATTATCACCGATTTTGGTAGTTATGTTTTGACTTGTAGAGATAAAAAATAACATCTATTGAACGATCGGATTTTATAACATAGCATTTAAAATCTGATCCGTAGGTGCAAAACTAGCGATTTTGAAGTTAAAAATTGATGTATAATGTTTTATTAGATCAGTTAAAGCTTGTTCAAACATTTTTTTTTTAAATTGTTTTTAACTAGTAACGTTGTACCTCCCAATTATATTATCAGATGTCAAAACGATAAAGAACGCATAACTGTAGACACCTTAAAAGGAATACTTTACTGGTGGCTAAAAAATTCTAAAAATGGACTAAAAATGCATCGAGAAAATATGCTATAAGACGTTGGTGAATTTAGGCACAAATAATAGTAATAGCATTATAATTTAAGATGAATGAGACCCTCTTACCATTATACCTAGTTAGCAACTATAAAACAATCTTCAAAAAAACAAAAAGATATTTACTAAAACATATATACATTATTTTTATAAACTCTTTTTAAAGCTTCCTTATTTGAAAAAAATTATACGAAATCTACGAAATGGAATTTAAAAGAATTATTTGGAAGAATAATTACTATTTTCTAAAATAGAATATCCTTAATAAATCGAAAAATTATTTGCAATAATGGAATATTATTTATTTCATCGAATGGACATTGATTTTCAAAATCGTATAATTGTAATTGGAAAATATCCACGAACGAACTACCAAATTTTAGAGATTTAGCAATCGAATACAAAGTTGAGCTTTGGCATCTGCGCCTAAACTCGACGGTTGTGAAACAGGATGAGACAGTAGATGCGAATAGTAGAGTAGTGCCCATAAATGCTCATAAATATATATAAATAATAAATGCCAGAACACTAAACCAAAAAGGACGGATGGAAGTAATGAATTTATCTCTGAATAAAATTATTACAAAAGATAACAAAGCTTGGAAGTAAAGCAAGTCCTAAATTTGTTTCCTGTGCTAAAAGAATAATTTTGGTGGAGCAGGGTGAGGCTTTTGACAAAGGAAAATAGATAATAATGTCCATAAATATATATAAATAAATGCCAGAAAACTAAGGCAAAAATGACGGGAATGAAATTATCTCGGAATAAAATTATGAGAAAGGATAACAAAACTTGGACGCAAAGCAAGTCCTAAATTTGTTTCCTGATGTGCTAAAAAAATAATTTTGGAGGAGGAGGCCCATAACAAAGAAATGGATTCAAGTTGTTTATTTTTTACTCCGTTTTAAATGCAGGTGTATTTAAATCGGAAAATAAAAATGTGGACTAGGCCTACAGGGGAAACCACGTTTAAAAAAAACGCACTAATGTACCCTACCCCAGGGGTGGTGTGGAAATGGGTACAATAATTATTTTGATCTGTTATCAGAATTTAAAGACCAAATATTTATTTTAAAAATTTGTGTTTGATTTTGTTTTTTGATGGGCCTTTACTCATAGTTTGTTACAATTCTCGCATTTCGTATATGATTACACTTGTCATTTTAAAGGACTGATTAATCTCAAAGCGATACTTATTTTTAAGAGGGTATGTTCTACGTTAAACGAGGATCAAATTTTTTTTTTAAGAAATGCATGTTTTCTATTACAAATTGATATTTTATGTTGGAAAAATTTTAACTTTCTTCTAAATTAAAACCTAGGTCAGTGTTGTTGAAGAGTTATACACACTTTTATGAGTGTAATTGATTGTAAATAGTTAATAGAACAGACCAGACCTATTGACATTTGTATAATTGATTCCACATTAAGATTATAATATTGATTCAATATTAAAACTGTGCTTTTATCATGAAACTTAACGTTTTAAAAGTATTATTAATTTTTAATTTTGACAGGGAAGCGGTATCCTAAATAACAATTTGTGTATGTGTGTATTTTTTGTAATTTAAATGGTTTCACAAAAAAGAAATGTATATGGTATTTCTTCCCGCTGCTAGCTTTAGCCTCATAGCTTTTTTTCTAGTCTGAAAAAAATGCTCCGAACGAAGCTATTTGGTTTAAATTTAGAAATGATTGTCAAGGCCTTTTTTTGAAACATGACAATCGTTCTACAAAACTAGAATTGTTAATTTTAAAATAAATGCTGGCAACCCTAGTTTTGTTAGATTGACATAAGTGAGAAGCTAAATTATTATCAGTGTCATCAATCTACAAAGTCTTTATGAACAACTTCATTTTGAATCATCAAAGCCGAGGCAACAGGGAGCAAAAATTAAAAAAAAAAAAAAGCAACTTTTTGGAAATGCGACTTTTTATTGAATATTATTCCTTGTTATACCCATCTTATACTGAAAAACAAAGCAAAACCAAAGTCAAACTAAAGGTATTAATAAAAAAAAAAACATATAGTGAAGTTAAAAAATTAATCAATATAAGTCCAAAATGACGGAATGAAATTACAGTGAATGAATTCGTATCAATTTTTAATTGTATTATACTATATCCAATGTCTTATGCTAAACAGTTTACCAATTGAAAATTACCGTTAATTCCTAACATTAAAATAACAAATGAAATCGATAAAGCAACTAACGTTAAGAAAACAATTTTCCACAAAGTTTTTTATCGAAAAGTGAATTCTTTTTCAGTTAGTCGTGATTAAAAAAGCAGGTTTAACACTAAAAAATTACATGTTTTGAATTTATCATGAATATTTCGAAAACCTTACATTTTTTATCCATCTATCTCATAATTGTGGAATATAGGATTAATTTTTTTTTTTAATAATATGTCAACCAATGTAAAGCTTAATTGCAAAATGCATTATTATTATTAACCCTTTTTATCAATCACTCTCGATTGATGTACTAATAAATATCCACCATCCCCCTACCAAATATCTTATTCTTTTAATATTGTTGAAAATTTCCGAAAACTTTTTTTCTGTTTAAATTCAATGTTGTATAATTTATTTTTGATTTAATATTGAAAACTTATGTAAAAACATACTCTTTAATATAAAATCGTTTCTGAAAATTAAAATGTCTAATATAAAGTCAATTTTTGACGTAAAACTTAGTATAAAAGTAGTTTTGTACCTGAGAGATTGAGGAACGGAATTTAGTTATGACTCACAAGAAATGAAACACAAAAATAAGGCTCATATTTTTTACGTAAGACGGATTTTAATGAAGTTTGGTGCGTTGGATTCGTGAGAATCTCTGGAAATTTTGTGACCTAGTCTCATTAAGTTAAAATTCCAAATTGCATTTGCGTATAAGAAAAATGTATTTCAGAGGTACATTTTGAATTAGACTATTGTTAAAAAAGTTAATAATGGTGAAAATGAGTCCAATTTTGTTACTCATGGGTTTTCGGGGTTTGCATAACTGGTGCCTGTAGCGGGTATTTTCATTAACGTATTCCAGTGGACAGTGGACTGCTTTAAATATTCGACTTAATGTAATGACTCTTTTTCGGACTAAACACCAGTGACAGGTAATATATATTTAATTAATAGATGTGTTATTTAGTTTATGAAAATCAATTTTATAAAATAATAATGGAAAATTCAACTTTATAAAATAATATAATGAAGTATTGACTTTATAAGTGGAAATTGCACTCGAAATTTATAAAAAAAATTTAAAGTGAAAATTAGACAAAGTTAATAGTTTCCATTATTATTTTATAGTATATATACCTAAGTTTAAATAAAGATTTATAAATACAAACCTGAGCAACAGCTCGTATACAGGCAGCATCATTACATATTGGAAATTGTCTTTCATGTGGTGTACGCGGCCAACATATTCCTAACACAATCACAATAATAAATAATATGAATAATAAAAATAACACAACACCAGCAATAATAAGTCCACGTCGTGATAAACCAGATTTTTCACGTAATTTCTCTTCAGTTCGTTCATAAAATTTTCTACGATCTTTACGTGCAGACGTTTTCAAACATGGATCATTTTCATTTATATTATTTGTTTGTGATTCTATACCATTATTATCTAACGGTAATTTCTTTTCTAACACTGGACTTGAATTATTTGACATTTTTATTTTTATATTGTAATAAACACGCAAAAATAATTTTTATTTACTTTTTTTCTTTATTAATTCACTTTTAACAATTTTTTTTAAATTTATTTTACATTACTTGAATTTTTTTATTACATTTTGATTCGGCATTATCCATCGTGTCCATAAAACATTTTATTTTCACACATTACACTGGTATATACATGAGGCTATTTTAAACTTTCTTGATACTAAATTTTTATTTTTAATTTTCTAAAATTCTATAAAAAAAAAATATATATTAAATAAAATCATTGAGTGTTTTACTTTATCAAATGATTAAAAGTCTTTCAAAAGATATAATTCATATCAATTTGATAAAACAGCTATCTTGAGGCTCCGTACACCTAAATGTGGTTCATATATTTTCCGTGTCAACAAGTAATAACAGTGTTAATTGTTTAGATAGTCGATATTTAGTTCAATATCAAAGTTTGAACTATTTTTAATAATAAGCATACAGAAAATAATGTAGATGTACACTTCATATAGATATAAATAAATACGTACACAAGAACATGTATCAAAATTATACATATATTTTGTTACCTAAAATTGAGCTAGAATTTTGGCCAATCTAAACAGTTTACGAAAACATGTTTCAAACAAACGTTTGTGTTAAAAAAATAAATATTTTTGTTCTTGAATAGTTTAAAAATTAGGTCATGGATATTGAACATAATGGTCAGATTTTACATAATCACGAAATTAAAATCAATTTTTAGATCCAAAATACGCCACCAAAATTTAAGTCCAATATCGCAAATTTTGTTTTTCAGTTATCGTGACGACAGACAATAGAACGGAAATGGATAAACGGGATGATTCTATGAAAACATGCCAATATTATATATTAAGATAATTTGATTCAGTATTTTAATGCAAAAAGCTCAAAAAATTTTTATTTAAAATATTTTGCTTTAATACATAAAAATTAATTTCTGTAAAAGTAAAAAAATCTAATAATAAAACAATGAATCACTAAAAAAAATTATTATAATTATGTAATTATTATTATTGTAAATATTTAATTATTATTACATATTTTATCACACTTATTTTACGATTTTTAGAAAAATTCAATGATGATTTTGCATGAAGTTTATGTTCGAAAAACCTGAAACAAAAAGAAAAACAAAAATAATCAGAAAGTACTCAAAATAACTATTTTAAGATTTTTTAAAACTAGTAATTTGATGTTTTGAAAATTCAAATTTATTTATTCACGGAATAAAATATTTACAACATTTCAAAGTAAATTTTTATTTACATGCACAGATGTCACACGGACATTGTTAGAAAAAAAGGCATGTTTTCAATTGTGCCAGATTAGGAATAAGATCAAAACTCTTATAAAAAAATCAGATTTTGTGTTAATCGGGGAGAATTCTTTGTAATAACGTGTAAATTGTTTATATATCTGAGATATTATCAAGTACGAATTATTTAGCAATTTATAATATCAAAAAAAAAAAAACAAATCTATAAGAAAAAAATATTCCAGAGAAAAAGGATGCAAATATTACTTTATATAAGCATTTTCAAAAAAAAATGGGAACAAAAAAAACAGCGGATTACACTATCTTTTAAAAATCGAGTTTTTACTTTTATCGATTTGAAATCATTCATAGTATCATAAAAACAAAAGCATTTTGTGAAAAAACCAAAGAAGCTCAACAATGTTTAATTTTGATCATTTTTATAACACAATCATTAAGATGCGATTATTACATCCTTAAATACCTCCGATTCCACTCTATTTAAGAGATCGGCACTGCATACGAACAAATTGTTCGATTTTGCTCATTCTTGAATTTAAATAAACTCACTCTTTTATATGTAGAATACACTATCGCAAATTTCAACTTGTTATCTCTTTGAGTTATCGTGATAAAGAACAAATAAACCAAAATGATTAATTAAAATAATGCCTTCAATATATTTTTGCGTCACAAACTATTAGACATATATTTTATATATGTCAAAAATAACCATAAAATTTTTTTTTAATCGCTGAAACACTGCAGAACTAATTTTTAAAAGTATTTCTTCGTACAATTTCAATTATGGTTGTACCAACAAAGAATATCATTCATTCTTTTATTTTATTTTTAATGCTTTTTTTGTTTGGTTTTTTGTAATTCTTTTAAGTCATTCAACTTTACACCCATTGTAACAAAATATGTTTATAATTAAACGTTAATATTAAATTAATGACTTGATATAAATATAAAATATTATTTATATTGTCAAAAGTAATTAGAAAACAGATTAAGAGAGGATAGCAGCCCATACCTATATGCGAAAAAATCCTTCAATCAGATTGAAAATTTACTATGTTTAGTATATCTTATAGTTGAGTATACTTATTTTAATCAGTATCGTGTATCATTAAAATATATTTTCAATTTTCTGCATATTTATTATCTAAACCACTTCACAGACAAAAATCGTAAAGTAGAATCTGAGTGTTGTATAACATATATCAAATATCAAATAATCAAGCCATTCTTCAAGGTATACTTCTTGTATTTTAATTTTATATTTTATATTACAAATTTCCACAGTTTGTTTCAAACAGGAAAAAATTTAATAATATATTTTGAGAATTGTTTGTCATTTTAAAATAAATATATTTTATTCTAGCTGCGCCCCGCGGTTTCAGCCGTGTAAGTCTACATCCCGTGGAAACATCGGGTTAATAAGTAGGCTATGTGTTGAGAGATATCAGAACACTGAATCTACAAAAATAAGAAAAATAAGAAACAGGAACTATAAACGACAAATATTATTTTTACAAATTAAATACATTATATATGTGTAACTTCAACGATATTTGCGGCGCACGTCAAAACATGTCACCGATTGTAAAATTTTTTCCTACTTACTTGACACTTATTGTTATATTTTGGACAATTTACACAATATCTTTATAAATTATGTGTTATTATGATGTATATGAGCTAAATTATTGTAAAGTTTCAATAAAATCCCTTCAGTAGTTTTTGCGTGAAAGAGGAACAAACATTCACACATCCACACTCACAAACATTCGGCTTTAATATATTAGTAGGATTTGCTTTGTAATAAACTATTTTGTGTATAATTTTATGTTATTCTCGATTTTGATTCCACAGTGACAAGTTTTCTTGTAAGGAGGTTAAAAATATACTAAACATTTTGATTTAAAAGATAATTTATCAAATATGAAACATAAATAATGAGACATACCTTACAAAAAGATACACTGTATCATAAAAATACCGACTGTAAGCAGGGCTTTATAATTATGGAGTCTATATTAGATAATAAGTAAATAGTTTGGGATGATTTACTTTTGAAATAGAATTACTCTTCCATATAAAGAAATCTTAAAAAAAAAATATGAATAAATTAATTTCATTGTTTCAATATATATCGATATAAATTAATTAAAATAAACATAGGAATAAACTTAAATATATTTTTTAATAAATTTCAAATGATTAAAAAAAATATTTTAAACCATATTATTTAATACTCCGGTCAATAGAGGAGATATCAAATAACGACGACATTTTCGTAAAAACTCCTAAAATCTAAAAGTGTTTATTTTTATCCAAATCATATAAAACAAATTCTTTTGATAATTTCGAAAAATTCGTTCATCAAACTATAATCGAAGAAGTTTTGAAATAGTAAGTATAATTTGAACCCTTTAATCCATACAAAAAAAAATTAATTCATAATGTAGTAAATGTACTGAACCTGTTTTGTGTATTTTAACAATATCAATAATTATAAACAGTTGTCATAAGTAAATGTGTTAGTTGGTATCTTCGCTTTTTTATAATAACTTAAGCTATAATTTTCAACATGAGAAACATGCTAAGGAAATTGAATAATATACCAAATTAAAAAACTGTTAATCTTTTACACGCAGCTAATTGATTGGCCCCCACATCGTTGTTTAATTTAATTGTTATTTTATAATATTCGGTTAGCTTCATAATTAGTTTTTTCTCTCCTCATAAATTTGAATTTATTTTTCAGGGTCACAGCAGCAGGCAGTGTATATGAACCTCAACCAGTTTATAAAAAAATATTTTTTAATTATAATTTATGCTATATCTTAAATTCAATAAAGACATTGTTTTAAGAATTATAAATTAAAAGAAATAAAATTTTAATGTTATTTTTTACACAGACGCACAATACATTTATTTTTAATAACTAGTTTACAAAGTTGTGACAAATGATAAACTTTTCAAAAAAAGAGTCATGCTTTATGGTATCTTAATACTTTTTTGTCAATTAAAATTCGATGATATTTAATGTATGTATTCCATAAGCCTTCTAGTTCTAGGAAAGTTCAACCAATCACGTCTTTTTATAATCTTGTAAAAATTTGCTAAAATTTCAGCTCAAAATCGATTAGTAAATACACAATATATTTACATACTCTATTAGTTGTTAGTTTTACTATATTAATTATTAATTTTACTGTATTTTTTACCCAAGTAGAATTTTGACTAATTTCGAACGAGAACGAGATAGAGCCAATGGTTGGCTTAGAAATATAAGTTAGGAGAAATAAGGTCATAGTGAACTCATGGTTAGCTTGATTTATTATCATAATTATTTGAGCTAACCATGACCTCATGAAGTGACTACTGTTCTTAATTACAAATTAGAATTTAAAAAAAAATAAAAACTGTTTAATCATTAGATAGATTTTGTACCTTTATTAATAAATTTTGGCTCACAGCTTGCATAAAATAATTTTTTACATATATCATTTGATTTGAGGTTACATTGTAGCTTATAGCGGGCCAATATTTACTATTTGGAGATGATTTTGTATCAATCATGGTGTGATTTTGTGTAATAGTTTATTTTTAAGGGCTTTAATTTTAATTTATTTGTAGTTATTGCAGCCGTATTCGAAAATTCATCGTTGAGGCAATTGATTATTTATGTAGGGATTGTAAAATACAAAGGATCGATAATTTTTTCTTTATTTTTAATTATTAAAAATTATAGAAACAAGAAAAGTTAAACATGGAGCAATGGATAGCGAGGTGGACTTCCTATCCAGGGTGTTAAAGTTTAAATCCCACCTATCAACTGTGTACATTTTCTTTATTTAAATACTAGTTATTATTTTTTTAAATCATGATGGATTACAATTTGTACCTAGTGATTATCCAATATTTTTAAGTCAACCATTAGCCCAAAAATTATCCCCAACAAGTAGCTAAAATGACATTACATACTGGGGTAATGGCTAGCCAATGGTGAGCTATAACCCCAATTAATTACCTAAGAGCTGGTCTGGGATGAGTAGATGACATACCGTGAGTAGGTTAACCTTGATACTTTTCCCTATTTTACGTACGAACAATAGATATTCTATAATAAACCCCCATTTAATAAAAACTAAATTCCTCAAATACTTTTTATTGAAAATTATTAACTATTAAACTATTATAATAAATTGTTCAGTATATACTACCAAGCGGTTCACATAAACTGAATATAAAACTATAATAATAATAATAAATATTTATTTGTTAATGATCATACATTGATTATATACAAAAAGTCTTGATGATGATATTAAAAACATCACAAATATCAATCAATATTCTACAACAAGTTATTTATTGAATATGTTGTAAGTTCCAATAAGTACTTGTAATATCTAATATGTAAAACGAACTCTTGTAATATTCTAATTAAGAACAGAAAACCCAAAAAATATGTCGTTTTTTTCTCTTAAGGATGTCACAACAAGTAGGATCGTATTATTAAATTAAAAATATCTCCATTTTTAATAATAAACACATTGTGTCGCAAAAAATATTTACCTGCCATTTTATCGTAGAGAAATAGGCTTGATGATTCAATTTTTTTAATTACATTATTTGAAGCGTTTTTACTTCACGAGCAAAAGTCTGAAGTTATCATTTACATCTTTAAACATAAATAAAATACGGAAATTCGAAACCCGGATTAAACAAAGATGGCCATACATAGAGGTGAAGTTACAACA
Organism: Chrysopa pallens; assembly: GCA_020423425.1. Lineage (NCBI taxonomy): Eukaryota > Metazoa > Arthropoda > Insecta > Neuroptera > Chrysopidae > Chrysopa > Chrysopa pallens. The sequence continues at coordinate 47,663,710 of CM035593.1, read as the reverse complement.
CAGTATGCTCATACAAATTGCAAGTCGTCGTTTTAAAGAAAGTGATGGAAAATTATCTTTGAGAGCTTATAACTTTATTTTTGTATCAATTTTTATATAATTTTCAAATGTTTATATGATATTGAGTAATTCCTCATCAGTAGTGTCTACCTTATTAACAGTTGTGCTTAAATGAAAATATACAACCTAAATTGAACTTTAAAATCATTTCTGGACGGGTGCAATTAATATCTTGGCCACTCATTAACTTATCTACTACACCAGCAAGTTAATCGTAAATATTTATTTAGAAGTATGACTTTTTAAATGTACCTACATAACAAAATGGTTTTATCTTTAAGATAAAAAATTTTTATTTCGATGTTCTTTAAATAGTTTTTAGTAATTTATAATCATATTTTGTCCTTCTAAGTGACTTTATTAGATCTTGTCAAACAACATTTTATAATTTAGATCCTTTTATTATGAACCATTCGGTAAAAAAAATCACAGTACATTTAAAATTATGATATGTTCAAGACATTATAAATTTATTATACTTAAAGACCTCATGAGCTTAAATTGAATGGAATTTACTTCTTACACAGAGAGGATAGTCGTAAGTAATACAGAGTGTGAAATCAGTTACTGCTCAACTTCTGAAATTTCACTTTTGACCTGAAATTAAATTACAAGGCGCACGCACTTTTTGAGTATTTTAGTAAATAAATAATACTCATATACACTTTAAGAAATAACTTTAACAAAAATTTGAATAGAAGACTTCACATTCGAAGGATGGCTATTAAAAAATGGTTTTACCTAGAAATCAAAGGTAAACGTGAAATTTATGTAGGTTTAAGCTTACTAAGGGTTAAGGAGTTTTTTATATTTAACATAACCAGGTTTAGAAATTATGCATAAATTATTGTTTGTATTTTAAATAAAAGAGATTTTGGAATCTGCGAGAGATTGGACATTAGATTTTATTCAATTATAATGATATTACATTAATGTAATTTAACTTACCGACTTTCTACTGTATGCGTAAGGTGCTTTTAAATGTCAGAGCAATATTTAAGGAATGCATTCAAGAGAACAAAATAAGCAGAAAACTTCGTGTATTCATATCTTTGTGGTCATTTAGTGGAAATTTATTCTTATCTCGGAAATAAATTAAAGATTCCGTAACTTTTTACTTATTTAAAAGGCAACATCTCACTTTGCAAGAAAAAAACTGAGTACTGTAGACTAAAGCAGGTATAGATTGTAAGTAATTTTCATACAATCATGCATCACATCTTATGGCATAAGGTCAGTTTTGATACGGATCTCTTATTCTTGTATTTCGATATTAACTGCGAGATTTTGAACATCACAGCTGTGTACATCACTACTGAATCTGTGCGCCACTATTTATAAATAGGACTTTACTCCGTCTTTTCAATACTAAGCACGTAGAAAGTTGTTAATTACACTGAATTTTTATTTGCTCTGATAGCCAAGTACATGGATACAATATCACCTTAATCTGGATGCAGTAACACTAGGCCAATAGAATTTCCTCGGTTAATACACACATGAAGACACAGATATATTTCCTATTCACAACCAATTAAATAATTTTCTTAAATACTTGCAGATCGCAAGGTCAAATTCACTTATTCGGAGTGTCTGGAAAGCCATATATCAGGTGGCCCGTACATTTTTAAAAAAACTACGAATAAAACCAGAATGAGAAAAATATACCTAAAAGGGTCAAAAAACTCAAAACAAACAACACATGGTTAAAAGCGTACGAGGCTATGGTGACACTTAGGGACACCTTGTAACATATGCAATCACGAAGCATGAATGTTCTTTCTTCTCTTCAAAACGTTTCTATATTCTAATTGACTCTAATTTTATATTCAGCTGATGTCCAACCATTATACTCGTAGAACTTATTGCTTCTACATCACTAAACTACTGTAATAATAATACGTAATTTATAATTTTATTTAATAATAATACTTTATAAAAATATATACAGCAAGTATATGCTTATGGGGCTGGTTGTTTAGTTTCTTGATTGATTGCACTTAAACAGTATTATTTTAGATATCATAATTTATGTATATTTATAATAATATTTTATCGTAGAGGTGTATATAGGCGCCATTATAAATTTAAAAATATAGACTACATTAAATTATATCGTATTGAATTTAAATAAGTATACATGCCTGTACTAGACATTAACATCGTAATGATATGATTCAAAAATATATTGAAAACAAAATTAAAATTAATTATAATCAATCAATATTATAAAGAGGAATTAAGACAACAACAATAAAACAAGATAATATGTAAACTGAAACAAGGATATACTTAAATTAATAAATTAATTGTATAAGAAATGTTTTTTAAGTTCCTTATAAACCAATCTATCAAAAGAATGCAATCAATCTGAATTTTTGAACCCCGACGTAAGAACGACGGACTGTTATAAGGTTGACCTATATCTGTGTGTGTGTATGTCTGCGGCATTGTAGCTTCCGAACGGATGAATCGATTTTGTTTTTTAAAAATGCAAACTTCATTTCTTTGACAGAATTTTCCATACTGTTAAGATTCGCCACAAATTCAGCTTGTATATACATTTATTATACATTTCATTTTATATATACATATATATATATATATATATATATATATATATATATATATATATATATATATATATATATATATATATATATATATATATATATATATATATATATATATATATATATATATATATTTCTAATTTCTTGGTAAGATAAAATTTTTTAAAAAAATCATTCGTCCTTTAGCATATAAATTATAAATATTTAACTTTGAATATTGTTAATTAATTTAAATAACTAAAAAATTTACAAAGCTAAAGTATATACCTAGGGGTGTGGCAATCATATCAATAGTTTTTTTCAAATACATCAGCGAAACATGAAATATTTGATATGATCGATTTTATTGTATTGAATATTTATCGTTTTATCAAAATAATGGTTTTTTGAGTGCTTCGTGTCTAAATAGATTAAAAGATTTAACTAATCCTTTTTATTGCATTTATAAATATTATTTTAGCGTTAATAATTTTTCATAATATGCAACTGATTAGCGTGAAATCATCATCACCATCCACTTAGCCGGGTTTCTATTAATAATTAATTTTTTTTTCATATAGGGTAAATTTATCTTATTAATATTATATATGAGTATAGTAATGAGTAACGGTAAAAAAGTATTACAAATTAGAACCTTGAATGGCAGTTATGAATGATAACGTTTTAAATCATAACTTGAACTATTCAAAGGTGTTTCCAACTTGGAATCACTGTATGGAGTTGAAACAAAACTTTCACATTAATCGGAGTTAGTTCGATAAAAATCGTAGTTCTTTTCTTCCATATTTTACTAATATTAGGTGAATACTTAACTCATTACTAATTATTTTCAGAATATCATAGTATTAAAAAAAATTCATAAAATAATGAGGTTTTATAACAGAGGTACATTTTTTTATATGCAGCAGTCTTTGGTAAAAAAATTATGCCAACATATCCCTGGAGTTGTGACATAGAATGTACAGATAATGACCAGAAGCATAGGTTATTTCGTTCTTCGTCTTATGTTACGACAGGCATATCAATTTCTCGCCCCATTAATTATAATTGACAAATTGCTTCTGCCGGTATTCGAATTCAAAACTTCTTAGCTTAAGTTACAAAACACTTTAAAGTGTTGAGCCCCTTTACTCATTCGACCACTGAACTGGTATATCACAGTATTATTGTAAATTTATAGCCGCAGAGCTTAACAATTTTTTTTAATATAACCAGCCTCTTGGATATAAGATATTACGAAATCGAAATTTTCTGCTCCTTGACTTATGTGAATGATACAATAATTATATATTTTTTAAAGTTTTAAGCTCCTATTATTGTTTTGTTATTTTAAAATACTTACGTTTTGAGTATGCGAATGTTATTGTTTGTCAACTACACTGATTTATTGATCAGCCTCTTTCTTCATAAAAAAAATTCGAAATAACCTATTAAAAACTGTAATTTTGTTCATAGCTACACCATAACTATTTTATAAACTTACAGGCGTGTTTTTTTCTAAATTAAAAATATATTCCGCCACTGCTAAAAATTCAAATTAGTTGGTGCATCTTATAATGAATTACTGTCTTCAAGGTCTTAAAACATGATCATTTTAAATACTTCAAGTTTTTTTAGAATATAAAATACAAAGTCCACCAAATTGATTAATTACCTGTTTCGCAATCAACTCTTATTGAATATTCAATATTTTATTCATATGTGGTATGTTGTATGGAGTATTTACAATTAATAAAAAAAAAAAAAAAAAAATTAAATAATAAAAACTCGACTGCATAGAAAATATGGAAATGCTAATGAAAAATGATATTTTTTTAATAAGTTTTTCATTACATTTTATTATTTTAAATCTAGTTTAAAAATAAAACATAACCTGTTTGCGTAAGGAGATCTCGTTCAATTACTTCCACTAATGTAGTCGCTGTTAATAGTAAGATGCTATATGCTTGCTTACACATCATAAACCTGATTAACCCTTCCTTCAGTTCTCCTTTCAGTGTCTATATATTAATACGTGAAGCAAAAAATTTGTTCCCCTTTTTAGGAATATTGGGCAGGCAGAGGAGTATAAAATTTGGCACACTTATAGTTTATATATATAAGGACTGGAGAATGCTAATATTTTTTTTTAATTATTCATAAAAAATATATTAAATCAATAAAAAATACATTAGACACACTATGACACACACATGTATTAGAAGTGTGGCTTATTTTACACACACATATATATACTCTTCTGTTTAAAGACACGCTCATATATACTGATTTATTTAAAGGCAATGAAATTCACTTTTGAGTGATTATGGTCGAAATTTCGACCGCTGTAACGGGACTCAATTATTTGAAACAAAAATAGATTGTCCTCAACAATATCATCAACGATGAACATCACAGACATCTTCCACTCGAGTAAACCTATTTCTGTTTGAATAAGGCTTTACGATTTGTAAATGGAAATTCATTTTTTTTATACATACACTTTTAAGTTTAACATTTTACAAAGTCGGGGTTTTTCGTATTTCTAGATATTCTAATTAATATTTTCATTTTTCAATTTGTTTGTTTTTAGGATAATTTCGTTCAATATAACATAACAGGCTTACAAGACGTATATTTGTCCAATCAGTTGATTATTTGTTTGCTTATTCAAATGAAAATTCTAAGTATTCATTTTTTACATATAACATTACTTAAAATGATGCAATATTTACTTCAATATAGAATAAAAAGGTGTACAAATAAAAATTACATTGAAAATTTTGCCATTGCATCATTTTTATCATGAATATAACACTAAATTTGATGATAATAATCGCTTATATATAATTAAAATTATGAATACATGTTAATCAAAATTATACGAGCATTGAATATTAAAGTGATATGCTCGATAATCCTTTGGATGGGTTACTAAAGATACAATTGAAAAATCGATTTTTATTCATGAGAAACAAAAATTCCAATGAATCGCGATTATAAAAAATAAAAAATTCATTTAAGGTCTTATACTTGATGTTTTTAAGGCAAGCTTTATTTTTAATATCATTAAAAGGGAAATTTTTTCAACTCGTTTATGCGAAACCTCTAACATCTTAATACACACAAGGTGAAATTCTGTCCAAAAAATGTAAAAATTTTTGATGAAAGTTTAACTCACTATTCAAAATAAATATCTAGTTTATATGGTGGGTCCCTGTTTTTTGTGATATTTATTAGGTAACGATAAGCCATGCAAGAATAGCTCAAAATGTTTGTGTGAAATACATTAATATTCAAATCCTAAAAGAAAGAAAGTAAAAATGCACCATACACGTGTGCCGTTTTCTTGATGAGTCTGTGGTATTCAGCGTCTATCTAATATAATGGGGCCAAGGGGGTCTTTAATACCAATGTCTCTGTGATTGAAAAATCATCATATAATTCATTGTCAACTTAATAAATATGACAAGTCCAAAACAGAAGTTGAGCAAATCCAAGGAACATTAAATAGCTGGATTGTTAACTGTAGTCAGTATGGCTTATGATTAAATATATCTTAAGGGCTCTCCTCGTATGACCTATGATTAGATATATCTTAAGGAGCACCCTTCTCGTTAGTAATCTAATAAATTAATCAGAAAATAATTAAATAAAAACTAAATGAAAATTGTTTTTTTATTAATTATAATACGGTATTAATATATATCACAGTACCGTCTAGAATAACGGTTTAACTCACTATGGACAATCAACATTTTCAAGTTAACATGCCGTTATCTTTGACACATTACTGCCATTTCAATAAATTGTTATCATTTAAGAATTACTTGTATCAGTGCGTCTGTGTTTATTATGTAACGAATATGTAATTTTTGAGGTCAATAGAATACAATATCTGGTGAAAAAGCAAGAAAATATTACAAATGGTATAAAATAACATTGAACCATACAACTATTCTGTTAATTTATGATTTATTATTTAAAGTACAAGTATTTCAAATATATCTGGCAACAGAATAATTGCGTGAATGAAATTTTTAAATTTAATTATATTAGAACATGTCTTTTTAATTGCCATTCTTGTATTCACTTTAAGACACTTCTTAAATGTTTTTTATTATTTTCAAGAACACGTTTCATATGAATAATATGAATTCACAATTTTCAAAATTCCACAATACAAAAGTGGCACTGATTACAACAAGTAATATCATTAGCTTAACCGATTTTTAAATATTTAAAGGTACGTTCACTTATTTAAAATTTAGTGCAACTTTTGTATTGTATTTTGCATGAGGGTCCAAATAAATAGGCAACAATACAAAATAATAATGCATTTACAAGCATGTTTAAATTCTTTAATTTTTAACTTGATACATTTTATCTACACATCTCATATATGAAATAATTGCAATGTATAAAATTTTATTTAGCAAATATGTATGTAATAATAATATTTTAACAATAAATCAAAATAACAAATTATTGAAAATAAAACTTAACACGTTATGTTTGTAATCAGATCTCAAAATGACAACAACAAAAAAATTATATATTATTGTATTTATTTGACGTAGTAATTGAATTTTACCTTCAATTGCTGGATAAGTAACATTAGAAAGAATACACCTGATAGGTATGTATCAAAAAGAGATAGCATGTAAACGTAGGTAAAGGTAAATATTATTTATGAATAACAGTGAAAAAAAGATCCCAAATGGGCTTAACTATAACTATACAATTACTTTTTAAACAAAATAACTGTACCTCTTCTCTTTTTTTATAAATTAAAACCTTTAAATATTTTCAAATTATTAACACGTGGTATATTTTATTGGTAGAAATGCAAATATGTGTATCATATTAGTTGAGTAGATCATTAAGAACAAACCTACCTGTTGAAATATCACAGGTGGGAAACGCGATTCACTTCATCACAATAATATTGTAGAAGAGAATGTTGCAAAACTTTCTAATTTCCACTAAAAACTTCACCATATAGCCAATAATCGCACAGTTCTATATTAACCGTCTTTGAATATACAACACAGAAGTTTTAAACACTGATCACCATAAAACACTGACAAGTTGAGTACTTTTTCGTGTATATTTTACTAACTAATACTTATAAATTGTATTATACATCGCAAAAACAAACATACAAAACGACAACGGTACATTTTCAACGAACGATGTACTACCGGCGAACGGACAAACAACGCTGGTTTGCCAGACTGACTCGTTTAGTTTGTTGTTACTTAGCTTAGATGCTCTGTGGCTGCTGTTTGAATATTGTAATATAACCCGTATACATAAATGCTGGAAGAACTCGTTCCACCGAGTCAAACTTATACAATACATTCTACTAAATTTTTTTTTAATAACATACTGTTGTATTCGCGCCAGACGATATTTAGACCGTAACAATAAAAGGAATATTTGTAGTGCTTTTGTTATCAATTCATTATAATTTCTTAATACTTTATCAATTTTTGTCAAGGATTTGAAAGGTAATTTACTTGGTGTGTGATAAAGTAGGTATGCTATAAAATTTGTTTTATTATTGTTTTATTTATCGTCCGTGTTTTCAGAGATTATTGTAACAAATAGTACACACACGCATCATATTATTTAACGAAATTTTCCTGATTATTGTTGAGATTCTTACTAAGTTATAAAAAGTGAGTAGGGTGCTAATTTGTCTTCGTGTAGGTTTTAAAGCCATAAACGATTAGAAAAATAATAGTAATTTCCTTACAAATCATATACGTAATATGATAGATATTTAGTGCCGAATTTAAAGGGAAATTAACACAAAAAACAGATCTCTACAATAAAGGCAATCTCTAATGTTATATAGGTACATTGTTTTTTTCCTATTTTCACGCAACAATAAAAAAAATAATGAACCAAATATTATAAATGTCATACTATATAAATAATGTGTCACTAAAAATCATGAAAAATCAAAATGGCGGATTTTTGGCGCCAGAATCTATGTTACAAAAAAATTTTCTGCCAAACATATCGAATCAGGTGTCAAATTGATGTGTTTAAAGTGATAACAAAAAAGTAAAATGTTTTTTAAAATATATAAAATTTATAGACGTTGATTAAAATAGCAACATATTGCGTTATTTCCATTTTTCTCTAAAAAAATTCATAACTGGTATCGCTAAATAAGGTTTAAAAATGTGCTGTGCAACATTTTTTGGAACCATGGACAATGAATGAAATCAATAACTCGAAGACTTCTACGTCATATCGACCTAATTAATATTCGTAATATTTCATTGGCCGAAGCTACTCAGTAAGATGTAAATTTAGTACTCGAAATTAAAAATGTTTTTTTTACGTATTCTTTATTTCTAAGTTTCCAGCTACTTGCGGGCTCTGGGCACGTGTCCTAAGTGCCCCTATTGTAAATCTGTTTTCGAAGATAGAGTAAGAGTGTTTTTGCAAGTATTTTCTAAAACCTGAAATTCGGTACATAGGTCGAAAATATTATTATAAATACAAAAAAAATAGCCGGTTAAATCGATCAGAATCGGATTGTTAGCGATATCTCAAAAACTACGCATCGAAAAGTTAAAATGGGCTATGGGTCAAAATATCCTTAGTTTTTTTTTTCCAAATTGGAAAAATGTTTTTTCTAAATTAAACGAATTTTCTCAATTTTTGAAGAGGAATTTGAAAATTTTTTTGCTCCCGATTTGTATGATGATAGTTTTGATTAACAGATGTTACCACAAGTAATCCAACAACTATCGAGTGAGCCAGACTTTAAATGTGTGTATTGCCATACCGTAGCTGTTTATAGTTACAGGGTTATTATAGGTCTATGAATTAAATATTTGACATATGCGCGTTAGTGCCTTTTACGAGAACTCAAGAAGGAAATATACTCTCCATCTTGACGACAATATTCTCATCTGTGAAACATCAACATTGTGAAATTGTCATTGTGAGCGTCTACAAATAACGTTGTTCAATTCCAGTGTCATTAGAAACGCATTCTTCTCATCCTTCCATTTAACCTAATTTAGCATTATTTTGACTCTCTTGTTTATTACTTCTTGAAAATTGGAAAAAAATTTTCTAATAAAATTTCCCCATCCTATCTATCCACAGATTTAAAACAACTCTAAAAGGATGGCAATACTTTTAGAACACCCGTATACATGCATTTTTAATTTATTTTCTCTATACTTACCAAATTATCCCACCTTCTCAGGAAAACTTATTTAATTGATGCTGATGATCCTATGTATATTGTTGTGCTAATTAATCCATAGAATAACTATTGGAAGTCATTATTTTCAAGTTATTTAAACAAAGGTGTATATTATAAAAACTTGGTTCTTATATGATGGGGTGGTGGTGGTAGGGAGGTTATGGAATAAATTTGAAATATATAGCCTTAGAACATATTCGCAAAATAAAGATATATATATAATATTTTTAACAATGTTCGTTATATTTTTTAATATTAGCCGAAGTTATGTACTTAGCAGATTTATTTAACTAAACATTGCATTTTCGGCGGATACAAATTTAGATTTTTTTTAGGAAGTCAATGAATTAAAAAAATTTTAAACACTGTAAAATTACAAACGAAACTCAATTTTTAATAATCATAATAATATAAACATATTATAATTATAATATTTAGTTACACTTATCAAGTATAGCCAAAAATTAAACAGAAAATTTAAATAATATCTAAAGCACATATCATTTATATATAATTATATCAATCATCAAAAAATATAGACAATCACACATTTTTAACACGTTTTTTTTTTGTTCTCTACAAATACTTATAAATCTAAATTTTTTGTTTTAAATATCTCAAATATAATTAATAAATATATACAATAATTAATGAACGGAGATGGTACACAGCAGTCTGATGTATAAAATAGTGAACCAACATTTTATCCCCACAAAAATTAACAATTTGAATACAATTAGCATACTTTTATCTATTTTGTGTTTTTTAGGTTTAAATTTTCAATTATTTTTAATTGAGATTATAATTTATCAAAAATAATTTAAATATATTGAAATTATTCAAAATTTTTTTTAGAATATCGATTATATGATGTTTGATTTTACATTTATTCAACAACATTAGTTCGTTCGTATTTACCGCTAATAATTCGTTGCGGTGTAATTAAAAATTTAGATGATAAACTTACATTTAGAATAAACTACGAAATACAATTATTAATTGTATACAAATAAAATTAAGAAATAATTAGGGTACAATTGAAAAAGCAGGAATGAATATAAAGTTATTTAAAACACAAGTTTTGGTCCAAAATTATAAAATCAGATTAATATTTCATCAAATATTTTTTTAAAATAATTTAGATAAATATTTCAAAGAAATAAAATTAAGAATAATATCCTAATCTTAGATAAAAATATGCTTCGTTTTCAATCAATTTTCAAAATTTACACATTTAATTCGCTCAGTCACATGAAACACTCAAAAGGCGTCCAAACATTTATTTCAAAATAAATTATACTATTTGAAAAATATCATAAAATGTTAAATTGTGAATAAGAAAGTCTATAGTTGATTGGACATGATGAAAATATTTTCAGTATTCCTAGTTGATCTATAAAACTTTATATATCTTGTAACGTACTGTCACACTTTGTTTAAGTATTATATTTGCAAAAGTGCAAAAATTTAAATGCACTAAGTTTTGATTGAAAATTTCTAATTCGAAGACGATGTCATGATGTGAAATTATTTATTATCAATAGCAGCTAGATGATCTGGTTTTCTGCCTTGCGCATATCGTTCCCACATTTTCTTATATAACATTTCCATACCTTGAGCATATTGTTTACAATCGAATAATGGAGATTCTGTTCTTGCAGTCCATACTTTGGCTCTCATTGCTTTTAAACTGTAACAAAAAATAAATATAATAAATAAATAAAATATTTTTACACTTTATTTGTTTTTAATATAAATTAAATTGTTTTAAGCTTAAAGTATTATAACGAACTTTGTCGCTTTGATTTTTTAACTTGAATTTTGAACAAGAGAATAGTTTCAATTAAAAATTGTAGAGCTTTTCTAAGTTTGAAGAAAATCATATAGAAGTATAGCCTTAACTTAGTAAGAAAAATCATTTCAATTTTAACTTGTTGGACAAATTTAGTCCTGAGTACAAATATTAGTTCTGGTGATACTTCTAACTAAACGATTCCAGGATTCCCTTGATCTTAAATATATCATAATTTGATAATATTGTGGAATCTAAGCACTTAGGAAAATATTAATTGAAATTTTTCGATTATTCTTATCAATAGTCAAATATAAATATGACTAAGTGCAGTCATTTGGAGTATTAAAATGTGACTAAATGTGTTCGAAAATTTTCGATAAACCTCTTAGATGTTTAAGAAAAAAATTTTTTTAAAAGTAGTGCTTACTATTCACGATCTGTTCCTAATTTAACAGCAATATCTTGATATTCTTGACGTGTTCTAGCAATTAATTCAGGACAACCTAATGCAGCTAATTGCGAAGCGGCTACTCGGCTAGCTAAAGTTTCACCAGGTAAAGTAACAACTGGTGTACCAGTCCATAAAACATCCATGCTAGTAGTGTGACCATTACATAAAGGTGTATCCAAACATACATCGGCTAATTGTCCACGACGTACATGTTCTTCTTTGGCAGCAACATTACTGAACAAAATTCTACCTGGTGGTAGTCCTAATTGTTGTGCAGCAGCCTGTAAATTTGCTTCACCCACAGCTGGGAATCGTAACAACCACATAACAGCGTTAGGAACATTTTTTAATATATAAACCCACATATGAAGGGTTAATGGATCAATTTTGTATAATTGATTAAAATTGCAATAAACTACAGCGTCATCGGGTAACCCGTATTGTTGTCTTGTGGTGATGACAATATTTTGTGGCACTTCTTCTCCTGTGGCTGCTTTGTTATTTGTTTGAGTTGTTGCTAAGCCATTTTGTACTACAACACCATTTACGGAAGTTTGAACTTGCCCAGAAGCAATCATTGTTTCAATCGGTGTGGTTGTTGGAAGTTCAGCAACAATTAAACTAATTTCAACAGGTTTGGCAGCTTGAACAATTTCACGAATTTCTTTAACGTCAGTACTTTCGACAAGTGGTGACAAATCAGTAGCGTTAATAACAGCAACATTATCAGGGACACTTGTTCCACCATGTGATCGATCACTGACAATTAAACGTTCTTTCAAATGTGGGAACATTTGCCGATGATCTCCAACGAAATATGTATGTGGCATGTATGCTAACTTTTCACTGTATTGAGAAGCCAATTCTAACGGTGACGTAACACAGTCAGTGATTAAATAATCCATAAATGAAGCACCACTAGTACCTGGATATCCTAGCCACATAACTTGAATTGGAGCCGGGCGCAATGCAAATATTTCATTTCGAGCACCTTTTGTATAACCATTCATGTTTACTAAAACATTAATACCATCTTGGTGGATACGATCTGCAGCTTTTCCGTTACATGGGATTTGAGATAAATCAATAAAATGTTCTGATTCACGAGCAATTTTACTACGAAATGTGGTACCATCATCTGGACTCAATGCATAACAAAATACTTCAACCTTAGAACGATCATGTAATCCAGGAACAGATTGCATTAAATGGGATGTTGGATGATTACCAAAATCACTGCTGACATAACCAATTTTAAGACGTCCACTTAATTCTCTTAGGAATTTAAACGGTTGTTTATGTAATACATGAATTTTTTCTAAACACAAGTTAGCGTGTCTTGCAGCGATCGCTTTGCGAAAGTCATGTGATAAAGGATATAGCATTGAATGATGTGGATGCACGGATGGTAAACGATTTTTTTCCAATTGTTCAGCAACAATACTAACTAATTTTTTCATTCGAGCTTCATAATCTGTCCAATCACACACAATTTGTAGACAATGCGCAAGATTACAATATGCATCTGGAAAATCTGGTTTCAATTTTAAAGCTGTTCTATACGATTGTATTGCTTCAGGAATATTTCCAGAATCTTTGTGAATACTAGCTAAATTACTATGAGCATCGGCAAATGCTGGATTTATTTGAATCGCACGTGTGTAACATTGTAAAGCACCAGCAACATCTTGCATTTCCTTTAGTGTATTACCCATATTTGAATAAGCATCAGCAAATGTTGGTTGGATACGAATTGCTTCTTTATAATGCATTAATGCTTCATTTAATTTGCCTTGTTGTTGTAATACGGATGCTAAATTACTATGCGCAGCTGCAAATTCTGGAAAGACTTCAAGCGCTTTTAAGTATAACCGTGTAGCTTCTTCTATAAAGCCTTGTTCACGTTTAATATTTGCTAAATTATTAAGTGAATCAGCATGTGATGGACATAATCGTAATGCTGTATTGTAACATTCTTCAGCTTCGGACACTTGACCCTTTTCTTTAAGAGCATTAGCCAAATTGCAATACGCATCTGGAAAGTTAGGTTGTAACTCAATTGCACGACGATATGTGTCAATTGCCAAATCAATAAGTCCTTGTTCGTAGTACACGCAAGCCAAATTTCCATGAACGACTGCATTATTTGGTGATAAATTGAGAGCGCGTAGATAAGCCGCTACCGCTCTGAAACAAACAAACATAATGAATCAAAAAAGATTCTTTCAAAAATAAATTTAATTTAAGAATAATTTCACTTAACAAATAATCAAGGACAAATTCGTAACATCACACATAAAATTAGTAAAAATGACGATATATAATAATCATAACTCATTGTTCACTATTAGTAAAATCATTCCACATAGAATATAAACATGTGCTTAAATCGATTATAACCAAACCTATAATTAACATTAATTCATCATACTGTTAAAATATTAGCTCATATTTACATTATGATATGTTTATAAACTGACGAAAGGAGAGGCTTTCATAAATTTGATTGTTAGTCAATGTTAAACAATTGAACACATTGTATATGGTCCTAATAATATAAAATATCCAGAGTACTTGACCTTATACATTACGTACGAATTTATGATCTAGATAAGAAATACTTTCTCTTACAATTAAATGAAATTCCTCCTATGAAAATTATCCGTAAAACGCTTTATATATAATTTATGCCAAAAGTAACATATAACCAAAGAAGATATCTACTCAATTTCATTATAATTAGTTTTTATTTAATAAAATAAAGTTTAAAACAGATGTACCTCAACCTCAATTACCACTAATGTCACATAAGTTTTTTTTATGTAATCAAATTAAGTAATCGATATAAGTAACAATGAAGTTAATACATTGTTCTTAGTCCTTCAAATATTGTTGGCGATATTAATTACATAATCAATAATAAAGAGTATTAAACTAACAATAAAAAGTAAACTTATACGTATGTACACTTAAAAACAATAAAATTGAACTAATCGAATGCATAAATATTAGTGTGTGTCTGTCCTATGTAATATTACGTATATAGGCTGCGCAAAAAAAAATCAACAAAATTTTATTTACACATTTATCTATAAACAAAATTTAGAAATATGCATTAATTTTTTAAGTACATTTTTTGGGATATTTTCTTGAGAAAACAATTTCTAAAATCAACATGGTTTTTAAATGAATTTTTAACATATTTTTTTGTTTTCGGAATATGACTTGTTCAATATCAATCGTGTTCTCAGAGTGTTTTTAACTCTGTTTTTCTTAATAGTATATTTAAAATTTAGTTTTTAATTTTGAACTTTTTTATGAATTAAATAAATAACCTTGAAAATCAATGTAATCATAGTTAAGAGAACTGCAGATTTATGAAATCGGTTTTCAAATTTTCCATAATAATTAGAATAAGTTTATCCTAAATACACATTTCAATTCACAGTGTAGTCCCCCATCATTATTATAAATTTATTACCAATGAGAAAAATGAAGTCCAATCTCAAAGAAGATCTCAAAGAATCAAGTGAAAAATGCACAAAATAAGTTCCTAGAAACATAATTCTTAAAATTAATTAATACTAATGACAACGATTTTAAGACGAAGCTCTTAATGAATTTTCAGCGATTTTAATTAATTTTTATGATGGGACGCTAATAAGTCGGATTTTTAAAATGAATTTTATGTAAAAACTAACATTTTTTTATAGATTTTATAATTTTTATGAGTACGGTAAGTAAATAAGGGCTCTTTTTATAAAAGCAGTTTTATGAAATTCTAAAACAAAATTTTGTTCCCAATTTTATTTTTTTTAAACATATGCCATGTGAAAATAAGATAAGAATTTTTTTGTCTCAAATTTCAATAAAACTATGATTATAATGTAATTTAACTTATAAACTTTGAAAATAAGTTCTTCCTTTTTTTTAATTGGATAGTTATTGAAATAATATCGTCATTTCTTATTATAACTCAAGTCACTCAATCGAAAATTTAATTTTTTTGTGCTTCATCTCCTTAATTAGCGTAAAGAAACAAAATTTAAAAAAAGAAAAAAATCTCTCTCAAATTCTCAGATCTCAATATAATTCTTTATTCTCACAGAATTATAATAAATAATAAGCATCCTATATTAAAATACCTCACCTATAAGTTTATATTTGAAACGACAGTAATAAAAAAAATTGTGTATTTATTTTGTATGTAGGAAAATTACATAGCAGATTTTTTAAATGATGTGTCAATATATTTGTTGTTGACAACATTAAAAAAAATCAATGTTTGTTTAATAAATGGAGGTCACTATAATATTCATGTTTATAATTCTATCCGAAGTGGAAATTTTTTCAAAGTCTTATATTATAGTTAGTTTCCAATAGTGGGTAGTGTAACGATATTATAAATCGAATCTACAGGACTAGAATGCTACCGGAATACTACTTTAATTTATTCATCTAAAAAATTTATTTCATTTTCGTTTGACAATAAAAATATCACAAGCAGTATAAGAAATTTGGATCAGTATGTTAATTGAACATCAAAGTTTAAAATAAAATTTACCACAGAACAATGATATAATCTTTTGTTTAATTTAAACACCTGTTGCTATACACTACGGAAAAATTTTTTATTATAAAAATATTAATTATTAAATCAGTCTAGTCCGCATTTAAAAAATAAAACATAACATTTTTTAAAATTGATATTATGACATGTTTTAGTATTTTTGTTCAAATTTACGATTGTTAATCGGACCTTTCGATAAATTTGCGATTCTCAAGCTGGGAAGGTATATTATTTTCGAAACTAAAGATGTAATAATAAATTCCACAGTACTAGTTACGTTTGCAAAATATATTTAGTCTATCATATCAGTTATATTCAACAATTCAGAATCCCTTCACTCACTTCCCACTTATGCGGTAAAAGACATTTATTGAAGTTTTAGCTTATTAGGTCACCAAAAAATCGAAATTTTATAAGGAAAAACAGAACTGCGACAAAACGACATATACTTTATGAAAATATTACTCTTTGCAAATACTTCTAAAAAAATAAAATTAAAATATTTCCAGTATAATCCTGGTAAATCATATGTAAAAATGGCGTGTCTAGGTGTTCCGATTTCAAATCGCGATTTCCGTTTTTAATATTAGCAAATTCAAATTTTGCTATCTGTGTAAATTTTTGTTAGATATTGTCTACGCCTTATAAACTTAATAAAGTTATTAACACAGTATACAATATTTTTGACGTCAATAATACTGGAATCAAGATAACGATTATAGTGAGAACTATATTATTACATTGGACAAAAACACTAGTTATTAAATAGAGTAACACAAGTTAAAAATAACAACCTTTTAATCTGACTTTTGATCCAATCGAGACATCCACCAGCAACTGCTTCATGTGAACGTGAAGGAAGCGACAATAGTCGTCTAGTATCATTATGTGAGCTTCTACTACCCACACTATTTTTCTTGCTACTAATACCATCGCCACCTGCTTCCTCAGGTGGTGTTGGTTTTTCAACAACAGTGTACAAAACGACACATTGCAACTCCATAACAACACCAAACACATGTCCTCATCACTGATAATATTATATCGTAAACAAATTACGTTCTGTTACCGTTTATTATCAATCCTGCATTCAAATGTTTTTACGTTTGTTGAAAATGGGTTTATTTTATTAAAAATCATCCTCATATTTTAACGACATTTATACGCGCTTTATACGTATATTTTTTTGAATAATCAATGGAGTATATTATCAGACATAAAAAATATAGCGCTTTGCAACGAGTTTGAATTTTTATTTTAATGTTAATATTTTTAATCTAACTAAATTTTCCATTTAAAAAGTCGCGTTGTTACGAGACATTGAATGAGATTTTGAAAAAGTAGAAATCTTTATTTTTGTATAGCTTATATCTCAAAAAAAGATTTATCGTAAAGGCAAAATTTTAAATTTTAAAGCCGATGCAATTATGAAAGGAAAAAATTTTTATTACACTATGAAAAACTTATTACACATCGTTTAAAATATATTTGAAAGATTTTTTGTAATGTTATGTATATAACCTTAAGGTTCTGAGATATTATTTTTGAATTTTTTTATATATTTCTTAGGTAATTTTGACCCAAAAAATTCAAAGATAATATTCAATTACTCTTATTTTTAACTGCTACGGTCATCAGTGACCCCAGTATTTACTATACAACAAAATACAGCATTCGCAGACGGTAACCCTTACAAATACTAACTCTGACTGTCTCAATATTAAAAAAAAAATTGTTATTGTTAATAAAAAATAAAAAACGAAATTTGCTATTTTCACATATTTTAAATTTTATGTGCACCTTCAGATTACAAAAACAAAATTCATGGAGTGTCATTTGAAAAACTCTCCATAAAATAAGTATTTTAACACCACTAACTATTCTTTAAGCATTCCAATGAGTTTCATTTTATTTTGTAAAAATTGAGCCTGTTAGAAAAATTTAAAGAATTCGAAATTTCCAAAATTATATAGATATATGATTTGAAAACTTAATTTTTCACAGGTTAAAGAATTCGAAATTTCCAAAATATAGATATAATTAGTTTGTGCGTTCTAGTAGTGCCACCCAAGTTTTGATCCGTAATCATTTTCGTCAAAAAAATATATAGAAAACACTTAAATAAAAATTTAATTTTAATTCTGATTATACGAAAATTTTATCGATTTTGAAACATTAATAAATAAAAGTTTTACTCCTCTTTCAATATCTCTTTTTTCGCGAATTTTTTAAAGAGATTTTACAACAATACATTTATACTTATGGAATTCCTCTCTACGTTCAAATATCTAGGCACTGCACACTAAATGATAAAATATTTTATTGTCAACATTGATCACAAAATTTTTTTTTAGTTTTTCAAATTAATTTCACTTGTCACTCTTAAACACAAGTATTTTACACTGAAATTTAATTAAAATTGTGATAGGAATTTAACCAACTTTATACGTTCGTAGAAATATTTTTTTTTTACGTTATGTTATCAATGTACAAACAATTTCTGGTTTATATCACTATTTCAACATATACGATAAACATCCTTTACAGTTTGGCAGTCAATACGTCGATTTTAAAAATAACTTTAATTGAGAAATTATATACTATAAAATTGATCATGATTGAAGAGTTTGTATTAAAAAAAACATCTGGCGGTGCATTTGAAGTATTTTATTATATAAACAAATAATTGAAATTGAGTTTTTTCTAACGGCAAAATTAGGAACCGAATAACTTAAATTTGATAGCGGGTATTGCTTTTAATTGATGTATATGAGATGAGTACGAATTTATTTCGCGAGGGATTTTAAATATTAAGATTTTAATTTAGGATTTTCTGTAAAATAATGAGACTATATTCCTTTCTTTTTAATTTTAAGCTCAATAGTTAGGAGATAAAAAAGGAACATTACCCTTAGTTTTCTTCTATTTCTCATTTCCATAACGAACTCTTTCATTTGAAACATTTATTTTTAAATTTTTATTTTACATTTATAATGCATTTTCGCCACGTCTCGATCGAAGCAATCAATTGTCGGGCTACTAAAGAATTTTTGAGAATTGCATTGTTAATGACATAAATCGTATCGATTTAATTTTCTTTTTAATTATATACAGAGTATGTAATTACAGTCAATTAGGCTTTTGAAAAGAACATTTTTTTTTTTTTGATAATTGGAAAGATCGAGTTTAAGTTCTATAACAAAAATTTTTTCTTGGAAAAGTTCATTTACGCCACACGATAATATCAGTGTTTCGAAATAATTAATTAAAAAAAGTTTAAGTTTAAAAATTCATTTTGGGTGATTTTTTTTAAAAGCCCAATTTCTAGCTAAAATTTGGGGGAGAAACTTTTTTATTACATTTTATCAGTCGACCAGTGATGGAAATCGATAAAAATTAAAAAGTATGCATTTAACTGATATAATGATAAATGACAGAACAAATTATATATATTTAAAGAATTAATTTTCAATTGGTTTTTTAACAAACCTTTAAACATAAAAACAGAATTAAAAAGAATACAAACTTTGTTCTGATCTTATTTTGATATATAAACTACCTTTTAAAAAAGTGTTTAATTCATAATGAACAAGAGTTGGTAGAGATTAAATAAATTATTTAATTTAGAGGGTACATAATTACTCATTTAAATATATTAAGAAACTTTTATTTAAATTGTTTCAAGTTCAATACGAATGGTGTTTTAATTTTCTAACGCCATGTGTTTTTTATTATTATACTGTAACTAATGAATTACAATAGTTTAGTGAAATAATTACGTCAGTATACATACTTTTATCTTTTCTATATGCCAGAAATTCCTTGTCCTTGTCTTACACATTGTTTTAATGCATGCTTAGTTAATATTCTACGTTTGTTTTTATACAAGTAAAATTTATTTTTTTTTAAATACTATGACAATCCTCAAATTTAAAATTCTCCTTTCGAATTGTTAACAAGTTTTTGCAATAGCAATAATTTCATATTAAAAATCAAATTTGTAGTTATGTTTATCATTGAGCGCAGATATGCATCAGAATAATGTATGTAAATTCCTCACTTTAAATAATTAAAAAATCAAAACATACAAAAAAATGACTTTGGTTATATTATTAATGCTATTCAAAACGATTTTTTATCTCTTCGAAATTAAAATTTTAATTGTTATTGGTTTAACCTTTTATGTAATTTTTTTTTTTTAAATAAAATTTACTTGCATAAAAAAATGTATGATAATACTCATATAAAATATCAATACATTAGACAAGGACAACTGCTCAAAACTTTAAATTCCTGTTTGAAAATTTATATTTATTTATTCCAATTACTTTAAACTTAACGACACAAATCCTACAATTTATATGCATTAATATCGTGTTTAAGAACTAAACGAATGTTTTATTTTACGCATTTGACCACTCGCATCGCGTCAATCGATTGAGCTTCGCCTTCCATATGGAATGCCGAAACAGTGTATGTTACAAAGTCAATTTCTAGCTATAAAATATAATCGTCAAATTCAAATCAAACTAATACTGACTGTGCAAAATATTGCTTAATTTCGGTGATCGGATGATAACAATTTGTCATTCTGGCAACAATTAAGATATTAATAAAATACGATTCTTCAAATTTTAAAAGCTTCATTTAAATTATAACTACCCAAAAAATATGTACAGAAAACACTTTAATTGAGTGATGAAGTTCATACGTGACAACTATTCACCCCACGGATAAAAATAATTAATTCCATCTATATTTCATGTTATCTAAATATTAATCAAATAGAAAAAATTTTTTTGTAACATTTTTGAATAGTTGCCAACATATATCCAATTATATGTATGTACAACCTTCTTATTGATTATAAAAAAAATTTTTTAAATTGTATTTTACATAAAAATAAAAATTTCATTTAACCAATAAAAATTTTATTAAGAGATATGATTTTTGTAAACATTTTTCATGACGTACTGAGGAATGTCAGTGATAAAAAATTTTTCAGTTAAGTGATTCAAGTTTTAAAACGAGAAGAAACAATCATTTTTTGTACTTGAATTTTTCATCTATTTTTATATTTTTATTAGTTTAAAACTTCAGTCATGAATACATTGTATCGAATTGATCGATTTAACTCATTCGCGAAATTACAACTCACTTTTAAGTCTAGAAAACATCACCAAAATTTCAGCGCTACCTCTATTCAATTTTTGAAATCTTAATGTGTAGATGAGCGGGAATGGACTAATTAGGTGATTTTATAACAAAATTTTGTTACTGTTTTCAATAATATTTGCTAGCATTAAAAACTTTAGGATAAATTTATTTATTCTGGCATATAAAATATACGTAGAGTATAAAAATTGATATTTAAATGTTTATTAAACATGAGAAAGATGAATTTTTAAATGCTATCTATGAACATAAAAAAAATCTATTAAAATTAAAAATTTTATATGAAATAAATTTTATGCTTTGTTAAAATTGTTTTGATTTTACTCTACGGTACTACATATTATTATTCGAAGCACATAAAACATGAAAAACATTATATACAATTCTTAAACTTTTTTAATATTAAATTTATAAGCATGGGTTGTTAAATTAAACTTCGAAGCAAAAAATTGTACTACAATTATTCAATTTCTTTGAGTTATGAGTATAATATTATGGATTAATAGAACCAATCTATCTATCCCAGGCTAAATGTGAATCGAGCTCCAAAAAAACAAATATAATATTGCACTGTTTTTTCTAAAAAAAATTTTAGCTTTTAAAAATGCTTAGGATTAAAATTTTTTGGGGATTTTGATCACTTATAGAAATTCTTTCGAAATCGAATATATATATATATATATATATATATATATATATATATACATATATATATATATATATATACATATATATATATATATATACATATATATATATATCACTGCATCTATATCTCATATATACATAATCATATATATATATATATATATACATATATATATATATATATATACGTATATACATATATATATATATATATATATATATATATATATATATATATATATATATATATATATATATATATATATAAATTATATATAATTTATAGATTTAGCCCCATTTGTCAATGAATTATAAAAGAAATTTGTAGGAAAAAAAAATTTTCGATTCAGCCTGAAATAAATTCTAACCTTGTATAGAGAGCCATTAAGATACTCAAAGGACTCCTCCCAAGATGATTTGTTATTGGACGGAAAAATTCGAAGAATATTTCATACAAAATTAAAATTATATAAAATTAGTTCTCAAAAGTGTTATATGATAAATATCTTAGTAGATTAAAATTTTAATTAAGGATAAACTAAATTTTTCTTTAATTAATAAATTAATCTTTACTAAATTATGTAAGCTTTCGTATATTAAATTAAATAATAACCTTATATAAATATTACTTATAAATTATAATTATATGTAACTTGCGTGATTAGTATTACGAGACACAAAAATTTTACAAAAATCATAATTTTTCTTTTTTATTTAATCTACGTTTATAAAACATTTTCGTGACTGGCTAGCAGATAACGTATACCTAACCTAAACTAGGTCTAAGTCGTCGAAGAGGGGAATATGATTTTTTTTTTTTTTTTTAAATTAAAATAATTTTTAGATAGTGAAATATTTAAACATTTGAAGAAATTTTAACAGTCAGGAATTTACAACATAGTGTCCATAGCGTTTTAAAAATATAATGGCCAAAGCCCAAAATTCGTTCTATGCAACGCAGCTGTAAATTTGAAACGTGTAGAGAAGTACTGTGGTAGATTTTCAAATGGCTCGGATTCGTTTCTTAACATGATTCATAAAAAAATGTCCTGTAAATGTGCCTCACCTGTTTTACATGTGTTTTCGGTCTGAGAATTAAAGTTAACTTTAGAAATGAATAAAATTGAGTATTTAATCAGATCTAAAATGTGAATTCGTAAAATTTGTGTTTTTAAATTATATGTAATATATATCTAAAAATTTGTTTCTTTGTTGACGCCGCCATAAACTGAAACCTTTATAGACGACGCCTTCTTTTCCAATAATGTATAAAAAAAAAAAAAAAAAAACTTTCAAACAAAAATCAACATTTACTCGTTGTGACAAAGATATTTTTTGTTTACTACGAAATAAAAAAAATTACCTTAATATATTACCTATTAGTTTTTTCTAAGTATTGGGTTTAGAAACCTTTTAGGTCAAGATTATCGAATGATGGATGTATTATTAAAAGTAGGAAAAATATATTTTTTGTTTTGTTCTAATTGTTATGGTTCCGTATATAGAGTATGGTTTTTTAACAGGCACGGCTAAATACCTCTTTAACCGATGACATGATAAAAAGAAAGAATACATATTTATTAATATTTTTCAGTCTAGTTTAAAATGGTGACTCTCCTTATTTAAAACAAAAAAAACTTACAGAGGGACCCAGAGGCACTGCAGCTTTATCATTTCAAATGATATTCTATACTTTACGATACCTCATTTACCATTTGTTACATTGAAATCAATGATGTCATCAAATTTGAAATGGGTCAAATAATGACGAAGAAAATGACTTTTATAAGTTCATATTAATTACTTCATCACATATTAATCATCACTATAAATTGCTATTCGTAATTTTTTATCTTGGCTATTAAAATTTCTTTAAAATTTAATAAAAAGTTTAGTGATATTGACAGCAATGAACTAATTAATGTGCAGATTTATCAGTATAATAATTTTATTTGTTCTAAGCAATTTTGTATTACATCTCTTGAGATTTTGAAAGATTGAAATCTAATATCAATTTTATACAGAAAATGTGAAAACAATGAACTGTGAAAGTAAGTTGAATACCTTAGGGACAAATAATTTTCAATATAACAAGAACTATTCTGCGGTGGCTCCTTTTTTTATATCAGAACAAACATTTTAACATACATACATTGTTTTTTTTACTTTCAACTTTTATGTGTCGTAAAATTTTAGATAAATCTTAACTATTATTTTAAGGAAGAATAGGTTCAATACAAACTTTTAGTCGGGCGAAGAGGTGTTATAACAAACCTTTTATCTGCCTTTAAAGTACCGTTACTGTGGGTGGCTCTCAAAAGCAATTTTCTAACGAATGTAGTGAATTTTTTAGGGTAAGTGCATGGTAATTACATCTTAAAACTATTAAATAACGGGAAAAAATTAATGTCTGTTGGAGGCCCCGTTTAAATTTTCTTCAAATAGATAATGGGACGGGGAACCGTTAGTGTGCAAGAATGACTCGCATTTGGCCGATTTTTTTTTTTTTTTATAAACTATAAACTTTGAAATTTGATGATGTTTTACAAAAGAGGAGAAATTTCAAAATATTATTACTCCTATTATATAAACGCCTAGAAAACTTACAATAACGGGTTGCAAGATTACTTGATAATGATTTCATATGTAGAATGTGCACTTGTAATTTTAAAGTTTTTAATAAAGTGAAAACTAGACAAAGTTAAAAGTTTTCATTGTTAATTTATAATTTTCTAAGAATTTATGCAATAATAGAAAACAAAGACTATTTCCGTAATTTATAAATCAGTTTTATTTCATGAATATTAAAATATTCATTTAAAAAAAATCAATTTTTTGAGTCTCGATTGTATCTTTTTACAATCCTTACAAATAATGTATGTAAATTATTCCTACACAAAGAACCCACACTATCACAACAAAACGTATAAAATAAGGATAAGATATTAAGTATTGCGTACAGCGAATTGTAAAAAGCAAACAAAAAAAGAAACTTTGTTTAACAAACAAAAATCAACTGTTATTATCCTTTCAAATCAAAATAATCTTATTTGAAAATTGTAAAACGTATTTGATACGTTTTATTGACTTGTTTTCTCCAGAGATTTTATTATTGTACTGTTTGTAAATAAGTAAACAATTTTTCAATTTTTTGTAAGAGAAAACCACAAATTTTTAAATAAAATAAAATTTTATTTTCACTTTTAAATGGTTAAGAATATCAACCTGAATGAAATAAAAATAATTATTTGATGAAAATGACTATATTGTTGCGGTTGCTACTACTAGTATGATATATAAAATTTAATGAGTTATATAAATTATAATACTATAAGGATTCTGTATCTATATTCAGGTGCGAGTAATACAGTAATATATTTTTATTTCTTCGTATTTAATATAAAATAATATGAGTAAATCATCCACTCTAATGTTTAAAGTTTAAAATAAACTATTTTCTTTTGCACTTATTATTATTAACATAATATGTAATGAAAAACCTTCATAGGTAAATTTGTGAGTTCGTAATTTATTTCGAACTTTCTTGTCTTTAACATTTTTGAAAAGGAAACATAAATTTCTTATCAAAATCTACTAAATGAAATACTAAAATACAATTTATTATATATTTTTTCTGTGCTTGTTATCAAATTTATAAAATGATAAATAAAGAAGCTATTTTCATTTAAAGAATTAACTGCTCTGATATAAATTTTTTGGAAATAAAATTCGTTGACATTTTCGGGAGTATAATTAAGAATATCAGATCCCTGTATAAATTCAGAAATTTATTTTGTTTATAGTTGAATGACGAATAATAAGAGACTATTACTTCGGAAAATGAAACTTAAAATAAATTTTCAATGGATTTAGGTTTTTATTTTCATTTAAAATATTTTTGTGATTTATTTTGAATTTATAGATTTCATTGTTTATTGGTAAAATTTCATGGCTTTTGCCAAAATTTGGAGCTTTTTGAAAAAATTATCTGGTTTTTTCCTCATTTATTAATCAGAATTTCAAGTTTTCCAGTAGTAATGTGAATACCGTAGTTGAAACATTCTTTTTTTTATTGCATTCGAAATCGCATTTTTCTTATATAGACGCACAATCCTGAATCTTTCATGTTTTTTAAAATAATAAAATACACGATTTTTATGGTATATATTTTAATTTATTCAGTTGAAAACGAAAGTAAAACTTCGATTAACAAAATTATATCTGACAAAATTCATAAAACACAATAAAAATAGTGTTTTAATGCATGAAAGATTCAGGTCGGTGCATTTTTTTTAATAATTGACTATATTTTCTTATGGCAAATTTTATATGGATTTAGAATGATGTTGATGACGGGCACTAACTGAATTTATAAAGAGACAAACATTTTTTAAAGATTCAACAAAATCATTTTGCTTCTAAAATCAATATTTTGAAACGTTTCTAACTTCTAATACGTTAAATAATAAATACAACATAAGCAAGATTTATTGTTCAACACAGAATCATCTACAAAACTATCGCACCTAACCGATTTATAAAATATTAAACGCAAATGTCATGCCTTATCAATGATAAAGCATACATTACAATAGTACTCTATTATACGTAGAGAACACGACGACCTAAATTATTATTACAATTTGTATAATAAAATGATACATGTATACATCACATCGTATTGCTTGCGGCGGCTAGACGCCATTATTTTAATTGAACTCAACCAGTTCATTATAAATGGAAATGTGCATTTATGCGTGAAACCATCTATCATAGAAAACATTAATGTTAATTAAAACATTTATAGGAAATGTGCTTTCACATTTTACAATTGTTTGATTTAAAAGAGTATACATTTTAATCATTCGTTATCAATCAACAGTCTTGTCTGTAAAAATTATACAATGAATAATCAGAATTGCTATATATTAGTGGCTCCGTTAAGCAGTAGACCACACTCACTTACGGAAGCACCCTATTCTTATTCAGAAAAAAATATAGGCCATACCTCTCTATCGTAATTGTTTTGTTAATACATTTATACTATAAAGTTTATCATATATATTGTGAATAACAATAATATGTGGTCCAATGAGGCTCAAAAACTTTTTAGTAAATTTCCTTAATGTAATAAACGTGTCTAGGAAATTTCATAAAAATCGAAAAACGCGTTCGATATGCTAAATCTAGTCTAGTTTTACCAAAGACCTCACTACCATCCGCCGATAATACAGAAAATTTAACAATCATGAAAACTAAAATGATAATTCGTATTTCTTAAAACTTTGCAGGGCTTGAAAACGGGAAACAAACACTATGACGGCGTACTATCCATTTTCCAATATTGCAAATAGGTTCGCAGTAAGAATAACGCAATATTAATATATTATTCTAGCAAGGTACATACATTAAACGAAAATTTTAATCAATAAACCAATATTTAAATCAAAAATCAATTTTGCAAGTTAATCAACATTCTTTATGAAAGATATTCTTTCATTCTATCGTTTAACCCAATTTACATTTTTAACTGTGTTGCTTTTTCGATTACTGCAGTTACTCAATTCCAGAAGGGATGGGCACCAGCTACTTTGAAAATGTCCCTGTTTTAAAAAGTTTCGAGCATAAATATTTGCCTGAAAGTGTACGAGTATTATTTTGCCATTTTCTCAGATCACTCACTTTAAATCTCAACGAAATCACTTTAATAGTGTTTACGTGAAATAAATAAAGGACCCTTATTTTATTGTTGTGTAAATCTATTATTATTTATCCTTGTAAGCATTTTCAAAAGAAATATTTCAAACACATATAAATGTTTTATGTCACGATTCATTTTCCTTATTAAATAATAATTGTGCATACCTGACCGTATATAAATGTATTACAATATTATCTAGATAAAAACCGATAAAATAACTTTAGTTACGAGTAAATTCTGTTAAATATTTATTTAAATAGTATGTGAGTTATGTTTTTAAATTATTGTTATAGCTATTTAAATTATATAATACAGTCTACTAGAAAAATAAAAATTTACTGTTGCGACTGACCCCTTGCAAAATTTTTTTTGTCTATTTTAAAAGTGGCATACGTATGTGATTCTCCTATGTTCACACAGTGCGATGTATGTCACATATCTGGTACTGCAGTGCGCCTTAAAATATTTTGAAAGATTCATGAATAATTTGTCGTATGTAATACTAAAGTATTTAATTAATACAGAAAATTTAGAGTAGGAAGAATAAGAATTTTAGCTGATTAGATTGCGAGATAATCAAGCTCTCGATTTTGAGGATTATTTCTCATTTAAAGCATGTAAAATTTCCTCCCCACTATTTTCTATTATATGACAAACAAATTTCGACAGAATTGCAAAAACTACCTTAAATATTCAATCATTTGCTTATTACTAATATTTGTACTTCTTCGAACAGAGGGCCTACCTCACTAACGGTAACACACTCTTTTCACCAAGAAGAAAATATTATTCACACTTTATTAGCCATTTTTTATTTAACATAATTGATTTGTATGTTAACTGAATTTCAATACTTATATCACAAACTTCAAATACTGCATGCAAAAAGAACAATAATTTTGGAAATATATTATTGCAGAATCTTTGATGACCCAATTATACCCAAATAATAAATTTCTTGGAGATGATATTCTTGTCTACAAAATTTAATCAAAATCGGACAATGCGTTTGCAATTCTCAGTGGTACAAAACATAGATATAGACAAACTAAATGGAAAATTGTCTAATTATAACAAACTACCAAAAGATGAATTTTGACTTAACCCAACAAAGATAATAAGTGATAACAACTGTCAGTGTTCTTTTTCAAAGCATTTCTTTTCACATGCCCTTTTCTTTCTTATTTATTTTTACGACATTATTTATTAATATAAAATATTTTGTCGCTATGAATATTTTGAATTAATACAATCTGACATTTAGTACTCTAGTAATGTGTCATTTGTATTTCAATACGAATTCTCTTAGACCAAAACATCAAGAACGATTCAGAAATTATACCATGGAAAGCTAGGATAAAGAGACATATTTAAGGTATGGCAGAATATATTTAAAAGATTTTTCATTATCATTAATGTAAGCAATAAAATAATACTGATATTGATTTCAGAATTCAAAAAATTTTTTTAAATACATAGAATTGATATGATTTTGTCAAACAATGAATTAATTTCTCGGGTCAATACCATTATTTCGAATACAGGCAAATGCTACTTGCTCAGTTAGCTCCCTTCCAAATTACCGATTTTATAGTGAAAAACAAAGTCAAGTGGAAGTTAATAAATTTTAATATAATGTTTCTTATGGTATTTATCCGTCCGTCATTACGATAATTCAAAAACAATTACTCTAAACATAAAAAGTGAGTTTAAGTTCGTGAATGAACAAAATTGGTCCCTTGGGTCCAATGGATCCTTGATCCAACTTCTATAAAAGAGAGAAAAAAAATTCAAATACAAAAAATTTATATTTTTTTTTTAATAAACTACTTTTTTTTGAATCATATGTAGAGTATCTAAGCAATTAAATCTGTTAGCTGTTATCTTCACTTGCTATAATAGGTTCTATTGAAATTAAATTTTAAGAAGTTGAAAATAAGAACAAACTGTGGAAGAAGAACATATACTTTAAATATTATAATATGTAAACATAAGCAATATAAACATAAGCAATATGATCATTAAAAATTATTCAAAATTTTCATAACACGAATTGCTTTATAAAATAAAACACATGTCAAAAATAATAAAATGACAATCTGAACATTTTAAAAAATCATTGATTAAACATTCTATTAACAAGTTTTAAAACTACGAACAATTTTAAAATAAACAAAACTATAAAATTGAAGGCAATTCAATTGTTTTTATTAAATAAATCAATGACTCTTTTTTAAAAGGAAATACAGTTAAATTGAGTGAATTAAAAACCAGAAATTGAGTAGGACATTGAAAAACATGAAATAACAAAATACATACATAATAAATTATTAAATAACCGTGTCAATAAAAATAATAATATACCCTGTATATTTTCTAATTTTTTTTTTTCAATTATATTATAAAAAAACCGTTTTGAAATTATTAGAACACAATCTAAAAGCTCTTAATTGTTACGCATGTTAATTTTTTGTTTTGGTCAATTCTTTTATTATCTTCGTTTCAAAAATATTTTAATATCACAATTCAAAATTTATTTACTAAAAATATCTTAGGAAATTAGGAAAAAAAAATTTGTTACAGTTTTCAGGATAGTAAGTAAGGAAAGATAGAGAGTAAGTTAATTGTTAGGAATGACAGAAGAAATAGTTATCACACTCCACACTACTAAAGTCTACGCTAATACACTACAGATAAAATAGACAAGGTTTGGTGGTGTACACGTCGACGCGTTTGTATTACCACTGACTCGAAATTTATTTTGTATAAAATATAACCCATTGAATTTTCATTACAACGAATAGATAGATATATATGTGTGTATATTTTCATACAAACGATAAACAGCAGTCGCATACAGTCCCTGACATCGCGCAAGGCGTAGAGGGCGGCTCCAGAAGGCGCATTCACGGGATATGTTGTCATGACTACCATTGCTTGGTGGTCCACACAAAGTTATAAGCGCTCTGCTTGCTCGACTTCTATTATTTTCATTGTATCGTCTTAGGTAGATTTTCTTAACGACCATAATCAAAAATATATGTCGTCCTTAATTCTGCTTATAATAATCTTGTAGCCCTATTATATATATATATTGTTTATGGTTCGAACAAAATTTATTTAATAGCTTCTACACTTGCGTTAAGTATCAAGAGATTTTCTTTTCATCCGAATTAAATTCATTCCAACATAAAAAGTTTATTTATTTAGTAACTTTTTAACTAAGTAATCATCTCAGATTCGAATAAAAATAAATACATTTCCTTTAGAGAAAAGTAGCATAAAGAGAAATTTTTTTGAAAATATAAGTTAACAGGAATAAAGAATATATTATCTCATTTAAATTGGACTAGACCGTAGTTACTAATGTGATTTTATAAAATTATGGGTACATTGCAATTTTTCAGTTTGGATCATTGTCCAGTGACTACGTAATTTGTTCACTACAACATAAAAACATCCTAAATAAGGAACAATATTTATGATATTCTAATTGCAGATTAGTGTGACCAAAATGATCATTATCATTAAATGATCACTTTTTGTTCCTCTGTCGACAATTTTCGGTTACATAATTTTGTGGAACTTTAATTTCTAATTTCCTAGATTCAGCTATAAAATTTCTAATAAATATGGGAAATTTCCCAATTCAAAGTATTCATACGATGAAAATGAACTACTATCCTATCAGGTGATATTCGAAATGAGTTTCCATTTTTGATCCTTGATTTAAACTGAATTATATGAAGCAAAGGGAACAAACAACTAAGTATTAATTTTTAAATACCCGACGTATGATTGAGTATCAGTGTTGGAATTATTTTTAATCATTAGCATTCATTAAATGCACTAAATATGCAATCCATGCAGTTTTATAAGAGTGTGTTATTGTTATATAATAATATGTATTGTAATAGTGTTTACAAGCTAATTTTTTATGCTTAGAAAACCTTTTTTGAATCCTAAAATGTACATACCAATTTTTGCAATGTGACTTTTAATTTGATACTTATTTCAAATTAAAAGTTGTAAAAGGAATATATGAACAAAATTTAATTAATCATAAAAACAATTATTTCTACCAAATTGAACTTTCGAAATATAAATAATAAAAGGTAATTGTTCTATGAAAATGGGTAAAATAATAAAAGGTATTTGTTCTATGTCATATTATTCAAGGGATTTTAATATTAGAAAGGATGTGAAATATTGAACAATAATTGGAAGTTGTTTATAATATGCTTATTTTAACGTTGTAACACTGAATATATTAGTCCCGGTGCCCCGTAAGGCGAAATATATTATTCCCGGTGCCCCGTAAGGCGAAATATATTAGTCCCGATGCTCCTCATCATATAAATCATTGATTCAAATAAGTCACTCAAATTTGTATATGCCTTAATTATCATCATATCAAGTCATTGCTTAATACATTTCTAAATATTTGTATATGACTTAATTTTCTATCGTTAGTGTAACAACGTATCTACGAAAATGGGGTGCTTTCTTGTTCGGAATCCGTTAATTTTCGATTTTCTTCAACTTGCGGTATAATACACGATGTCTTATGACTGACAATATCAAAATTACTATTTTTCACAATTTTCAGGTTATCGGACAACAGATATCTGGCTTTATTACATGGCGGTCATGATGTTGCATTTTTTATTGAACGACTTCCTATTAAAATAACAAAAGAACAACGGATTGCTATCAATTTGAGGCCAGTCGGAACCACAGAAAATTTTACGGGATTCGAAAAAGAAAACATCCAACTTTTAGGAATTTTTTTTAGAGGAAAAACAGCTGTAACCCTAATCATAGCTAAAACATATACAAATTTTTAGAAGTGTATCAATGACTTGTATTATTGCGGGCACCAAGCCTAAATCCATCCTTCTTTTACAACATCAATATACTTTTACTTGTTTTACTTGGATCTTCTCAAATAATAGTATTAAGTAGTATTGTTTTTTGTACCATTATTATTAACTTGAAAAGGTATATAACACTGTTGACATAATACTACCATTATTTTACTTACATTCATAGGTTAGGCACAAATGTCGAAGTAATTAAAATAGAAATGTAATTAAAATGATGTCTTTCAGTTTAAAATTAATTATGCTGTCCTCGTTTCCTTAAGTATTGGAAATAATTTTTTAATTTTCAATTTTATTCGTCTTTTTTTTATTCTTTCCGTCAAGCAATTATCTATATCTTCCTACTGTAGGATAATATTTCGATTTGCGGACAGTTCTTAATCGGCCCAATAGATTTTTGTCAGCGGATAATAGATTGATAATTAATTATTACAACATCTCTCCCTACCAATAAATAAGCATTAATAAAAAAAGAATTTCGGTATTTAACTCTTATCATGAACATACTTGGAGATCCGCACACGCGGCCATACGATCTTTACACCAGGAAGTATTATATAGAGAATAGAGAATAACTTTTTATCATAATAATTTTATATGTCTCAATACCTATACTAGATACTTTAATGTATCGAAAAAGAAAATCCACAATTTAAATATGCCTATCAAATTTTATCAAAATAGAACAACGTGTTCGAAAATAAAACCGGGTTAAATATAGATTGATAGATACACACAAATGAATTGTAAAATGATTTAATTAAAATAAAGACTTTATTTCAATCAATAAAGCCCACTGTCAGACATAAATTAAAATTATACTTTATATTTTGTCAGTTGTTCCAAATATTGCTTAGAAAGTTAAATTTTTTTAATTTGTCTATTCGCATTGGTGTGAAATTAAATAAGAATTGTATATTTTCGAAGAAAAATGAGCTAAAGCCCTGCTAAAAATGGTAGTATAATTGGAAGAAAAATACTAATTATAGGCAAAAGCTAATCAGGTACATTTATAAAAATAAAACAATATTTTACTATAGTTGAAATTTAAATCAGGCTTCATCTAAATTCGTAAACTATATTTATAAAAAGAAAGTATTAATTTTAAATTAAATAAAACGAATTATTTTAAAAGATGTAAACTTAATGTGATCAACCTGTTGAAAATATGTTTACCAATCACATAATTGTTTCATTAACGAAATTTTAAGTTATAATTAAATTAATTAGTCAATGATAATAAGACGTAGATAGCGTGTATTATTCATATTTTTTTTAATAACTATAATATTGAAACATTTTTAAGTGGACAATTTCGTTGACAAAATTGAAAAATTTGAAATTTTTTAATTGAAAAATGATTTCTGATTAATTTTTGCAAAACCGGATTAACAATTTTTTGCTTGCATAGCAACGTCGTTATGTTTTACAAAATGTCTGACCAAATAACTTTTTTTGTTTTTTAACTATTTGGTTAGGGAAAATAACAAATTTATTATTATTATTATTATTTAGAAAATTTTGGTAAAACAAGACTGCAC
The DNA here is from genome assembly GCA_020423425.1 of Chrysopa pallens. Classification (NCBI taxonomy): domain Eukaryota; kingdom Metazoa; phylum Arthropoda; class Insecta; order Neuroptera; family Chrysopidae; genus Chrysopa; species Chrysopa pallens. The sequence goes on along the minus strand of CM035593.1, from coordinate 47,629,097 downwards.
AGTGTAATAATAGCCGTTATAACTGCAAAATAGTATGCTGAATAGATTAAAGCTAAACATTAGATGAAATAAAAAAAACTGTTTTCCGGAGACTGAACATTAAATGAGTAATTAAATAATGTACGTAAACAAAAAAACAATTGAATACAAACAGCATCGACAACATACAACAGTCGATAATGTTATTACACGTTATATAATAAATACATACAAATTTATTGCACTTAAAATATGATGCCAGTTTGATTACTACTACAGTGGGCGAGATAGATATGTGCATGATGTTTAATGTGTCATTAGAAGCCAGAAAATGAATAAATTTATTGGAAGTACATTTATAGACAAACTTATTGAAAGTATATGACCTACTTCTGATAATCATATTTTCATTAAAAAAAAAGTACCTAACCTAATCCTATAAAAATAATTATAGGATATTGTTGTGTATACATCGATACACGCTTTCGATTTATTCTAACTATTATTTGTATTATCGGGTAAGAATTTGTATTAATGAATCTGAAAACAAACATGATTTAAAATATACAAAATATAATTATTATAAACTTTTATACTCGGGAATATACTATGTCCGATATACTCTTTTATACTCGGACATATACTAACATATGTCCGATATAATCTTTTATACTCGGACATATACTATGTCCGAGTATATCAACTTTGGTATAAAGTTTGTAACGCTAGAAAATATTGAAGTCAGAACAACATTTTGGTATAGGTGTTCATAGAACCACCGAATTAGTCCATTTCCGCATGACCGTCATCAAGATAAGTCAAAAATTAAAAGCGACTGTAAACTGAAATTATGGCGGAGATTTTGTTTCTTAAAAGAAACAAATTTTGCTGAACCATTTTTACGTCATATATTCGGATTTGCCCCAATTTCAGCTTCAATTTTGCTAATAAACGTATATAATTACAATACATAATATTATTAAATATGTATTTATAACTGTATATACTGGATATTTTAAATATTTTATGACTGCTAATTATTAAAAATAGTTTCAACATTGATAATCAATCATGTATCGAGTTTCTAAACAATTAATTCTGCTAGTTGCAATCTTCAATTGCATTCGATTAACTCGCTTTGTTTTGTGAATATTTTGTGTATTAGAGACTTAGTTCAGAATTTGATGATAATACCATAAAAATTATCCTGAAAATTTATTATTTTAAAATGGAAATATAACATTTAAAACGAAAAATGTAGTATCCATAAAGTACATTACAGTAACGAGTGCAAATATAAGAGTTTAATTGCAATAAATCCGAAATTCCATGTCTTCTCACCTGATATTTTTTTATCATACAGAATTATTTGTTTTAAAGCTGTTGTTAAAATTACAAAGCAAAAACGAATTATTGAAAATAATTTAACTAGGTTAATAGTTATCATATATTATTATCATTGAATTCACATGCATATTGTATTTGGATAATTATTACTTTGCTTTGCAATTTATTGATTAAAAACAATTGTTTTAATCGAAAAGTAATTCAAATTGAATTACAATGTATTATCGATTAAACTTTATACATAATATTCTGTGTCCCAAAAGAACAGATTAAATTGAGATTTTTATAAAAAGAAAAAAAAACAATTTAACATGATAAAATAAATGTTTACCAACATACATTCGATGTCTGATCTAGACCTCATGAACTCATTTGATGTTTTATTATTTAAAATTGGCGATGATTAATTTAAATAAAAATTCAAATATTTTTCTCATAAAAAAGACAATAAACAAAAATAACAAAAAAAGACCTGGTGATAAATTGTAATAAATTTTGTCTCGTTTAACTCCTTAATTAAAAAAATAAGTATAAATTGAAATTTTCAGTAGTATCAAAACAGTAATTAGGTCGTGTTTCGATTAAGTACAAAATCGAAAAATATCAATGGATTTATTTTATCTTGGAATTACATCTTTTTCTACCACCCTTCTTCTCTATTTATAAACTTTTCGTACTCCCTGTACAATTATTTTATGTTTCTAAAATATTATTATACAAATCGATTTTAGAATCACTTTTTATAGGAAAATAAGAGAAAATCAATATTAAAATACATATATATAGAATAAACACATATATAAACACAAAATATTATTTTTTGTCAATAACAAATATTAAATCCCCACTATTTAATTTTTTTTAATAATAATATTATTTTATTGGTGAATTTTTTTGTTTATGTATGCTTTTATTCTATATAGGTATATTTTAATATTCATTTCTCCTATTTTCCTATGAAAAATGATTGCAAAAACGTACCGTATATAAAATGAAAATAAGTAAAACTAAAACTTTATATGCATGTAAATGAGTAAATTTATAAAATAAATAAATAAGAAACAGAATAAGTAAAACAAAGCTCACCCCATGAAATTAACAATTTTGAAACATTTTTTTATATATATTTTAATAAGAATTTCGTTTAGCAATAATGTTGAAGCAAAACTAAATTATATTTTTAATAATATTGATTCAGCTCTATTTTATTAAATCTTTAAAAGGAATCTTGGCTGTGCGTTCTGAATATATTTATAAAAAAAGAAAATGGTTAACTAAGATATTTACAAATCATTCATGAGTAAACAAGTGAGTAATATGCATTTTTTAAATAAAATAAAAGTATTTTGGATATATAATCATTAGAATGCTGTAGCCAAAAAATCTTTAATTATTACACTTTTATATAAGAGAAAAAAAATGATGTTCTGAAATTGTTTCGTACTACGTCTAGTTATACTTCTAGATTAGAAGGTACATGAACAAAAATATTTTTTTAATGAGTTATAATTTTCAAATAATGGTACTAAAGAATTGGCAAACTGATTAACGGATTTTTCGAGAGAAGTGTTCTTTTTTCTTTCTTAATTACGCAAATTTACAATATCATAGAATTAAACATATACAATTTTAATAATCTACTTCAGGATAAACGAATGAAAGTAAAGTAACTAAGAATCCAAATAAGACCATTCAAGTGAGAGGGGTAGCAACACATAGGTTTATGTAGTATATATTCTTAACTATTTTCTTTTAGAAGCTGCCTCAATTTTTGCCCATTACTATATAATATATATACTTATTTAATTTGTTTATCTCTTAAACTGTAGATCCCCATTTTTTAAATTTTATGGTTAAATTATTAAAATTATGTTTGAAGTAGTGAAAATTATTATTTAAAATTTTAATTCCGATTTATAACAGAAGACAAAATCTTAATTTTGTTATAATTACGAATATAATTTAAATATTGGAAAAAAAACAATTTTCTATATAAACCATCACATTTACAAGTCGTTGTAACTTTACTTGATTAAAAAAAAAAATTTTTATCCTTCAATCAAGCGTATTAATTGTCCAACAATTAACTAAACATAAAAAAAATTGTTTTCATTTTCATACTCTCTAGAAGTACAATTAGACCTAATATGAACAAATTTCAGAACCTTTTTTTTTTATATGTCCACTTCACGAAAAATTTCACTATATAAAGAGTGAATAAATAAAGCTAATGAAATACATTATCTTTTATTATCATATATTAAAAAAATACAAAATTGCGTCACATGAATTTTTAACACCATAAAATTAGTGTATTTTATAATTTTATGTGTGGAAGATTCAGGTCGTTGTGTTTTCTGATTACTTGAGTATACAATTGACAGCAAATTATCTATTTGAATAATATGAATTTTGTAGAAAATTACAAAATAAATAACGTTACTAAGCTACTGCAGCCAATCAAACTGACTTCAAGGAGTCCGAAATTGGATGCAAGAGTAAAAATCTATTAAAAATGTTTTGATTAAAAACACGTGTAACACACAGTTTGGCCACAACCTTAGAACAACTTTTCTTTAGTCGAAATTTGGAAAAATCAAATACTTATCCTTGAATATGTCGAAAATGATATCTACTTTATAAAAAGAAAAAAGAAGAATTCCTACACGCAATTAAAATAAAAACTATTTTTAAATATTAACTTTAATTTTAGTAACTACAGTTTTATAAACTTAGCATAAGAATTTTTTCATATTTTATATACCAATAATAAATTCATAGATTTGAAGTAAAATCGATAATGGGTATTCTATAATATACATGCTTTACTTTTATTCTTGAAAAACATATAACCCAATACCATACTTTCAACTACATTTACCTACGAAAGAAATCAAATTTCCACAAGTATGAATACTACTTAGTTGAAATGTGGATTTCAATTTTGTTTGTTACATGTTTTCATTTATTTAAGAAGTAATATATTACAAAAATGTCATCTACTACCATTCATATCCATAGGGACGATACCATAAAAGTATCGATACTTTTTTATTCCGAGTACTTTTTTTCGATATTCAATACAAGATATTCTACAAAAATTAATTATTTTCAGGAATTAAACTTCGCTAATATAAGACCATTGAGTAACGATAGTGAATGTAAACAATAAAAAAATTTAACATTATTAATAAAATTAGGAAAAAATTTATTAGAATCAATATCAGAACAAACAAAATAATATTTATAAACTTTGTACCATAACTTGGTTGTCTACTCCTATTTAAAATTGGATGGTACCATTCATTTTAACGTAAACATTAAAATAAGGTATCGGAAAGTTACCATTTAAAATTTTCAAATTGTAGTATCCGTGCGCCTCTCTGCTATTTTCTTTTTATAAACATTTTAAACCAGATTTAAAAATATTAAATACATATTTTTCATTTTTTTTTTCATAACGTTATCGGTTAAACAGATATTCAACCGAGCCTGTTTAAAGGAGACTTCGTTTACATTTACCAGACTATGTCCTTTGTTATCTTTAAAATGATTTTAAACGATATTGAGACGCATTACGTATTTTGCGATCAATTATAAAATAAGTTCATTCAAGTATGAATTAAATAAACATTTTGAATTTCATTTATTTCATCTCTTTTCTTAATATTTAGAAAACTATCAATTCAATTCTCTTTTATTTAAAGTTTTTTGTAAATAATAATTGAGAATTTAATAGTATCAGTTGATACAAAAGTTATAAAATCTGATGAGTTGTGAATAGAATATATAAATAATAATTATCGATCTACTTATCTTATTGATAAACATTGAAAGAAATACATCGATTATTTTATGTGTGATTATAAATGTTTAATTGTTGATTTTAGGTGTAACATTAAGAGATAGAAACAAATCTTTTTGGTGGACTGGTGAAAGGTCGAAAAATGTGTGTTCTACGTCGAAACTACCCAGATTACAATTTTTTTTGTCGTAAATGTAAGCTATTTAAAAGGATATACTAAAGAATTTTTAGGGAAATTTTAAAAGGACTTAATATAAATGTTGTAAAAAGGGCGTATTTTACGATAGTTTTCAAAATTAGTATGTATACATTTATCCAAAAATAATGAACACTAACCAACTTTTCGTGGCGGAAGCAAACAAATAAATAATTTTCTATATACTAAAAATAATAAATTATTAAGAATCATTTAGTATTACTTATAATTTGATGTGCAATTTTAGGTCATTTAAGTTCACCTTTAACGGAAAATTATTATAAATTACCAAGCGAAATTTTACTTAGAAACTTTAATACAAAATTTAAGATCCGCTCGTAAAAAATACATAAGTTGTTTAATTACATCACGCTGCGTCATTCTTTGCGACTCTCCCTACACATATCCCATCATGAAAGCCAGACCCCCTATAAATACTTATATATTTACAGATTCAATACGAATAACTTTCTATTATGGGGGAGTGGGGAAAATTTTAATTTAAAAATCGGAGTAGTTTCCAAGTAGTCACTTCAATATCAATACAAAAAAAACAACATGGTATTATGATTTTTATTAATATAAACTTACCTATCAAATATTCGTGCTTCTTTCAATACATTTCCAAGATTAATGTACGCGTCCAAAAAGTTAGGATCTAAGGCAACTGCTTTTTCAAAATGGTGAATGGCTAACCAAATTTCACCTTGGGCATTGAATACGCATCCCAAATTACTCCAAGCGACTGCAAAATCTGGTCGTGTTTCAATGGCTTTCAGATAGCAAGCCTAAATTAAAAACACAATGTTATATTTCGGATAATTGACAGATTATGTGATATAATTGTAACAAATTCGCTTGCGCAATACCCAATCTCAATTTTTTAACATATTAAAGAATTACGAGTTATAATTTTATTTTATTATTCTTGAATATATTAAAAATAATCGCAAAGCGCTCGCAACGAATGTAAACTTTTTTTATTCCAGAGATATTTGTATAAAAAATGTACAATCGTGTAATAATTGCAGTAAAATTCAGTAGCTATCTAAATATTTTGCATACTTCATTTGGATAGATAGTGAATTTTATATTTCGCTAATGCATTTATGTGTACAAAAACCAAATAATACGCAAAATGCCCTAAAATATTAATTACGCTGAACAAAATTGCAACCCTTATTCATTTTAATTAAAATAACTTCGCATAATGAACAAGAGTTTTCGCTGAAATGAGAATTGGGTAAAATTAAATATTGCTTCGCACCGCTGCATATAACAATTATATTAAAAAAAACTCCGCTCTACAAAATGGTTGTGTATACCTATAAAATAAATACAGAAGAGGACTGTGATTGTAGTGTCTGTTGTAGCACTTGATGGTCAAGGGAGAGAGACAGACTACATTACCTGTCGATGTCGACCTCTAACATTTTCGGCATGCGTAGAGCAATGGCCTCTCACATCGCCATATAGCTGATTAAAATCCGACTGCCACATACCTGTGTCATTTTAGAAGTAACAGAGTCATACTATTAGTCGTGTACTTTTTAAATTCGTTATCACAAATTCATAATATTTTAAACATATATGATATCATTTTTTACTGCCTTACATTATCAAAAGAATTAAAATAAATTTTTAATTATTTATTTGAATTTTATTTCTATTGTTTTAAAATATTGCCATCTTTTCGGGTAAACATATTTTTCCAATCGATTCAACCTTAATATTAAAACTTTGAATAATAAAATTAAATTTAAGAATAAAGGATTTTTGTTGGCTAACTTGAATTTATAAAACCAGAAAATAAAAGAGTTAACATACCACGATATTTTTATGAACATTTAAAGCTACTTAAAATTTTTTATACGAAATGATTTTTGGGGTCTTTAACAAGTGGCTTTTTGAGTTTTTTTTTTTTTTAATTTTGATGAATTACCTTTATTTGACTTACCATTTAAATAAAAACATAACAAAGAGCCAGAAAATAATTTTTAAACAATTATTTTTTGGAAGTGAAACTTCTTTAGGATTGTTGTGATTTCAAACTCGATGAAATGAAAGAGAGACGTAAAAAGAAACACATACACCTATAAGATACAACGTGCGAGAGATTGAGACAATGCATTATACAGTATTTATTTCAGGGTTAACATGTGTGTGAGTACGCATATGAATAAAGGGGGTTATAAATGTATTATATTGTACACATGTATTTGTAAAGGCATCATAACAACCTTGAAAATTGTACACGTGTATTGTCTATATAAATATTTCATTATTTTAATAAAAACATTTGCCGAAAATTCAAAATCGAAGACTGAATAAGTTTAATGTATTTATCTATATATGTGAATAAAATGCATAATTTTAAACTTGGTATCAATATAATCAGAAATAAACACAACAATTATCCTACTCCTTAAATTCTATAATTGTCTCCTTAACTTGAAGTTTAATGGCGTGATAATTGCATACATTTTCACTTTTTTTTTTTAAATTTTTGTTTTATTAAAAAACTAGTACAGTGTTTTATTAAAAAACTTAGTATTTTTTAACTTTGGTATATCGAAATAAGAAATATAAGAGTTTTGAATTTTATGAATAATTATCCACATTAAAAAATAAAAAATTATTTTCTTATACAAAAAAAAAAATTTTACGAAGGTACAAGTAAATAAGTCCTAATTGATACAGAAGTCAAATATATTTTATAATTTTTTATGATTAAATTATTTTCAGCCGATTTACTAACATTCATTGATTTGTCTTACAGACCCCTGGGTTGCCTTATTAATTTGAGTTATTTAATTTATCCTATTTAATTTAAATTACTTTTTAGTATATGGCGTCTGCGCCTTTACTATCAAAACAAGATTATTAAAAATAATAATTTTTTTCGAATAATTGAATAAATATGATTACAATTTTTATGCAAAATATAAAACCAAGAATACAATTGGTAGTTGATATAAACCTTATACAATATTAAAATAATTCTTGATAATCTAAAACAGTAATTCATTTTTTTACATATGATAAGAAAATATGAAATTACAATTATAGCTTTTTTTTTCTTGCATTTTCACAAAATTTACAAAGAATTTCTTGGATATACAAAAACAAAAAATCTAAACGCACGCATATTCAAAATGTACGAATCTGTTGTCAAAAACAATCGTCTACATTCTCTCAAAATAATAGCTCAAACAATAAAAATACGACTGATTATTTCAATTCTATACAAATATGATAAAAATTAACATATTTAATTTACGCCAGCTAACGAAAAATAAAAAATTTACGCACTACGCTTTTATTTTTACGCAAAAATGCAATTCTAAAAACTAAGATCAGAAAGAAATACATTAATGGACGAAGATCATCTGAAAAAAAAACAAAACTTAAATAAAATTAATACGCCTTGCGCCCTAATTACAAAATTATTTCATATATTTCATTAACATTCTTTTACATTTTTATTAGAATACTCGCGTATACGAAATCTGTCTCATTTGAAAGCGTCCGATACGAAGACTTTAAAAACTGTTATCCGTTTGCTTTAATATAAACTATTAAACTGCGAATTACAATTATCGGGGCTCTAAAAGTGACTTCCCTTACTATTGCCATTCATTTTTAGCATTGTTGTGGGACTCACACACTCTCAACGTTTTTATCAATCTTTTCGGTATTAATTGATGATCGTCCCCATACATTTTCAATGTTTTCATTAATTTTTTTCGACATTTAATTGACATGAATTACGTCACAGGGTGTCTCCTATTATATCCCGAGAACGAAATTCTGTGACATTTCCACATTGACTTTTTCTGGACCATTTTTTGTAAATATGAACCATTTTTATTAATATTTTTTAAAATGATTTCCAGTTCTAGGCCTGAGCAGTGACTTGTTCATTCATGAGTGAGCATCATTATCGGATACTTATAAGATCAAGAACTCGTTAATAATTATTACGAATATTTAAAAAATTTAATTCATGTTTTGAAAATCCATTAAAAAATTCAAAATTTCCTGACTATTTGCATAATTTTCAATTTCCCCCGACTATTCCATGACTTTTTCAGCAAATTCGAAATAACCTGCCTATTCTAGGTTTTCCCATATCAGTTAACACCCTGAATTACACTATCAGTTTATCGTATTAATTATCGAAAAAATTAACAAAACATTTCTCAGAAAAAGATTAACACAATTAGCAGATAAAGGAGACTATATTTTATTGTGGTTTTGTCTGTGATGGTAGTATACACGTATTTATTATGAAGGTGTGTTGGTTTAAGAATGCTAAACTAATTCTGAAACAAAATATATAGCTATTGCAATTGTGCTATACAATACAATAGAATTAAATACTTTGAATAGAAGGCAAACATTATTTGTGTAATTTTCGAATAATTCTATAAACAATTGTTTTTATTATATGTAAAAAAAAAATGTATGCAATAGGTAATAACTAACTTATAAATTTTGATGAGACATAGTGAGTTATAGCAAGTATAACATAACTATTGACTAGAATACATACTGAGAAAGATAATTCATTTAATATTCGCATCTCCTGAAATGTCTATTTTTATGTTAATTTAATTTCAATAACTTTATTGTTGACAAAATCGTTTGAAACGATTTTTAAAATTATTTTTTGTAATTTTTTTCGTTCATAGTGAATGGACTAAGAAATTTATTGCATTAATTTTTTGTCAGCGAAATAATTGATGAAAATTGATGTTAAAATTTACTATGTATGGCTGCTTTAAGATAGCAAAGGATAAGTTTAGAAATTTCCCCGAAAATTCCATACAGTTTTTAATATTTTTATTTTATTAAACTTTATAATCACATAACACCGAATAAAATGATTCCTACGTTATAAAGGCATATTCTTTAATATTTATTATAAAACGAGATAAAATTTGCACATATACGCAAATATTGAAATAATTTGAAACTTAAAACTACATGTTTTTTAAAAACGCTTTTCACAATAAAAAAAAATTTTTAAGCAATACACATTCATTCAATATGAATTTATTATCAAAAATACCATTAAAATAAATCCAAATTAATAAATTGCTCTAAAATGATAACGAATTTTTTCATTTCCCGTTTTAATCTTCAATACTCTACCAAAGGTATTAAATTAATTGAATTGATTTTATTATACAAATATTTTTTTCTCTCGGTAATATTGTACCACTGGTAGAGTGGAATAATAAATTTGGATTATATTTAATGTAATCTTCAAAAAAAAACAATGGTTATATAAATCCATACTGAAAATTCTGTCATTTAACTGTTAATGAAATATTAAAAATTGTTATTCGTTTACGCATACGCTGTTTTATTAAATATAAAATTACGCTTTAGAATTAAACAATCAGTCACAATATTCTTTCGAAAATTAAAAATTTCAATTATTAAAAAATTCGTACATAACTGAGATGACTTTTACATTAAGTGATATGGTTACATTAAAATTGTATTTTTGTCTTTAAATTGTATATATTCCTCTCAGAGTTGATTAAACATTAATTAATAAATTTCTCCAAAATATATTGTAAAACCATATCTCTCAATGTAAAATTTAGCTCGATGTAATGAAATGAAAATGGATATTTTTAATTCATTTATTTTTTTTATGAATAAATTAATTAAAAATTTGAATTATGTCAACCCATGAATCTCACACCTCTTGCAATAGATTTACACACATAAATTTCAACTTACCTTGGCTTCATCTAACCTGCCTAATGCTTTTAATAGATTCCCTAAATCACTTCGTACACAATAGAGATCCTGTAACAAAGAAAAGTATGGTTCAAATTACTTAATTTGAAAAATTGTGATTAAAAACACTAAATTAGGGATCAAATAGTTTATATGGAGACTTCTGTGTAATGAAATTCAGACAACTGTGAAAATGTATCGCACAAAATTTTGAGCTTTTTAAAAGCTTCTTTTTTAAAATAAGGGGTGACCTTAGAAAAAATTGAAAAAATTAAAACTTTTTGTATCAGATTTCGATAAAACTAACATAGTTTTGATACCCCCTGTAATGCTATATGTAAAGTGATTTCTCGTATCAATTCCATATTCCAAAAATAGACGATCAATTATACAAAAAATATTAAGTTTATTAAAAAAGTTATGTGTTAATTAGACCTAAATTACGCAAAAGGTCCAAGACGAGATTATTTTAGGGGCAAGATGGCCTATCAGGCCTGTTTAATGCAAAAATCAAAAAAATAAGTTCATAGTAATTATAATGGCCAAATGAAAAGCTTAATTATTAAATTATAAAGTTATTAACTCAAAAATATTTTAAATAAAAAAAATAAGTTTGGAAGTATTTTATTTAAAATTATTTTTTACCTTTTAGTGTATATTTTTAGTCAGTTTTATTTTTTGTAAAATTTTTATTTTATTGATAATCTGATGTGATTATGACCCTCTCTACCCAATTAATCATTCTATAAATAATTCAATTTAAAGTTTTGCCATTATTTAATAAAGCTTATTGATATGGAAATATTTTAAAAATCAAATATACCGATTTAAATAATTTATGTTTACGGATTATTAAAAAGTTTGCTTACTTAAAGTATATAAATATGTAAACAATATTCTGTATGAATTAAAATTTATTATATGAATGATAAATATAAAACTTTCCATTCTAAAATGATTAAGTGTTTAGAGGTTAACTGAATAATAACAACGGTAGTGTGTAATGTCATTTACAAATTATAACTTTTTTAGTATTTTTCCTCTCAAATAATATTTTACTAAATAAGTATTGTATCATTTAGCAAATTAATATTAATTATATTAAATCAAAATTTTTCTTTGACATTGCATCTACTGGATAATTGAATTACTTTCCGACCTCCAAATACCGAATTCTTTCATTTTTTCTACAGCAAAATTTTCTATGTTATGATAATAACCATTTAGAAAAAGGAAAAGGTGAGACAGGTAACTAAAAGTGAGAGTTATTTAACTTAAATTTACATGGCTGATTTTTATATATATTTCCTAGAATATTATTTTAGAAGTACTAAATTAAGTGTCAGACACTTTTTATGGACCAGAACTTTAGTCAGACGCTTTAAAGCTTTATTTAAATATCAGACATGTAAAAATAAGTAAAGTTTATTTATTTTTTGTCGAGCTTTAAAGCGTTTTACTAAAGTTCTGGTCCATAAAAAGTGTCTGACACTTAATTTAGTACTTCTAAAATAATATTCTAGGAAATATATATATAAAAATCAGCCATGTAAATTTAAGTTAAATACTCTCATTTTTAGTTACTGTCTCACCTGGTACCTGCCCAGGTGTCACACAACGAATTCTAGAAATGCTCAAGTATTCAAAGTACACGAGACGCGACTGAGATCTTAAAGTTTCATCTGTGTGAAAATAAGTTATGTGTGATCGCTCTGAGATCTTACTCTATTACATTTTAGTGAGTTTTTTGGAAGTTAGTTGTGTTTTTTTTGGAAGTTAGTTATGTTTTTAGAGAAGAATAATTATTTTTTTGCTTTTTAGTGTTGTATTATATATACAACCACGGAAAATGTCTCATAATCACCAAAAATTTGTTTTGTAACCCCCGTTTTCAGATCATCTTATATTTTATTCTAAATGGGTCCAATAGGACATCGTTTTTTGAAGCTGATTAAAAATGACACTAAAGTCTAATTGAATTTGAAAATAAAAATTACGAATTCATTTTTATGATATGAAATAAACTCAAATTAACACTATATAAAATCTAAAAAGTTTACCAGATTTTTAACACTTTGAAACTAAAATACTTTTAAGCAAAATTGGTTTATTTTGAGCTGTACCCTTCCTATACTTGGTAGGTAATTGTACAGATATTTAAAATGTAATTTCTAAAGTCAATTATGCATGTTCAGGCTAGACTGTCAACTTATTACTTATATCGTCAACGTCGATATATTTTTTTATTTAATAAATACACTTACGCGAAAATTTAACTTTTATTTTAACAGTCGAATAAATCTAAAGTTGTTTGGTTCTCGATACCAAATATATTATTTAAAAATTTGCTAATATGCTTAAACAAAAATAACACATCCTACTTAAATAGCTGCCCACGAAACATATTATTTGACATTCATAGGCGAAATAAAATATTAGCAAAATTTATCTACACTGTACCTCAAATTCTTTTAAACGATTTTATGTTTATTTTAATAGTACAAATGCTCCATTAAACATGGGAAAACCTCAAAAAAGAGTTGTAAAATATATAAACCAAATATGTCTGATAAGTAAATCGATTATCGTTAATACGTTAGTTGGTGATAAATATCTGAATATTCACTAGAAAGAAATCATTTATGGATCGCACTTCAGGTTCAAATTAAAGAAATGAAAATAAAAACTAAAAGTATTTGGACTTTTTTTTAATGATAAGCATTCATAAAATACTGTAAATTTTGGGGCCATACAGTTATAAATAGTAAATATATAATAAATAATAATAGTATACATTGCAATTATATGTGTTTGCAATCTAAATTTGAGCAGAAATCTTAGCGAATCTAAACATTTTACGAAATAATGTTTTAAATAAGTTGTTTGTTTTTTCAAAACCCAGAGTGAGTATTTTAAGTATAAAATACGTCAACAAAATATGTATATCTTTCTTTTTTTTTTAGTGTCTTCAATATTTCCTAGATTTAAGGTGTTTAATGACAACACTTGAAACTTAATTATTGCAACTAGATCGCAATCATAGATAGCAGAAGTAGAAAATATGTTAATCTACATTTCTTGTAGCAAGTGTTTCTAATTTATGTATATTTTAAAGAACTTACTGGATTATACTGCAACGCAGTTATATAAGATTGAACTGCTTGTTCCATGTCACCAGCGGCAACCAAGGCGGCAGCCAAATTGATGTAACCATCAATAAAATCTGGTTTAAGGCGTACAGCATGTCTGTAATTTTCTAACGCTTCTTGTAACTGCCCTCTTTCTTTAAAAACGTTTCCCAAATTGCTGTAAAGAAGAAAGGTTAATTTAATACATGGTTTTACATATATCGCAATATTCTTATCATAAAATTGTTTAGTTTAAAATGTATTATTTAGTATAAAAAATTGAAAATTATGCTATACATTTTTTGAAAATAAACTCTTTAAACCAAGAATAATCTATAATGTAAAAATAGTAGCCATTTTATTTTAAATTTTAGTTTTCCTGTCTATGGATAAGTACAAATTATTATACGTAAATGGAGTCACTTTTCATAAATTAATAGATTTTGTGTAAATATTTTAACCTGCTAAAAAGAAAGATTCTCAAGTCAATCCGTACCATTTTTTTAGTGGGATTTTTATAAGGCAATCCGAATTCAATGCTTCAAATTAGTCTCATTTAAATTTGAAGAAAAAAATCTAGCTCTGAGGAATAAGGGACGTGAAAACTAATTTTTTTTAATGATTAAATGGCATCATTTGTCCATATCTCAAAATACAAAAAAAATTTATTGATTTCTAATCAATTTTAATTTGATTTTCAATTTAATGGTATTGAGTCTAGTTTCATATTTTGAAATGTAAAATAGCAAATTCGTATCTGTCAACTTGTAAATTCAAATAATAATCAAAAACAGCTTATTTTTAATTTTTGTTCCCATAAACACTTTTTGTGACCTACATACAAAGAACACTCCTTTAAATTGAGCTCTTCGTTTTGGATCACACTTCGTTTAATTATAGAAAGAAAATAAGTAATTTTTTTAAATTTATTTCCATAGCCAAGAACATTAAATAAATGTTATGACACGCAAATAATTATTCACATGAAACTAGACTCAATACCATTAAATTGAAAATCAAATTAAAATTGATTAGAAATCAATCAATTTTTTTTGTACCTGTCTGATTTTAAACGAAAAAATTATAAAAAATATATGGCTTATGAACTTTGTTTAACGAAGTAAAAATTTATTGATGCTTCATATCCAATAAAATGTTAAGTTTTAATTTCGAATAAAATTTATAAGGAAATTTATTGAACACAGCATTTTATACCACTCGTGTGAAATATGACATTGTTATAATTAAAAATAAGACAATTATTAATATTGATTTACAGAAATGGATCATTTTAAACAAACACTATTTTCAAACTTGAATACAATTTACATATATTTTTTAATTTCTGTGTTGGTAGGTAGATCGGTTTCAAAAACAAATTTTAGCAATATGTAGTAAAATTTTATACCTGTATGCTTCCGCTAAAAGTGGATTCTGTTTAATGGCTAATGTACTGAAATGTGCTGATTTATCAAGTCGCCGACATTGAAAATGAATACTTGACAAAAGTAATAAAACTCCTGTATTGTTGGTTTCTTGTCGCCATAATTGCATACAATGACGTTCAGCATTTTCATAATCTCCTGCTTGATATTCTCGGTGGGCTAATTCCAGTAGTCCTGGAAAATGATAGCAATTTTGTATTGAAGCAATTTTGAAAATTACACTTACATTAAAATAATTTGAAAACAATAGCAATAAACAATACACGCATTTAAATTTAAATTCACTTTTTGAGTGGAATGCTATGGAAAACAAAAGAAACCTCTTATATAAATTCAGTGACAGTTTGGAAATTTGGTTATTGAATGTCGTATAAATGTGTTAGGTAATAAATATAAAAATTATCCAAAAATTCGAACTCACCTACAGTCGACATTTGGATTTCATTCATTTTTAAAATGACTGCGTTTGCATTTACAACCCCTGCAGTACCAACAATTTGCTGATTCTGCGCTGCAGTTTGAGCATTTACTGCAACTTGTTGAGATTGCATATTTGACACTCACTTTTTTCGCACAAACCTTATTTATTTCAAGATATCTTCGTAATTAAGTCACAATATTATTAATTTAGCACATGATAATTAACAACGTCGATAAAATGTCTACACCGTACACCCAATACAACTGCCTTCACTCAATACCATCACGGACAGATTTTAATTATTCTGCGTCTGTTTATGCGCATGATACTATGACCATACTAAAATCATTAAAATGTAAATGCTTTTATTTCATTCCTATTAATCTTATATCCGAAATTTAAAAATAAATTTGAAATTAATTACTATGAATATTTGTCAATTTTGCCAAAAATACTCATATATTTATAAAATAAAATGAAACATTTCAGACGATAAATGGGTACGAGATTAAGTAAGTACATATGTTCATTATCCCCCCTCTTTAGTGTATCATTGCGTCAGAGACCGGTGAATTTGATTATAGAACTAAAGTTAATTTTCAAACTTTTCCTCTTTCATTCCAAGTTGGGATCATCTTATCGTCGTATGATCTGTACTTTATTAGCAATTTATTCTTTATTTTCAAGATCAATGGCGGAAGCACGAGAAAGAACTTTTATTATGATCAAACCAGACGGTGTCCAACGTGGACTCGTCGGTAAGATTATTAAGAGATTCGAACAAAAAGGATTTAAACTTGTAGCATTGAAATTTATGTGGGTATGTAATTAATTTTAAATAATATTTTATTTCTAAACGTGACATTTACGCCATGTTTTTTTTAAAATCTTCTTTCTACTTTAGTACACGTTACAATATTTTGCATAACTTTTATAATCTGCTGTTCTTAGTTGTTATTTTGTACTTTTAAATTTTTATCATCTTATTTGAAATTTTTTGTATAAAATATAAACATAGTCAAAATTAATTTTAAGTTTCAAACTTTATGGTAATAAATCAAAAGTCACATGCTACCGATTAATAAGTTCGCTTGTAAATTCAATTCTTTCTGGTTATAAACGTTAAAAATTATGATTTGTACTATTAAAATAATTTTTTAATGTATATTGCATTTTTAAGAGTAAGTCTGAAAATACATTTACAAAGTAAAATGTTTAATAATATATTTTAATGCAATTTTTTATTAATATTATTTGAAATTTTTATTCGCTCTTTTCTTATGATCTTTACCAAGTATAATTTTGTTTACCCAATTAAAATTATATTTTAAAAATTATAAATAACATCACAAAAGTAATATTTTGTAATTTTAAATAAACATGAAAAGTTCAGGTCGGTGCGTTTTTTTTTTTTTTTATTATACATAGATTTTTTACGTTTAAAACAGCTGATTGGCTCAATTTTCATGGGCATTGGTTTGGTTTTTAAACTTCAGAACTTTGTAAATTTCTATCACCGACAATGGAATATTATACAAATATTATGGGCTATTTATGATAACATGAGCCACATGCCACATTTTGGTTAACTAGTTTCTACTGTTGGTAAATCTTATCGGTATAAGCCTCCCAAGACGAATTTAATTTTTTATCAGTTGCAATAGTGTCCTGATAGTGGTATTTCTTTTCTAATAAATCGGTATTTAAAATACTGTTACGACATAGTTGATCTAATTATCTCATTACATATAATATCCTACCTTAAAGGGTTTCAAAGAATTCAAGGTATTAAATTTTATTTTTGCATTTGCAGCCTTCTGAAGAATTATTAAAGAAACATTATGCTGATTTAGCTGGTCGACCATTTTTCCCCGGTTTAGTTAAATATATGAGCAGCGGACCAGTTGTACCAATGGTATGGGAAGGTTTAGATGTTGTTAAAACCGGTCGTGTTTTATTAGGAGCTACAAATCCAGCTGACTCAGCTCCAGGTACAATTCGTGGTGATTTATGTATCCAAGTAGGTCGTAATATATGCCATGGATCAGATGCCGTTGAATCAGCAAAGAAAGAAATTGATTTATGGTTCACTGAAAAAGAAGTAGTCTCATGGCAACAAGCTAATAACGCATGGATTTACGAAGATTAGAAATGAAGTACCTATTTTAATTTTAAATGAAAGTAATTGTTTTCCAGTGCAGTGCTTTTACATACACCTTTTACACTCAAAGCGAAATCGTTAAATAAATTATTTAAAGATTAATAAAAATTTGTTTCATTTTATCACGATATTCCTAATAGTTAATGTTGATTGTATAAAAAATAATCATCCCCTTTGGTTATATGGCTGAAGCCAGATAAAAAATCATTAACACCGTCTTAATTTGTTTTAAAAGTGGTAATGGGTTTGGAATATTGATACAACATTCCAAATCCATTATCTAAAAAAAAATCGATGTTCTAAACTTAACAGTGGGAGATTTAACAATTGCACTTGCAAGTTAAAAATTTACAGATACTGTTTTATCCGACACGCGATTTCAGATTTTCGGACATTTGTTTGTATTATTTATTGAATTATCTTTATAATAGTATCATGGTGGCTACAGATTTTAAAAATAGAAATTCTTTAACTTCAAAAACGAATAGTAAAAGTACATAACTTTAGAAAACGTTTTTAATTTATTAAAAATTCCTACTTATCCTTAAAATTAGAATTCCTTGACAATCCCAGAAATTTGACCACCATGTTAAACAAAAAAATAACTGTCCAATTAAAGTATATGCGTCCAATCTAGAACTTCCATGAACAATAAAATTTGTAGAATTTTCGTATAAAATAATTTCTAATCTATTCAAGTATACGGTACTTTAATTGATTTGAATTACGAATAATGAACATATCAATGAAGATTATCTACGTAGGATGAAATTAAGATAGGTAAGTAAACGATGTAAGTGATAATGAGCCCCGAATCATTTTTTCGGACTAATTACTGGATTACCATACATGATAAAAAAATAAAAATTGAATTTTCATTTTCTCATTTAATATAAGTGGAGAAGATGTTAAACACTAATAAATGCATACGGAAATTTTTTTATTTTTGATAAAGAAAAAACGTTAAATACATTAAAAAAATTTTTCATCTATGCTTGTAATACAGGTCTATAATGCTTTCCTTCGAGATTGTCATTTGCAGTTGCATATCCAGTTCCTCCCTAAAATTAAAGAAAAAATTATTTGAAATATGATTTATTTTGTAATTGGATTACTTTTTTCGTTAGCTTACCCGTTGAAGAATAATAATATCTTTTTCTGTAAGTTTTTGCCCATTTAATGGATGTAACCAATCCTTTTTTATTAATTTTTCAACACATTCTAAAGTTACTACATCGCCTCTAAATAATAAATAAATATTTTGAATAAAAATGTATAATTATGTAACTAATTTATTTAGTAAGAAGTAGGGGTACATTTTATTTTATGCTTTTCTTTTGAAATAGAGATTCAGAAGGAATTTTTTCAAGGGATATCTCAACAGATTATAATAAATTTAACATCTTTCATTTTAATAATACTAGTTACAAAAAAAAAAAAAAAATAATAATAATAATAAATAAAATATTAGTACCAATGCCTCTGTATGACAGGGTTCGGATTACAAAAGAAAAACATAATTGGTTTTAAAAAATTTAGATTTTTCATATTTCATGTTCTAGCATTATTTTAGCCTTTTGAATGTTAATGTTTTCATGATATCTATAATGCCACTACGTATGATACTATATGATAGCCCTTTATTCTGTTCTATGATCTTTAGCGGGACATAGAATCTAAACAAAGGAAACCCTAAAACTCGATTCAATATTATCGATTTGATATTTCTCCAGAATTTACGTTGTTCAGCGATTTCCTTGGAAGTTTCATTCAAGTACTTGTTAATCGCTATGAAGGAAAAACCTTATAATTTAATCGAATTACTTTCATTTCAAGGAACAGTTTCATCAAATTAAAAAAAATAATAATCTGCTTTTGTCGTTTCTCTGGCATCTGTGATTTACATACAATAACTTGTAACTTACGTTGGTTTTAAAACAGCACATGGAACTGAATTACTTAAAATATCATGTGTAACTGCACACATATATCGATTTTTTTTAATGATCATCGACTTTTTATCATCTGGGTCTTTAACTAAAGTAAATTTTACTTCTATAAGATCTTTAGCTTTTATAGGTTTGCCAGTTACAGGACAAGGTATAACGTTTTCCTAAAATAAATTCAAATTAAAAGAAAATTAAACTATATAAACAAAATGTATTTTAATTACCGGTTTCTTTAAAGTAGATGATGCAGCTTGTGGCGTTTTGGATGGAATCCAGAAACTAGGTAGTTCCTTATCTTTACCGTTGGCCATATTAGAAATAGATGTCGATTCTTCAGAATTACTAGGTAAATTTTTTGTTGTTACTATATTTTGTTCAGTTTTTAAAAATTTTGCTATCTTTTCTGATGTTTCAGCAGCTACTGATTCAGATTTCTCATTTTCTTCTTTTTGCTTTTGTCTTTCATATTCTTTAAGTTTTCTGCTGTATTCATTTTTCTTTTCTACAATATACGTGTAGATTGCTTCCTTATCAAAAAGTACACCATCTTTTCTAATAAAGTATACAAAAAAAATTTGGTTCAGTAATCAGTAAACTTAAATGTAGCAATAAATAGAACAATGGCCTAAGTAACTTACGTAACTACAGGAATACGGCATGGTTGTAGAGTTAAAGAACAGCAATCAAAATCTTTTACGGAATCTTTACCTACTCTTTGACTGCTAGTTCCGTACCCCGAAGCAGCTGCATCTTTCTTCTTTTCATGGTATGTATACACAGCTCCCGCTGTACAATTTCTTGCGTGTCTTGTCATATTATTAACGTTTTGTTAAATATTTTGCACTATGTGATTACTAAATATGTGTATTTAAGTTTTACCAAATGTTTTACAAAATTTGTTTACCAAACATGATCAATGGTATAGAAACAAGACAGAGTATATTCTCTTTTCTGACAAAGTGTCAGTTTGACATTTAAAATAAAATTTGACAATTATATGTCGCTTATCGGTATATCAGTTACCTGTAAATAGATTTATAACTTTTTAGTTACAAAAAGAAAATACAGAGGGTCATATCAATATCGTAATATACATTGTAAATTTTCCGTAGAAATAACTAGAAAAATAATAATCTAAATGTTATGAAATTTGGTTAAAAAAATTTATAA
Source organism: Chrysopa pallens (assembly GCA_020423425.1). NCBI lineage: Eukaryota > Metazoa > Arthropoda > Insecta > Neuroptera > Chrysopidae > Chrysopa > Chrysopa pallens. The sequence continues at coordinate 47,607,739 of CM035593.1, read as the reverse complement.
CGTAAAAATTATTATTTTATTTTCATGCCAAGAGTGTGCATAACAAATTTCATAACATTTGGAAAATTATTTTCTAAGTTATTTGTGCGCGAAAAAAAAAATACAATGTAGTTGTATTACATTAGATATTGTCCAATTTGTCTATTGTCTATTCTCTCCCTATTTGGATGAAATATAAGTTCTAGGAGAGATTTGAAATAACATCAATTGAATGTATTTCATGAAACAATATATCGAATACTAATCGACTCATCGACCGTTCGTATTAATATAATCAATAAATATTATTTTAGAATTTTTAAGACCTCAATTATCTTACATTTCGTAAAATATATGAAACGTTGCGTTTAAATGAATGCTAGTGTAATCGAGGTGTCACACGGTATAATAGATTTTATTTTGTATTAAATAAAAAATTATTTTAAATATTTTTTGGGCTATTTTTGATTGTTTTTCATTTGTCTAAATTGTTTGTGAAAATAGTAGTTTATTAAAAATATGTGCCATTTCATATAAATATGGCCAAAAACGTAAACAAAAAGAGTAAATAAACACGTTGATAATTTTTTAAGCGCGGTATACACAAAATTCAATTCTAGCAAAAGTAAATTTCATACAAATAAATTTGTTCTGACATTTTCTGATTTTCAGCTTCTAGGCAATACCTTATATTAAAATTTGATTCGTCTTATTTAAGTATGAATATTATAGTGGTTTTATAAATTTAGTATTATTAAATTTGGTTATATCAATAATAATTGTTATCATTTTTATAGTCCACATATATAATATGCCAGAGTATATTATTATTTTTAGTCTAAAGATGGTAACGCTAGTAAATATCCAAAAACAAAATCTTGGTTTATAGAATTACTTAATTAGTCCATTGCCGCATGCCCGACTATCTTTCATCAAGATAATTCAAAAACGAAAACGAAATTAAAATTTAACTTTTAAGTATATATATAAATATTATTATATGTATTTATAGCTGTATGGTTTGGCTATTTAGAGTATTTAATGAATGTTAATGATTAAAAATAGTTCAAACATTGATACTCGATCATATGCCGAGTATCTAAACAATTAACCATATTAGTAGCTATATTCACTTGTTTAATTTAATTTTAATTTTTTGAATGTCTGTTTTGATTACCTAAGAGTTTTATTGATAGAAGTATGCCAATATTGAAATGTAATAGCAATATGACGTAGGTCCCTGGCTTTATTTAGAGGCTATAGTATTATAAACGTTTTATTCAACTAATAAAATGATCAACTAAAACTTACGATGCTAAAAATTCATTTAACATTCATATAAATTATTTAAATTTATTATACCATATTTAGTAGCCGAAAAGACTTAAATAATAGTAACAAATCTAATGATTTACCTTGAGAGATATTTGTATTAGTTTTAAATATCACCTAAAGTAAACGAGTCGATCTCCTACCTTCAATCAGAGTAGAGACAGAACTGACGGAACAATTATGAAAAACATGGAGAAAATTTTGATATATGCGGAGAAAGAACCTTTTAAATTATGGTAAATGTACACATTTACCTTTTGTTCCTCATTTCGACGCCCTTACTCCAGTTACAGAAGTTATGTAAAAATGTAAAATTTTCTACACTACACAGTAGAAAGTCGTTAATTTAATATGCCGATTTAAATCAATTTTCAAGATCATATTCTCTTTGCATAATTGGGTGAAAGATGTCTACTTCAAAACCAATTATCTTAAAGGTTTGTTAAAACAAAGCTCCCTAACATTAAATCTCGATTTCTTTACTATAATCATGGGACAGACATATTCATTTTTTCCAATGTTTCTTATTTGAGCTTAAATATCTGTCTAAATTTTTTGATAAGGGGTCAATACTAAATGCAATAAAGTAATCAGAACTAAAGAGTCTAAGTACTCTCGTCCAGTATTTATTTATTTTCTTATGTAATCATATCGAATTGCAGCGGATGAAAAAATCAGCAGACTAAAGCAAGATCACTTCGTAGCTTATTAAAATCGTACATAAAACTATGGAGATACCATAGTTTTAAGCTGATTGCTTAAATACACGGCATTTAGTTAAGTTTCAGTGTATGAACTGTTTTGGGTTATTTAAATTAATGAATTACCCTAAATACGCAGTAGATGCGGCTATGAAGAGTTTATTATATAGTAAAATGCATTATAACTAGATATAATTACATTAATAATTATATCTAGTAATATTTTATAATAATATGTATTTTAATGAATGTGATAATAGCTGCATTTCAGGTGATATTATTTTTTACAGAGCAAACATTTTTGCATTTAATTTTTGTTTGTTAACGGAACCCAGTTGATCGATTTTATCCATTCACTTTTAGATCTAGAATGCACAGCTAAAAACAACAGAATCCTATTTCTTTTCGTTTAGGAGTTCTCTTGATGACGGACAGTTCGTGCATAAATAGGTAAACAAGTGTACAAGGACTAAGTGATTTTATGAACACGTATACCAAAGTTTTGTAAAGGCTTACAATATTCTTTACAGTTACTAGTTACTCAGATTAAATTTAATATATCCTCAAGATATTTCATAATTGTTGGGTATAAAAATATTACCTAGTTATCTAATTGATAGTGTAAATTTAAATACTATTTATACGTAAATGATCACATTCTACATGTTTGTACATGAAAGTGAAAAAAAATCATCATATGAACAACAATAAATGAACAACGACGCCTGTGGAAAAATCCAGTGAACTGTTTTTACCTGTGGAGGCTGAATAGATGGATACGATGCGATGATGATGATGATGATGATGATGTTGATGTTGATGTTGTTCGTTCGTTGTAGTAAAGAGGTGCATCGATTACGTTTTTGTATAGCTTATACAGATAGGTATATTGGTAGGTAGGTAGGTAGGTAGTTACCACAGGTAGGTATCTCAATAGATGTTGTATATTCTTAGTCCAAGTTCGTTTAACAGTTATCAATACGTTATACTTGAATTTGTAAGCCTCACTCGAAAATAAACAAAACAAACCACGTTTTTGTTGATTGCACAAAAGGCGTATGAGTCAAAAGAAAACATAAATTTTTCCTATTTGTTCAATTACATTTCATACCCATTAGAAAAAATTCCGTTTTCATAGATAACATAGTAAACAGGTATTATTTCGAAGGACTATCCATCCAAAATATGGAAGGATATTCCTACTATTTATAATTTTCCAATGTTATCTCGACATTTCATAACGATTGCAGCAATAAACCCTTCTTAGCTTGCATTGAAAATAATTTGGTAGTTTGGAGTTTTCTGAGTTCTTCCCAATTAGTTCACATAGGGTGCAAAAACACATCTTTCTAGCTTGCATAGAGAAAATGGTGTCTTTTTAGACTTTCTCTTTAAATTAGGGTGATGTAATAGACACATTACAGTTTTCTTATTTGCCCTTCTTATGTTTTTTTATTTCACATCAATTGAAAAAAGCCTCTAATCTTTCTAGTATGTTTGATATTTTTGGATATTTTACTCAAAGGTAAGGATGGAAATTATTCTAAAATTTTCTGTAATATGATAAACATGTCTATGAATTTTGATCAAAATCAAAGGAACAAACAGGTAGATAGAGACAAATGGAATTCAAAATCGTCTGGTAATACCAAAAATCATACTAAATTCGATCAAAAACTGGTCAAAATGAAAGTATAACATATAATTTGTTTACGGTAACATTCCACTTTCTATATCAATCTCGTCACAGTTCAGTCACCGTCCGGTGTTCAGTCAGAAATAACGGTGAATTTTCATGTTACTATAAAATTTGCATGAAAACTACTAACTAGTTCATTTCCGTTTGTCTGTCATCAATAATATAATTTAAAAACAAAAAGATATATCATGCTCAATTTTAGTGGCTTTTTCTTAATGGACCCATAGCCAACTTTCAAACCATAGAAAAAAAATTAAAAAACAACAAGTGTTTGTATTATATCAAAACAAATAACTTTTGTTTGGAACTTGTTTTCCTAAGCTTCGTCACAATTTCAGCTCAAAAGCTAATAAACAAATATTTAAATACACTGCATGTTATTATAATATATGCGTTTATAACTGTATGGACTGTATTTTAAAGCTATTCTTTTTATTTATTCAAACATATGTCTAGTATCTAATTAATTAATACTCTTCGCTTGTTTTTAGATGTTTTTGACGTATTGGAGCCTGTTATGGGTGTTTTAATATTAGATATATATATATATATATATATATATATATATATATATATATATATATATATATATATATATATATATATATATATATATATATATATACGATGTTGGTGACGTCATTTTTTCCCCAACAAATCATTCGTTTTGTACACAAAATATCATGTGGTGATAGTGTTAAAGCTTTCACCGTTTAAAGCTTCTTTTGCCTATATATATATATATGATGATTCTATATACCATCGAAAAATATGTTTATTTTTATGTACTTACTACATGAAATACCTACGTATATTCATCGCATTGGTGTGGGTATATACTTTATAAGTTTTAAAGCTGGATTCTTTGCATCCATCTATCTATATGACACAAAATAATGCACGGTCTAAAAAGTATGAATACTTAATGTATTCAAACAAGTTTTGTAATTTATTGAACGAAAAATCCAAGTACGATTTATAATGTAGTTTTTTATAACTGTAAATACAATCCTATTCAGAAGTAACCAACCATATATCTTTTTTGTTCACATATATTTTCATTAGATCAGTGAAATAATTTTATCTAGGGAAAATTTTATTTTAGTAAAAATTAAATTAATGGTAGAGAGCTTTAATTTGTGGTATTCCATAGTATTAATTATGTTAGGTGAATAAATATACACACTTCAATTTTTTATTTTGCTTAACCACTTTATTTTATATTAATTATGTGACATGTTTCGGATATTATTCCATATTCAACTGCAGTTGAATAAAAAAATTGAAGTGTGTATATTTATTCACCTAACATAATTAATAAAAATTAAAACTGAAAATTTTTCTTAAATAAAAATCTACAATTTTCTATAAAATATCTTAGTGTATTTCTTTTCACGAAATTTTAAAATATTTTCCTTTTTTACAACCAAAGCCTGTCCGATATAGAATTATTTGTGCCTTAAATTTCAAAAACATAGAGTATTTATTTTCCATTTCCGATAAGAATTTTCATCATTTGAATTTGATAAATTACGTTTATAATCAAATTGTTAACTTCTGAATTAAACATCAAAACGATTTTCAATTCCTGCCAATGTACCTCATTTTTCTTCAACAGTGAAACAAAGTTAAAAACTGTTTCATATCGCCTCATAGATTGAATTTTTTTATTTTAATTCTCTTCGAAAATGGTGTTTCTCTGGAAGTTGGATAAAACCACTACAGTTCAAATATGTTGATTTTGTCATCAACAAAATTTCTCTAAGCTTAATAGCCCATGAAAAAGAGGTCTTAACGAAAATTTTTAAACCATTATAACAAACACGTTGCTAGAATGTGGTGCTCGATTTTTTAATACTCAAGTATCGATAGGCTATGCTGTATTTAGAAAATGATTTTTTACTAACCATATCAAATAGAAAAGTTTCCGTTTCCAACAGGTAATTATAAAAAATTGAAATTGAAATTACTACTTCTTATGTTTGAATGTTTATTTATTTTTTTATCTAAAAGATTAGAAGATATCAACTAACAGTGTAAATTGATTAGATCCTCGTCATATGTTTAAGTATCATTGTTTGAACTATTTTCAATCATAATCATTCATAAAATATATACTAATATTTTTTATTGTAATTAAATGTGTAAACTATCTAAATTTAAGCTAAAATTGTGCTAAATTGATTTTACGAAAAAATGTTTAATTTTTTTGTAAAAAAAAACTAACATTTTATGTTTTTGAAAGTTGGGTTGTGGATCTATTGGACACAATGGGCCGATTTTGATCATTAACGAACTGAAACTTACTTTTTCTGCCTAGAATATGATACCAAAACGTTTTTTCGTTTTGGAGTTATCTTGATGACGGACATACGGGTAATGGGAAATGAGTTAATGAGGTGATTCTATGAAATGTTTTCTAACGTTGTAAACTTATAAGAATAATATTTATATACTCAAACATATTCTATGTAAATCGAGTATTATGGCATTCACTAAATAACGAAGCTAGCCGATTTGATGATATTATAAATATCTTTTGATTGTTAAAACTAAAACCAATTTTTATTGGAAGTCTAATTTACCCTAGTGGAATAGTTAGCCTAGATAAAAGTTTGTGAAAATAGTTGTATATATTAATGTATTTTTATATGGTAATTATTGTTAATTTTTAGTAATATTGCCAATAATAACTTCTAGTAAGTTTTATTTAATATGCAAACTTAATAAAAAACTAAAATAGTTAGTGGAAACTAGCACCAAGTACGTATATGTATGTTTATACATGTGTATAGGTTATAATAAATATTTGCTGGCATATACAGAATGTGTCAAATATCTCATATATCAAATAAAAACTATCTACAGTCTTTGAATATCGATGTAATGGACTGAACAGTTATTAGCTTTGACAAAATACCTGACAAAAAATTTGTTGTCCGAGGGATTATGTATTTAACAGAGACTTCTCTTGTAAACTGTAATGAAAACGGAGAGCTTTTTCGAATCGAATTTTGTAAATAAAAATCCAAATTTGATTTTCATATATAGAAATGTTTTTTTATCTTTGACATTGACAGTCTTCCGTTTTCATGTCAAAATACTAAATTTTATAACATTTGGATAATGATTTTTTGAGTTTTTTGTGCGTAAAAATAATATACTGAATAGATTGTATTAAAAACATAATTATATAACAATAATATGTAGTTTGGCTACGGGATATTTCGAATATTTTACGAATGCTAATTATTAAAAATATTTTAAACACTAATACCATATGTTGAGTATCTAAACAATTAACTATATTTGTTCGTATCATTCACTTGTTATTCATTTTACAGTATAGAAAATAACACAATATGTGTATCGTAAAGAAAAGTCATTTTTAGTTTAATATTAAAATTTTAAAAACATTTCAACTAGGCAAAATTAAAACACAAAAATGTGCATGATTAAAATTGATAATTTTGACAAATACTACTCAGACCATTATCGATAATTTCACTTATTTTTACACGAAAAACAATGTAATAAATTACCATTTTGATATGATAAAAGATTATGGGCATTTTAGCATTGTGATAAGAAACGACATGAAAAATATCCTTTTGATTTTATATTTATAAGATTTCATTTCCCTATTTCATTATTAGAAGTTCTATTTACATTTTTGCTTAGATGGTTTTTTTGCTAATCATAATAAGTTAGAGAAACGTCAAGTTTGAACGTAAGTAAAAATTAAAATAATAAATAAATAAATATTTTTTTCTACATTAAAACTATAAATTAAATGACGCTATGGGGTATTAGTTTTTCCGTAGAGAATGTACGTATGGTGATTAAACCCCATTCCCATCTACGTAGTAACTTGTAGTACATATATGTATTGACTTTACACACATAGAATAAATTTAAGATTTTTTTATATAGTCTTGAAACTTTGTGAAATTTTGATATGAGTAAATATTAAATTTTTGATAAAATACCAATAATATATTAAACTTTAAAATGTTATATTTTGATTAAAGCTTTGTTTTTATTCGTAAGTTTGAAACACTAGCAAATATTGAAAGCAATAATTTAAACTTTTGGTATAGTTGTTTATAGAATTATATAATTACTCCATATGTTTCTGTCCTTCAGTTTGTCTGTCATTAAGATATCAATTGATCCATGACCCAACGTTTGAACCATATAAGGTACAAGAAAAATACATAAATAAAAATGTTTTTTTAAAAATCTTGTTTGAAACATTTTTTCGTAAAATTTTTTATTTACCACAATTTAGTTCAAATTTACAGCATATATACTAAATATATTATTTGTATTTTATAAATGTTATGTAAAATAAACATTGTTATTTGTTGCTTGTTGAGAGCTTCAATTTGTGGATAATGATCATTTTCTTGTCAAAGGTAAAATAAACTATTTTACAACTTTTTCTGTTTATTTATAAATCCACTTTTATTTATTAAATTTGATAACAAATGTTTGAGGTTCTATCTCATTGTCGAAATTGTTAGGCTATTGTCAGAGTTGGCTGATATTATTAAACGATTTTTTGAAAAACAAAATATGACATATAACACTAAAAACAAATTAGGTAAGAAATAACTAACTTATAGATACTTAGAAATTAATTACAATAATTAACTAATAGTGAGCGCACTTTAAGATAAGGAAGAAGGGTGGGGGACTACGCGTATCGGGAGAGAGAGAGAAGTGGGAGGTACTAAACCTTAAAACTATTAATAATTATTGTAATAAAAATTTGAGTTATTCTACTCCACTTTAGTATAATCATTGGTTATCACCTTATTAATTATTGTAATTAAACTCACTTTTTAATATAACACTACGTCACTAAAATTAAAGCTTTCTATCACGTTACCTTAATGACGGACAGACGCACGGGCTATGAATATTATCATAGAGAACTCTAGGATTTTTGAATAGTGTAGACCGTCACTAAATTAGCAACTAGTAATGTCTTCTTGGAGATTTATTATGACTAGCTAATTTATACTAATGATAACTACTTTGTACTCGAAATACGCATTTATAAAATCCAAAAAAATTTTGAATTTTAATCTAATAAGCACCTGTACCAAAGTTTTATTAGTGCGGTAAAAATATTTGCTAGTGTTACAAACTTTACAGTTAAATTGACATTCTGTATATGCCGAGTATATACAGAATATCAATCTCTGACATATCCTGTATATGCCGAGTATAAAAATGACTAGACACTAAATCTCACAATAAAATTTACAATAATTATAGTTTCACATTTTATAAAATGAAGTATATAAACTGTCTCGATAAGAGTTATACTGTTATACATTGAGTAAGTAACATAGTTGCTTGATGATTATGTTTAAAGTTAACATGTGTGTACACAATTATAATCTAATATTATGTATATGCGTGATTTGCGTTTAAAAGTATGAATATATTCATTCCACTTATATATGTACAATATAATATAATATATGCTTGCTCTAACTATTAAACTATAATAAGATTTAATCGGGGAAATAGTTGATGTAAAAAGTAGGCCATTAAAAAATATTGTTATTGTTATTAAAATGGTACATATAATTCTAGGTAGGGAAAGTACTGTTTATTATTTTATGAAACTATAAATATGAATTTATTTGGCTAAATTGTTATTTTGGAGTCTTATGTAAGTATTTTTATTTGGACTCATGCGGTTTAAATACTGCTATCAATTTTCTACTAGAAAACTACTGACTTGTCATTAAATTCGGATACAATTTAAAAAAATTTAATTTTTTTGTATAATTGAACTTTTAAATTTAAAGTAAAATGTGTTTGGATTAATTTCCGAAAAAATTATCGCAAGGCTTTGAAGTTAAAAATATTAGTTACGCTTCTTTTTTTTTCATTATTTCACATCGATTGAAAAAAAGCGCATATATTCCCAACTAGCATATCTATAAAGTTGGTATTTTTTAAGCTTTCTCCAAGGATAGGGAAATGTAGCCTAATTTATCCTTTTTCTCGTTATTTGCAACTTGGAACATAGCGCGTCGGTCTCGCGTTTAAGTTTTACAAAATCTGTTATCATGAAAATCGTTCTGCCCGTCATCCAGAAAACTCGAACACGGAAAGAGATAGCAAAATCAAATTTTGGTGGCATATTTAAGAACTAAAAACTGATTTTAAGTTCGTCAATGAGTAAAATCGGTCCGATGCTATTTTTGGAATCTACATGTCAAACTGCCCTTATGAAATCGGATAGAAAAATTTATTAAAGGGATGAAAAATTGACAGAATCTAAGATTTTTTCTTAAGATTTGGATGAAATATGTGTTCTACAGTAGTTTTTACCCTAAAATTTCAAAAATAACTAATATTTTATGATCGGTCGAATAGTTTTTGCGATATTGCATGAAATATATTCGAGAAATCGGCCAATTGATAAGATTTTTGGTGATATCACAAAAACTTCGCATTCAATCGTTAAACAAATGTTATTTTTGAAATCAGCAGGTAAAAATACCCTTATAGCCGTAGTTATTTTTCAAAAACAGTTAAAAAAAATTTTTCGATTTTTCTCAATTTTTTTAAGGCATATCCCTTTGAGAAAATCGAAAAAATCAAGAAATTATTTTTATAGCGATTTTGATGAAATTTATATTTTAGGGTGGTTTTGACCCGCAGATTTGAAAAATAATATCTATTTTACGATTGGATGTGTAGTTTCTGACATCTAGCTAGAAATCCGATCCAGATATCGAGTTATCGGATGTATTTTCTGCAATATCTCGAAAATTAGTTCACCAATCGCAAATATAAACAATATTTTTGAAGTACTTAGACATCCATTATCCTAGAAAACTCATACACAGCAAACAAACAAAATTGAACTATTCGTCGGTTTCCTTTACAATTGAAAAAAATTCGGAAAATTTTAAAAAACTACGAATCAATTCTTTTGTAAAATTTATCATTTAAAAATTTTATTAGTATTAAAAAATACTTAACATTTCATTAATTTGAACAGTTATTTTTAGTTAATATTGGAATTCCTCGCAATTCACTTTTCAGCTATTAGAAAGTAGTAGCAACGTGCATGGTTTTCTTACAACTTCCAACAAACGCTAACGAATCAGACTGCCCGAAATCAGACCATTTCTCTACATCATAAAAGTGTCATATATAAGCAACAAATCAGTATTAAGAAACTGCTTGCATTTTTTTTCCGCTCATCACTCTGGCTAATAGGTTATGTATCTAATAATTATTAATTACTCAGAGTAATAGTCAGTCTTATATTTCAATTAAAGCCTTATGGGACGCATATGCCTGGTACGTAGACAATCAAGGTCTTTTGTACGGATCCCCATTTTTCACGAGCGTTATACAACAATTAATTTTTGTAACAACGATTAGAATCGAACCCACAAACTAAGCAACTGGCGTACATTGTAGTTGGTGGCTTAATTAATTCACCTAACCCACAAACTGGGTAAATTGGTGACATAACTAACTACCACAGCCGGTATTAAAAGCAGTAGTTCCATAAATAATTTCTTGTGTCTATTTTTGTATTTCAAAACTTTCCTGATTCGTAAAAACTGAGATTTTTTTATTTATTTATGTAATATTTCGAAAATTATACACATCTTATAAATATTTTAAAACAAGTAAAAAAAGTAAGCACAGAACTTTTATGCACTTATTAATATTCTATGCGAAATGTCGAAATAATAAAGTTTTTACTTCGATAAGAAAGCAAAAAAAAGAAAAAAAAGTTTGTAAAATTCAGATAGTGTGGTGTGCTGGCTGGTATCTATATCTATACGCATATTGTATTTTACATAATTTACACACTGTCAAACATTTCAAATAACTTTATGATAAAAAATTATTTTTTCGATAAATTACTAACCATGTACTTTTTTGTGTGTGTTACCTTAAAAATTTATCCTCTCATGGTGTTTGCTTAGTATCCTGTTGTTGTTATGTGGGTGTTGGTATAAGTAGTAGTTGGTTGTCACCTATTATGAGTAGTTTCATAGTTAAGAAAATCTAGCAAATGATTTCACAAGAGCTTTCATGTTTTCAAGCTTTCATTCTAATTCATCTGTTCATGTGTCTGTCTGTAATCAAATCTTGCAAGTTAAATATGATCAACTTTCTTATTAAGCTGAAATTAATTGTAAATCAAAATTAAAATATTATGATATAATAAAATAAAATGATAATACGGCATTGTAAACGTTTAATCGTTTAGTACCTAATTGCGCTTTCACCATATTTTGATCGTAAATACGCTTATTTTAACATTTATAACTCGCCCCCTCTCTTGTATGTATGTCTGCCCGGGTGGAATTTTGTAATTGATTTTAAACTAACTTCCCAATGAGCTAGAAAAAAGAAAAAAAAAAGAACAAAACATAAAAAAAAATGAAAAAAGAGAATTACTATCAATATTATCAAGGGGATTTCTAGGATTTTTCGAATGTAATTACTTTATTTGGAAGTGAAAGAATTATGCAGTACTTGTCATTTTTTGTTTATTTGATTCTTAATCTAACCATTTCTATTACATTTACATGAAGACCTTGGATAAATGTTTTCTTGTGAGATTTGAGTAGGCCCCTTGAAAACATACATATGAATAAAAAGAATTTTTGAATGACCAAATAGAAGTATTTTTTTCAATATTTTTTAATATTTTAAAAATCAAAAATTAATGTAAAATAAAACAAGCCTAATTATTATCCTCTTAACGAAGATCAATGACGACCAGATTCAATCAAATTTTAACTATTTTTTAATTTGAATGTTATTTATTTTAATACTATTTTATTTATTTTTGACTATTTTAATACACCTGAAATTATGTAATTAATAAAAAAATAGTTTGTCTGGTAATTATTGTTTACTGAATTTTATTATTTTATAAAAACAAGCCGCAATCAGCTGAGAGTCTATAACCAGGAAATATTTTTATAGGGAACTAGTCTGATAATGGCATAAAAGTTGAAAAGTTCGTTACATTTGTAATTGTGGATACGCAAAAAATATAAAAAACTGTATTTATTAATATCATAACACTTTATTATGATGATTTTACCTAATGATACACACAAATATGCCCTAAAAGTAGGACAATCTTCATATTTGTTAAAATAACAATTTTTATTTTTTAATTGTGTATATATTTGACTACACTTGACAACTCACTTAAAAAAAAGTTTAAAGTACTTATATAAGTATATTTAGCAAATATTATCGCCCTTTGTTTATATTTTTTTCTTATTATAAGTACTCATTTTCAGATACTTAACATTTTGATCTTAAATCTATCTGGTTTTTTTTTTTTTTAATTACAGTGAAACTTTAATTTTATTTAGTAATTTATTTTTCATAAAACTATTGTTTAAAAAGGCTGCCAAAACACTGGCTAAAGATAAGTAGAAAATGGCTATAAATAAATGAATGAAGCGTGTAAATAAATTCAATTTTCTTGATATTTCAAACATTAACGCAATCTTCTGATCCATATTTTCTTTCTACGTCTATAATGTCTAGGGTAAACTGTCCAAAAGTGAACCATGTCCCAAAAAGTCGATTTCTTCTTCAAAAATTTCCTTAATTGCCTCCCATACAAAAAGTATATAATTATAAAAAAATGTTTAGCAATGAATATTATAAATTAATTTTATTTTATTTAGGTATAGGTGTTTTTCTTAATGCTGGTGAAAATTTGCATAGGAAACAATCCGGAACAGTGATGATAGTGAAGAAGGCAATGAACAAAACTGAGAAAATTAATTCATGTTAATTATCTAATATATCTGTTATAACTTTCATTTATTTTGGATAATATTTAAAACACTCTTAAAACTACATACAAAATTGCATTTTTATATGCGATTTTTGTTTGTCATGTCTTAACAAAAATGCGTATATGTAAATAAAATAAATTTTATTCATTTTTTGAGTTTTTAGTTAAAGAAATTTTTGGCTCTAATAAAAATTTTTTGTCGTAATCAGCGGCCTCAAAAACTCTATTTTTATACATTTGTAGACAGACATTTTAGAAAAGTAATGCACTTGTTTCATGCATTTTATGCATCAAAATCTAACAACACAATTAACAAATTTTTTTTCTAATAGGCAAACAGTCAAACGTAAATAAAATGAGGTTTTCCTATGAATAACTATAACAAAAATAACTTCTAAAGTACAATCAATTTAGCATTTTTTATAGCTGTGGTTCAAAATTAACATTTTTGCGCTAAATTTAATTTTCATTAAATTTCCATTTACAGTAAATTAGCCGTCCGATTATATTTCAAACCAAGCTGATTTCAAATGTATCTTTTATTCTCAAATTTCATAATATAATGGCATTAAAAAATATTATTTTTCCAATTTTATTGAAATTTCACTGTAGTGATAAACATTTTCTTAGTAACATCCATAGTATTTATAGCATGTAATCGTGTAGCAGCAATAAGGATGCACAGACATACACACAACACACACATTGTATATAGCATATAAGTAGTATTATAAGTCATAACAGAGTATTTGTGGTAACGTCAGCAATGATTATCATGAGAACAAGAGTCAAGAGTAACGACGATGGTGGTATTGTTTTGTTATGGTGCAAACCACCTTTGTTACATAGTATTTTTAAAGTCTACAGTTTCATACAATCCAAGCTGAAGTTTAGTTACGTGATAAGTGAAAATTACAACAAGAGGTGTAGTATTCAGAACCTGCATTAACAATGTTCACTTTCACATTTTTTTCAAATTAATACGTCTTTTTTAGCATTATAATAATGAGAATAAGTTAAATTCAGGACAAGGAATTTCGCGGTGGAAAGCTTTGGGCGTAAATCTTAGGGGGTTTCCCAAGGCACTTGAAGGCAACGGTTTTAAAATTTTGGCGTTCTGTGTTCAACAACCTTTGTAGGGTTACTCCCAAATACACAACACTTTGAGTGCTGAATTTATTCAAGAATGAATATTCGGGATTGGAGATAAGTCGCTTGAAATAAATAACTTTTTATAGTGACGGCTAGTTTACAATAGTTTTCGAAATTTCTAACTATTCGTGTTGTAATATACATACATATCTATATAATAACAAAGTGAATATTTCTTCAACATTGGTCGTTGGTATCAGAGACACTTCAATTTGAAATGTTTGTTGGACGTGAAGTGTCCTTGAATATGTCGTACCAACGTCATCAGCTGACTATAATGGAACTGTTAATATATTATAATATTATATATGTATATAATAATATATACAGATATTATAATTATTATAATTCTTTATTTATTTAATCTATATATTATTTAAATTTTGATACTTGTTTGTGCATTCAATTCATGATTCAATCAGTAGTTAGTTAGTTACCTATCATAAAATGTAAAAAGCGAACGAATAGCTTTGGATATTCTAGAAGCTAAAGAGAGATATACAAATATATGACAATTAAAACATGAATATTGGAACGTGCATACAATTGATAGAAAATTATTATGTATCTAAAACATTAATCGGTGAGAACTCGGTGAAAAATGACTAAACATACTAAAACAGATTACTTGAAAGGCAAAGACATATAACTCATATAATGTACCATATTTCAAAAATGATCTTAAATGATCTAACTTCAAAAATGATCTAACTTTATTGACAAAAAAAATAATTTATGAAATTTATAAACAACATTATATACATATACACGCATATATGGGTACGTTTTAATAGGGTAATGTAACTGAAGAAGAAATAACTTCTTTTTATGTGCAAAACTAAACAAGACTTTAAGTAGCTATCACTTCCAGCATTTTCGCAAAATTATCAAATGGTGCAGAATTTTGTTTGATGCAATTACCACCAACACGTGATTCAATCAAATAGTATGGTTTAAGAACTTATTTATAAATTCAGTAGTACCATGGAAAAGTCAGTTAAATCCAATGAACTGGGATTGGAAAATTTCAAAAATGAATTAATTATAATTCGCTAAACAGCACCTGCTGCGCCAGAGAATTTGATAAATAACTTGCTTGCGAAATTATTATTGGCATAAAAAAAAGTTTTTAAACTTTTAGTATAAGTCACTTTGTTGGAAAATTCAATTCTATTCTATCTTATTTAATTGAATAGCACTACGCAGTTTTTTTATTTCTTATTTAATACCCAATGAACAATTCCTGAAGTAAAAACCTTGTGAAATACTTATTGTTCAGGTTTTTATAATATATAATCAAAAACCTAAAAAACACTTAAAACAAGATTTAAAACAAACAATTTAACGTATCTGCATTTCCTCATATTCATAACAAAAAAGAAAATTATCTATATTATTTTCTTATTAAACTAATTTGTTATTTTAAATAGAAAATTATATCATGTTATGAGAATACATATTTCAAGTTCTTGTATAATAACAAAATCGTATATTTCGTGATCACTTAAAAACATATGTTTTAAATTTTATAATTCAGTAAAAATTTGTCAGATGTGTAATTAAATGACAATTTTCAACATATGGGTTAGAGTGCGCCGTATAGAACATCCTCAGGTTATCCTCAGTGTATATTTTAAAAGTTTTTATTTAACTTAACTTGAGGTTCAGTTTCAAAATACCATAACGCAGATTATGGATTCAGGGGCTATAAGTTGTTTGACTAGAAACTTACAAAAGTATACAAAATATTTTGAGTAATAGAGAATAATCGACCAAAGTGTAGAATAATAATTTAAAAAAGAAATAAAATTGTAAACTATAAAATAGAATATAAAAAAATACTACAAATTTAAAAACAATAAGATATAATAAAAGAGTTTAAAAATAATCACAGATCACTCCAATTACAGATGGTTTAAGTTATGGGAGATGGTTGAAGGGCATGGAGCATCCATTACCCGTATGCTTGGTTACAATACCTGCTCGTGATACTGTCTCTGCCTGGTTACCTGGTTATGTTTTCTATGTTTATGGTGCCTGACTATCGGCTCTTATCTGATACTATCAACCGTGCCATGGTCTGCGTATATTTTGAATCTATTCTCAAGGACTTTGCTACACTAATGTTCTTTGCTAGCCAGGATCCGAGTGAACCAAGGACAAATGCATCCAGTGAGATCCTTTAGATTCGTTCGACATTATCTCAGCAGCAAGTTGGTTGTAATTGTCAAGCTTTTCCTGTCGATCAATCTCTAAGGCATTTAGAGTACCCTTAAATGGAATGCATATGTCCATGATTTTTACCTCCTTTTTAACTTCATCCAGAACCACCAGGTCAGAAAGAACCGAACTACGTTGATGTTGAGGACAGCACCCGTAGTTAAATGGGCTTCTGAGGGCGTGGAAGTTGCATACTTAGAAATTTACACTAATATATCTATCCAGTTCATACTTCATTCAGAAATATACGAGTAAAGACACCTCAATTCGTATACCAAATTTTTTTCAACTATTTTAACTTAAGAATTTATTAAGAGAAGATTTGTTACGATTTATACTTTCAATTTAAACAACAATTTGGCTTGACTATATATATCATTTTGTACTTTGTACTTATATGTGTACATTTTGTATTATGATAGTTTAGGCTGATCTATGAAGGCTAAGCTAGAGGGTAGTTTAGCACTATTTAATATATTAAGTTGTGACAAAAATAGCTGACTATTACTACATGTATGTATATGAAAAGTGGTGACACTAAGGATTACGTGTAATATCCAGGATGACGTGACCCATTACACTAACTCCAGCTATATTTATATATGTGTGTATGTCTATGATGATACTCTCTGGTAATGTCATCCAGTTAGAAGTTTATCAAATGCAATAAATGTGTGAATTTGGGATACCGTATGATTCAAGAGTTAATTTTAATAAGAATTTGTTTTAACATTTTTTTTTTATAAAGTCGGTACATAATTTCATATTGAAATGTTCGGGTTGAAGAACCGAATAATTACGGTAAGGATGATTTAAATAATAACGATTTGCCTGCTAATGATTAAACAAATCATTAATTTTATAATTTGAAAGAAATTCACCTACATTGCCTTTAGATTCAACACAAAAAAAGGTTTTTGATCATTGCACTTTCATCTTCTAAATAGTAAATAAATATAAAATTAGTCCCAGTTCAATATCGTAGATAGTCGAACGAAAACACTTAATTTTTTGACTGAGTGCAAAAATAAGCCCTACCGAATTTGCAGAAAATTAAACCAGGTTTAAGTTACGCACTTTAACGCAATGTGTAATATTCTTTTTTGTTTTCGATCAGATTGATGCGATCACTTGCAAAAATTCGCACTCTCTACAGTAAATACCATATATTGAAAACTTATCACTGTTTTTTAAAAGCAAATAAAACTGAATTATATTCATTTACCTTACAAATTATTGTTATTCCTTCCCTTATTCTAACAATTTGTAACTGCAGGAAATTGTAACTTATTATAATTATTATCTAACATTAACCATGCAATTTATATGCAAACAATTCAAAAATAGTTTTTCATAATAAAGTTTCTCGCTATTTTTAGCTATGCGGAAAAAGCGATTTAATTATTCTCTTCAATGCGATGATAAGAAGATTTGAAGAGCAGACTAATGGACAATCAGTACTATATGCTTTACGTAAAAAGGCTTTATGAATTATTTATTTGAATTTAATGTAATTTAAAATGATTGCAACAAAATCAAAACCTCTATCTGTAAATATAATGACTAGTCACACAATAATATATAATCAAAGAGTTCATTATGCCATCCATGATGGTGGTATTAAATAATAATATATACATGCTTTTTACTTTATCATTTAACATTTATACAATTTTTGCATCGTTATTATACTTTATAAAATTCGCAACCACACAATATGGAGTATTGTAATTGAACCAAAACTTAAGGAATTTAAAACATAAATGAGTTCTATTCGAACAGATATATCAATCTCAACAATATCAATCCTGCACAAAAAAGTTCATAAAGACTAGTTTTATGTAAAAAATTTCAAAATTTTTTCAGCCGCCGCATATTTCTAAATATAGTATAAAGTCCTATTTTTCCTATGTATGCTTTCAATCGCTTATCTCGGAAAGGTTCTTACTAGTTCATATTTGGGTTTATATGTATAATTCATTAATATCTAATGTGGTTATTATTAGAGAGCTATCACAATTTTGTCAAAGAAGTATACAAAATAACGGTTTATAAAGGCCGTTTTTTGAGTACCGTTTTTTTTAAAACTTGAAACGATGTATGACAAAAATTTCATTATTTAATAGTATTTAATGTACATAAAACTCGAATTATTTCGAATTTTAAATTTAGATTTTGGTTTCGATGGAAATGATACAAATAGTATTTGTACATATTTCAAATGAGAAATTGCAATAAATTATATACCCTTAGGGTAGAAGATGTAACATTTCTGACCGTTTAATGCTTAAGATTTCTCTGAATTATCACGAATATTTCAATAAAAAAATTAACAAAATCGATCCAGCCATTCTCGAGTTTTAGCCAGACAAACAAGCAGCAATACATTTTTATGTGTATAGAGAGATAGTGATTTTATTCAACTTTTATCCACAGATATGATTATTATAAACATCAAGACATAAAATATTACAAAATAAATATTTGTCGTTTTATAGATAAAAAACAAATAATAATTCTTGATGTACTAAAATATGACGACCTATTATAATATAAATAAAGTTACTGACTTTTAATATTACTAAACTGTTATTAACGCAGCCTGTAGGTCAGTTGTAATAAGCTGTATATAATATCATTCATTTTGCTTGCACAAATAATTAAAAAACTAATTATCTAAATGGCCCCGCCCCAGAAAACAAATTCTAAAGAAAAAATAAAATTTGATTTTCTATTTAAAAATTCCAATATTGCGCAAACCGAATTTCATAACATTTGGAATATAATTCTTTTTTTTTATTTATTCGTGCGAGAAATTTGAAATAATATAAGTGTGCTTATTACAGTGGTTACAATCCTCCTTAATCGTTTTGAACGGTGTTTACTTCAGGTAGGAGTCTTAAATCCAGCCATCTCCAAAATAATTTTATTATTCACCGCTGGTTTATTATATCGAGGAAGTGTTATTTCTTATCATTCGATGGTATGCCGAATACACAAAATATGAAAAAAATTTATATAATTTGAATTTATAATTTTTAAACAATTCTTAATACTTTCGATTGACAAAACTTAAGCTTAAGTGATTATATTCACAGTTGTTTTAAACGAAACAAGCTTATATTATTTGATTGATTTTGTTTTGTACGTTTTCAAAAGCAGTTGGATGACTTAAAACGAAGAAAGTATACTTTATATATTTTTTGTGGGTTTTAATCCTCTATTTAAGCTACATTTTATTGTAGAGTAATTATCCTTTTATACTAACAAAGGGTGAATTGAAGTGAATGCCATAAGAGCACGTGTGAAGTTGAGCCGCACTGATAGTTTATCATAAACAAGTAGTACAATTGGAAACACAGCGTTATTTACAACTAATATTCATGAACATGTTACCGTAGGCCCTTAGTTTCATTTCAATTTTTGAGTTCCATTTTTTGCAAGGTTTATGTGAGTGTACGTTCTTCTTTAACAAACTTTTACCGTCATTTACTGTTCGTTGTCTTCATAACTCGAAAGAGGTTGATTTAGGTACATTGACATAATTATACTTATATTTATATTTTTTATAAGTTACTCTATAAGGTATTTTTATTTATTTATGTATGTCTTGACCGATTTATACTAATTTATATCCACAAAACATCTAATTTGTAGTTATGGTATCTGTGTTATGAATGTTGTGTTCACTTTGATTTTGTGTGATTATGTCTCTTATAATTAATAACAACCTATTAATTTAGAAAAATAACATTTTTTACTCTACTGAGAAAAAGTAATATGAATATTTTTCTTATCTCGAAAGTTAGAATGCGAGTATTCCATGTTGTAATTTTTTATTTAAGGCATTATCTGCTCCAAATTTTAAGCATGTAGCGATTACTTATAGAAAAACTCTATTAAATTTTATTCACTAGTGAATTTCCTATTACAAGAAAAATAATTATGCGATTATGAAAATCGTGTAAGAATATACATTTTTAATAAATAATTAATACAATAAAAAATTTTCGTTGACAGATGTATATAATATATTTTATGTAAAATCAATCAATTTCATATGTTTTTTTATCAGTTTTTTTTTTACATTTCGCTGAATATTTTGCTTCTGGTTTATCAATATTGGTGAATACCGAATCAGAGTATATTAATTTTAGTCTAAGGTTTTGGAACACTACTTAATGTTGACCGTAAAAACAAAATTTTGGTATAGGTGAAACACTTAATTAGTCCACTAGTCCATATTAATGTGTATGGATACGTAAGTTTTCATTTTTATACTGGACATATATAGTATATTAATTTTAGCATAAAGTTTATAACGCTAGAAAATATTTCGTGTAGTTGATCATAGAATCACCTAATTAGTCCATTTCCGAATGTCCGTGCGTCCGTCATCACGATAACTCAAAAATAAAAAAGGTGTAGAAATTTTGGTGACGTATTTTAAACATAAAAGTGAGTTTGAGGTTTTGAATGAGTAAAATCGGTCCATTGGGTCCAACGGATCTTACTTTTATACTATAAGAAATAGAAAAAGGTTCGTATAAAAAAATGTTAATTTTTTTGAAAGAACTTTTATTTGAATCCTTTTTTTGTAAAACAATATTAGCTCAAATTTGGATAATAAATACATATCTAAACAAATAATTCTGTTAGTTGTTATCTTCACTTGTTATAAATCGATATATAAAATCTAATATAAAATCTAATTATCAATATCTATATTATTAAGATTTCAAAAAAAAATAAAAAAATCATACTTTCAATTCATAGTAATTTACTTTGAATCATTTTAACCAATTACTCAAAATCATGTTAACCACATTGATTTTTGTTAAAATTAGATTTTTACTGTTCATTTTACACAAAACATGACTTATAGTGGTAAATAAATTTCTTATAAGTTGTCGATGAGTTTTAATCACAAAATGAAGAATGACTTTTTTAATAGTGTAATAATGTACAGTACATATATATCAGACGTTCTTCATGATTAGTTGTTATTTAATTACATGTACAGTATGCATCTGCTCAATATTTTCAATATAAGATCAGTTTCATGACGCTAATTTGGAGTTTCCAATCCCTAAGTTATTGACCTTGTGAATGAAGAGAATCGGGCCGTGGACTCTTTCGTGTGCATCTTTCATCAGGTTTAGACTTAATAATAAAAAAGGAAATAGTCCTGGTGCCTCTCCCTCATCGTATAAAGTCATCGATTAATACACTTCTTAAAATTTTTATATGGCTTAGTTAAATCGTTAATGTTACAACTTTTTCCTCTACGAAAATTCTGATAAGTATAGCATTTTCTTTTATAGAGCCCGCAAAATTTTCGATTTTCCCCACAAGATTTATTTTTTTTGTTATTGTTATTCCAAAAAATCAAACTATTGAATTCAATTTTCAGCCTGTCGGATTCCTGGTTTATGATGTGGCGGACAAAATAGTTATTACATTCTTTATTGAATAAGCTTCCTCATAAAATAAAAAAATAACGGATTCTTATCACTTTGAAGCCAGTGATAATAATCGAAAATTTTACGGTATACGAAAAAGAAAACGGCCCACTTTTCAGAATAATTGGAGATGAAAATTTTTTACAAATTTTTTAAAGTGTATCATTGACTTGATATACTTACGTGCGTCCATGCTAAAACACCAAATAGAAATTTATTTCTTTAAACAAATAAATTTCATTTGAAACTCTGTTTCATAAACATATTAGATATAACAGTGTACGAATATCTGTAACAAATAAAAATACTAGTGTCGGCTTCTTTGAAGTGTTGTTTACAAATGGAGTAATATATTTCATACCGTTTTATAACAGATGACGCGTAAGTAAACGCATCAAATATATACATTTATAAATATTAAAAGAAAAAAACCTTTTTGGATTCGATATATTCCATAAACAAGATATCTACCGCTTTAATTATAAAAAATACTATACAAGAACGTTTTTGAATTGTTAATTTTAAATTTATAAATCTTAGACTGAAGCAAATATCTTTGTAAATATTTGCTTTGTAAAAACTTTAAAAATAATTGTTAAATGATAAAGTGTAGTAAAAATTAATCCAAAAGTGAATCGTTAAAAATATATTCATTGGATCTATAACTTACGAAGGGCCCTCGATTAGAAGTATTTTTAATGTTTTGACTGTGTAAATGTAAATGTAATTTTTCTTATTGAATTAAAACCATAGCGCATTCCTTTATGAAAAAAAACGACACAAAAACTCACGATACCATCGCCTAGTAAGAGTAATTATTTTTATTTTAACCTTATGATATTTTAACATGCTTTCTATTTTCAAAATTGTAAAATAATAATGTACAGCATCCTTATAATGAACCGCTTTTTGTTGAGACAAAAGTCGATGGCGTTTAGCACAGAGTAACTGTATACCGTACATACAAGTTATAAAAATTAAATGGGATGGTTATTAAGAAGAATATAACCACAGAAAATATTTCTAGCAAAGCTACCTGGAACTACGATTAGGGGCCGACCCTACCTCAGATTGGTTGACTGCTTTGAAAGTGATTTCAACACTATGGCTACATGGAAGAAGATGATAAAAATAGTGAGGTCTATAAATTTTATCATTGATAGTATCTAAACAATTTTTATTTGTTTCTTTGGCCAAGTAGACTAAATACCGACAATTTTACTTGACTTTGTTTCAGGTAATATGATAAGGAGCAAATGAACTACTAAAAAATAAAATGTTATACTTCAAAAAATACAAAACAATATGTTGAATATTTAAGCACAATAGCTGTGAAGTCCAGAGTGTATTGTATCATAATTTTTTTTCTCAGATTCTAACAGAGACTCTTGTCAGATTCTGGCAGATTCTAAAACACAAAAAAAAAAATAAACAACTCAATATCTTTGGAAAATGAAAACATTCTCTTTAAAATGATATTTGAATTACTCCTGTAAGCATATGAAAGTTAAATACAAAAATGGAATGATTAATTATTGTTTTAAGTAGTGTTGTATGTTTGGAAAAACAAAAAGTATAGTAGCAAATAATATAACTCTCCTCCTATCTTTGAAAAAATTTGAGGTTTTACTTTTTATACTACGTTAAAATCAAATATCAAATTAAACACAGCAGAGAACAATCAACGGAGTTAATAATTTAGATACTCGACATATGATTTAATATCATTGTTTGGCCAAGTTTAATTCATAAAATACTATAAATATTAACTATTTAAGATAAAATATTAAATATTATTATTCATAAAATACTATAAATATCCAGTCTATACAGTTATATATACTTGTATAAGAATATGTATTGTAATTACCAATATGTGATAATTGGCTAAATATGAACTTAACTTATGGTAAATCCTAACATTTTATGAAAAAAACTTGCATACAAAAGTTTCTTTAAAAAATATACATTTTTTGTATTTGCATTTTTCGATTATAGTATAAAATTTGGTTCAATTTAGCTTATTCACGAACTTAAACTCACTTTTTTGCGTAGAATACGTCACCAAAATTTCAGCTCGTTATCCCTTTTTGCTTTATTTTGATGATGGACGAACGGAAATGGACAAATAAGGAGATTCTATAAACACCCATTCCATAATTTTGTTTGTGCGGTCAATATTTCCTAGCGTTATAAACCTTAGATTAAAATTAATATACTCCTACTTATTATGTTTGATGAGTATATAAATGAGAAACAACTTCGTATCCACACATTACAAATGTCTTATTAAAAAACTAAGGAATGTTCCATAATCCATTTAGAAGAAATTATCCTTTTCGATCTTGAAAATAGATAATTCGGTATAATAAATATTTTGAAGCCAAACTGTTTGTCGGAATAGTTAAATAAAATCGTATGCATTCATTTACAAAATAATAAAAACCTTTGTATAATCAGTTAAAATATGATCAATGAACAACAGTCATATCAAAAGATAAAAAGAACCAGTTATATTGCAAATGAGCAATATTTTACAGAATAAGTGTTAAAACCATACATAAACACAAGAGCATTACAAAAATTATATCTATTTTTGTTTAATAAATAGATTTTCACTTTTCATCTATCTAACGGCATTCATAATACATTCAATCATTCTTCGTCGCACTTCTTTCTATTCTATAGTAGTATTTTCATAATAATAAACAAACCTATACATTCAAATTATGTATTATTTGTTATTCAAAGACCGTGTTTGGAAAATTTTTTGTATAAATTAGGTAATATTTAATCATGAAAATCACGAAAAGTTAAACTTCTGTATATTGCATGTAATAGGGACAATAATTTAGAGAAGTTATTTTTACTGAAGAACCAATGAGATCAAACAATTTCCTTGAAAACGTAATGTGAATTTCTTGATTGTGATAAACGGGCTTACGAAATTCGATTAAAATCTAGCATCATATTCGAAAGTTATAGCGTAACAAACATAGATATATTTTAAAAAGTAATTCTCTAATATAAGTTACTAAAACAAAACTTTCTTTTATAAAATTTTGGAAACTTCTAACATTGTTTAATTTTCAATTTAAATATTTTTAAAAATTACGAGCGCACTTTCGACTTAAATCATTATCAAGGGGAATTATTAAGGTCTATTTGATTATTTAAATCTGTAAACTTTGGGTTATTATTTAATTTATTTAACTTCAGGGCTTCTAGCAAATAATTAATTTTTGTCTTTTTTAAATATGTAACATCTCTGGCTTGTGTTCGCTATTAATTTTAAGATCTGTATTGGTAAGATGAATTGTAAGACTATCTAGGTGCCCTTTGTACCTGTTTAAAAATGATCTACCTGATTGACCAATATAAGCGGCATTGCATTGCGGGCAAGATAATCTATAAGTTTATTAAATAATTTAAGTTTTTAATTCAATATTTTTACAATCATAATACACAGATTAAATTTTCATTTGCTCCATTTCGGACCCTTAGACTCCACACACATTATATTATAATACCAACAAGAAAAGAGTAATTGTAAACAAATGAAAAGAGATAGTATAAGATATAGTTCATTTTCTCGCATGTGTCGGCGATGTCGGCACTTTGCCCTAGTAGAGGGGGGCGCGCATCCGTTGATAATAATGTTGACGAGTTTGTCCGAACATATACATATAAGAGAAACGAACATACAACGAATTGTATTGATTGCCGTCAAACGATCAGATTCCCAGGTCTCCACTATATTATATAAAACGCATGCGTTATAATCAAACAATATTCATGAAATATAACTAAAATCATCAATGAGGAAAATAGCTATATATGAATAAGGATAATAAAAATTGTTGCTGTTTCAGTTTTTCGTACTGTATTTAATTTATGATTTTCTGTAAAAAATGATACATAAATGAAAAAGTTTTTGTAACTAACAAACAAGGATAAAATTATGGTGACTACGGTACAAGGAATCTATCGCACTATCTCATTTTATTTCAAAATTAAATCCAATTAATATTTTTGGTTGAATATGAGATAAACTGTCTACACTCTATAGCAATTGGACAGGTATTGTATGTTCCAAATAAATTATTATGGTATTGTTTTTGACTAAGTTTTGGAACAATATTTTTTCTAAATACATTTTTTGATTAAATATAATACGTAAAATCACGGTGGCAATTTATGTCTTTGAATTTAACTTCATAAACATTTGTTCAATTCTTAAAAATTTCATGACAGCACCTGAATATTTGATTTTTAATCATCAATAGCTTTTTTGGAAATAATATTAGTTGGGCAAATTATGTATATATTATAATACTCATTAAATTCACTTCTTTAAAGACGTATATAAGAACCACGTGTCAAACAGTCAATTAGTCCATTAGTCCATGATACGTCAAAAACTAAATGTAAATTTAAACACTGAGTGTGAGGAGGAAGAAAACTTCGGTTCGCTTTATCTTTACGAATCCATACAACCAAAAGTTTTGATAATGAGAAATTTTAGACTGATCTGAATCGATGCTTAAAATTATTGTTAAACTTTTTTTCTAGTTTAATTAATTATATACCTACTTAAAGTGTGTCTAGTGTTAGACTTTACCCAAAATAATGCTGGATTTCACTAATATTATAATCTTTATGCATATTAATTACTCTATTTATACAGGTATATTAAATTGGTAATGTCTCAATACTATATAAGTGTTATATCGTATTATTATTAGGGAATTCTAAGTAATCCACTAGTAGAGTAACTACTTTGAAAAATGATATAATATTCAATTTTTCATGTTTAAATATAAAAGGGTAATCTTAATTCGACATCTCCTGATTTCTTGAGCAGTTCCTACACCATGAATACATAAATAATGTAAAACGTAGTGTGTATGTACACTATAATATGTTGTGTATCTACTACATTACAAACGAATCACATTGTATATCGCTTTTATTTTAAAATCACTGAGATTTTTTAGTCATATGCAGTATTAAAAAGAGTAAATATTTTTTAATTTTATAAATATAGTTAAATCATCTTTAGTCCAATCACATTCACCTTCAAATAACTTTGACTGTTGACATCAAGATTAAAATCAATAAGACGATGGACCTTATTGTTCGAAAAAACGTTGGTTTGAATAACTATTTTGTACACTTTATTTTAATTATTAGAAAAGTTGCTTTCGACGATAGGACACATCTTTTTGCATAAGTGTTTTAACCTTGAGGTTAAAATTTAAGATCTGTATGCATGTAAAAATCAGCAATTTATGAACCTTAGGGGCAATAAATTAAGTATAAATTGTATGACAGGTTGCATGTTTAATATTTGTACATTTTCGGTGCCATTTTATCACTTGTGCCATTTAAAATAATACAACAGCTTATCACATTACTCTAGCAATTTAGACGAATGGATTGGCGCTAAATAAAATAATAAAAAATATTGCTGTACAAAACATTAAAAAAATAATTTGGCTAAAAGCCACATTTAACAAAAATAAGAGAACTTCCGAAGTTGTCCACAAGAATTTTATTCGGAATATTTTTCAAGTCCTTGGGTTTTTGTTTTGTTTCTGGAATTAAAAGTCAAATAATCGGTAAATGGTAAGTATAAGTTATGTCGTCTGTTGGTTTGTCTTTAAACAATACAAAGGGATTTAGCTGTCATTGTAGTATTATTTTTGTAGTGGTAAAATAAACTTGTATTTGTAATTATTTTTATTTTAAACCAAAAATTCTTTACAACAATTGAAAACACTGACGACACTGGTTACATACACTCTTAATACGATTATTTTGGGTAATCGAGCATCTTCCTTTGTAGCCTGCCTCATAAATACTCTTCATTTTCTTTTGTAATCTGTTTTTTTTTATCTGAAAATATTGACGTTTGGATTTTTATTTTTTTAGAATCTTTGAAAGGTATGTAAAACAATTTACTTAAGTTTCATCGCGATCAAAGGACACACACGTATATACAAACATTCTTTTTAATGTATGTAGAATATATTATAGGCATATGTTTACCAGGTTTTCAATTTAAAAAAATAAAAAAAATAATATTTTGCTTATTTTTATTAAATTATGTATTGTTTTAAAATAATATTTTTTTGGTTTCAAAATTATTACTCTATATTTTTTTAGCATTGATATACACTCTAATTCAACTTCATTCATATGACAATAGTAGTAGAAGGAAATTAGGTAAAAAATCTTATTTTTTTTAAGACGAATGGTTTTTGAACAAACAGGGCTCATTTTATTAGTAAATAAAATTGATGAAAGGCAATCTAATATCATTTTAATTCAATTTTTCACCACTAGGAGTGAAAACCATCCCAACTAAGGTGGTAGGAATTATAAATAAAAAAGCACAGGATTTAATATTTAGATAGAACCAATCTATTGAAATTTTGCACCCTCTACCATAGATATCTCTTATTACAATCATGGGGATTGTTAGGTTTGTATTAAGAAAAACCAACAATTGAATAACAATGGTGTCTGGGGTTAAAGTTATTGATTAAAGTTTTTATATATCCCTAGTTTATTGAACTGTATGTGGGGAATTATTGAGGTTGCTGAATACAAATCTGATGAGAAATATTTCCCAATAGCCCCCAAAAACAAAAAAAGAAAATCATAATTAAAATTAAAATGATTAAAGTTTATATTTTTCCCTAGTTTAGTGAGATTTAAATAGGAAGATTTATCTATTATATGGAAGATTTAGCCATATTATATGGAAGATGTTGAATTTTCTCAATTTTTAATATCATATTTGTATTATTGTTTTCTTTTTTGGAGGGGGGAATTAGAAAAGTTTTTCCATTTAATGGGGCACCATATTTAATTTTCTGAATTTTTAACGTTAATTTTGTGTTTAACGACCTCAAAAACTCTTGGTTGCAGTAGTTTTAATTAAAAAAATTTTTTTATATTTCAATATAGTTTTTTTGAAATGGAGGTATAATGGGAGATTTTTAAAGGGAAGGGATGATTTTCGCAACATTTCAAGAGATTGTTTTTTCACAAAATTTAATTACGAACAAAATGCATCATGTTTGATGAAATTACGTTTTATCAAAATAGATATTAGACCCAATTATTTTCTATTTTTCTCCGACTATATTGTGTTTCACTGCCTATCTATCACATATAACCAAGTTTTTTGGGTTCAAAATAGGAACATATTGTACATTTGTATAATAATGTATCCTTTTCCACACAGCATGTGTATAGTACACTAATAATATATAATGAATGCGCATGCGTACGTACATCTACTTTTCAAAAGTTTTTTTTTTTTCGTATTAATTTTCAGTTAAACAACAAGGAGATATATATTATTTTCATACAAATATTAAATATATTTGTCTTTATTTGTTAAGTTCAGATAGTTATATATTTCCATATATGTTTATTGAAATGCTGTGCAATTTATATTTTGCAGTATATCTGTACACAGGGTGCTTTCAATCTACTGCGTATCCTTTCAAATGTAGTCTAAAATACCGAAGATATAAGAGGCACTAACTATTTCGATATAGTTGTTTATAGAATCACTTTAGCAGTCCATTTCTGTATGTCTGTCCACCCGTCATCAAGGTAACTGTAACGATGCATAAGTTAATGCATAAGTTTAAAAGTGTTACAAAAAACTTCAATAAAAATTCATGTTGTTATTATTTGTTATCCTTGTTTTCAGATTTCGATTGGATTGTAATTGGTAAAATTGTACTGTTATTCTTACAATCTAAAATTACACAACTAGACACGAAGCTGCAATTTTGGTGACATAATTTATATCTAAACTTATCTAATTAACCAATATATAATTGTAATACATACAATTATATATTAAACTCTTATAATTTATGGGCTAGATTTCAAATGTATTTAATTAATAACACTAATAATTAAAAATAGCCTTTTATCAACTAGAAATCATTAAAAGATTCTAAAAATTTGTTTTGCTCTTTTGAGTTTAAGAGTAAATAGAAATTAATTTTATAATTTTATGGGCCCAAATTACGTTACCAGTCGAGCTTTATCCAATACAAAAACTAAAATTTTTTCATTTTCTGAATTTCAATAAAAGTTTTTTTTTAAAGATCATTTTGTGTAGTTTTTATGTTTATAAATTAAACATAAAAGAGGAACCAGTTATGATTGATTCTCTTGTCTTGTTTTTGAAGGATTAATAAGCGCAGTAAATGAAATTGTAGACATCTTTAATTCCTATAGACTATAAAACTAAAATGGAAACTGAATTTTTTTAAATTAAAATTTGTATCAATAATTTTGACCTGCTAAAAAAAAGTTGGCTTTTATACTCGTTTCATAATGTGGAATCGCTTTATGGCCTGAGAGCCGGCCGTATTAATGTCGCATTTACCAGATACATGAATAATCTTTGTTGTGTGCCTGAAAGACGAAAGCTCTAAAACTATCCAATTTTGGCGGCATACATGTTATATTCGGTTGGCATAAACGAGTGGAATAAAAGCTTCGATCAGTTTCAGGTGCCCGCTGCCATGTGTAGAATTTTATCGAAGGTATTTTTTCTATTTGATTCATTAGACTGTGCTCCATACGTCTTTTATACGACCAGCTTTCGTTACAAAGGTAATACTGAGAAAACAGTAAACACTCTGTGTATATATTGTACATATACGTCTATTCAAAAGGCAAATTGTGTATATTGAAAGTTTTATAAAAAAAAAGGATAGACTACATTTAGCCATAGAGAGATGAAAGAGAATGGTTTGTTGTATTAATAGTGGTAAATTCTGTATATGTAGAGGTATGCACTAAATTATCATATCTTTTTACTTGTCAAAACATTTGGGTCATTTTCTATTATAATATGTGAAAAACCTTAATGTTTACCCTATTGGAAGGAAATTGCACTTAGATTTTTCTATACAAGAGTATAATTTTCTTAGATATTTATTTATTGCCATGCGCTCTGTTGATGATATATTTCGTATAATATAGTATAACGACCAATATTTTTGAAAACTTTTTTATGTGTAGTTTTAATAAACATTCTTATTTTTCAAAAAATTTTATTATACCGAAACTAAAGTCCAAAATGATCAACTGCTTCGAAACATGTGTAAGAAAAAATTAAGATATATTTTGTTTTTTATTTGGATGATTATATATGTTTTTTAACAATTTTTATCATTAAATATCACTGTTTCATATATTGTAATTAAACGTATATTAGCATAATTGGCTTATATTTTTAACTAATGATTACTTAACATTTTTTATGATTATGAACACAAGCACATTGTTTCATTTTTTGAATGCGATTAGCAGGTTTTGAAATTAAATATTTCTAACAATTTTTGTTGTATTAACAATTATATTATAATACTTTAAAAAAAGGAGAAATAATATTTTTATCTCAATAGATAAACGTCAATTACAGTATATTACTATAGTTGATTGCATTCTGGGGACGTACGGAGATCCTAGATTTTGTTCCTTGGGGATTTGAAATATTTTCAATTCTTTGTATTTTGCAATAACATTTCTATTTAACAACTAAATTTAAATAAAAGCTTACTTCTAAAGAAAAAAAAACCTCATCCTTAAAAAGGTGGTGTATATAAATTATCTTGCCCGCAACGCAATACCTTTTATGTTGGTCAGTCAGGTAGATCAATTTAAACCTGGTACAAAGATAAATAAATAGCCATAAAACATCTTCCCGCAACAATCCCTTCCCAGAAATCGACAAACTGGGTCAATTTGACCCAAGGATGTTGCTTTTTAGGAAAAGATTTCCCATGCTATACGATGTCGATTGCACCTAGTTCCGGTGTAATCTTAATTGTATATAGTATCTTTTTTCTTTAATTTTATATGTTAAGTTAGTCATAGGGATGGCCTATCCATCCACATAGGTTAAGTATTTTCAAATGGTTTTTTTTTTTTTTAATTTTCCATTTTTTTAAAACGATGTAATGAAAAATTGTAATCTCGATGTAACTAGTATATAAGATGATGTATTATAGATAAAGCATAGGCTAGGTGCTATAGTTATAAGTCGATTTGTATTTAATATTTTGATGCAAATAAAAGAATTATTAAACTAAAACACCTTCTAACTTCTCTGTATTCATCTTACCAATACAGCTTATAAAATGGATAGTGAACACAAGCCGGAGGTGTTCCCTGAAGATCAATAAATTAAATAAAAATCCAAATTTTACAATTTTAAATAATCAAATTGACCTTAATAAGTTTCTTTTATTAAATTTGAAAAAATATTTATACAACTCCACCCACAGTTCTCTTCATTCACAATAATCTTCCCTACTTTCCCTATATATTTCCAAAATAAAAGAATAATTAATTATCGAAAGTACAATCGTAATTTAAAAAAAGTAATTTAAATTAAGTTAAAATAAAATTTAAGTTAAAAGTTTTCATTATTTTATCTAAATTAAAATATTAGCGAATTTTCAGTTGAATATTCAATCTTATAATCATCTATCAGTAAAATTATACAGCCATGATACTCCCCATTTATATGCTATAGGCATGAGACGACGAGTTTTAATTCTACTCAGTGTAGTTCATTTTTAACACGCTTTTATTAGCTTCACTCGTATGTTTGTTTGTCTGTAGGTAACTCTCTGAAGTTGGCTGCAGAACGCATATGAACGGATACTTTGCATGAGAGTAATAAAGATAGAGCGTGTTTTTTTAGTTTTTTTAAACTATTTTATAATTATTATCGAAAACTTTTGTACATATAATTTGTTATCGTAACAGCATTGCTGTTAACATGTATATTTACTAATGATTGTTATCATCTACGTAATGATAAATTGTGTTAATGCTTTGTTGAAAATTAATCATTTTGTAATATTATTTATATTTAAATTGAGATAATAATGAAATTAAAAATTAAATAAAATTGATGCATTAAAACTATTCTATACTATTTGGTATTTATTTCTACTATTTGAAAGTATCTGAAATCTGAATGAACGGGATTCGGGTTCAGTCAAGTTCGTCTTAAACCTATTGGAGTCCCTGGACACGTTACGAACATTATAATAACGAGGGTCCCCGTGACAGAGCATCGATAATTAAAAAAAATTATTTTTAATTTTATAATAGACAAAAAGTTTTTCACGCTTACCATAGAGAAGAAAATGGATTGTTTGCTAAGTGGGCTGACTACAGGCTAAGTGGTCATAATCATACCGTAAGTGGAACAACTTTTCTCTCTACAAAAAATCTGAAAGGTAGGCTAATTTCTTTTTCGGAGCTCGTAAAACTTTTGATTCCCACCAAGAGCATTAATTTTGATTTGCATGAATTATTTTTTGTTATTGTAGTATGAAGATCCTTCAATAACAAATGTAAAAATCATTTTGTACACCATGTGATAAAACCAGATGTTCGTTGTCCGACTATCAAACTAAAAACAAATGATATTAATAAAAAAATTGTGAGCCAAAATTTAATAATAGTATAAAATCTAATGACTAGTAGTTTATCTTTTTTTCTTAAATTCTAATTTGTAATTAAGTAACAGTAGCCAATCTTGAAGGCATGGCTAACTAATAAAATTATAATAAAAAATAATTTAACTGTGAGCATACTTTGATCTTGTTTTTCGTATATTTCCAAGCCAACCATATTGGCTGTATTTCAGGAAAATTAGTCAAAATTCTATTTGGATAATTTCATTTTTACACAAATGAGATGGAGCCAAAAACAAAAGTAGGATTTAGTACACACTCTGGGCTTAGATAAATAAATAAATGACAAATATTTCTATATTTTTAAAACCTACGGTAATTGAAAGTGGTGTTTATATTCGTTGAATCTTTATACATGAATTTCTATAGATTGCAATATCAATATTGCCAAAAATATCCATAGAGTGACATTCAACTTGTAAATGAAAAAATTAAAAATTAATTTTATAAAAGTTTGGATATTTGACCGAACACACAACTCAACATAAATATATCAAATTACATAAAGTGTATTATCTAGGTAAGATAGTGTATGGGTATAGAGATGTTTTCTTGTTCTTGCATAATATATTTCAAATTATGTATATCCCAATGTACTATGAGATAGAATGAGACATACATATATTTTAGATCTTTACAATGTTTTCCTTTTGAAAATGTTTGTTTAGAGAATTAGAACTAGACGTAAGGGAATAGTATCAGAAAATTTGATATGAAACAACGATAAAATCGTATTGCATTTGTAGGTAAACATCTAAACAAATAATATCTATTATTTATTATTTATTTACAAGTATTGTTGATTTTGATTTTAAGATCGAATAATTTCGGAACGGAGGTTAGTGTGGTGGTTATGTGTGGATGAACATATTTATTTTCTATACATAATTTTGTGTAAATATTAGCAAGCTTAAACAAATAGAATTGGTCTTAACTTATTAGATAACATTTATTTATTTATTTAGTTTTTTTTTTTTTTGCAAAAAACAAACTCAAATACAATAATAGACCAGGATTGATAACTTTTGAAACCAAATATAGTACGATGAAACCCATTGGAAAAGGAAGAGAATATAACAAAAATGGAAGGAAAAATAATTCACCGGTGATTTGAGGTCGGGAAATGTAAGGGGTTGTTAATTTTTTAGGGTAAAACATAGTTTATATCGATTTTCAGCAAAACTACGTCCTATGGAAAAAAATTAAAATAACCTTAAAATTTATGTGAAAAATTGAAATAACCAAGTTTGAAGTTTTCCTTTGTATTAAAAAAAAATTTTTTTTTGGTGAAATTTGGTGAAAATTTTTATGTTTCTTTTTATGTTCCGAATATACTGAAATTTTCTTGATTTAAAATATTCATTTTTCACCGTATTTTGAATAAATATCGAAAAAGCACTAAGATCTTCATTTTTCATGAAAACCCAAACTTCCCAATGGATATTCTCATTCCATTATTCCGTGCTTCATTCGAATTATTCAAAAAAATAATAAATTTTGATTATTCGATAATTTCTACTTAAATATAAATAAATTGATACATGTGCCATACGTTTTTAATGGAAGTTTATCATAAGTGCACAGATAATCGCAACAATACGAAACGGCCATGTGTTGATCGTTACACGTATAGACAGTTAAATAATGGATTCTATTTGTTTGTTGTTTGCACTATAGGCAAGCAAGCTATGGGTATGCTGTGGAATCGACGCGTGGTAATTATGAGCCAGCACATAAAATAACATTCTTCAATTTTCTATTGGCTTCTTCGTTGGGGTGATAAGTATTAAGCTATAAATAAGTATGTGGACATTATTATATATATGTTGTTTTTTTCCTTTTCGAAAATTCCAAAAAGTGAGACATTTTATTTTTCGAAACTCGGAAAAGAAAACGATTCGAATGGCCGAAGAGCAAAATGTTGTTACTTTAATCATCACGACCAACACTCCACGGCTTAACTACTTTGGAGGTTCGGTGTGGACACGTGTGACCTTACCTTAGATCAAATCATAATTTTTTTATATCTTTTTATTCACTGATATAGTGAATAAAAAATATTGTGATATTAAAAATTATGATATTCAGTGATAATTTTAAATAATTGATTAGGTGTTCTCTTTTTTTATGATTTCTAAGTAGATAAGACTAATTCCATCACCAAAATTTATAATTAGACGGTTTTATAAATATCAATATTGTGTTCTATTTTGTAATTTATTCAGCGTAACTTCCTGAATTACAATTAATTTAATATAACCAAACCTCTTACATTTCAAATATACTGGAAATAGGCATTGTTTATGTTTGTATAGACCAATTAAACAAATAGAATTGTGTTTTTTTTTAATAATATCTTTTAAAAAATATAATAAATTTTTATATGTATAAAATAAAATAAATTTGTTTTATGTTTTTTATTTAAAGTTACAGGTAAAGAGAAAAGATTTGTCAGTCACAAAATCATTAATGTCATTAATATCATTAAATGTATTTTGTATGTAAATAAAAAAAAGCCTGAAATAAAATGAGTATATTGTTTATACTTTTAAGTTGAATATAGAAGTTTTTAAATACTTCAACTCAATTAAGATTTTTTACTGTACTGTACTGTAAATTTGGTAAAGTAAACATTACCCATAGGCTTCATTATTCTAACTAAAATGTGACGTATATTCATATTGCCTTTAAAAGGACAAAAATTTTGGTTTTTGACATTTGTGAAATGAAAATTTATATTTTTAACATTATGAATAAAAAAAATAAAAATCAAATAAAGAAAGTAAGAATTACAAGTGTCAATTTGATTTTAACCTCGTACAGGAAAGAAGAAATTAAGGCAACTTTTGTTTGCTTGCATAGCAAACATAATCTATAAAAATAAAATGATTTGCCTCAAGAATGTAAGCACTTGGGAATTAAAAATAAAAGCGTATGCAAAATTTGAGTAGTAAATTGAAGTAAATTACGTACACCAATAACTTTTTTCGTATTCGATTTTTGTTTTAGAGTTTGTGTTCTCGATCAGGTAGACTTACTGAAAACCCGATGGATTCGCGGAAATGATATAATGATTTAAGCAATCATAATTTTCCTTATTTTACTGCAAAGTTATATACTTAAATAAAAAAGATAATGTTATCACTAAGATGAAGTTATAAATAGATAATTTAAATTTAAATAAACTATCAAATCAAATTATTTTTACTTCATTGACTACTAATTACTTAAATACCGTATACCACACAATTAATATATCCTTCTTCATGTAAACTAAATTACACTATACGAATATATTTTTCAAGAAATGTTACAGCGTACTGACGTCATTTAAAAGCTATTGCGGAAATTAGTTTAAAAGAAACAATAAAAATTAAAAAATATAACTAATTCTAAAAAACTTTTATAATCTGATCACGAGATTCTATCGAAACAATTGATTGTTGGCCATTCTCCTTCATATTTAAATCCGAATTGAATCGAAGAAAACTTCCAAAACTATCAAGAGCAATAATAAAAATAATGTCTGAAATATTTATAAAAAAATCTCATCTATCAATAATCGTTCCGATATATACCGCTCGGAATTTAGTTTTTTTTTTAACTAAATATATCGTGAATGTCAACCCGATTTAGATGATATTTGATGTGTATATGCGTGGTATAGATTAACATAATATGTTTTGTTTCTAAATCGATTCTAGAACAACGTTTTAAAAATTGGAAAAAAAATATAGTAAATTACATATATATAGATATCGTATTTTTAACTTACCGCTAGAAAATTGAAAATTTTCTAAAATCGGGAAGTTATTGGTTTCACCCCGTTTTGTAAAAATCAGATCTCGACGTTTTAAGGTCCTAGGAAGTTTTCCTGAACACTCCTGAGAAGCCACTCCGTCTGTATGTATGTGTGTATGTGTGTGTGTAAGTGTGTGAATCGCTTATAACTTTGAAACGGCTAGACCGAATCGAGCTCACCAAACGGCATTCTGAAGAGTTTTACCAAACTTAGATTTTCTGTGAGTTCGGACCGGTAGATTTCGAGAAATTTTTAAAAAACTACGAAACAAATATTTTTCAAAAGTGGTTTTTTGGAAATAACTTTTAAACGGCTTGACCGATTGATTCCAAAATCTAATCAGCTCTTGCCCTTGTAACAACACTTCGATTGCCGCCAATCAGTGTTTTTTAACATCAAAGCTGTAATATGTAAAATTTTAAGTGCTTAGGTATGACATTAGCGGGAAGTTGCAGGGATGGCCTTTAGGGTCAATTGTTTTCCAAATTTTTTAAAATAATTTTTATCAATGTCAAAAATACTCGTAGTACTTTTGGTGTTATCCACATCTATAAATGAAATATAAACAAAATATAGATAGGTATACAATAACACAATTCTTTATTAGTTGTGTCATATAGAAAGTACTATAAATGTATAATATAATATGAATCTGTATGCTTACGTAGCTACTGTACTCATATACAGATCGTCCGTTGAAATACTTTACATAGGGAACTCTAACAAATCTTAGACTGCAGTGATGTATAGACAGGTTTTGAATGCAAATATAGTGAAGCCGCTTTGGTTCCAAACTGGTTTCTTATAGAGAAATTTAAGTCAGTCCTTGTTTAGCTTCCATCGAGAAAACATCTATATTACAAACGCTATTTTAACATATTAGAGTGATATTTTCAGAAAAAATTGTTTCTTGTAGAGTTCTCAACAGAAATAGTAAAAGTGGAATGCCTAAATGTAAGAACGAAGACATTCATTATCTGAGGTAAGTTAGAATATAGTTTTCATAAAAATCATATGTTTGTGAAATGCCAAATTATAATTTTTTTTCAAATATATTAAATACCAAATTGATCAGAGGCAAACTTAAAATATTAACTTTTTTAAATTACTATATATCGATAAATTTTTCATTTTTAAATTTCAAATTGAAACACAAAATTTTTATAATTATAAAGTGTTTATTTAATTATTATAATAATATTTTTAATTAATAATTTGTATTGTACATTTCGACACAAAAAAAGATAAATTTTCATGAATATCTGCAATTGGAAAGAGAAAACAGGATTTCAATAGCCAAAAATAGAATCTGGTCTATTTTTTTGATAGTAATTATTTGATTAACGGTGCTGAAGCTATGAAAACGAGGCTGCGAAATTTGTTTGATTTTAACCATATAATTTTTTTGGATATTCAATTTTCTATCGAAATAATGTAATTTTAAAGATGGGAATCTACAAGTATTTAATAAATTGATTTTATGCAAAGAAAAATATTTTGATTTTAAAAAAAATTTTAATAATATAATATTGAAAATGATGTGTTGAAAAAAATAACATTTTGTGTTGAGTGAATTACTATAGTATGGGTTCTTTAAACGTAGGTATGTGTTATATTCGTTATAGGTGTATTTTAATAAAGCTTTTCTAAAGAACGTGATTCTACGAATGTATTGTATATCTACACTGTACTAGTAGAGTGATATTGTATATATAATGTTCAATAGTTTTACATTTTACTTATTTGACACGTTTGTCTCTTTTATTCTTTTCAAACGAGATATATTCTTCTATAAAATAATATTATAGATAGAATAGACATATTTTTCCTAGTCGTCACTATCTATAGAACGTACCAAGAAATATAATTTATATAGAATCCCACAAAAAATAAATATTTTAAAATATTGTTTAAGGCAACCATTTAAAGATGAATGCAGTCTGACATCTTACGGTTCTGACACAAATGGCTAAAAAAGTAAGAGAAACAGTTAATAAGATACATGGATGTGTTTATCCAGCAATTTATTCAGAATCTATTATGGATAAGTTTGGCCAAAAATGTGATTATGTTATTCTTGTTTTACATTTTGATATAAAATATAGCAAATTCAATATCAGTCATCTTCAACTCTAATAAGATTATTTATAAACTAATAGACAAAAAATAAAGGCGCATTTTTAGCTTATTGCAGATTATCAAATACAATTCCTGCTTTAGTTTTTTTAATCTGTTTTTGATCAGCCAGTCGTGTTTTTGAAAACTTTGTAATTATTTACTTTTATTGTGTTCGTTTTGGTCCATAGCCAATTCCTCAAGTGACCGATTTTTCAATTGCCTACTATAAATAGTCTAAAAATCAAACATTTTATGTTCATTTTATCGGCGTTTTTACGTTACTCTACCAATTTACCATTGCAGAGAGATGTAAGTTTGCTTTTAATGAGAAATATATTCCAAAAGTCCCAAACGAAAGTTGTATACGGCTTTAAATATATAATATATAGGTTTAATTTTGTATAACATTGATTGTCGATTAATTTACAAATCGTATCAACTTAATAATGAAATAAAAATTTGGGCACAATACACGTGACACAAAACTTAATAACTGAAAATTAAAAAAACGGATACCGATAAAAAGGGAATTGAATTCTGTTTAGTTGGCTTGGTATTCATGAACCATAAGTGGTTTTTTAATTTTGTATACGTGAAATTGAATCTAATTTGTTCCAAACGAAAAAATATTCCAAACAAAGGTTTGGTATTTAAAAAACGATTTTCTATTAGAAATTTTTTTAAATCTCTTATTGTTTAAAATATAGCTTATATATCAATGGAACTCAATTGAATGTTTCCAATTTTTCAATCAAAGCCCTTTCAAGTATAGCGATAAAAATGTTATTACGATTATTATTAACAATTTTATTTCTCACTTGTGAATTTTATACTGGTCCGGGAGGTAGCGTTGCAAATGAATTTCAAGTGGATAAATTCAAGTTGAAATTGAATATTTATTAGCAGTTATACATAGTTATGAAAGTCAACAGGCTCCGAGAGGGTGGGCGGGCGTAACAAAAATTTCTGCTGAGTAGCCGTGCAATCTCCATCTATGGCAATCAAATGTCTTATTCAGCTGACAATTATTCCAAATGTAAATATTCTGCTGAATACTTTTTTATTTACTGCATTATTGAAACTATCTTTATTATTAATTTTAAGTGACCAGAAATATATTATAAAAAAATTAATATTCCCAAAATCTTGGCCGATTTGAATGAACTTTTTTTTGAAACCAACTAATTTTGGGTCGTACTTTTCAATTTAAATATTATTAATTCGCTAATTTAAACCTATATATGAAATATCATGAACAGAGTCTTCGTATCTGGTAACATATTTTAGCCATGTTTAATTAAACCAAAAATTGGAAAACTACCACTGAAAATTAGTAGGATTAGATACTTTGTTTGTCAAAATTGGATATTAATTGAGCCTTATAGTGCAAAACTAATTTTTGTTTGGTTTTTGGGACGTCATAAGAATAAAAAAACTAATTTTGCCCAATATCTTGGCCAAATAATGACCGATTTGAAAGAACTTTTTTTTGAAACTAACTAATTTTAGGTCGTACTTTTCAATTTTAATATTATTAATTCGCTTATTTAAACCTATATATGAAATATCATGAACAGAGTCTTCGTATCTGGTAACATATTATAGCCATGTTTAATTTAACCAAAAATTTGAAAACAACGACCCAAATTTAGTAGGATTCGATACTTTGTTTGCCACAATTGGATAAATATTGAGCCTTATAGTGCAAAATTATTTTTTTTTGGTTTTTGTGACGTCACAAGAATAAAAAAATTAATTTTGCCCATATCTTGGCTAAATATTGACCGATTTGAATGAACTTTTTTTTGAAACTAACTAATTTTAGGTCGTACTTTTCAATTTTAATATTATTAATTCGCTTATTTAAACCTATATATGAAATATCATGAACAGAGTCTACGTATCTGGTAACATATTATAGCCATGTTTAATTTAACCAAAAATTTGAAAACAACGACCCAAATTTAGTAGGATTCGATACTTTGTTTGCCACAATTGGATAAATATTGAGCCTTATAGTGCAAAATTAGTTTTTTTTGGTTTTTGTGACGTCACAAGAATAAAAAATTAATTTTGCCCATATCTTGGCTAAATATTGACCGATTTGAATGAACTTTTTTTTGAAACTAACTAATTTTAGGTCGTACTTTTCAATTTTAATATTATTAATTCGCTTATTTAAACCTATATATGAAATATCATGAACAGAGTCTTCGTATCTGGTAACATATTATAGCCATGTTTAATTTAACCAAAAATTTGAAAACAACGACCCAAATTTAGTAGGATTCGATACTTTGTTTGCCACAATTGGATAAATATTGAGCCTTATAGTGCAAAATTAGTTTTTTTGGTTTTTGTGACGTCACAAGAATAAAAAAATAAATTTTGCCCATATCTTGGTTAAATATTGACCGATTTGAATGAACTTTTTTTTGAAACTAACTAATTTTAGGTCGTACTTTTCAATTTTAATATTATTAATTCGCTTATTTAAACCTATATATGAAATATCATGAACAGAGTCTTCGTATCTGGTAACATATTATAGCCATGTTTAATTTAACCAAAAATTTGAAAACAACGACCCAAATTTAAAAGGATTCGATACCTTGTTCGCCAAAATTGAATAAATATTGAGTCTCATAGAGCAAAACTAATTTTTTTGGTTTTTGTGACGTCATAAGAGTAAAAAAATTTATTTCCCAATATCTTGGCCAAATAATGACCGATTTGAAAGAACTTTTTTTTGAAACTAACTAATTTTAGGTCGTACTTTTCAATTTTAATATTATTAATTCGCTTATTTAAACCTATATATGAAATATCATGAACAGAGTCTTCGTATCTGGTAACATATTATAGCCATGTTTAATTTAACCAAAAATTTGAAAACAACGACCCAAATTTAGTAGGATTCGATACTTTGTTTGCCACAATTGGATAAATATTGAGTCTTATAGTGCAAAATTAGTTTTTTTTGGTTTTTGTGACGTCACAAGAATAAAAAATTAATTTTGCCCATATCTTGGCTAAATATTGACCGATTTGAATGAACTTTTTTTTGAAACTAACTAATTTTAGGTCGTACTTTTCAATTTTAATATTATTAATTCGCTTATTTAAACCTATATATGAAATATCATGAACAGAGTCTTCGTATCTGGTAACATATTATAGCCATGTTTAATTTAACCAAAAATTTGAAAACAACGACCCAAATTTAGTAGGATTCGATACTTTGTTCGCCACAATTGGATAAATATTGAGCCTTATAGTGCAAAATTCGTTTTTTTTTGGTTTTTGTGACGTCACAAGAATAAAAAAATAAATTTTGCCCATATCTTGGTTAAATAATGACCGATTTAAAAGAACTTTTTTTTGAAACTAACTAATTTTAGGTCGTACTTTTCAATTTTAATATTATTAATTCGCATATTTAAACCTATATATGAAATATCATGAACAGAGTCTACGTATCTGGTAACATATTATAGCCATGTTTAATTTGACCAAAAATTTGAAAACAACGACCGTAATTTAGTAGGATTCGATACTTTGTTTGCCACAATTGGATAAATATTGAGTCTTATAGTGCAAAATTAGTTTTTTTGGTTTTTGTGACGTCACAAGAATAAAAAATTAATTTTGTCCATATCTTGGCTAAATATTGACCGATTTGAATGAACTTTTTTTTGAAACTAACTAATTTTAGGTCGTACTTTTCAATTTTAATATTATTAATTCGCTTATTTAAACCTATATATGAAATATCATGAACAGAGTCTTCGTATCTGGTAACATATTATAGCCATGTTTAATTTAACCAAAAATTTGAAAACAACGACCCAAATTTAGTAGGATTCGATACCTTGTTCGCCAAAATTGAATAAATATTGAGTCTCATAGAGCAAAACTAATTTTTCTTGGTTTTTGTGACGTCATAAGAGTAAAAAAATTTATTTCCCAATATCTTGGCCAAATAATGACCGATTTGAAAGAACTTTTTTTTGAAACTAACTAATTTTAGGTCGTACTTTTCAATTTTAATATTATTAATTCGCTTATTTAAACCTATATATGAAATATCATGAACAGAGTCTTCGTATCTGGTAACATATTATAGCCATGTTTAATTTAACCAAAAATTTGAAAACAACGACCCAAATTTAGTAGGATTCGATACTTTGTTCGCCACAATTGGATAAATAT
Source organism: Chrysopa pallens (assembly GCA_020423425.1). Taxonomy (NCBI): domain Eukaryota; kingdom Metazoa; phylum Arthropoda; class Insecta; order Neuroptera; family Chrysopidae; genus Chrysopa; species Chrysopa pallens. The sequence continues at coordinate 47,563,699 of CM035593.1, read as the reverse complement.
TGAGCCTTATAGTGCAAAATTAGTTTTTTTTGGTTTTTGTGACGTCACAAGAATAAAAAAATTAATTTTACCAATATCTTGGCTAAATATTGACCGATTTGAATGAACTTTTTTTTGAAACTAACTAATTTTAGGTCGTACTTTTCAATTTTAATATTATTAATTCGCTTATTTAAACCTATATATGAAATATCATGAACAGAGTCCTCGTATCTGGTAACATATTATAGCCATGTTTAATTTAACCAAAAATTTGAAAACAACGACCGAAATTTAGTAGGATTCGATACTTTGTTTGCCACAATTGGATAAATATTGAGCCTTATAGTGCAAAATTAGTTTTTTTTGGTTTTTGTGACGTCACAAGAATAAAAAAATTAATTTTGCCCATATCTTGGCTAAATATTGACCGATTTGAATGAACTTTTTTTTGAAACTAACTAATTTTAGGTCGTTCTTTTCAATTTTAATATTATTAATTCGCTTTTTTAAACCTATATATGAAATATCATGAACAGAGTCTTCGTATCTGGTAACATATTATAGCCATGTTTAATTTAACCAAAAATTTGAAAACAACGACCGAAATTTAGTAGGATTCGATACTTTGTTTGCCACAATTGGATAAATATTGAGCCTTATAGTGCAAAATTAGATTTTTGGTTTTTGTGACGTCACAAGAATAAAAAATTTATTTCCCAATATCTTGGCCAAATAATGACCGATTTGAAAGAACTTTTTTTTGAAACTAACTAATTTTAGGTCGTACTTTTCAATTTTAATATTATTAATTCGCTTATTTAAACCTATATATGAAATATCATGAACAGAGTCTACGTATCTGGTAACATATTATAGCCATGTTTAATTTAACCAAAAATTTGAAAACAACGACCGAAATTTAGTAGGATTCGATACTTTGTTTGCCACAATTGGATAAATATTGAGCCTTATAGTGCAAAATTAGTTTTTTTTTGGTTTTTGTGACGTCACAAGAATAAAAAAATTAATTTTACCAATATCTTGGCTAAATATTGACCGATTTGAATGAACTTTTTTTTGAAACTAACTAATTTTAGGTCGTACTTTTCAATTTTAATATTATTAATTCGCTTATTTAAACCTAAATATGAAATATCATGAACAGAGTGTTCGTATCTGGTAACATATTATAGCCATGTATAATTGAACCAAAAATTTGAAAACAACGACCGAAATTTAGTAGGATTCGATACTTTGTTTCCCACAATTGGATAAATATTGAGCCTTATAGTGCAAAATTAGTTTTTTTTGGTTTTTGTGACGTCACAAGAATAAAAAAATTAATTTTACCAATATCTTGACTAAATATTTACCGATTTGAATGAACTTTTTTTTGAAACTGACTAATTTTAGGTCGTACTTTTCAATTTTAATATTATTAATTCGCTTTTTTAAACCTATATATGAAATATCATGAACAGAGTCCTCGTATCTGGTAACATATAATAACCATGTTTAATTTAACCAAAAATTTGAAAACAACGACCGAAATTGAGTAGGATTCGATACTTTGTTTGCCACAATTGGATAAATATTGAGCCTTATAGTGCAAAATTAGTTTTTTTTGTTTTTTGTGACGTCACAAGAATAAAAAATTAATTTTACCAATATCTTGGCTAAATATTGACCGATTTGAATGAACTTTTTTTTGAAACTAACTAATTTTAGGTCGTACTTTTCAATTTTAATATTATTAATTCGCTTATTTAAACCTATATATGAAATATCATGAACAGAGTCTACGTATCTGGTAACATATTATAGCCATGTTTAATTTAACCAAAAATTTGAAAACAACGACCGAAATTTAGTAGGATTCGATACTTTGTTTGCCACAATTGGATAAATATTGAGCCTTATAGTGCAAAATTAGTTTTTTTTGGTTTTTGTGACGTCACAAGAATAAAAAATTAATTTTGCCCATATCTTGGCTAAATATTGACCGATTTGAATGAACTTTTTTTTGAAACTAACTAATTTTAGGTCGTACTTTTCAATTTTAATATTATTAATTCGCTTATTTAAACCTATATATGAAATATCATGAACAGAGTCTTCGTATCTGGTAACATATTTTAGCCATGTTTAATTGAACCAAAAATTTGAAAACAACGACCCAAATTTAGTAGGATTCGATACTTTGTTCGCCAAAATTGAATAAATATTGAGTCTCATAGAGCAAAACTAATTTTTTTTGGTTTTTGTGACGTCATAAGAGTAAAAAAATTTATTTCCCACTATCTTGGCCAAATATTGACCGATTTGAAATAACTTTTGTTTGAAACTAACTAATTTTAGGTCTTACTTTTCAATTTTAATATTATTAATTCGCTTATTTAAACCTATATATGAAATATCATGAACAGAGTCTACGTATCTGGTAACATATTATAGCCATGTTTAATTTAACCAAAAATTTGAAAACAACGACCCAAATTTAGTAGGATTCGATACTTTGTTTGCCACAATTGGATAAATATTGAGCCTTAAAGTTCAAAATTATTTTTTTTGGTTTTTGTGACGTCACAAGAATAAAAAAATTAATTTTCCCAATATCTTGGCCAAATGTTAACCGATTTGAATGAAGTTTTTTTAAAACCAATTTTACGTCGTTCTTTTCAATTTTAATACTATTAATTTGCTTTTTTTAACCATCATAAGAATTATCATAACCAGGGTCTTCGTATCGGGTAACATATTTTAGTTCGTACTTAATTATAATAAGTACAATATTAATTTTAAATTTGAAAACTGGGACCCAAATTTAGAAGGATTATATACTTTGTTCGCCAAAATTGGATTAATATTGAACCTTTTATAGCAAAACTATTTTTTTTTTGGTGTTTGTGTATTCGGAATAATAAAATATATCCTCCTTGTTATTAGTCCACCTTGGGTTCGTTTTGATTATAAACTTTATATAAACTTTCAATAAAATCGAAAATTGATCGGCCTGAAATCGCCATGGAAAAAGCAACACTACCTCCCGGATTATCCAAGAAGGCTCTATTATACTTTTTAAACTTGTATTACAATGCAAATACAAAATGCCAATAAATTTTAAAATGTCAATTCTACTTTTTGGAAAATATTTTATAAAAAAAAAAAATATGAATGTAATTAATAATAGGCAGTATTGGAACACATATGAGAATTGTTGTAGTTGCAAGTATCGCTAGTAATGACATAAAATCTTCTAAAACTCATTACAATTTAAAGCTATTAAAAATATTCGTTCTTTGTTGTTTTCTTTTATTTTTTCAATTTTCAATTTTTCTATTTAAACGATAAAAACAACACTTTTCTCATATATGCTTTTAAATAATTTCAAAATTTGTAGGAATTAATCGACAGTTAAATTGGGGTAAAATATGTATTTTGAGAATGAAAATAGCGAAGATTGAATAATTTTATTCTTTGTGCATAGTACGTAAATATCTTTTTACGTATAATATCTATATAAATAGATAATATATTTTTGCTATCATATGTAATGTTTCTCATTTCATATACCTATCTATTATATACTTAGTAAATTTACATATTTTACGTACTGATTGCATGCGATTGTGTATAATGTAAGATTGTATACATCTATAATTATACAGCATGTTTGAAAAATTATTATGAAATGTATAAAACTTTAATAGAGTAGTCGACTTATATTTTGCATTTGATTTTTTAATTTTTTAGGGCTCAAATTTTATCATTCTTTTGCAAAACGCATACATGACTCCAGAGACACTAAAAATTACCTAGTATTGCATTCTACCCCACGAACTTCACAATAAATAGAACAGAAAGCGGCTGGACTGATTTTGCTGAGAAGTCATTAAGTTTTAAGATACGTAAATACGCGTAGAGTAGTCACACGTCGATATTATTATTTGCTCTTGAGATAATCGAGATGACATAGAAATCTCTAAAAACGTTTGATTTGGGTTGTAGTGGCTATGAAAAGTAAAGATATGTCAAAAATCGGGATTTATAAAATCGACCCTATTAAAAAAATATCCTTTCTTTGCTATATTTGGCTATAATTTAAAATATTGGACCCAGAACGTCCAAAAGTTTTCTCATATACATGTATGCACTTCACGTACATTTAATATATATGTAAATTCTATTATGTATGCATCGATTAAAAATTCTTGAGGGTTTGACTCCGATATTTTTAATAATAGTCTAATTTTCATTGCCCTTGAACCTTTGTTATGTAAAATTTTAAGCTTTACAATTTTTATTTCAAACTTTTTTAGTACTCTTTTGATCCATCTTAATTCTCAACCCATTGAAATAAATAAAAATTTGCTTGGTTGATTATTGCCAGAACATTGAAAATAATTATAACCTTACAGAAAAACCATACCTGCGGGTATGGAGATTATCAAGCATTCATTGGATTAGAACTTCTTGTATGGATTTATAAGACAGTGTTTTTATAAATTAGGATTTTTCAAAATTTAAATTACACCCCTGTACATAATATCATAGTTATAGGTAGATATAGTATATGTATGTATGTATCTATGTCTCTATATTTACAACTCAGTATATGAGCTACACTCAGAATACACTCACTATGTATGCTCCGGGTATTTGGTAAAGACGAAAGAGCTATATTACAAATATACATACATTTATGGTATAATATTGTGTGTATATCTATCTATATGCTTGTTATGTAGTAAAATGAGCTTGTGTGTTATTTTATTCGATTGTGGCGCTTGCGTATATTAAATGATGAGAAGACAGTTGCGCAATAGAACCAATCTCTAGGAGTGGCAGTGAGCAGGAGCTACGAGCTGTTTGTCCCGTGGCACCCTAGTCAGTCTAGCGAGCGGCAAGGCCCGACATGGCTACGTTTTGTGGTGACCGGCACGTGTAGTGAGCCTCCGGCGGTCATGGCCGAGCCCCCCCGAGGGGCGGCGCCCTATCTCCTGCTTACCCTGGTGGTAATTTTTTGCACCAGGTTTCCCGTCTATGATGCCGCGTAAGTAGTTAATTTTTTTGTTAAAATTAACCATATTTTTACACATAATTTGTTTTTTGAGCTTTAAAATGAAGTGAATTTTTATGTATATAACCATAGGAGCTACGACTGAATGGAATGGATATCTTGTTTGTGTCTATAGTGAAGTATATGGGCACATTGAGCTATGTGAATGAAAATATGCTTATAAAAAATAAAAAATTAATGAAATCGGGTTTTTAATGCAAGAAATACAAGTGTTTATAGTGGATTTATAACCATCAAATTTGGCCAAACGTAAAGTATAGCTCATATATAGTGTATTTCAAGAGCTATACACAAATATGTAAATGCAATATAATAAAAAAAAAAAAAAATGTAGTGATTAAATTTATACATGAATCCCAGATTTTTGGATGAAAGTGAAACAATCGCGTGACGCAATAAATAACATTAATATTAGCACACATCACACACTACTACTTCATTGCAGCGTTTGAGCCCTATAGCAATGATAATTATTAGTGAATGATTCTTTTTATTTTTTTTTTTATTTTCATTTATAACAGAGAAAACTGTTTTATTGTTCTTTGTAAAAAGCACAACTATTTATTTTTGTAAATAAAATCTGAAAATATCGATTTCTACCATTATCTCATTAATAAAACAATATCAATTGTAAATTACAATGACTTTCATAGAGAATAAAACACTCACTTTTTTTGTGTGGTTTAAATGCATTCGTATTTGTTTGTCTTCTTTTATATTTTTAAATATAAAATTATAATAGAAATATTATCTTTTTGTATAGCAATTGAACAAACAAGGATAGCGTATCTATTATTATACAATGTTATATTTAGGAAATCAATTAGTAGATATTTGAAACTCATGCCCTTTGACATTTTCGCGTAATTATTCAAAAATTATTTGAATATTTTTTTCAATGCTTTAAACATTTAGCGCCAGATCATTTTTAAAACAATCAAGATGTGATTTTGAATTAATTAATAAATCAAAACATTTTTATGGAGACTGTTTTCATCTGAAATAGTCAATTTTTTTATTAAAATTAAAAATGTGTGTTGATCAACTGTTGTAGAAAATAATAAACAAAGAATTCCTGCAATTAGATTTAAATTATTTAAATTTCTTTTCATTTGAAAAAGTGTATTAAATCATTCTGTTTTTTGAAGTATAATACAATCTTCGAAAATAGATTCCATTCTTTTTTATAAGGCTATTCAAATATCTAAAATTCTGAGCATTTTCTTGAGCACATTTTATGAGCAAAATACCCCATTACTGTGATAAATGTCATAAAATGGTAGAAGAGAAGAAAAGTTTAATTTGGTATATTTATGGAATGCATTTTGGAGATGTTAGGTATTCAACCGTGGCAATCAAATGTTAAATTTAAGAAAATTGTCTATTTTCGGGTTGTATTTATGTATTTGTGGTTAATGAGATTTGGCTACTAAACTAAAGTACGAAAGAAACTTTTTATACCTTGTACAGCTTACATCTGAAATGTTATAAGAATTATTGAAAAGTAACGAAATCACTTCGATTTGTAGCATAAATCAATGCACTTAAAAATATGTAGTATTACTATTATATTGATTCAGAAATTTGATCAAATTGCTATTGCTTTAATTAAATTGAAAAAATGAGGCGAATATATATATGTGTGTGTGTGTGTATATGTATATGTTGATCGTTTGATTTTCCAGAGAATGCTCACTAAAAGTAAATAATAAAATATTTGGAATAAACCCATTTTCATCAACAACGCCCTTGTATTTTACTTCTTATAAGCTTTAACCATAGTAAAAAAAAACGCGATTGTATATTATCTTTAATTGTGATTTTATAAATAACGCCTAAAAAGCAGGTTCCAGAATTTCGAATGTCAAACGGACGAAGATATTCTATGTTTCCATAATTAACAGTATTAATTTTCAAGAAAAACTATGGCATTGTCTTATTCCATATTATAAATTTGTAAATAAAACAAGAGGGATTGTTAATTTTCAGAACTGTGAATGTTAAACGAACTAAGACGCTTTAATTTAACACTATTAGTTTGCAAGTGAATGTATATATGCATAGATATATATTATAAAAATTTGCATGTGAGGCGAAAACCTTAACTTAAAAAAAATAATATCCCAGTTGAATTGGAAATGATTAATTAATTACGTTGGAAACACCAACCATTTAAATTGTTTTTCTCAAGGGATTACGTTTTGTTTTTGATTATAATTATAATTTTCATCGAGTGAATTTTAATTTATTATGTACAACCTCAATATACTTACTTTATTTTTGTTCATTTTATTATTGAGTATTAAATTCTGCCCTAAAAACGCAATGTGCAGTCAACAATATATTTTATTTTGTACATGAAGGAAAAGCCAATTAAGTTATAACATGGAATAATATGTAATATATTATTATCAGCCTACCACATATATTACATTTAATACAGCTCAATTAAATTCAACGATCAATGTTCAAATTATTCTTTAATCCATAATATAGAAAAATAGATGGTAAATTAGGGTAGCGGACTGATTCTAGGGTACCGGAAATTTGCTATATTTCACATCACTCAATACCATAACAGTGAAAATTAAATTAAAATTGTTTCAAAAACAAAGGAGTTATAAGCTATCAAAGATTATTTCCTATCTCTTTTTTTTGAAAACGATGTTTAACATGTAGTTCATGGAGATAGTAATTCAAGTGACGTCATTCAGATCTATGTTTAGGAGTTAGGAAATTTCAATTTAAAAAAATTTTAGCTTATTATAAAAACAAATTTAGTCTATTAAAATTTTCGTTCATTTGTTAGTATTGCAGTGTTTATTTAGGTTAGAAACGTGCATATACAAAATGGGTAACTCTAAATATACATTTTATGAGTGATTTGCAGTTTTATTCTGCTTATATTTTTAACACACAAGACCTTTGTTATATATTATAAAAAAACATTATTAAAATATGTTTAATTCTTTTATATTCGATTTGATTATTTAAAAAAAATATTTGATAAACAATAGTTTTTGTTTTATCTTTGATTTCTACAATCTACCGCCAGCAAAGTGGTATTTAAGACTATCCATTGCTTTTATATTTTATTTATATGCTTTTTTGTTGTTATTTTATTTATTCTGGATGGCGGTAATCCATCCAGGTACAAGCTGGGACTGATGTTGCTCAACTTTGGTGACCGGTTGAGAAAAATAATTTAGTTACAAAATTTAAGAAAGCTAAAACTAAAAATAATATGGTTTTTTGGAAAAAAAGAGACAATGAAATAATATTCTTCTAATTGTTAATATTTTTTTATAAAAAAGCCAGTTGAACCGTGCGAATATTTTAAAATTTCTTCATCATTTATCATTAGTTCACACTCTGGGTGCTCTCATCTAATTTTTACGTAAAAAAGTGCGTGTTGAATGTGCATTTCAATAACATTTCACATTGTAATAACTATAATGAGTTATGCACACTTTATTCAAAAGTAAAAATTTCATTTAATGATTTTCGTAAAAATGTTATGCAATTCTTTATGTTATACCCCAAATTTTTAATTTATTTGGGTTGTTAGTTGTTGAAAATAGTAGTGAGAAGGCAATTAAAATTTTTTAGACGTTTTTAATTGATTTATTTTTTAAGCATCCCATTGTGATAATTATATTTATCTCTTTGGATACAATTAACATAATTAAGTATTTTAAATATACAATATCGCCATATTCAACTTTACTTGTGACATCAATTATCTAATTTAAACTAATATTTCAGAATTATTAATTATGGGTTTTAATTTCAATTTCAATAATATCTTTTCTTTTTCAAAAAAAATATTTTCCCTTGATTAATGCGTATTATAAATGGGGTCATACATTTAACATTCGATTATTTATTCGAGCAGCGTGAATAGACTGTTTAGGTTGCAATTTATAAAAACTGTATTCTATTGAACAAACGAAAGTAAACAATTTACAACTTTTGAGCATGAATTGGAATATTTCATAATCTCTTAAATTATATTAATTATGGTTCAACTGGGATGAAATCACAGGTACAAGCCAGTATTCCGACAAAAAATTTAAAACCAAGATTGAATTCATATATTTCTTGTTTTTATATAACTTAACAGACATGTTTCAAATTCTAAATAATGCGGTTGGTTTGTTAACATATTGAATATGTTACGAAATAATAATATTTTATTCCCAATGGGCTAATAAATAATAATAAAAAAAATACATATAGTTTTCCTAAATAAAACAAACATATGTACCACGAAAACAACGGCATGACTCTGCTGTTATAATAATGTCATGCACCAACCAAAAGTTATTGTACATACATACATACTATTATACATAAATAAATATAGCACGTGCATTTTAATATGGGAAATATATTGACGTAACGTGAAATTTAGCTGATACTACTTATACTTTAAAAATATTAAAACAAGCAATTCTGTAAAAATGATATAAATATTACGTATACAAAGTTGAGAGGATGGATATCTAACTGAATCCAAAAAATTGATCTTAGACAAATTAAATTGTATTAAAAAAAAAAGTAGTATAAAAACATAGTAAAGTGTGATTAGTTACAATGGAGCAAACATACTTAGATTGAAGCACACAGGTAAACGAAATGCAAAATTGTGTAGTTTTACCACTAGTAGTTAATTGAAGCGCAGACCTCACTCATGATTGGACGTCCTCCTTATTCATACCACTTTATAGTAATTGATTTATATGTCCAATATATTCTTAGATAATTAATTATTTAATTAAAAAAAAATTCTTTTTACGATTTGGCTCAAAAAAATATAGTAAATATGCCGAATGTAATAAACCAGCTAAGTAACTTTCATAAAAATAGGAACGTGAGTTCGAAAGTTACAGCCGAACAAACTTAGATAGATAGATACAGACAAACGAAATGGAAAATTGTCTAGTTGTATCACTTCTAGTTGAATTAGACAATAGTTCTCTGAAATAATGTTAGCTTTTCTATAAAATACTCAATTAGATTTGACGCTAGAATAAAATAATAATATGCAGAATTTATTTACATCCGCATTCATTTCTAATCATATTAAGGAAACTTTACTCATCATTCCCAAAATAATTTTAGACAAATAACAAAAGAACTACGCGTATCCATCATTCAAACTGTTATGATCTGGAGTTAATATTGAAATCCTATAGAAAAGGATACCTTTATTTTATTTTCTATTTTTCTTTCCACAACTCGGACTATTAAGAAAGCTTTTCTAATAATATTACCTATTCTCTCGACTTGTTTTCTTGATAAATTTTAATATGTTTTTATGTAATTATATAAATTTTTATGTTTATAAATAAAATAAAATAAATTTCCAAATCCAGCGTTTAAACCGTTTACAACCACAATAAACTTATTAGGATTATTATAAAAATTTAAAAATAAAAAGAGTCAAATCATTCCAGATGTTAATAAGGTTCTTGGAAATACTGAAAGAGTGTTTCTTTTCATATATACAGGTAGAAAATGTAAAACTATTTGATTCCAGGAAGTTTAGGTTGTAGATTGTAACAGCATTAATATTTTTATTTCAATAGATATGGAATGCCCGTTTATAGTTGTAGGTTTTTTTTTTAAAACAAATACATGATATTGTTTCTTCATTTGATATAATATTAACAGAAATTTAATGTTATCTAAGATGGAGCTGTTGCATTATAGATCCAAGATCAAGTGGCTATATGTTTGTAGCTTGTGTAATTGTACATTTTGTCCCGCGTATTTTAATCAGCACGGTATTTTAATCAGCAGCAATTTGTTTCAAACGAACATGATCTTAGCAAGTCAGCATATTCATAAACATATAACTCCGATTTTAATTTTCTAAAATCCCACTCAATTGGAAATTTGAGTTTAAAATATTGGTTTGCCTATGTTATAATAGTTTCTATATCTAGATAAATGAGCTATTGACAACAACCCACACTTCTGCCTCCCATTTTAGCATATAATACAGGTTAACGATATATGATAATATAACTTATATTATTGAATATTATTATCATGTATATTATTAAGACAAAAAATAACCTAAACAAAATTTTCCAAATCATCAAAACGGAAAACAGTAATAAAGTACAATATAAGTCAATAACTAAAACATGGAAGGAACGATTTGACTATATACAAAATTTTTTATTGAATTTTTTAAATTTTGTGCTACAAACGAGGTACCAACGTAAGCCAAAGTAATCACCTTTTATGAAAATAATTTTTTTTTATGAAATTGGTAAAACTATTTTTGCCTTTTAAATATACGAAAAAAATATGATATATTTAAAGAAACCAGAAGAATATTAAATATCTAGTATCAAAAGTTAACTCTTTAAAAGAGATCGCATGAAAATCTGCTTCGTCGCGTTACATAACTTTCTTTTACAATTATATACTGGGTATATACCGTATTATATGTGAAGCTAAATATGATTAGCTTCATTTTTCTCCTTTATTTGCATTTTCTAAATGTTTCATAAAAAAATTGCAGAGCTAAACTTATATAAACATATTAAGTTTGATGAAAATCGTGGTAGCCATTTCGCAGCACAACCATGAGTTAATATGAAAACAGAATTTCAAGTTTGCTTACTCTATTATAAATCGTTTGATACAATATCGCCGTTACTGTTACTTAAATAATTACAAATAAGAATTTAAAAGAAAAAATATATAAATTGGCTAGTTATCAGATAGATTTTGTACCGTGATTAAAATTTGGCTACAGCTGGCATTGAATAATTTTTTACTTATATCATTTCTTGTTAGTTGGATTGTAGCTCACAGCTCATAGCTTGCATAAAATATTTATTTAAAAAAAATCACTTGTTTTAACTTAAATAGTAACTCATGGTAGTAACGCAAGCCAAAAGTTACTGGATAAAATTAATTAAATAGAATTGTTAAATAATAGCTAATATTGAGCTCATAAGATTTAATACTTGAAGATGATTTTCTACAATTATTGCATTTTGTCTCCGTTAGCGCAAACCTGGAATAAAATAATTTTTTACAAATATCTTTTTTCTACAAATGTCTTTTTAGTCTATTGATATTTAATACATGGAAAATATTTTTTAACTTTTAAATTGTATCTGACTTTCACAGCGGGGATAAAATAATTTTTTGCAGATATCAGTTTTTGAAATACTTGTGACCTCGATGCAGCTTACTATTTATTAATTACAGATGAGGTGTAAAATTAAAATACTCCCTGCATTCTTTTTATTTTTATATAAACAGAGAATATTTTTTAATCATGATTGAATCAAATTTTTAGTTAGTGATTATCTAATATTTTTTAGTCCAAAAATTATGCCCAACAACTAGCTAAAATGGCATTACATAGTGAAGTAATGACTAGTCACTGGCCAATGGTGAGTTATAACCTCAATTTATTTGCTTCATAAATCATAAAATCGAATTATTTCATGTAGCTTTGTATTTATATATCTTTTTAACCATTTTTTACATTTGTTTCAAGTTTTGTGTACTGGGTAAATCATATAGTAGGAAGATTTGCGTAAGATAGAAAATTGAAGTGGGGAAAAGGAGAAAATGTAAACGTACTATCTTGTATTCACTAGTAAATACATGCCAATTACAAATAACATAACATTTTATGGTAAGTTGATTACTTTTGCGCCGCATTGTGAGAGAAACTATTGGATATGTATATATGTAAGACAATGTTTGTGTTGGTATTAAAAAATAGAATGGTTTATTAACCGTAAAAGAATATTACATTATATTATCCTAAAATTTTATTTTTGAAAATTATTGTTACATCGTATTTTTCTTTTTATGTATTTTAAACTCAAATACATTCTATATTTATTCGTTATTATTCGTGTTTTATTTGAAACTTTGTGCAATAAACAAATATAACGGTTTCTTTATTTTTGTCTTGAACAAGCTCGTACCGGCATTTGAGTACCAAATATTGATTATTGAATCCTATATACGAAAAAACCAATAATAGTAAAGTGGGGATGTGTAGTCTGTCATATATTTTACTACAATTTATGATGTGAAAAGAATCCTTCGATCAGATTGCCAAATTTCGATATATTATATTTCAATATAAGATGAATCGACTTTGATTTACATTTGTATCGCAAGCAAGTATTGAAGATAGTAACAAAATTTTGGTATAGGTGTTCATAGAATCATCCTATTAATTCTTTTCTTCCTGTCTATCTACCATTAAGTTAAAAACAAAATTTTGGTGGCGTATTTTAAACCTTGAAAGTTTGTGAGGAATATCGGCCCATTAGGTCCATTGCATCCATGACCCAACTTTTAAATCGTTAAAGATAGAGGAAAAATTCAATTCAAATTAGATTTACCACAATTTCAGCTCAAATTTAGTTGATAAACATATATATCATTTTAATACAAGCTATTAATTGATTGATTGATTTGGAATGAACTAATTTAAACTGTAAAGAAGATTCGTTTAAAGATTACAATCTAGTAACAGGATGAAATCAATATTTGAAATTAAATAAATATCATTAACGTTCGAAGTTAGATATAGATATTATCGAATACAAATCAATTACATACATGTCAATACTAATTGATTTTATCCATTGGATGTGTAATGCAATTTGTGTATGTGTGTAAGATAAAACGCGTTATCTAATTAAACTAATGAAAATGGATAGAAAAGTAAACAGATAATTTGAAACGAAATACGTTTTTATTCGTATATCCTTTCTTTTCTTGGTTTATAATAATAATTTATGTACCGTTATAGTTTTTATCTAAAATTTTCTTTAATATTTGCTATAAAGAAATTAAATCTAATTAAAATCAATAACATTAGTGTACCTGCTGCATGCTCTGCAGCATTAATTGTTGATAATAATTTAATAGTTTAGATTTGAATCATAAATTCTAAACAACTGTGACATTTTCCAAACAGATCTGATACTAATAATCATTCAAATCAAATAAAAAATGTGATGAGTAACACTTTCTCATCACCTTAGTTCTTTAAACAATTTCAAACTCATCTAATTTGACTATTTAATAGCTCAAATCATTGGTATTGAGTCACTGAGTGTTCTTAGATCAAATCATATAATATGCATTTCTTATGAATCGTTTCTTTTTCCAAGTGTTGTGATTAATTAATATCCAAATATCTCCAGTTCTAATGAAGATAGAGGGTTATTTTTGGTCTAAGCACATTAAGTGACTCAAGAACCTTTTATCATTAAGCTTTTAAACACTCAAATTGGATGAGGAGGAAGAGAGCAAGGCGCTAAAAATCAACTCCTTATGGGATTTTGTAATTCTATTTTTAAAATTATAATTCTATTTTTTTTTTAAGAAAACATATTTGGGATAAAAATTTGTTTAGATATAGGGATCAGAGATTTCGGCTAACAACCATTTTTTTTCTAAGCAATCTAGAAAATTAGTCTCTCGGTTGGCAGAACCTCCAGACATTTATAAATTCTATATACATAAAAAATATTTAAATTTTTCGTTTATTAAAACTTAAAAAAAATAAAAATAAAAACATATTTATTGATAAATAAATGAGAATGAAGATATTAAATACACTCTTAAAAATAACTGCTTTTAAAAAAGACAAAACCACTTAAGAAATAAATTTACCGGAAAATTGGTAATTTACAGTAATCGTTGTCATATATATATGTATATGATAAACATGTAAAATAAAATACAAATATAAGGTATATTTAAAAAATAAAAATAAAATAAAGAGAATAAAATTATGCGTACGCATTTATAAGTTTCAATACATTGGATATAGTTTATTTAAGTTTTTTTTGTTCATTTGTGTAAATATTTGTCCTTATTCGCTGATATTTGCAGTTTCAAATGCTGCAGCTTTATAAATTTAGAAAAGCTTAAATGTGATTTAATTATAATAGAGGTCGCTTTCATTTTACATTTCTTGTAAATTTAATTTCAAATAACTTTCTATTTTTTACAGATATTACCACTTATTTTCAATGAAAGCATAACCATCAAATTTAATTTTACAAAAAAAAAAAAAAAAAATGCATTTTTAATTTTCTAAATTGTAAATCAAATACCTAATCAAATAATTATGTCCGTGCCAATTATACTCTTTCATAATTTCAATCTGTTTGTTTGAGAAACTAGTTATATTAACATAGTTATACATATAATTTTACAAAAATTATTTCAAAAAAGGTGTAAAAATGTATACTTTTATTTAATACTTGTATAAAATATTCCCATGCGACCAATCATGTTCTTAGCATAAAAATGATTCGCTGAATTCAAAAGGTAACGACCCAAAGAAAATATTTAATTTAACAATGTTTTTTAATTTGAGGTCCAATTTTTTTGAAGTCGGTTGGTTCTAGACAAATTTTTTCGTTGGCGAAATAATTTGATTAAAAAATCTGTTTCGAACTCTTAAAATATCAATTTTTTTGATGTCAGTTGATACTATTTTTCGGAAAACACGGAAAAAATTTTAATATTGCTTTTTATTAAGTTAATTTATATACTGAGGCAAATTTTTGCTACAATTCTCAAATATTTTAAGGATTCGAAAACATTTTATATTATTTGGTAACAAGTTCTTAAACAATAATACTAACAGACCCAGTTCCGCTTTGGTGTGACATTTTTCACTTTGAAAAGCATATTTTTCATTTCATTAGACTATTTTACAACGCATGTCTCTATCATATGAAATTGCTATTTATTTAATTATTTTTTTCCCTTGTAAAATTTGCATCAGAGAAAGTATTTCCCTATGTCCAGTTGGTCCAAAAAAGAAAAACTATTAGTTAAGAACTATAATATCTTTTAAATTGGAGCAAATTTCTCACAGTGTGGAAATTTCATTAAAATTGGTATTTGCAGAGTTCCTCATGATCCGCCATCTTGACTCGGGATTTCTATATATTAAGATTAACAATTAAAACGGCATACAATAAAACTTTATGCGTATATTTATATTGTATTTAAAAAGATATGATAGTAATGAATTGTTTTCTGTAATTATTGTGACAGTTAAGATTATTTGATAAGATAACAAACAAACAAAATTGAACATAACATGGCTACATGTTTGTCATTTTATTTATAAATACTTTCTTTCTTATATTACTCGTATACTGGTTATTTCAATACTTCTATGTTATTATAATGTTTAAATAAATTTTGTTTGAATGTTAAGAAGTTCTTTTTACATATAACAAAACTCTTTTTGTTATAAAGATTATCAAATTTAAATTTATTTTAAACAAGGTTTTAACCTCAACTTCGTTCGTATTGATTAAATACTTTAAAACGTTCTCGTCTACGTAGATAATTTACCATACGGTCGTAAAATTTTAGAGTTCTTAGAATTTTTCTGGTGGGCTTGGACGAAGTTTTGATGGGAGTATTTTATGAGACGTCTTTTACATACATTTATGAGTAATACACTCTAGTATAGCTCGAACCATCTTTTTTATTTTTTGTTTTTCTATATATATTTCTATGCGTATTTCTAATCGATATTGCAAAACACATAAATTGAAAGATAATTTTAATACCTATAACTTTTTAATTTCCTTTTTTACTATAACTTTCAGATTTAAAAATGAAGACATAGATTTTGAGGCCTTAGAAGTATAATTCAAGTTTTTGGATACATAGTCTGTCTTCTAAATCGTAAAGAAAAGTTTAAATATAAAAAACCATTGTCTCTTAAAATCGGATCGCATTATGTGTCTCGAATTAAGTTTTGCAGCTGTCAAAATATTATTCTGATAGCTTTTTTGAGAAATGAAGATTCTTTTTGGCATACTTATCACAGCCCCAAACTATAATGCCATCACTCATTTACATTATGTTACATAGACTAGAAAAATTTTAGGTGATAAGTTCACTGCTAGCTATATGATATGAAATGATATACTTCCTATTTCATCTCCACGAAGCACCTTCTAGAATGAGTTACATAGAAAAATAAAAAAAGGTAGTCAAGTAGTTGAAATGATGAGAAAAGAGAAGTAATGGTACTATATATATATACATTGAGTTGGAGCCTGATGTGATTAACCGACAGTGTTGCCATTCGAATGACATCGGATGTCTATTTTTAGAAGGCTATTAATAAAATCCTGGATACGGTTGTGATGTCACTAGGGGAATACCACTGATAAAATACATATATTGTTTGTATAAACAATACATATAGATAAAATACATAGGTGAACACATACGTGTGTACAAACTGTGTATTTTGTTAATGTTCAGTAATTTGAAAATTAAAGGTTGAAAAAAAATAATTGATATAAATTACTCCAAATACTGAGTTACAGGTTAATTTGAACTCTAAGATTAGCATAAATTAAGTAGCATCAAGTAATCAAATAATATTGTATTTTTATAACTAAAATGCGGAATATTGATGCAACCTGGAATAACAATTGTTTTACTTTTATTGGTAGGTTTACTTAGATGATAGCAGTTTTGTATGTTTGTTTTTTATACTTAAGTTACATATACTTAAGTTACATATATGGGTGTATATGAGGATATATTAAATTAATCCTAAAATTTGAAACGCAAGAAAATATTGTAGGTACTAACAAAACTTTGAAATGAAATATTTATGGAATCATATAATCAGCCCATTTGCATAAGTAAGCCGAAATATTGTTGATGTTCTATATCTAAAAAGTGTATTGAATTCTTGAATGAGCAAAGTTAATTTGTTGCGTAGAGTATATTAAGAAAGGAACCGCTACCTTGTCCTTAATACCAAGATCTTTTGATCTTCTGTAGTAAAATTGGTGAAGGTATTAGTGCCTTGACTCCTTAGTATGAATATGCATAAATACTTTAAACAAATTAGTTTAATACTGGTTGTCTATGCAATCGACGGCTTTGGATTGCACCAGCTTAAAGATTAAAGAAGATGTTAAACGAAGCTCATTGCATAAATATATAGATTGATTCCTTACATACTGGCTCGGTATTTACCCTCCAGAAAAAAACTCATTTGACCAAAAAATATTTCTAACACATCAATTTTAGCATTCAAATGAAAATTACCAAAAAAAAAAACCGATTCAAAAGGATGAATTCGAATTTACAAAAGCAAGTATATTTCGGAGTTGTGTTAAATATTTTTCTCTTTAAAAATAATCTATTATATTCAGTAAAATTCATAATTTGATTTAACAATATTACTATTTTTTATTCAGAATGATGTTTTGCAAAAAGGTAAACTTAATACCACAATAAAACACATTATTTCGTCAAATAGAAGTATAAATTTCAGATGAAGATCAGAATATTTTATTATGAAATTATCATATTTAATAGGTTCTATTGAAAGAAATTGAAAGAAAAACAAAATAAAATTCTATTTACTATGAATCAAATTTTTATGACTTATGTGGTAGCCAGTAATATAACAAATAGAATATGTTTATTTATAGCTTAGAATGATCTTTTGATAATGCAATTTATTTTTATATTGTTTTCTATAAAACATTTGATTTCTAGTAAACAAAATTGCAATATCATAAAATTATTCGAAATCATTAAAAGATACGACTGGTATAAATTAAATAAGAGTTTGGATATTTAGGATAGTATTCTCAGATTCTTAAGAAAATGATGTAGGAAGGATAATTTATATTATATTAACTCAGATAAAATTATTATTTCGTTATTTTCGTCTTCAAGTAATAACAAACTGTTCGTACTTTGGTGTTTTAGAGGTAATTCTTAGTAAGTATGCCACAGTAGCCACAGTTTCAGGTATTTTTAATAAATAAACTTCTATCTCTGAATCGTTCACCACTTCTTATGAGAGAATTCAACTTAGAACAATGAGAAAAAAATAAAAATTTTGCTTAAATCCTTATTTAATTTATAAAAAATATTAAAAAAATTAATTACTTCATTTTTCATTTCAAAAATTTTGATGTGAGCTTTTCTATATAATTACCTAATTAATTCATTTGCGATTTTCCGCTATGGAATTAGCTCCAAAACAGACAAACAAAATGTGAATTTACGTTTATAAATAATCAGCGATTAGGTTCAATTTATCTGTGACCTAGCTTTTTAACCATAAAAGATAGATGAACTGTTTTCAACTAAAAGATGATTATTATATAACAAATTATTCTAATGGTATTGAAGTATTTTATGAATGCTAATGATTGAAAAAATTGATGCCCAATTCCGTGTTGGATATTTAAACAACTAAAATGGTTAGTTGGTATCATTCATCACTTGTTCTATTTCAATTCCTATTAGAACTATTTCTATACATTTACATTTATTTGCTGCTACATTTGTTAGTTGTCCATTTATTTATTTATATATAAACATGTTACGCCCTTCTTTTAACTTAAACGATTCCAAATAACAATTTGAAATTTGTCATTGTTGTGTGGAGGGCGTGATCCCAACTAAAGAAATTGGATACAAAACAAACAAATTATTTAATAAAAAAAAAATACCAAATGAGATTATGCTAGTAAAATATTGCTATTTCAATGGTTTTTCCCATCTCAAGAAAGACCAACGTGTCTTAAATAGTTTTTACTTCAAAAACACAAAAAATGGGCAAATGTATCACGTCCATTTTTACGCATGTTGAAAATATTTAAAATGCCAATTGTTTATTAGTTGGTCTTATTCAGGACGACCATTCGTTTAATCGACAGGAACTTAGAAGAACAGATAACTTAGTGAAAAATCCGCAGCCTGAGAACTTACTTAGATAGATTTCTTGATACATAAAAAATCGGAAGCGCATGGGCTGTAAGACAAAAATCTATTATTTCGCTGGATTATTGTGAAGAAAGACTCTATCTTGAATTATATATAGATACTAGCATATTAAATCCAAAGATATAGAGATTCTGCGGATTGAAATATCCAAAGAACATTCTACAATGTATTTGTTCGACTCTATCTATATATCCGCACTGATTTTCCTGCAGTAGTAATAATTCAGTCGGTTGTAGTAAAAATGCTATGTTTGCTTTTAGAAGTGTTCACTTTTTCGTCAGTCCTTATCCACAGGTTCTTTTTCGATGTGTTATTGCCTTTTTTACAACTAAATTTTTTCGAGCATTTTTTTCATTACCGAACTAGATATCGATTTATTGATTGTGCTAAAATTTTAATTAACAAAAATGTTAATTTAGTATATTGGAAGTATAAACTCTACATAATTATATCTAACATGTAGCGAATGTAATAATAGTAACAGTAACTGTAACCAGTTTCTATCTATGTGAGTAGTTACTAACAGCAGAGTCAGGTATCATCTTCTGTTCTCTATTGTCAGAGGGAATCAAATATATTTTGTTAAAATGATTGTGTATCCTTCATGCTGAATATGTTCACAATTCTACTGGATGATTCAATTTAAACCTAAATATTTCCTGAAAAGTCTTTGTATAATTTTGATGGACAGTTTGTATATTTTAGTTTAATTTAAAGATAAAATTTAATAGTCCATTAATTACATCACTAACTTCATGTTCTAAATTTTTGTAATACTTTGCAAATACATTTTTTTGGATATTTCTATATCAATTTGTTCAAATCAGCGTGAACACCATTTTCATTCAAATTTGTTGTAACTTAGTATACTATTTGGGAAACGGCGGACCTTTTAGTTTCGAATTCCTAAACCCAATTTAAGATTGTTTATTAAGGGAGTCAAAATATTTATAATAACAAAAAATGCCCTTTTTTGAAATGCTTGTTTAAGCTTTTGTAATGATTGACTCAGTACTTTACTATAAATCTATAATAAATTTAAAAAACAAATCGTTTTTCTTAAAATTTTTCAATTTATTTACGATAATTGTTCCGAAAACACTACACACAAACCTATTTCCATTTCATCAGTGTCTGATTTGAAAAAGGGACTAGATTGACGCAATGCATGCAAATTAATTAATAAATATAAGACTAATTGAAAATTTTATTTTATTTAACTGCCTGTGGGTTCAATCTGACTCATCTTGAGTGTGTACAATTAAGCAGAAATTTTCTAACGTCGTTGACTCTATGTGAATCATCCAATACATTCATATAGCATGGATGGAAGCTGGCCTATTCCCAAAAGTCATATAATGTATGTCGTGATATTTTATTTTCTGCACTATTTTTTTATATTAAAATATGATAATATTTAGAGTTGGTTGGTTGATTTTTTTTTTTTTTTAAATTGTAATTGATATGAAATACTATTGAAAATAATTAGGTCGAACATTTGGTGAGTATTAAAATTGTTTATCAGGTTAAATTTAACAAAGGTAAAAAATTGCTATCTAAATAAATTTTGTAAAAGTATTAGCGAAATTAGAAAAAATATTTAAATGATTCATCCACAAATTATATTTAAAAAAAAAGAAAGTATTATTGATTAATTTCAACACATAGTGAAAATGAAGGACTAAAACGAAAATATTTTGTGCGTGATCACATAAGCTGATTTTAAAATGTAGATTTTACATTAAATTTGAGTTAAATATAATTTGTGTTTTTAAGCCTTTTTCCTTAAAACTGTGGTCTCCACAAGTTTCCTTTGCTTTGCGGTTTTCAGGACAGATAACATATCATAAGGAAATTATGTGATATATGTTTAACTGAGGAAAATGATGCACACATTTTTGGGGAACCCTTTATTGCAATTTTAACTGCCGAAAATAGCTGAAAAATTCCTAACTGCGATTTTTGCTATCGTAAATTACGCATTTAGAAATAAAATTAGCGTCAAGTACTCTATTTGTGATATCAAATGCATTTTTTTGTGAGTAATTTAGCTAAAATGAAATCCTTTAAACTGTTTTGTGATTCTGTGAAAAATGGTTAAAATCAGAAACAATCAAAAAAATTTTTAGTGCTGGGCTTAAGTTTTGTAGTTGAGGTCTAAGAAAACCAAGACTTATTTTACGATTGGATGGCTATTTATCGAGATATCGTTTGACATTTGTTCAAATTATTATCTTTTGGATCTGATTTCAGACTATACCTCAAAAACTTCACACCCAATTGTTAAATAGATGATATTTTTGAAATCTTCAAGTCAAATTATATTTACACGTAATTTTAATAAGATCAGAGAAATTTTTTTAATATGTTTTCGTATCATTAAGCTATTTTGAGGTTGGTTGGATAGTTTATTCAAAATTATTAATAGTGCTGCTGCAAGCTAAAAAAAGAATTTAACTTTCGAAAAAAATTACATTAATTTTATGATGTCAATGACTGCGGAAAGCATTCGATTTTTTTAAGGAAAGTAATGAAGAGGCAGTTTTCTAGGGTAATTAAGGGTAAACTGAATCTACGATATTTTTATAAATAAAATAATAATGACCAATATTATACATTTTATTGTTTGGAATTCAACTGTAAAATCAATAACAATACCATAAAATATCCACTAACCAACCTTAAGTTTACAACAAATTGCTGATCTGGATTTTTTGCGACATTTATATTGTTACGTATATATATACGAAAAGAATTGTATGTGTAAATTATTCATTGTATATGTACCAAACACACACATCTCAACACACAAAGAAATACCTAATAACAAATAGTCGTTTCTTTTAATAATAAAGGTTGGAAAAAAAAAAGTTAAAAAAAAAAAAAAAAACTTCACATGCAATGTAATGTGTACCTACCTACCTATAGGGGCAATACTTGAACAGTATAACAAACAATATAGCTCCTACATTTACACGTATATTTTGCCTTTACACGTATGTATGTTTCTATTGCGTGTTACGTGTTGTATATGTCGCAGCAAAAATAGTATATGTATTATTCCGGACTGGTCGCCAACATTAGTTAACAATGGTTTGTACAGTGAAACCTGAAAAAGATGTTATAGTACATATACTAAAACATCAAATATTTGAATGTTAAGGAAAGTTGCAACTTCTGTAATAAACACAATCCTGAATATTACTTTCAATTTTCGGGCACAAATAAATCCAAAAATAACGATCAAAATGTCGTGAAATTTGGCACGCACAATATTAACATGATAGCGGAGAAAAACTCTTCGACAAGCCTTCCGTTTTCATGTTAATATTGTATATAACAAACTTCAAAACATTTGGTTAATTATTTTTGCTGAAAAATTGAAAGATATTACGCTAAGCAGTGTGCTTATTATTAAGTCTCTGGTTTGAATCTGCGGTATGAATTATTTTAATTTATAACAACATATTCAAAATAACTGTTATCTTTATTTATTATTTTGATAAAGTTGATATATTTTGCGAAACGTTCAGCAAATAATATTAAAAATACTTGACGGAAACACACGAAACAACAAACACATTATTATTATTAGTTATATATAATAAACATCATCACGAAAAATGTACATAAAATATATAATTATGTTTATAATATATAATATTGATTTTAATTTCGTGTATTTCAGTCATTTTAGTTTTGTCAAAAGAATACAAATAATGATGACAGCCTATTTGAATTTGTTGTTTTGAATTTCATTTGAAACTTTAAATACAAATTAAATTATAAACTGTACGATGAATACCAGTTATTTTATAACTGCATAATTTAATTGTAGCTGGTATTTTTAATAAATTTTCTATAGTTCACAGACTTTTTTTCTTTCCGAAAATAAATGCCATGAAAATTTATCTGTACGGTTTGTAACCGCTAAAAAATATTAAAGATACAATTATAATTTTTAGAGTATGTTTATAGAATCACTTTATTGTTCCATTTTCGTTCGTTAGTTCTGTATTTACTAAAATTATTTCAACAAATAGGAATTCTGTATGGATCTAAAATTATTGCAAATTTATATAGAAGGATGAAAATTACAAAGTTGTACTGTAAATTTATAAATAAATACATGAATATAATTCTCACTATATTTAGGTGTAAAATCCGAGCACACATACACGCATACACTTTATATATACGTATACGTACCCAGCAGGTTGGAGCTAGAAGTAAACGAGATATGGTTGCTATATGATTATTACTATTATATTATAACTCCGGTTTGTTGTATAAGTACGAATATAAGCATAATGTGTTTCATTTGCGCATTATCGGCTTTTCCTCTCTTGGTGTCAGTCTTTTTTCTTCATTTTATTATTATTTTTTCATTTTTACATCCATTATTAATTTGTTTCAGTTGTATTCATCTTTTTAATATTCGTATTCAAAAGTAGCATAAGTATGAGAAAAATAAGGTTTGTCCAAAAAAATAGCTCAACCAATAGTTTTGGTAGTCCAAGTCTTTAGTGCATCGATTATAAATATTTTGTGTTACGTCAATTAATACAGTCATAGCGAACATTATATATAAATTGTACTATTTATCGAAATAATTGGAAGGTTACACCACAAAAGAATAATATTTTAATTTTATTTTAAAGAGTGAGATAAAATTTATACTACCTTAAAACTTGTACTTGAAGATTAAATATTTATTTACACCAGCGTCCCCAGTACGGCTTCAATTTTAGTTTTTGTGTGTTCCAATTCTTTTGTCTCTATTTACCATAATCAAAGAAATTACTAAATTACGACAGAAAAGTTTTGGCTTAAAACACACTTTATGATGAAGATAAGAAGAAAAACTTTACACAATAACAATAGTTGAAATTGATAGGTGATCGTGATAACAAAAAAAGTGACCATACTCCTAAGAGGTAATTTTTGGCTCTGAATCTCGATGTCCTGTTGTGTTAAATGCATTATCTCGCGTGATCGTAGCAAAATATTGTAAAAATTTGATTATAATTATTTTAAAGACACTGTGACAACAAACTTTAGAAACAAAGTCAGTTATGAACAAATCAATCATAATGTTTGACTACGAATTTTTAATATTGACATTAAAATGAATATTTGCTTGTTTGGTAGACGAAACAAATCATTTTTGACAATAATATAATATTAATGGTTCTTAGAGAACTGGAATTGTAGTTTTTCTTTTCTGTAATTTCCAACCATTTGAAATTTGTTGACACCGAAACAATAATCTTGCACAATAATCCTTAAACAGTTATTAATTAACCAAAGAAAATAGCATACGTCCCGGATATCCAGTTTGGTTTTACTTTTACAGGAACCCATTATTACTATATACTGAAGAAAACTTGCTAGAAAAAGTAATTTAAAAAAGTAGTACTAAATAAAAATGTAATGGATTATGTTAGTAACTTTATTATCGTAAACGCAGTAATGTGATGTTTTAAATTTATTATAAGTTATTTTTAAATGTATTATAACTCAATATAATACCTCTTCTGCAACCTTATTATAATTATAAACACTAACTGGCTAACTGTTTGCCTGCCTATCTATATAACAATCAATATTTGTGGTAAAACATATACTTAACGATGTTTAATAGTATACAATGTGTCTACTTGAATTGGTTCGAAATGGAAAACTTTTTGATTTTAAGGCTTACGAAAAAAATTATTCTATATATAAAAATCTCTGCTTTCGAAAATATTAACGTTCAGCTATTTACTTTGTGCCTAAAAGTTTTTTATCAACTGAACAAGTTCGATAGGAATTATTTGATCACTACAATTTTTAATTAAATAAGTCACCGTACTTCAAATGTTAATTTGCTGAATTTGCTGATAACAAAATCGCCTAAATTTCTAAACAGTTTTTATTGATATACTTATCTTTTAAATAATCCTACATGCACAAACCTAATTTGGGGGATCGATTGTTAAGAAGGATTTAAAAATTTAAATAAAAATTGAAGTAATTAAAACATTCCTATCGAACTATAGCAGACAACGTATACTTTGATGTCAAAGTGAATAATTGAATTTAAATATTTTCGAAAGCAGAGATTTTAATATAAGGAATAATTATTTTCAAAGTTTTCCATATGGAGCCAACTTTTAGTAGACACACTGTATATACTTAATATATACCCTATCTACCAAATATATTCATATTATTATTTTATTTATAATATACTTCAAATTACAAGTGGTTCTTCTTCTTGATGATGCTACTTGCTTCGATTGTAGGGTATATTCAGTTCAACAACACAAATAATACCTTACACCATTCTCAAGTATGAAATAAAATTAAAAAGAAATTCAACGATTAATATATTACGTTTTAGCGATTTGTAAATTCGTATTTTCGAAGCTTTCAATGAGACTTTTTGTAAATGATATAATTTCTTTTTAGGAGGCCGTAGATTTTTTTTCGATTGCCTCCTTAAATTGATAGACATTCGTTTTTTTGTTATTGTAGTAAAAAAGGTCATTTAATATTAAGTAAAAATCATTTTGTGGGAGAAAATCGATTTTAAATTTGTTTTTAAATGATCTTCAGATAATAGATACCAAAAAGAAAACAGATTTACGTTAATTTCAAGCCTATGGGAGCAATTGAATATTGTACAGGCTTCGAAAAAGAAAACGCATCATTCTTCAGAATTGCCGTAGGGAAAAAGTTGTTATACAGAATCACGGGTATATCTTCTGTGGAATTAAGAATAGTGGAATTAGAAATTTTTAATGTGTAATACCCTACAAACTGATTTTTATGTTAATTTAGGCTTAGGAAAAAAATACATTTAAACATTTTGAAATCTTAAAAAAAAAAAATGGAAAATATCGGTTAGAAATAGCTTCATGTGTGTCAGAAGATTTCACTTTTAGTAAATTTCAACTCAATGGTAGATCCACATTTATAATATCCAATTAAAAAGGATTTTTTTTGTTTTTGGTTTTGTGTCAATAAAATTTTATTTTTTAATATGAACTTTATCACTAACAAAATAGAAGTATATTAAAAGTGTTATTAAATTGTGTACCTTTTAAATGGTTCTTAGAAAGTGAGTAAGGAACATAAAAATAAATTATGCAATAACAATAACAATACGATAAAAACAGGGTAATAAATCAGTTAATAGATAAAAAAAAAAAACATATAAATCTATAAACAAAAAAGAAACTTTACGAATGAGAGCTACCAGCAATCACCATATAACTTCAACAGATATAATAATATTCTGTGAGAGACAAAAGTGGAATGTGCATCCATTTGCGTCAGTCAATCAGTAGTCAAAATCAGTTTGACTCAATTCACTCAACTCAACCAACACAATCTAACCAACTGTGTAATCAACTATAAAATTTAGTATCGTATAATAATAATAACGTGATATCGTGTCGTTTAGAGTATCGTTTAATCTATTTGGTGCTTTTGCTACAAAGCATATTAGCACTCAATACATATACCACAATTGTGGTAGCTGGTATATACCACACGTAACAGTATGTATTTATACCGCGTGTCTTAGGAGTGTTCCCATTACACCGATGACTAAGCTGCTAGTACCAACCACCTAGTGTCTGGAAAAACAGCGTAGTGTGAAATATATATTTGACTATTTAAAGCACTAGTTAATGGATTTTAGCAGCGGCTAGAAAATCTAAAGCTGTTAAAGTTGTTTAAAATCAAACAAATAACTTTTTAGCCAAAGTAGGTAAATATAATATAACAACGAAATGAAAATTTCACAAATCCAAAAGCAGAATACAAATAAAAATTTTGGTGCAAATTGGAAATGTTTGGCAGAATTTCCGGGCTCGGCCGTTTTCTAAAAGCATAGACTGGATTAATATATATTTCTATAAAATAAAAATTGTTTTTTTTTCTGGATATTTCTCAGATTTGTTTGCCTTTGCTTTTGTTTGCCTGCGTGGCAATAAAAATGTAATAATTTAACAGATTTATGTGTTACAACGTCAAATAATTGATTACAGCAATTTTTATTTGTTGAAAATGGCAATTAAATGTGTATATAAAGGTCACAATATGTTTGGATGCATTATAATATTTGTTATGTTATATATTTATGGAATGAACCCTGAAACGTTCCATCATTTGATGAATAATTTTAATTTATAATTTACGAAATTAAGTCATAGAAAAATTCATGTATACATTTTTTTTTTCAATATCGTATTTTTGTTTATTATTTATTAGAGCAAATATTATTATCATTAGAAAAAAGCCTTTTATTATTTAAAATAAAAATATAAATAGTATCAAAAAAGCTGTGAATTATTTTATTATTTTCAATACTATAATCTATCAATTTAACATTGCAAAGCGCATGAAACGTTATTGCATATAGATGTTATTTCGATTTGCACGGAGCCGATAGGGCAATACAATTGATTACATGATTCCGAACTTATAATTGTATTGAGTCGTTTAGACGTGAAGGATAAACCTTATTGACTCAAAACTCTCAACGTAGCTAAATCTCACATACTATTTTTGTTTCTGTTCCATTATTTTATACTTTCGTACATATATCTATCTACATTAAACCACCTATCCTAAAATACACAACTAAAAATAAAAAGTTTAAATTGCCTTAGGCTGACTAGAATAAGTTTGTATGCGGTATTTCTATGAGTGTGATGATTCGCTTCGTGGTGTCATTATAAAACATACACATATAAACAATTCGCATATAAATATACAACAGAAATGGGAAAGATAAGCAGGCGATATACACAATGAAAATTATACATACACATAAAGTACAATCAACTTACATACGAATTTATCATTATACATAAGAATAAAACAAAACAACATTATTATTGTTGTGTTGTTGCTATTATTGTTGTTGTTGTTGTTGTTGTTATTTAAGAAAATAAAACAAGAACGAACATATAAAATAGAGGAAAGTAATCGAAATATCATAAGCTTGATTAAATGTTCAATCAAACGTTTTATACAACTTCATCTTGGGTTTATATATATATATATATATATATATATATATATATATATATATATATATATATATATATATATATATATATATATATATATATATATATATATATATATATATATATATATACATATCACTTTCTCAATTTCTTTTATTTATGATTTTTTTTTGATACCTATACCTTTCCATCAAACATTTAAATAATGAAAGTGTATTACTTTCTTACCAATTGCAAAGGTACGTGTTTTGTACGTATGTTTGGAAGTTCCTTTATTACCAGTTATCTTACAAAAGGCAGGATGGACTTCGAAATATACGTGGTAATAGAGGAGCTATCTACTTTATGTCCTTAATAGACTCTTAAACTACTGATCCAATCTTAACAAATTTTATTTTTTAATTTGTGATTTGTTCCTTGTTAAAGCATAGACATATTTTTAATGTATTATGTTAATGCTAAATTAACAATTTTCGTTCTTTTGATTGTCTATAATTCGTCTATTTGATATCTAAAATCAATTTACAACTGAAGCATTAAAATATGCATCTACATTGAAGACAAGCGTATATTTAAAAAAATAGTTTGGTTATATGAATTGTAAGTAGTCTCAGTTAATATGCAATTACTACATCCGTCAAGCATATTCAACGTGCAAATGTAGCTTTAAAACCATTTGGTTTTTAGAGTACCTTGCTTTCTTACCACGTAAGAGTAGCAACAACTAGTTCAGTCAAAGTTTCAATCCAGAAAATATTGTATTTTAGTAAATTCGATTTTTCACCTTGGACTCACCCAATCAACTTCACACAATATCATCTATCGGTCTCGTTGACCATGGACTGAATTTACACATTTTGTCCTTGTATAACAACGACAAAATTTATAATAATTATGTAAAACATACTTTAATGTTTAATCTTCATAGTTGTTTCTCACGCTCTTCAGCAACCAAGCAACCTAATCAATTTGAAAATAATAACAATCTAACTTCAAGTACAGACTTCATATAAAACGTATTTAACAGTGAATTAGCACCGATATCAAAGAAATGCACTAAGAACGTAAAATAAATTTTATAATAAAATCAATTTCTTGTGTAATCGAGCATATAATCTTGGCTATACTATTTACTATTTAATGAATTTTAGCCGCTGATTTATTTATTTATTATTTTTTATTAAATACAGAAATAAAGAAAGGTACAATTTAAACAAAAAGTTAAATTAAACATTTCAATTCAATAATTTCTGCTTTTGGTATTTTGATTTATAAATATCAATATTAAACCGTCAATGTAAAAACATATTTTATTGAGTGAAAAATTCTGTTGTGGATTTTTTTTCACTGAAGAAGAAATATTAACAGTAATCTTTAACTAGAAGTATTACCAACTATATTACAGCGGTGAGGTTGATTATTTTGAATTGTTTAAATATCAAACAACATGGTAATTTAGTTAATGATGCTATCGTGAAAATGACAATAAATTTATTTACTGTTCATTTCTTAAAATTCAAAATCAATTTCATTAAAAATAATTTGTTTATACTATTAAATTAACTACTTTTTCCTGGTATTTCGGCTTGTATAACTGCTTCTGAGTATGTATTTGCAAGTTTTAAATAAAAAACTTCTGTTTTGTATCGGTCTTTTAATTGACCATATGTTTCAAAGATTTTATAGAAAAACTTGAAATTTTGATAATTATAAAATGTTATCTTTATTAACATAATTCATTATATTGCCTATTTGTTGTCATATCATCATAAAATTTGATATGAAATAAATTTTAGCATAAATTTCTTAATTCAATAGACCTTATTATTTTAAAAAAAATTTTGTATTCTTGACATTAACTTTGATAAACATAGAATTACATTAGTTTTTTAAACATTATATGTCCGAAACAAAAACGAATCGAAAATGAAAAGATCTATTCTAACTTTCACAAGCAAGTTATTTTTTAAAGCTCAAATACAGTGCAGTTGCTAATAAGAGAATGTTAACAATGGAATTGAGCCTCATGGTTATCATTTTCAGTAATATACTTGATTTGAGTATACTCCACGATTTTTTGAAGTTGGTTGAAAAAATACAACAAAATATTATCAAACATTGTGTTGTGTGATTAACATAAATTAAATTTTACACATTTTTTACTTCCACCTTTGTACATAGTAGTATTTTTCTATAGTAATAGGAAGGAAGTATTGTACCTGATAAGAATCGTTCACTTAAAAACAAAAACTTAAATATTGTGAATATTTCCATATTATTTTTGTTCATAGTAGGTATTAAAGAAAATGAAAGAACATGTCCGTTTTGACTGTTCATATCTATTTGTTTTTAGAAGTAGATGATTGATAACATTTATAAACTACAAATTTTATTACACATAAAAGAATTCTTATTGAATTCATTATTTTTGTTTGATAAATTAACATAATCGTATTACAAACATTTATTGTTTTGTTTATATTACTTAGCAATTTTTGGATAATCGTTTGACAGATATGAGGAGAAGTATGATCCTTACTGGTGACAATTTGTTGACTAAAAGACGTAACAACTACCAAGACCCACCTATTTAAACAAATTCGAATTTGGAATTTTTGCTGCCATAGGTACATAAAAAATATAATGCAAAAAATTATTTTGCCTGTCTTTTGAAGTATTTAAAATCAGAATAAATTTCGATTTTTTTCCCAATTCCCTCGATCAAATTATTTTGTATTTTATAAATACGTATTTCGACTACAAAGTAGTCATCATCAGTATGAATTAGCTAGTTGTAATGATTCTCTGATTAGATGTTACTCGTTGCTAATTTGGTGACGAAAGAAAGAAATTATACTTGCTGTAGTCACTGTATAACCTTAATAGTTGAAAAATGACTTAAAATAAAAAAAAAATATTTAACTATTTATTTTCAGTAGTTTTATTTTTTTTAGATGTTATTATTGCTATTTTTTGAGCAAAAATTAAAGCACGTGCTCCGTAATTAAATGACGTTTTCCACAATCCGCTTTTGTTAATAGAAATGGTGCTATTATGTTTTTCTGTTTTAGTAAATCTGCCAGAAGTGAACAAAGATTGATGTTTTTCACTTTATAATAAAAATTGGACTCATCAAATAGAACACGTGTTGTTTGCCAATCAACTATCATTTTATTGTCCATTTGGATACTTATGTTTAAGACCTAGATATGAACCCTTATATTTTTACCATTATACGATTTTTCATTAAATTTACAAAAGTGCAGTTTGATTGTCTCAATTCATGCTTTAAAACAAGTAGTAGTGAATGAAACAAAAGAGTACCATCATTAACAAAGTAATTTTTGAATGCTTAGTTGTTTTTTCTTTTTTAAATGTTTATTTTGTTATAGTTTATAAAATAAAAGTATTATTATATTCTCCATTTTTTTTACTATGTATGGTAAGAAAGTTTTGTATTCGTAGCATAATTATTTAATAATTTTTATTATGTATACTTTTACCATGTGTGTGCTATACCAGTAGGAGTACTGGGAAGTTTTATTTTACCTACACTAATCACTTGAAGCGTGCAGGTGAATATAAGGATAGTTAATTCCTTGTATTTTTTTTATCGAAAGCAGTGATTGAAAAACAATATAATATATGTGTATTTGTTGAAATGCATCATAAAAAGCTCTTAAATCTGCATGAGCATCTAAAACAAATGCTTGGAATATTATCAAATTTGTAATCGAGTATAAACAACGATTTTAATCTAAATAATTAATGTAGAGAAACACACACTCACTGACAGATACAAAAAAAATCAGAAATTTTGTATATTGCTATTAGGTGTGCACAAAAAACGTGCAATTTTTTTTAAACAGTCTTAGCTTAAAAGGATAAAATAAGTGATGAAATAGATGCATGCTTTCTATTTATTGGTATGGCATAATAAGTACAAATTATTAACTACAGTAGCGTTTCGGTAGCCCGGGATTGGAAAATGTCAGATTATAAAAACTGTAAGATTATTGGATTTTCTACAATCAATCAGTTAATCATATACAATGACTAAACTGTATAGTGTTACCACACCCGTCCACGCTACATGTTTTCGGCTCGTTGTGACGAAACACTGGACATTGTGGACTCGCAAAGTATCTTACTATAAAGACTTATTATAAAATTGGGTTTTAAAAATATATAAAAATCCGTATTACTAGGAAATTTTGTTCACAGGTATGGAAGTCTCAATGTCTCAATATTTTTATATTTTGTATAAATAAGAATAAAATATTTATTTAATTACATTAAAATAAAATAAAAATAGAGAAAATGTTAGACCTCGAAGCCATGCATATAGTTTATAATTAATATACTTTATAATTATATAAGTAAATCAAAGCAAATGAATTATCCTGTACAGGGCCAAGGTAGATTCTGTATGTATGTTATGTAATATATTTTTTTATAAACATGTATAATAATCCTTACAACTGAATTCCGTGGTTTATAGTCATAAAAAATATTATTATATTATGATAGTTATAGTTATTACCATTCTAATGTCATAATGCAGTCAGTTTTCTTTATTTTTTTATTTTCTGTTGTTGTTTAAAACGTGACTATACCAACTATATAATTGATTAGAAATATAATATTCGTTGTTAATCTTGTATTATTTTTTAAAATGTTTGTTCTAATTAATGCTTAGCCACGTATATACAATCGCATTTATTACATCAAAATAATAGTTAACGTCTATGGCGTCATTGTAGGTGTGACAAAATTTACAAAGTTTTGTTTATATACATTAAACATACACACATAGAGAAGGAATATTTCATTACATTTTATGAAAAAACTGTTATCCTGTTGCAGATAGGTTCAGTTTTGTATTACTTATTTGAAAATTTATTAATTTATCTTTCAATTGCGGTTGTTTTTAATCTAAAAGTCAGTGTCATAATAAAATAAAACCTCCAAAATATTACAAATTCTTTGATTTATAAATTTGGGATAACATGGATATCGTGTCTAATTACTGCCAGCGGAAATATAGTTAGTAGTTTTAGAATGATTTAATATAGATGGTTCCATCAACTCAGGGAAAAAATATATGGAGTCAATACATTCATATATAGAAAATTAAAATAATTATACATATAATAACCATAAAATATTTTAAAAAATACATCGAAACATATACGATGGGTGTGAATCAACAGATTTGTGTGTTATACATTGTTATTTTCAAACTAAACATAATTTGAAAATAATAATGTGTGACACACAAATCTGTTTACTGACACACATGTCATGTATTTTTCAGAGTATGTTATTTTATTTTAGTCTAAAGTTTGTAACGTTATCAATAACGTGACCCTGGAAAGAAATTTTGGTATAAGAGTTCAAAGAATCATCTAATTATTCCTTTTGTGCATGACAGTTTTAGTTCGTGAAACAAGATGGGTTCGTGAAACAAAATTCAAAATCAAATCTGGTTTATTCAAATAACTTTTAATTTGACTAATATAGATGTATAATATAATAAATATATACACATTATGATTGTAAATGTTAAGACTAGATATTTAGAGATATCCAAGAAAATAATTATTTTGAAGATGGATATTGCAACATATGCGAGGAAAATTTATGCAAATTACTTATAATAAATTTTACCTATATAAAATAATATTCAATTTTTTTTCTATATTCTGATATTATGATACAAAACTGTTGTTACAGGGCACAGACATTTGTTCACTGTATGTTACATTGTATATAAAGTATTATTTCAAATAGCTAAACCTACCGCATACCTATCTAGTTCTTCAAGTTGCATTATTAAGTATATATATATATATATGCTTGGTTGAATAAATGATATAGAAGATGACAGTATCACTTGAATTTTGTAACATTTCAGCAGTTAACATATTTTAGCTCTTAATAAACTTTTGTCCAATTCTATTTAAAGTACTGAAGAAAATGTTTGGTGTATATCTAAAAATTTCTTTTTAGTACCAGAAGTATTTCTTGAATAGTTTTCTATTTTTTTTAATAGTTAATTTATTTATCAATTTTAACTGATATTATTTTTCGAACTTATATTTTTAGAATCTGACACAGAAGGATATGACTTTCAAATATGAACCCAAATTTTATTAATACTTGGAAAAAGTAATATCAATAAAAGCTTTTATTTCATGAAATGGCTTTTTTTTTTGTGAAATGTAAATTTCCATTTAGGATTTGAGAAGTGTTTGTAATGTTTGTTATGGTTAAATACAAAAATAAACACAAAACTATGCAACATTAACAGTCTAAAGAGGCAGCTAAATCCAAAATTTCAATATTAATTATCTTCTGAATTATGTCAGACAACTAATGACAAAATATTTTAAAAACTTCACGGGGACACTAGTTAAAACAAATCCAGATATTTCTCAAAAACTTCAAAAATGATTTCATAGAACTTTCTTTAGCTTTAGAAATGATATTGTGACCTATATTCAAGGCAGAAGACTTGAACGAAACTTTTTTCTGACGAATAATTTTTTACTAATAATTTATTGTTAAAAGTAAAATGACTACTTAAATTGTTATCCAGAAAATTACTATATTATTACATAATCCAAATAGCCGAAATCTCGCCGTGTGAAATTTGAAATAATGTTTTCTTTTGAGTTTAGAAGATGAAACACTATGAAATTTTTTGAATTCGAATATTTTTTTCCAAAATTCAATCGTAATTTTTTGCAGGTCCGGTAATCCATCTCTATATATAATGAGAGCTATTTTGCAGAATGCTTTTTCGTATCTTTGGTATCTACATGTACTTACAATGTTCATGTCAAAATTGGAATTTAGGCATAGTTTAGAGAATGCGTTTTATTAAATATATTTAAGAATTGATTGAAAGAGTTTTTTCAAATTTCAAATATTTGCGGCCACATTACCTACAATAAATTGATTAATTAACATATATTTTTACTTAGAGATAAATAATTTCAAACAGTACCACGGTCACATTTAGATAGTAATAAAGTGGTAAAATAATTAAATTTTAATTAATATGAAATTCACAGTTAGCAATTGAAGTTAGCAAATCATAAAACCTTTCAACAGCTCAAGTAAAGCTCGTAACAATTTACTTTGAACAGAGTCACTTTTACATTAAACTTTTGTTTTAATAGTGAAGAGTTAGTTCCGTAGATGTAAAATCTCTCACCCTATTATATTTTTGTTAATGCATTATTGAAATTATTATCTTATGTGTAAATAAAAGACCACATTAAAATTAGTTCAGTGAATTGTAAAGTAAAGTTTTCGTGGAAATATAATCTATAAACAACAATAAAAGATATTTATGTTGTTAGTGGCCGGCCATATTATATTGAAGTATAAACTATTTCATATTATTATACGCTTTGGTTTATGTAAAACATCATATCATATTGGTTCGTTCTCTTCTATGTTATGTATATTTCAAATAATTTCTCAGAGACAAAGTTATTAAACTTAAAAGTTATTTAAATCTAATTTATATAATGGATGTACATTTTAGTTGTATTATATATTCTGTATAATGTAATATTAAATATTTTATTTGTATATATAAATATATACTCGTAGCTATGTATATACTTAGGTTGCTGTTGATAATGAACATTCTGAAATAATACATTATGGTAGGTGGGTAACATTCAGGGCTCTTATTCATAACATTTGAAAGTCATGTCAAATTTAAATAACTTACTCTGCTGTGAATATTATTGGCTACATTGATTCAGCTCCGACGAATATTGTAACAGACTTGCATTAATCCAACACACTAAAAATTAAATAAATAATTAAATAAATAAATAAATAAATAAAATATATATATATATCTACGTAAATGAAAGTTCAGAAATTTTATATTTCACTTGGAACAATGCTCACGAATTATTTTAAATAGGAAAATTAAAATAAATACTCAAAATTTGCAAGCTTACCGAAATAGGTGTCTTAATTTCACATCTTTCAATTTAATAATAATAATTATATTTGTGAAATTCGATTAAATTCAATTGTCGATTTTTTCGTTTTAATGTTCTGATCGGTTAATTAATATAGAGAGCTTACAATTGATAGAGATACCCAAATTAGGGCAAAGGATGTTATCTCCCATATCTTAATCTGATGCGCGCATGTAAATCTAAAAATCCCCGCTTGGACTCCTCTAGTATATGAAGTACAAATAGTTCCAGCATAAAAATTTGTACCGCATATTTTTTTCTAAATGAAAATATGATAAAATAAATCAAGAGCATCTCTGACAATTCTAAAAGCCAAAGAATGGTACCGTTTGAAGGTTAGAAAACCAAAATTGAAACAGCCTAGCTTTTAATCTAAATGTATAAATGAATTGAAATAAAATGTTTAAAAATTCACACCCAAGTTCAATGCTTCATTTATTGAATAGAAAAATAATTATTTGTTATTAAAGTAAACATGTATTTAATCATCTGTAAACACGATAACAATTATTGAAATATATATTATTATAATGTTTTATATAACCACAAAACGAAAATATGTTTATATGATGCACAAATATAATGGAAATTATATTTATATAGATATAAAACATTTTAATATATACCTATAAGTCTACATGCTATGCAGGTAATAGCATCTGTGTGCTAGAAACCGTCTTCATAAATTCATAAGACACCTTTAATCAAATAACTATACTTTAAACTGATTCATACAACACACTCTGGGTGTGTTGTATAAGATCAAGAAATATAGTGGTAGGAGCCTTCAGTGCCTTGGAAAATAGTGTAAAATAAATTTAGCATTAACACAATTTTGTATTTCAACAAATTTTCTAGTAAACATAATTAATTATTCGATTATTTATCTCTTAATTGAATTGTTTTAAAGGTAGCTTTTGGCGATGAGCTAAGTTTTTTGTTGGTGTTTAAGTTAATTCAATTAACGTTACCTAAAGTATCGTTGTCTAACATAATCTATATAATTCATTTTTAAGGCACAAAAAAACGTTTAAACTCTGATAGAATTCCTAATGCAGACAACTTCTGTTTGAAAAATATTTTCGTATAATCAACAGTTTGAGTACAATGAATGTACCCATTGCGTTCGGTATATTTAAGGTATTACTTTGGTTGAATATTTTTAACTTGATGTGTATTGGAAAATTTTGAATTTATTCGTGTTAGTGTAGTTAGCTTTTAGGAAAAAAGCCATATCTCCCTTCTGACACAAGGTTACTGTAAGGATGGAGGCAGAACAAATTATAAAAAAAAAAAATGTGAAACTGACAAATAATCTAGTTACAATTCATTTGGATATTTATTTGGACTTCCGAGGTAGTGTACCTCGAAGGTATCAGCTGCTATAATATAAGGCATAATCGTAACTGATATAAGATTACCTTCATTGAAAAGATAATATAATATAATTTGGGTTAAAGTATTGTGATCAGTATTTAATTGCGATGTCACTTTCAAATTATGAACTAACAAACATCAAATAATTTGAAATGCCAATTTTACCAACGATTGTCGAGGGGATTCATATCTACTAGGAGCAATTGTAAGAAAAATTTTTAGGTCATTTCAAAGGGTTTAATTCCAATGATAATCATTTATCTACCTGGATTCTTTTCGGATCAATCTTCGATTTATCACTGTCAGTATATCAAGTATTTTTTTATGAACGTATATAAAAATAAACAAAGGACGGTTACTTTAACAAGCATATCAGTGGTCATACATAAGAAACAAGAATGATAATTCAAAAAATAAAAATGTCTGATGATGAAGAAGGAATCCTCCGAAATATATTTAAATACGTTGTTAAAATAAAAATATAAACGATGTAAATACTTTTGGTTTATTAAATATTCACATAATATTAAAAAATGTGTCACATAGTCAGTCCAAGCCAAAAATAAATAATGATAAAAAATAACTTAGACTTGTTGTATTTAAGAGTATAGAATCTCGCTTATAGTTCATGAAAACGTTGAACATAACAAATTTATCACATAAATAACATCATTAAGGCCCTCTTTGATGGTACATTATTTATACGAATGATATTTTATTTGTTCTACAATTTAATATTTTATCACCCGTGAAGAGATTTTAGACGCCTTTTCTATATTATATATGTTGCACCGTCATCGTTCTTGTTGTACAATTGTTCGCTGTGTTGAATGACGAAGTAAACGGAAGTATACCAACCATTTCACTATTCCATATAAATGTATATCAATGTGTGTACATGCAACTAATAATCAGTTTTATATAGGCTGTTTTATTTGTCACTAGCAACTTCATCTGTGAACAGAAGAAATATTTCCAAACATCTTACTCTTAGAATTAAAATTTTCACTAAGCTTGAAAATTTTTATCGATTAATTATTTTTTTCATTCTTTTAAACGTAGCAGTAATTAATGTACATTTACATAAATTTTCGAAAAAATCGTCATACAATCAACATAAACTTGGTATAATCAAATCGGGATCACAGGTAATTGGAATGATGTAGTCAAATCACTTTAAATACCCATTGATTGGGAACGTTTCGTCTTTGAAAATTTATTTTTTCTTTTTATCGAAAATTTACAAAACTACAAAATAATTACTAAATAAAAATGTAGAAAATATAAAATTAGCATTTGTTTTGTGGCTAGCTCAACAGTTAACTAAAACATACCCAATTATTTAGTAATTGTTTTGTAGTATTGTAAATTTTCGATAATAAGACAAAAAACTAGTTTTAATGAAAATAATGAAAATTTTGATAACATAAGATTGTGTACCTGTTTTTAACTTGACTATCATTTAAATAATTTGATTTTAAGAATAAAGACGAAACGTTGTCAATCAATAAGTGTTTCAATTGATTTGACTATATCGTTCCAATTACCCATGATCCTGATTTGATTATTAGTATATGTTAGTGTATATTAATCTAATGTGTGTGACTTCAACAATCTCGTGACTGGACAGACGGATAAACGAACATGGGTGATTCTATGAACATCTAACATAGAATTTTGCTTTATTCGGTCAATATATGCCAGCATTAAAAACCTTATTGATATTGTCTACATATTCCACACTGTAACGTCTATAAATGGCAGACATACAGTCTTCTACAATTTCGGTTTTTCGGTCAATTAGTCTTTTGTGTTGAAGTACTTTTTTTAATCAAGTTGATAAACATTTGTGGAAAGTAATAAATCATACAAATATGAAAACGAGTCATACTTTCTTGAGACCATTCATTATGTTTCTCATTCAGACTAATATGTTCATATATATGTTGTATGTTTAGGAATATAGTAAAAAACCATAATTTTATTTCTTGAATTATATAAATTTTATGATGAATTTAGAAAATTCAATTGTTTCAAAAAAAAAAAAAAACAAAAGACTTATTTTGCCAAAAAATTCCATTATAAAAATATTATTAACATTCACCCATCACTGAAGGTCCATTATTAAGAATGATTTGAAAAAATTAAAGTCTCAATTTATTATATTATTTGCTGAATATGAAATGTTGCATATAAGTGGTTTAAATTTTTTCATAGTTTTTAAC
Source organism: Chrysopa pallens (assembly GCA_020423425.1). Lineage (NCBI taxonomy): Eukaryota > Metazoa > Arthropoda > Insecta > Neuroptera > Chrysopidae > Chrysopa > Chrysopa pallens. The sequence goes on along the minus strand of CM035593.1, from coordinate 47,523,186 downwards.
GATCCATAGATTATGATTGATTCTTAGGTGACGTCTTCCGACCATTTTATTCGTCAAATAATTTTATTCGTCCGATATATTTTGAAAAGAGGAAAGAAGATGGCAAAAACAAGTAGCCATTTTTCAAAATTGAAATCACAACCTTAGAATACTCAATCTTGTCTCAACGTTTTGCCACGCTCCTGATGGTGAACGTCAAAGGCCTTTAAACGTATCTGAATTTTACTTCACATTGGGTCTAACTATTGAAACTACTGCTTGATAAATAAGTTTATGAACGTTGCCTTTCAATTGGAATCTTGAGTTTCCAAAAAATTCTGGTGTAATTTGTGGATATCAAATATGATTTGATATCAAAATGTTAAACAGAAAATATGATTTGATGCCCAAAATTTTGTTTCTGTCAAACGATTTCTGAATCAAAGTTACACGAGATACAACATTAACTAGTAATATAAACCATATCAATGACATATAATATGTAGCTTATTTTAATATCATCATTTCTGTCACATCAATCATATTCTATCGTATCTAAATATTTCCATCGAATAGCTATAGCGTTGATATGCGTGTATTTCAGTTGATATGCGAGAATCTATATAATCAAGTGTTCTATTGAATTCTTAGGCATTCTACAGATTGTTTAAAACGCTCCGGTGGTATATAAAATAAGGTTTCATAAACATTTCATCGAAATATTCTAAAAATAATATATGGATTTCTAGCTATTGATATTGGTTTATGCAGATATATTGAAATATAACAGGGTATATTAGGTTATGACCAAATTTTCGTACGCAAGAAACTTTTGAAAGCAAATACAAAATATTGGTTAATTTGAACATATAATTATTTAATTTATCCATTTCTACGTCTTTCAGTTCTTCGATTTGTCTTTCCGTACATCATTCATATTGAGCAGAAATTTTGAAAACAAATTTTCAGTTGAAATGAGAGTTTAAGTTCGCATGGGCCTATAACACAACCTTTTAACCGTAGTAGAAATTTATTTGCCTCTGAAAATTATATTTGCTTGCGCCCAAAAAATTATGAATTCTCCCTAAAACTTTACCATTGTGTCGTTTGTTCAATCCATCATAATTTTATCTATCAAAAATAGTATTAAAATTGCTTGCAAAACATCAAATTGTTCCATTTCTAAAAACAAACTAAAATTCAAAAGTAAAACTACATCGAGTGCAAAACTTCTGGAAGCGCATATCAAACACGCAGATGTAGATAAAAAGTTCCAGAAATACCTACTTGTGAGAAAGATACCTCTCCTTCACGTCTACTACTACAGTAAGTTCGTTCTTTTTATTGAAGAACTACAAAAATAGTCGCATGGATAGTTTATCGTATAAAAATAAGTATGGCATTATAGAGAATGACTATGGAATCTGTATAATTCCAGAATTATGAACTGTACTATATTACCTGGAACATTCATACATGGAATCATACATAATGGAGTGACATGTAATCTTTATTTATCTGTTACATCTCTCTTCGAGTAGGATTTATTGTTATAATAAACCAAACGAAGCAGCTATAATAGACTAGCAGATGTCAAGAGCTGGTGTTTTCAAGCTTATCGTTTCTCGACTTGATAGATATACCAATAATAATAAGGATTGTAATTACATATATGTGTATAAGCTAAATTTGAGCTAAAATTGTGACGAATCCAAAAATTTTATTATTTCATTTTTTGTATTTTCATTCTTCTATCTTTTATAGTTTCAAAGTGGGGTCTAAGATTCATTGGACTCTTTGAACCGATTTTGCTCATTCGTTAACTTTTTTTTTTTTTTTTTTTAAATTTGGCTTCAGCTACTTTTTAGCTATATAGCCATTAACCAAAGGGGATTATTATTTTATACAACAACAGTACACAGTACTGCTAGGTGGTCACCCATCCAATTACAGATTGTGACTGCTGTTGCTTAAGTTTATAGATTGATCAAAGCCTGTCATTACGTTACGTCAGTCCGGGATCATTCATGAACTTAAACTCACTTTTTATGTTTAGAATACGTTATTTAATTTCAGCTTGCTATCTTCTATTGTAATTGAGTTATCATTATGACTGACAGACGGACGGTTGGAAAATAGGAAATGAACTAATTACGATTTTCGATGAACAGCTATACTAAAATTTTTATAGTGGTGTCAATATTAGGTAGTGTTACAAGCTTTAACCTAAAATTAATATACTCTGTATATTGTTTATATGCCGTGTTAATAACTAAAATTATTATTTATGGAATATATGTCGAGTATAAAAATTTTATTATATATTTCGATGGAAACTTATTTTTTAGAGCCAAATCCATTATTCGAGCAAAACATATAGAGCATAACTAAATGAACTATTATATAAAAAAACACTTGGTATATGTTAATGAAAAAACTGAATTGAAAGACAAAATTAAAAAATACATTGGACGATTAATTTTTACGATTCCCATTTATATTAGAAATTTTGACAAAATTGATTAAAAGGTTGTTGTTTTTATTTGTATTGATTGATGACTATGTTTATATGTATATTGCTATTTCAAACAAACATTGCAAAAAGCGTCTTTTTCTATTTAAAACCAACATTCAATTCTCTATTGTATGAGAAGTTTTTATGTTATACATTGTTTTTGTTTTGTTTTATTAAATTATTGATTAAACAAAATAACAATAACTATCTATTTGCAATACTCAACTATTTTTAGACTCTTCAGGTAAAAACAACTTTATTGTATTCTAATATTGTTGAAAGATTTTTATCATTTTTGTCATTCAGATTTAAAAAACGGCATGCTATCAGTTTGAAGTGACTGCCTGAAAATAAAAGCTTGGATTAATCGATTTTCAGGAAATAATAGAAATTACCCATTCTATCGTATAAATGGTTCTCATTTTTCTATTTTTTGGTGCAAATTACCCTATAAATAAAACCACATTTGATTAAAAAAATAATTAGATTTAGTACAACTTTTGGGATAAGTATGTACGTAGTACCTCTTTGAAAAAATCAAGAAAATCGAGAAAAATTTAGGGTAGTTTTGAACCAAAAATTTCAAAAGTAAGACTTAAGTACTTCCATTTATTTATAGATTACGAGATAAAGCCCCAAATCTGGAGTTCAATATTTCGGAATTATTGCAAGAAATATTTTGGAAACTACTCTATCATTTATTAGACCATATTTATGATAGAAATTCCAAAAATACAAAAAGAGTTCTCTCGAACTTTGGGATGGTTTATATTATTTCATAAACCTACAAAAGCTTACAAAATTTTACATAATCGCATTGTTCCCTAAGTCGTTTGTTCCCGTGTACCTTGATCACTGGCCATCCCTAGTTAATTGCAATGTCAATAATGTTAACTACATTTTTCTCTTACTATTTGAGATATCTGTCAAGCTGTGTAAGTGAAGTACAGTTTTAAATGTAGAAAATCTTTAGATGTACAATTTTGGTCTAAAATAAGTGAATGTGTAAAGTCTGATGTATCTTATTAGTTGAATAAAAATGTCTGACAAAGCACATACACATCAAATAAAAATTACATTTTTAAAGATAATTTATTAGAATTCGTTTGTTTTTATTGCAATTTTTATATATTTATTTTTAATGCAATATAATAAAATAATATATGAAATGCAATCATTTTATACAAACGGATAAAAATTTAGAATTTTATTTGGCAAACTGTTTATTTGCTTCTGTAAATGGAAATGAAATTCTACACAAATTTAATCAGAAATTATATTTATTTTATTTAGAAGTTAAATGAAAATTTTTGACAACAACGTTTTTAGCAAATAATATGCTTAAATGATGGGATTACGCCCATATTTCTTGCAGTTGTGCACTTGTTCACAATATAATGATAAAATTTTGTAAAAATATAATTGAAAATAACAACTAACATTGTGAATTGTTGAAATATCCACATATGACTGAGTATCAATGTTTAAACTGGAAATAATAGTATACGGATATAGCTAAGAAGAGTTTCATACATATTCATGGCTACTGAAGCTATTATTATGTGATAATTAGCTACAGTTTGAGCTGAAACTTTGGAAAATCTAATCATTCAATAAAAATTTATATTTTAGTTTTTTTTATTCTGTAGGTGTAAAAATCTAATCAGTGTCTTTAAGGAAAGTGTATACACAGCGGCCCCGTATCTAATCCGGAATTACTCTACATGAAAATCTTATTTTCATTTTTGTGACTGTTATAGAATATACGTTTTGAGCCTCCAATTGAAAAATTGTTGAACCGAATGACTTTTTTAAAATATATAAATACCATTTTAAAAGTATCTACAAAAACAAAATAAAAATACGTATTTCGAATCTTCTATCTGTATTTTAAATAGATTTATTTTAGTAATATCTCTGGTGGCTATACGTCTCTTATCATAACGCTTTGTATACCGTGATAAGTATAATAACCTACGTCATTTTGAATCAAAAATGTATAATAATAATAACTTGTAACTAGTTGAACAGGAGCTATAGATAGTTAAGTAACAATAAGTGGATAAGATATATGCCATGCATTATAGGGTAAATGAGGAATACTATTTGTATATTATACATAGTATAAGTGTGTGTCATTTTACATTATATTTTCTATATTATCTAACAAACACTTCACGAACATTGTTAATAATATATTTGCAATACATCATCTTGTATGGATGCTAGAGTGCAAGGATTTCGTGAGTGAATCTTGCATCTCGTGTAAAGAGATACAATAAATTCACTTCTGGAATAACAGTGTCATGATATTAATATATGCTTACTTTGTACTAATAATTTTGAGTTTTAATTTATATATCCATATGAAAATACAACTTTGACCCATTTTAGTTGAAGAAAGGAATCGTTGTTCCTATTCACAAGAAGGTTAACAGAAAAACAATTACTAATTATAGACCATTTTTATATCTGTACAATTTCTCAAAATTTGTAGAAATGGCTATACAGATAAGAATTATCTGGATTTCTTGGAAAATTTTCTTTTAAAAAATCTTTGGAATCTTGAAAGGAGAATGTACTTAAAGTAAATTTTTTGTGAAATCAAATTCTTCAAAATACTTATCCTTGAAAAATAGAAATATTTATGAATATAGATTAATAAAACTAGAAAAATTTTTGATAGTTTGATGTAGAAAATCAAACTTCTTTCAAAAATCTTAAGAGCTAGAACATAAACGGGTCACACTTTTGTCTTAATGTTCAAAGTTTAACATATATCGTGAAATAGAAGACATTTATTTACAATATTAATATTCACTCTATTAATTATACAACAGTAAAGAACAGTGAGTCCCTTTTCAATGACAGGGGGTAACCAGTTAACTTTTTAGTTGTTAGATGGTTGGTTGGTTACCTCTTGGTTTTATGTTGACACTTCTTATAAAATGTTTATAGTTTAGTTGTAAATAATTATGATATCTCTCTTGTGTATATTTTTATATTTATTATGATAATCCGTTGACATTTTATTTAGTATATCATGAATATTAAATAAAAATAACAAATTCAAGTCTGACGTAATGTTCTTGATTGTGAAATCATTTTATTTTATTTTATTTATATTTCATCAAACTTGCAAAACAAATTTAAAAAATTAAGTCATTAAGATACGCTATTGCCGTGGACAGAGCAGTTGTGAAACAAAAACTATAACAATATACTTTAAGGATAAAAAGGTACATTTTCTCCTATATAATACGTTTCTCAGATAGACTTCCCTCGCACTAAGTTTGATTATGATGTTAATGTTTTAATTTAAGCAAGCTTAGGGCTTTAATTATTTTTTTATTTACCAGGATACAAAATATATATACATACAAAGTATGCACCTATAGAGGTGTGACAACAATAATTTTTTGTCAAACTTAAACCACCAATCTACTAAGTGAACTTATGAGTGTTCAAGTTATATAGTCAGTTTTAAAAACCTTCAAAATGGTTTTAAGACCAAAGGGGATTTTAAGACGAAAAATGTGTTTATTTATTAGTAAACATGAATTATCCTGCTGTTTTTTGAAATTATACATTTATATAATTTTTCATGCAAGTATAGAGCCATTTCTCCCCAGTAGTGGTTGAATTTCAAAAATCTCTTCTTAGTCGTCATAAAATCTTTACGCGTTTCCCTTTTTATATGTACATATTATCAAAGATAAATTAAACTTTTTGAAGTTTTAAAGATTTTTAGAAATAAATTTCAAATTTCTCACAGGTGAAACTACTCGTTGCTAATTTGGTGATGGATTGAAGACCGCCCAAACGCGGGTCGGAAAACTTCTCAGCTAACAATTGAAAATAAAAACTGAAATATCGTAACATTTATTTGAGGTGTACACCAACTTGACTGCACAATTCCAAAAAAATGTCTCTCTAAATAATATATTTGTATCCTTAAATACTCTGCATTATTTTCGTATAGTATTCTATTATCCTTAGTAAAAAATCTCTTTTGACACGAAGAAGTTTTTGGCTACAAATATCTCTTTGCTCGCAATGAAGTTATGATGAATCATTTTTGAATCTTTATTTTGTCAAATGTTTGCATTTATGGATAAGTTTTTATATAACAAACCATATAAATTGTAAATAAAATAAAAAATAAACATTAAACAAAGAGTTGTCTGAAAACAGTTAAAATTATTGAATATCTTTATTCGCCTACACAAGTTTATTGTCCTTATATTTACTATTAAAATCTTATCGCTATAAAAACAAGCATATGGTGATGTCGTTGATAGAGCTTTTATACCTTTTAAATGTGTCAAAAACCTTTTGATCAACTTAGACAGTTTTTTTTAAGTATTTTCCAAATTGTGTGATGATGTTTAATAATATTCATTTTTTTCTTCATAACCTTAGAATCTTTTATTCAACTCTTTTATGATTTTAATACATTCGCTTACGACAGTGGAGTATTCTTATGACAGTGATGTATCTTCAAAGTGGAGTATGCATACCTTGGGGAGTATGTAGAAAAATTTAAGAATCTAAACCTAATCAAGACTTGTCCACTATTTCTTAACTAAAATTATTTTCAATTTGTTATCATTGACATGTAATAAAACGATTTATCGATTTAACTAATCTTTAGCATTTATAAATTTGTATTCTTCCGTTAATTTTTTACAATTAACTCCAATTTCGATATGAATATGTTAATAGATAATTTTAACCCACAAATTAGGAGAAAGCATTCATTTAACGCATAGATATATCGTATTTGAGATATTGATTACAATCATATGTTGTGATCGATGTACCGAAAAGACTTGTCTATAATATTGTTTCTCTATAAAATTTCTATTTCTCAGAAAATAGCCTCCTAGTTGCTCAGATTGGAACGGAAACCTAAAAAATAGCTTATAAAACTTATTTTTAAAGAAGTTTGGATGAAAATTTATCATTATCAATATCAATTTTTGTATACGCCTGTCTAGAATTTGTATATAATCAATATCAATATGTATTTTGTACCTGAAAATAGTATATTTCAAAACAATATCCTTCGAAATAATGTGTTAAGTGATATTTAAAGACTTTTATTATTATTTAATCTGTACGATAAAATATAACAATTTGTCTTGAAAGAAATAAAAATCAAAAACAATATTTAAATAATGAATTGTTTATTTAAATCACTTCATAATTTATTCGTCATATATCTGTTTTTCTTTTCTAATCCAACTTTATATACACAATTTGAATTCTCACGAATAGAACAGGATCCAGAGGTACTTGAGAATACAAAAAACGAGCTCATAATTCTGCCAATGAAATTTTATTAAAAGTATATTAAATATAAAAAATGTAGCAAGACCATTTTTGGTTTCCAATTTTTCAATGGATTATATGGTTTTTATTTATCATAAAACAAACATTTTTTGTATTAAACGGACATAAACAAATACTGACTCTTTTAAAAAGAGCTATATTCAAGCCTTTTTGATCTTTCTCAAAATATTGTTCATTTTCGTGCTTTAAACGACTTATTATAAAAAAAAAACAGTCAATAATTTCAAACGCGGCTTATTCGCTTCCTATTAGCGATTGTTTTTAAGAACTCAACAAAAGCAATATTTTCGTGCTATATATTCATTTTCCCCTCAAAATTTGTTGTTTGTTTTATGTATACTGGACAAGAATAATAACTTTTGGGCTCTCATTAGTTTGCAAAAAATGTTTTCGTACTAATTCTGTGAGTAAAATTTAAATTTCGAAGAAGAAGAAAAATAAAACATAGAAGCCGGGTAAACCTCATTTAAATAATGTGTATTTTGACTGTTTTTCGATCTTAAGACGCTAATAGATTAAAAACGGAATATTTTTATGAAAAAATTAACCAATAAAAAACATATCATTAAAACAACACCAAACCATATATTCCATCCAAAACGAGGTGGGCCGTATCAAAAAAATGACCCTTAAATCGGTAAGGCTTATTAGGATCCTTCAAGCTTGATCTATTCTTAACACAAATCCTATGTCAAAATACGGTAGGCGATTATCGCATACTCAAATCCAGAACCTGCTCTTTAAATCTGACATATTTTATATTCATTGAAATAATCATTCGTATTATACAAATACTTTAATCGGTCGAAGCCGTATAAATAAATATATTTATTTATTTATTTTATTTGCTACCTCTCTGATAGAAAATTATTACTTTCACAATGAAATTCGAAAAAAAAAATTTATTGTTGGTTTATGGAATTTTTCTATTTTCAATCTGGATATTCAGTCAAACGAAACGTAAAAGAGTTGGTTAAAATGAAGGAGAAGAGAGCAATTTTTCAAATAATATTATCAGTGTAAATTTGTAGAAAATAAATTTTAGTAGAATCGGTCTATGTCTTGAGACTTCATATTTAAGTTTCTGGGGAGAAAAATTACATGGAAATTCTAAAAGAAAAAAGTAGTATACAAATCTAAAGTTACAATATCTATCGAGTACAATATACCGAATGATAAATCAAATGAGCTCGAGAAATTGAAAAATTTCTCAAGAAAGCCTTAACGAAATTCGATTAACCGTTGTTCAAGTAAATATATAAATAATTCTTTATAGGTGAATTAAATTGGTGATTACTACACTCACGTTTACGTAGAGTAATTCTGAAAATTACCATATAATTGCAAGATTGTAAATTCTGGAAAAACTGTTCTAATTTAATATAGATATCAACACAAACTTTCCCTTACAAAAGTCAACTTGTGAAAATAACGAATTTTAGAATAAATACAAAAAATGTTATTATTGGAGGGTAGACAAGCGCTTAATAAGAAGACCCGATCTTGTTTTGGGATTCCATTAATGTTCCGCTGATTATTTAAAATCGGTTTCATGCATATCTCTCTTGTATTCTTCTGATGATTTAGCTTGTAAACTTAACTTTCAATTGAGTTACGAAATTTTAAAACTAAAATTTGAGTCTATAGACGTGAGACAGTTAATAAATTTTATTACGAATTACCATTTATATTTCTGTAAATATTCATAAAGTAATCGGTAAGAATCCTAATTGTCATAGTCATGATGTTTGTATGGGTGTTTTGAAAATGAGATTTAAACGGTAACATAAAAGCTATGCTATAAACTCTTTTACTCAAGTATATAATATATAAATAGCAGCGAGCAGGCAAATAGCAAATGGCAGATGATATATCGGTAAAGTATACGATATAAAGCTGGCTCGCCAGCGTTAGCTTACAGTTCTATGTATGTATGTGTGTACTTGCTTTATTCGTCATTCTTATTATTCATTTGTTTGTTATTCATAATGTGTATTTTGTTCGACGGCAAGAACAAAACATAACGGAACTTCTTGTGTCATAACGATAAACAAAATATAAACGTTATTGCAATGCACTTTGCGCATTCTGAAATTATTCATATCAACAATTTAAATTATTTCAAATGATCGTACAAAGGGTAAAACTTGATTTGATTTAATTTAAAAACAGAACGTTTTTGTGTGACACTAAAGCCACCAACCTATTTTCCAAAAATCGATATTTAGATGTTCGAGAAAGTATTATTCAAATAATTTTCTTCTTCTTATTATTAAACTTAACGGAAAAGATATTTGCTATGCATCTATTTGACATCATTGGCGCATAAATTAACTACATAAGAAATTAAATTTTACAGTAAATTAAGGAGGCAAATAAATTCAGGAGCGAAATAATAATATATGTTTATTGAAAGGAAAAGTTATCCAAGCCCATCGAGTAGGGTATCATAACAATCGAAATGAAAAGAGGATTACATAAATACATATCTTTATGTATATAAACGACGTGTCAAATTTATTATGTATGTTTGTCAGCAGACGAGACAAAAGTGCAAATTATACACCGAACGAAAATCGATCCCGCTTGCTACTCAAGTTAATGCGGGTACTGAATTCAAACTTTAAATTTTTGTTAAAATTTAATCAATGGGTTGTTTTAGTGTATTACGTTTAAATTTTCATTTTCGCCTTCGGTTTTTTGATTTTTTTAATTATTTATTTTATTAACATAAATTTGTACATAAAATATCCAAGTAAATATCGTATTGATCCAGTAGTTTCATTTTTAAACACAAAATACAATGTAAATCGTTCTGTAAGTAACATGCACAATATAAATAACTTACAACAATTTCAATAAATAAATAACTATTTCAATAATTGTAATAAAGTATTTTCAAAAATATTTTCATAATAAAATGGTAAAAATTTATCCTAATCTATTAAATAATGGTTTATAAATAAATAAGAAATGTACTGTTAATAGAAATTTATATTTTTTTACATCTTTGTAAATTTATATCAAAAACTAACTTTCAAAATTATCAGTAAAATTGCAAGTATCGAAGGAATAAGAAAGAAATTTGCCAATTCCTTAGTGAGGATTTGATTCCTAGATCAAATCTCTGCTTCTGAAGCATGTAAGCTGAAGGGTGTATATCGCGGGTTCTGTGTATGTTATTCGCAATATTAATATAATCACGCTTCATTAAAAACTGAGTTGAAAATTGGATTTTAGTTGAATTTATACATTTATATTTATACATACTGTTTTCCATAATTTTTATTTTCCTAAATATTTTACTGAACCATCAGTTCCTACAAAAAATAATCACTACAAGGCTTTATAATGCATGTAATACAAACTTTCAACGAAATAGGATGAACGCTTCATGAAATATCGAACGTTTTAAGTGAAATATTATTGGCTACTTTCGAGCCTTGTATCTCCGGAACAATAATTGATCGTAGATCGTTTTATAAAAATTTTATAAAAATTTAAAAAATGTCTTGAACACTTCGACTATTTTTTATCAAAAATTTATTTTCATATGTGTCTAGTCTTTTTAAATTTTCCGCGTACGTCTGATTGATGCTAACAAATGGCGAGAACGACAAGCAGGCATATATGAAACTGAAGATGACACCAAAACGTCGTATATGAAAAAAAAAATTGAAATCGTAAAATAATTTTTAGTTTTAAAAAATGGACATAAATCTTCCAATATCGGTATATTTAACTCTGAAGTAACAGGCATATTAAAATATTACATTTTAATGTTATTTTATGTTTAGTTGATTAAAATTCGTGACCGTTACGTATTTTTGTATAGCGAATTGTACAATTGTATTGCTAGTGATATTAGAAACATTTTGTTTACGAACGCGTTAAATATAAACAAAATTTTATTTCGTTATAAAAAAAATTTTTGTCATTTTTAATTTGCAAATGTATGCTATTATGTTTGTCTGTCTGTTAAGGATAAAATATTTGTTGGTATAAGTTGTGAAAAATGTAATAAAAATAAAATATTTTTCTTCCACATTCACCGGCACACTTTTTGTGTAAGCATAAGACCAAAAGGCGAAAAATTATGATTTTAAGGTGTGTTTAAATGAGAGAAAGAAAAATTAATTATGATGTTTGCATCAGTTATATTTGACATGTATAGTACGTGTAATGGGCATCTTAATCGATTGGTGCGCCTTGAGCAGCTAAAATCTGAAATAAAACATTCGCATTTTACCATAAAAAATAATTTATGCAATAGTTTGAATGTAAATTGTAAAAACCAATTTTGAATGTAAAACAAAAATTATTAAATAATTAAAAAAAAAAGAAATTTAATTATTGCGTTCAAAACTGTAAGAACAATCGAAGAAATTGCATTAATAATAATTTTTAATTGCAAAAAATTATTCAATTTAATTTTTAAATAAAAATTCCTTTGTTAAATCTTATCCCATTCGTAACCATAGTAACGAAATAATGCAACTTGATTCCCGCACTTACCAAAACTTATTAATAGACATAATAGAACGTATTTGTATGTATTAGTGTAATACATTTATATGTATGTATACAAATTGTAAATATATTATATATGTATATGTTTAAAATTGTTTCAAGTATGTCGAGAGATACGATAAACGATCTGTATATATAAGCTTGAGTTCTACGAGTACCTATCGAAAAGCTCTAGGAGTGGAGCAGCAAGCAGCTGAAAATATCATGATAGAGTGTAGCGCGCGATATGCTTGCGTAGTGTAGAATAGTTGATAGTAAGTACTTACTAATTGAAAAGGATAATAAAAACAACACCATTACATTACAACACACAGATGCAAACATCAGGACAAAAGCATTCTCCCGTCTTTCAACTAAAAGTAATTAATTTATCTATGTGAAATATACACAATAGAATATATGTATTTGTTTAATAAAACATTATTAAAAAAATAATTTTTTCTGTTTTAAAAAAATAAAGAAAAAATTAACAGTGATAATTGCTAACATACTTGACATATGTTTATATCACAAGCATTCATAAAATACTGTTAACATGAACTTCATACAATTAGAAACAGATATTTATTATGATAATTAAATTTAACGCATGTGGCTAAATTGTGGCTAATATAAAAAATTTTTGTTTTTGAATTTTTCATTTCTTCTACGGTTTAGGGATCAAAAGTTGTGCCATAGATACATTTGACCAATTAGACCGATTTTGATCATGTACGAGTTTAATCTCACTTCCTTGGTCTAGAATACGCCACCAAAACTAAGCTTGCTGCCTTCTTTTGTTTTTAACAAGGATGGAAATATATTTATAATGACGTCATATCGCATATCTCTACATAAATAACATCGTTTTCAAGAATTAGTTGGCTATGTACTCGTTAATAGGTTATGGAATTGAATCTAGTTTTACATTCAGCCAAATTCAGTATCAGTATCCCTACCCGACTACTCTTTTAGATGATTCTATGAACCTCTCAATAAAAATTTCTGTCTTCAATATTTTCTTGCGTTTAAAGCTTGGACTAAAATTAATTTGGTCTGAAATATTCTATATATGCCGAGTATTAAAATATAACGTGGTTAAAAGAATAGAACTTAAATCTGAGAAATTCCACAGATATTTGAACGTTTTTCTAAGTACTTAAAGGAATAAGTTTTTTTTAGAAGCAACTATTCTGGAATCTATGTAGTCGAATATTTGAAGTTAAATTTTACCTACTGGTATTTGAATACATATATTCGAAAGTCGAAAAAAAATACAGCAATGTGTCAGAAATAATTATTATAGTTTTTTGCGCTCGCACCATATTTTATACATCCTCTGTTTAATTTTATATTACAATGATTTTTAATGTCTACATATAACTGATTATGTAAATTATACATTCGAAAAGTTATCATTTAATAAGTAAGTTATTCAATTTCGATATTCTAATTGATCGATTACTATCATGAACTAAATAAAATTATTCATAATTTACACTCAAGAGATATACAATATGATACCTAATATAATAACACTTACAGTAGAAATCGTACAGTATATAGGCTGTGATATTGAAATTAATCTACAGTTTTTACTTTCCAATAAGAAAGTTGCAAAGAAAATAATGTGTATTGAAACTATCATTACATTAATTACAATACATTTATGGATATCATTATATATAATGATATGCATTATAATAAATATGTAAGTTATCAGTATTTTAGCTGGAATTGTTAAAATAAACAGTTTGTGAAAAAATTTTTCAAAAAAAAAACTTGTAGGCTTTTAATATACAAATATTTTTGGCATTTGAACTATTTGTTGATCTTCCATGGCTTAAAAAATTGGATTGTTAATTCAGTTAACTGATTTTGTCTAAAATCGTCACAATTCTGGATTGATACCTAACTAATGTAAAAAATTAAGTTTGATTGAATTCGTTTTCCGCAAGAAATCGTATCTCAAAAATTAATACAAACAAACGCATACTTATGCACACACATTTTTTTGAAAGATTGCGAAACTAAATTAGGTGACCTCGGCACATGGATAACTTCCAATACCTTCCAGTATGAGCAAGTCAAAAAAAAAAATTTATAATATATAATTGGGTATATTTATTAAGTCTCTATACAAACAATTTTTTCTTAATAATAAACAACTTTTGTTTGAAATATATTTGCATAACTAGCACATGCATAAATATAATACACTTGTTAAATTTGTTTATGAAGCTTACTGGGTCAGTTGGGAAATAATGGATTCAACTTAATAATAATTAACTAGATAATTAAATCATGAATACATAATTAAATCTAATTATTCGGTTAAATTAAAAAAGTGTAAAAGATAATTCAATGTAATTTTATTGTTTTCGAAGATGTCTGATATAAACATTACGATTCAAAAGTCTATTCAGTAATAGAATGCAGGAAATTTAGAATATAAATTTGGAATTGGTTTAGAAGCAAAAGTTAAATAAATTTTTATTTTGTTATATAAATTAAAAAAGGATATTTGTTTCAGAACTGGTGGTGGCAGTATGCTGGGTGATGTAAACATATCTGCCATATTGGATTCGTTTAGTGTCAGTTACGATAAAAGAGTAAGACCAAATTACGGAGGTAAGCATTAACGCTTTTATATTTACCTATGAACTTTATCACAGATATACCAACCAATTAAAAACGGTATATAAATATGTAAAAATTAAAAAGAAAATTAATTTATCTAAACGCCAAAAATTTTAGGAAAATTCACTTAACATTTGTCTTAACTAATGAATTTGTTTATACTCACTGTTAAAGACAACAATCATGTAGTGAGAAATGTCCTGTATTTGAAAAAACTGAAAAATTTATTATTTAGTAACAAGAAAATATTTTCGATGGCAATTATTTATAAAATTGTAATTTTTAAAACAAGCTCTCGGCAAAAAATATTATAATGTTGATTATGTGATAATTATGCATAAATTTAATTTTTTTAACATGTTTTAACTTTTAGAACATTATTCCTCATAGCAGTGTATGACTGATCCTATTATCCAAGGTCTAATTTTTCGTCATTTTTTTAAATTCTATACGGTTTTAAATTATAATTTTTCCTAAACATTTTGCACACGATTTTTTTATATAAAAGTGCTGTTTCTAGGATTTTTGTTGTGTAGTGAGTGAGTATAAACAAATGTTAAAATAGTGGCTTAGAAGAAAATCATTACATTTTTGTAATTTATTATTGAAAATATCATATTTAAATAAAAAAATTTGGAATTGAGGTTATTTACAGGTACCAAAAATATGAATTTTTAAAAT
Organism: Chrysopa pallens; assembly: GCA_020423425.1. NCBI lineage: Eukaryota > Metazoa > Arthropoda > Insecta > Neuroptera > Chrysopidae > Chrysopa > Chrysopa pallens. The sequence continues at coordinate 47,507,507 of CM035593.1, read as the reverse complement.
TTTATAAATATATAAAAGTTTTATCCAATATTTAGATAAATTAGTTTAAAAAATTTTTATTTTTCCTTAACATTAAAAAAAAATTACCAATTTAGGAAAAAGGAAAAAGTCAAAGAACATACATAAAAATTGTGTCCGTTTTGTATGTCATCAATTTGTCTTGATTTAATTCGAGTGTTTTTGTTATTGAACACGTATCCACAATAATTTATGTGTAGTATGTACATCGAGTTTATTTTAAAAAGAAACACGTGAAGAACCTAGAATTTGACTAGGAAATATCAGTTAGTATATATTGTGTATACTACACAACCGAAAGTATGTATGTACAAACACCAAACAGTATAAATAAAACACCCAGCCGTTGAATACGGGCGGGGCTCTTCGGGTATATATATGTATGAATCGATCGAAAGCCGAGTTGCTTGGCAACGATGATATACCGAGCGCCAGCATCCCGGCGTCACATCGTCTCGCTTTAGTGGCGTGCGCCTGTATCTAATTCTACATTGTTGGTCCATTCAAAATAACCAAGTTATACATACATAATTTACTCATAGTTTTGATTTTCACCGCAGGGGATGGATGTTATATATAAAAATAATATTATGAAAAAAAAAAAAAGTTTAAAGTCTTAATTTTTATAAGATAATATCATCATCCCCCTAAAGGCTTTTGGCTCTTTATACATATACAACAGAAAATTGGTAATTGTTTTTTATGGTAATAAATTATTAAATTTTTTAGAAGTGAATTTGTTTTCTTTTTTTTTTTTTTTCTTTTAAACAAAGATGTTTCCAAACAATTTAATTTTATTATAAGAAAAAAATTATTTATTCGGGAGATTTTTTTTTTGTCGGTTTTTATTTTACCAATTTACAGCAAGAATACATAGTAGGACCAACGTATTAAATACTTTTATTATAATATCAGTCGCCATCGCCCCCCATATTACTCAATACTACTTCCCAGATTCACACAATAAAAAAGAGCGTAAAATTTATGTGTATATACAGTGTGTTTCACGTTAACTGTTATAACTCTCGTATTTTGGAGTGGACAGAACGATTTAACTTATTCATTTACCCCAAAAGGTAAACTATTGATACAGTTTTTTCAGAAAGTAGCAATTAATTAATTTTAAAAAAAATTATATCATCGGTTTGTTTATAATTCAAATATTTCAATGCTCAAGTTTTATCAAGATACTGCTGTTTGTAATTTTTCATTTGATTTAAAAACGAAGAAAGTTGTTAATTTCCCCTCTTCATATTATAAAATTAACCGAAAATTTTTTCATAAAACACTTTGGTACACATTATTTCAATAACAAAATGTGGGTTTTTCTTCGAATTCTCATTTTACTTGAGAAATTTGTGGCAGTAACAATTTTAATAGTTGTTTCTGCTCCAAAATACGAGAATGATTACACTTGAAGTGGTATACACTGTATGATTATTATATGCAAACCGAGAATTATCAATTTTGTGTATGTATAAGATTGTTTAGAAGGTGATTTATCAATGGTGATAAAAATTAAAATAGAAAAAGTTCGAAAAAATTTTGTACGATTCAAAAAGACCTAGATAGCTTTGAATTTCCAAATTTATTCAAATGATAGGTGAATAAATTGTAGTATTTATAAATACTAATCAAATGAATAATTTGCGAATATCACATTTGTATTTTTAGTAAGCACATGATTTTTGTAGGTTATGTCAAGTTATATTTTCAATAGGGACCTCTGTAATAAATAAATCTCTAATATACATTGTAATTTTTTTTTCTTCAATTAACGCGAACAAATAACTAAGAAAATAATTACCCAAATGTTATGAAATTTGAAATATACAAACGTGACAAAACGTGAACCGGACGGTATCACGAAGAGTTTTTCGCGAAAAGGGATTCTAAAGTAAAAGTCAAAATGTATTTAATTTTTAGAAATGTTTTTTTCGAAAAACGTTTCAACATTGCCTTCTTTGTATTGTACATGATCAATTTTATAACATTTTGATAGTAATTTTTTTATGTTAGATATATGTATGTTTAATTAAAGTTTGTTTATGTTTATGTATGTTAGATTAGTTTGTCTTTATTATAGAGGTGTGTTTCACTTGAGACTCAAACGTAAATAATTTAATGAAATTTGATTTTCCTATCATTACTTTTTCATTATAGGAAAGGATGTCTTTATAGGAAACAGCTTACTAAATTAAAATGACTTTTGCATCCATTCTCAGCTATGAATTTAAAATAATTATGTGTACCGGGAGCTCTTATAAATTAAATAAACTTTTTAGATTCAATGTGTCAAATAAGGCCTTGCTTATTGTATGAATTTTTAATTTTAAGAATATTTTTTATGAATAACTGTTTAAAAAAATTGTTTTTTTCACAAAGAACAGTTGTAGAACATATATTTATTTAATTAATTTGTTTTTACTTTCAAATAAACATTAAAAAGACACGATAAGTTAGTATTTTCTAATCGACAAATTCATATATATAAAAATCGATAATTAACCACTTAGCACACAGCATCGTATTTTTTTTTTTTTTTTTTTTAATGAAATACTGCAAATTATTATTTTATGGTACAATTTTAAAATTCATTCATAAAGTGAGTTTTGCTATTGTAAACCATTGATAAATCATTCTGTACATACGATATTATAAAATGTTTCTTGGTTTTTTTTTTTAATATTTTTAAATCAAGACGCACAACTGTCTTTTGTGTTCGTATAAGATTATAACGAATCTTATTAACGTCAAATAACAGAGGCATTCTTTCAATACGTGCAGTGTTATTTTGCACGTTATATTAGTATTATTATTATTATTATTATTATATGTCACTGTATTATTTAATTTAATATTTATTTCAATTTTTTTCTTAGAAATTTTACAATATTATTAACTCATGAAATTTATTAAAAATATATGAAATAAATTTTTAATTACTTTTATTTTTTCATATCCGTTTGAAAATATTATAAATCATTTCCAAATTATTTTCCATCATTTAAAAATTCAAAATATGAAACGAGAATTATGAGTGGTGTAGTTGAAAACGAAATAAATTTGACAAACGTTTTAATTATTATTAAATAATAAATTAACAGAAAAACGGAATCAGAATCATTGTTAATATATCACCGATTGTTGAATAAAGTTTTTAAAATATTCGTAAATTGAAAATAATCATATACACACAAGTTTCTTAGAAATCTCTTATTTGATTTGTAACAAATGACTTTTTGCAAATCGTGATAACATACCGAATCTTTTTAACTCAGACGATCCTATGAGAGTTTTATGATAGTCCTAGGATCGGAAAAATTTAAATAAGTTATGATTTTCTCATGTTTATTGATATTAGAACGTTTTGTTCTACTTGTCTTTCATTACATTAAACAATCACTTACAAATAATAAGCAAAATCATAAACATGTGAAAAGAATTTTCGTTAAATACAAATCTATTGGAAATAAGAACGTCGGCTTTCGTTTGTTGTGTACTACACCAATATATAAATTTGAGTTTATACGTCACAGCTCATAAGAATTTGCCTTATTTTCTTGCAAATTGTATCATAATAGAGACTCGTTTTTTAACTATAATACCAGGTTCAAACTACACCGAATCTATGAACATATATATAGACAGTCATGATTTATCATTTGAATGTGGCAAACTAAGTAGGCAATTTGTTTAATAATACGAAATAATGCGTACGTCTTTTAGTAATTCGAACTTAACAAATTGCTTAATAAGGAACTTAGTCCATTGCACTACTGTCTACTTAGTTTGTGCATTCAAATTTATTAGACCCAAATTGTATACATATTCGAAGACACAAGTCTAAACATAGCTTTATAATAAAAATTGAATGTCTTTTCTATCATAAAAATTAAAAAATAGAGTTTCTACAAGAGAATATAACACAATAAATGTTGTATATCATTATTAAATTTACTATATTAAAAAAATAAACTTTTGAATTAAATTGTTGAATAATTTTATTATAATCAAATATGTAGTAATTACTACTTCGGTTATATTAAATAGTTATTAAATGAATAAAGAAAGACTTTCTCAATATACTTTTTTACACACAGAAAAGAGTAAAAAAATATTTCTCATACAAATTAATTAAAAAATAACTTACATTTATTTCCAACTTGTTAAATAAAAAAAAAAAAAAATCTTGATATAATTATAATTACATTAAGCGATGTAACTTTTTAGATAAAAAAAAGTCATCTTTCATTTATAATACATCTAAGGAGTTGAGAAGAAAACTTTATACATATGATGAAGGGAAAAACTTTATAATATTTTCAAAATGTATTTTAAAATTAATAATAATATTCTTTGTGTTATTTTATTTTATTTTTTTTTTTTATTCAAAAGTAATTTTTATTTATTTATTAATTTTTATATACTAGGTGTTCGTGAAGTATCGCAACGGTTAAATAACTCTCTAAAGAACCGATTTAAGAAAAATATATATTTCAAAAATAGTGACTTTAAATTTTAGTTTTATAATTCATTTCAAAGGATTATTTGATTAGATTATTGAAAATGATCAGAGTTCTGAAAAAGTCAACTGAATACAATTTAAAATACATCTTTAGAAATTTTTCGATATAAAGCATAATTATTCTGAGCCCAAAAACTTTGTACTCTATGAATATTTTGGTAAAGTTTTGTTAATATTCTTATGGTTCTTAGCTCATATAAACCAAGTGTTTTATACTCCCTTTCTTTGTAAATTAAGTTTACCTTCATATAATTATAATAATTTTATTTTCAAACTCTGATAAGAAACTTTGTATAAGTATGAAGGCTACATGTTTTTGGGAATTGTTTAAATTTCAATTGATATACTTTAGTTTCCATGGAAATACATACTTCGTATATCATCACTTTAATCGTCACAACGAACCTGATTGATCACAGGAAAATAGTTAAAATTCGATATACAGTTTTTTTCATTATGGGATACTCAGCTGCTACGAGTTAAAAGAAAGGGAGTAAAACTACAAAATCATTTTGCCTGAAAGACAATAGAATATAATTTTTTTACTAGAATTTTTGTAGAGGAAATAATTATAACAGTAAACGTAACTATAAACCCACATTCTACTTTTGAAGAGTGCATTTATATCAATGATAATAGGTCAATTTATTCGAAGTTGCAACTTTTCAGAATTTTGATCCGCTTTCTTAATTTATTAAGTCGCGTGTTTTTTTAAATAAATATTGTTGACTTTTGAAATCCCGAAAAATTATGCTATACATACTGGAATAATTATTTTGTCGTCAATCTCATATACTTCCCGGACACTATAATCGTTTACTATCTGATTTTGATATTATTTATTAAAAGACCGGTATATATTTATTATTTATTAATTATATTTACATATATTTAATATAATATATCGGGCGTAAACACTCATATGACAGTGTGATCTGTGACGTCATATATAAAATGTGTGACGTTTCAGGTCCGCCCGTTGTTGTGGGAGTCACCATGTACGTGCTGAGCATCAGTTCCCTCTCTGAAGTTCAAATGGTACAAATTATAACTAAACTACTATTAATTTAGTAATAGTTTATTATATAATATTTTGATATAATTTTGTAGGTTATGTTGCTCTATGTAATTCATCATAATCATTTTCATTTTAAATTATTATCTACATTATTATTATTATATACATCTCTGTCTTTTATACGTTCTATTTCATTTGATTTTTACATCGAACAGGATGATTCATTTTAAATATTTGGTTAGTTTTAATGATGTTGTCTTTGAGTTGTTGATGCACATTAAAATAAGTGTGTGTTATTTTTACACATGTTTCGTGTGTAACTCGGAGTAATAATAACTCTTTACACATTTTGTGAGTGTTTATAATGCACTTAAATTATAAAATTTAGTATAATCCCTATGTTCTGAAATTGACTGTATGGTTGTTACAGTACTTGTAGCAGTAGAAAGGATATTAAAGCTTTATAGAAGCGTTACAACGAATCTGCGAAGACTGTGACAGTAAAAACATTAATAACGGAATATAGCAAATATTTTTATGTAGTCTATGAAGTGCGACGCTAGAACGACGTATGAAGTTTTGGCTTAACCGAGCATGTTGGGTCGCTAGAATGAAATTTCTATTATAAATGTATAAGGGTTTTGAAAAAAAAACTATAAAATTTTTTCTACTCCGAAATTGGAGTGATATGCTAACAAAAGTACTTTCAAAATGTTGCAAATTTTCCTTCTTTACAGAAACAATATTTTGGAAAATCATTTTTAACATTTTCGTGATATAAGAAACTTAAAAACGAAAAAAAAAAATATTATTTTCATGGTTTCAAACGGAGGTGTTTTTGAAAACTATGCGTAGAAAGTTTTATTTTCGTGCTATATATTTTACATTTGCCTTTAAATTAGTATTCCTGATTTTTATAATTATACTGGCTACTTACTTCCTTACGAAAGACCCATGAATACATCAAGATATGGTTTGATATAGAATTTAAAAAAAAATGTAGCATGCAAATGTGAATTAAAAAATCTATGGTAGATGCTGTAAAAACAGAATTTATATAGATTGTCTTGAAAAAAAACACACAAAAAACCTTTGTGTGTTTTTCCTGATAATCCAAGTTTTTTTTTTTTTTTTTTATTTTTGTACAAAATCATAATACATTCATTATAAAGTTTCATCCTGGCAACGCTTCGTAGTCTGTCAATTTAAAATTTCATACTTCTTTTTAGAAATGCACCGATATATCATTAGTCACATAATTGAAATGTGTTTAATTTATAAATTTATTAAAAGTATGTTCCAAACCATCAAAGGAGATTGTTTATTTTCGCTCTATTTTATGTTTCTTCGCTTCATGAAATAGAAAGAATTGAACTAAGTAAATATTGTCTTTTTTATTATTCGATTATATAGCTTTTGAAATACATATATATGAATCGATATATTATAAGATTTATCTCAACCATTTTAGATTTTGAATAATGAAAATAAAAATGGCCATTTTTGTCGGTTTTGAGTACTTTTTACATTTATCATGAATTGTTTATAATAATGCTTTCCATTTTAGACGAACGATAAATCGTTTAAAAGTATGATAATTACTTAAAAGTAGATTAATTAACTCTTGAAGAATAAGGATCGGGTATAATATGGCTTTAATAATTGCATGATAATAAAAAACCACTATTTGTCCTCTGAAAGTTTTCAATGGTATGTCATGTAGTTTATGGTTAGGGTATTTTTAAAATTATCAGCTGCTGGTTATTATTAAAATAACTGGCGCTGTCAATTATTTTAGAATATTAATTTTACCGTCGCCGTTCCGTCTTGAAGACAGTTCCATAATGAATTAGCTAAGCACAGCAGGTAGAAGATAATTATAACCAGTTATATCTAATATTTTAAATGATTTATTTTAAACTTTGAATTATAATTACATCTCAGTTTAAAAATTTAAATAATTTTTAAACTGAGATGAAGCTGTTTGAGATTACAATTATTTGATATCTAATTAATACGGCATATATCAAGTTTCTATTATAATCATTGACATAGATAGCATTAAAATCAAATTTTAGACTTGCAGTAACTGGTTATTTAGAAAAATCTGTAGAATATACATTTTTAGTTACGTGAGGGCTATCTCGTTTAAAAATAATTATGTTTTTATAAAAAATCAAACTAATTATTTTGTAAAATTAATTTTTCTAGACGAACTAATGTTTCATGATTGTTTCATGGAACATAACATTATTTATAGTACAATTAAAATGGATTACACTGTAATGTTAAATGCAAAACTTATAAATTTGTGTATATTTTAACTTGTTACATGCAAATAGCTCGAAAAATAAGTAGAATCAAGAAAATGGTTGCCAACAAATGTATATTTATTTGAAATAATCATTCAAATAATCTGTGCGTCCTTAGTTGTTGGAGTAATTAATAGAACCAACCCTATATGAATATATGACCCTAAATTTTTTTTTTAATCGGGACTTTCAAATAAGTAAATTTAAATTATTTTTTAAGTAACTTGCATGTGTTGAGTTAAACATACATTATATATAAAATACATACTACTACAATTTCATTTATCTCTCTGCCATCATTTTATTTTTGTCATTTATGTGAGAGATATAAATGTTCCAAATAATATAAATAATGAAGAACTGCTATATATAATTGTACACAAAGCAACATCTTGTATATCTCCATCCTATTTTAAAATTATCTTTAACAAATTCGTAGATTAAGTTCATTGAATACAGTATGCTCACTGGGAATGCAACAATTCTCGTAGAGGTTTTCTATAAGCCTGTATTATTTTCAGTGATGAATCATAGTACGTGAGGAATGAACTCACTTTCTGGCAGGAATCAGATAGGGGTGATAGGTGATTGGGATCAAAGAATAATAGTTAGAAAAAGAAGATTCAAATAAAATTGTAGAACTTTACACAAAAAAAGTTTTTTGTCTTTTTGGCTATTATTAAAATTAATGCAGTTAGAGTGTTTATAAACATTCTCACATGCATATTACAAATAAAAAATCCAGCCAAGTACGAGTCAGACCCGCTTAAAAAGTGTTCCGTACTCCCCCTTAAATATTTTTTATTTTATTTCGATTTTAGATCTCAAACAACGGAGTCATAGTAATAGGGTCCCGTTTCACTCTTTGGTTACGTAGCCCTTTTAAGATATAGAACGTTTTTTTATGTAAAATTGTATGTTCTTCAATTCTTTTTTGAAACTGTTTCAAAACACTATTACACAAACCACTATTTAAGTAATGAGCAAGAGGTCGTTTTGAAGATGACTATAAACAAAAGTTTCACGTGAACATTTGTATTCTACAATTTGATTGATAGTTCACAATAGTTATGCAAAACGGTACAGTTCATATTATATATTTATAATATAATATGTTTTAACCGAAGAAATAGAATCGATAAAACAAGACCTTAATGTGATCAGTGGACTAACGAAACAACTTTAAGTTTTCTCCGTTCCAAATTGTAGTCATGAAACATTCTATATGTGATATAAGCGATATTATTTTAGGATTAAGTATACAACGAAAAAAGTTATATTTTTTCTTTACAGAGGAATTTTACCTTACTTAGTTTACTAAAACGCTTGGTTATTTGTTATAATATATATTACAAGAGGTTCATTTACGATGTGCTCTATTTGAGGCATGAAAAAACCGAATATAGAATAATTTTTTTAAAATAAATTTATACCTTGGAAAGATTCCTGATTTTTGTTATATAAATTTCATATTCAGAAAGAATAGCTCATACACAAATATTATTAAATCATATGATATAGCTAGCTAGCTCTATATGTATATATTTTGGGTATTTAAATTATTTCAACCGAAGTTTCTTCCCCTAACGACGGAGGTGGTTCCATCTGGAAGGAGACACAGCATATAAATATAAGTAAATATATGTAATTAGTCAACTGTTTTAATCACTATAAATACCGTTCTTTACCTTACCAAACCAGGTCCTTTTAATTGGTATACCTATATTTAAATACATAAATACACATAATGTATATCTTCGTGGTATGTGTATGTTGTTAATGGAAGGCATTCACAATTTAGGACAAATAGTCGTTTGGCATTCTTCCTTTATAAACGGCATGACGAATATAACTGAATCGATTGTTTAGTCCACACTTTTAGACACACAAAAATTTGTGTTTTTTAAGAACTTTTTTAACTGAATTCTAATCTTATGTGCGATAATTAGTGTAAAAGTATCATAGCATATGAAGTCATTTTTATTGTATTTTGTATTTTACATATTAAAAATTATCTCTTTCTTGAAAAAAGAAGTTATTTACATCATTTTATGTGACGTCATAATGCCCCTTTTTGTTTATTCGGGTTTCTTAAATGTGTATATCTTACTTATTACTTAAAAATAAACAACGAAACTCCAAATCCATGTTCGTTAAGTAAAGACGATTCAACTAAAATGATAAATCAATGCTAGATCTTTATTATATCTATACGCTTATATATGCATAACTTATTCCACACATATTTTTCGATTATTATTATTTTAAAGGAAAACCAATCAGTAAGAAACAAAAACTCCGTATATTATAAATGTATATTTTCTCCGTATATTATAAATGTATTCTTAAGAACATTTTTTTCGAAAAACCAATATAATCAAATACCTAGCCTTGCGAATGAAAAGCCAAGAAAAGAAATTAACTACTCAAATACTTTAAGTAGAACATGATAAAAAGTAGCCTAAGTCGACAACCATCTCTTCATGCTTTCGAAGTATCATTAATTTCAGGTTTAGTACTGTCGCGAAATGGAAGACACTACAATTTCATGAGCAGAGATCTAACTGTAGAAACAGGATATATTTGTTATCTGAAAATATAATTGTAAGGAGGGATTCTTATCTCAGTTTTTAATGTTACGATCCTTAGTAAACAAATCTATCGTTTAATCAACGATTTTGTATTATTCAATATCTTACACTATAAAAAAACGACAATTTTTAAAATTAATAATGTGAAAGAAAATATCAAAATTTTTGCAGAAAATAAAGATGTTAAGGAAAATATAATTCGTAAGTAATCTCCGTCAAGGTTCTGTTATATATGTGATCAAGTCAAAATAGATGAAACATAGTGGTGATACTACAATAATTCGTATAAAGTCGAAAATTGGTACATATCTAAGGTAAAGACAACAAATTCAATATCAGAAGAATCCATCGGCTCCATTTCTGTTAAGAATATTAATCAATTTCAATGGTCCAAATAACGATATTTTTTCCATTTTCCATAAACGCCATCATAAAAATTATACTTTTTGTCATAAATATTATACTTTTATTCTTATGAATTATCATTTCTCAGATATTTGAAACATCGAAATTTTTGGAGCTTCATATAAAGCAAAAAACGCAATTCGATTGTGATGATGACTTGTAAATCAGAGTTAATCGTTTTAAATAGTTTAGAGTAGCAAGATGATAATGCTCAAGAGTAAAAGTGCTAATTAAATTAGGTACTATAGGTTTCTTTTAAAATATTCCAAAACGCTATAATTTGCATGTATAACTTAAACAAACAAATAAGTATATTCTCTACAATAGTATCAGATATTATATAGGCTTGTATGTTTTTATTATCTATGATGCAAATGGTGATATTTCAGGAATAAAGTTAATTCATAGGAAATAATGTATTATGACAAATTTTTAAGATAATTAATCTATAATTTTGTTTGATCCCAAATTTTTATGACAACACTGAACCTTTATAATACTTGGGGATATTTGACATTTTATTTGTAATACTTTTCTGTTGAATTTTCAGCTTATTGAAATTTAACCTGGTAAATACCATCTGACTAGACAAATAACTCTTTGTTTAAATTTGTATAGTCGTTCATTTGTATGGCTTGTTGTACATCAATTGATGGTTAATCATTTACAAACTTTAAAACAAAAGCTAAACAGGAAATGATACACTAACTATATACTGTATATAATTTATTGATTTTGTGAAGTTAATTAGACGTTTTCCCCAAATTAAATTGGGTAAAGTTGATTGAAGAAATTTCCATTTTTCTTATTTATTTAAAAATATTTCTTGGGTATGAAGAGTCATTAAACGTATGGAATTTTGTTTTTTCTAATCAATTAAAATTAATTAATGAGCGCAAACTTTTGTACATATTTAGATTATAATCTTTTAAAAAATAATTGAGTGCAACAAATATCTTTTTTTGGTCATTGTAATACGAAATTGGATCATTGAATAACGAAAGCAATAATCATCACAATTTTACGTCTTAAACGTATACGTCCATTTTCTAACAATCTGATATATTTATATTGTTGTAGGATAGACACATGTTTTTTTTTCGCGTCGAGTAAGACGGTTTTGCATTTATTATTGCTAATCTTCTTCGTTCCCAATTGAATAACTTGATAATTGATATCCGTCAGTTAGAAAATTGATCAGGTATTCGAATATTTTACGAACCTTGTGGAGAAGAACGACTCGATTACTAAAATATTCGTATTAGACTAGCCATGATAGATATGCTTATAGGGTATTTCTACTGGTACAAGTCAAGATCCAAAAAACTACGAACAATATAAAAATTAAAAAATTAATAGCTTAATCTCTCGTATTTGGTCATGTGAATTTGATCATGATTAGTGACATTGTTTGCAATTCCTTTAACAATAAGAGTCTGCTGCATAAAATATAAGTATATTATGTAACTGAATCAATTAATTATTTATTTGCAAATAAGCGGATAAGGTTAGGCAATTATCTATGATACATCGGCTGCACAAAATTACACATTTATTATGCTTTTAAATGCCAATAAAATTATGAAAATTCAATCAAAACATCCATTAAAAATTGGTATTACATTTAAAATTGATTTTCATATTTGTTTTAAAATTATTAGTTATTATGCATTTTATTTCAATCATCATCAATGTTTTAACTGTCGGATATAGACTGCGCAGATCCACGTCTATACTATTTTTATTTATTTGTATAGATACAACAATTTTGCATAGATACAGTCCATAGATTAGATCTGAAATATTCAAAACACTTTCTAGTTGTAAACAAAAAAATTTATGAATATTCGAATTAATTACGAATAAAACATAAAAATAAAATCTAAAGTTATTATAAATTTAGAACTCGTAGCGCAGCTTAAAATTTCGTTGGGCTTTATTATGATCACGGTTCTCTGTATACCCTATACATTGATGTTGGGCTGTCTAACGTATTCGCTTATAGAAATTTTTGGTATACTTATGAACGCTGTCTCAAAGTTACTCATTATAATTGAAAGATGGATGTAATAAAACTAAAAAAAAAAATGAAAACATTAAACAACTGGGGTGCTCACAGATGCTAGGAAGTCAAGTAGGGATCTGAACTTCTTGTGTATAATGATCATAATCCTCTCATTTTATGTTTGTTTGTATTGTGTGACTTTTACCCAAACATGTTTGAAACCTGCATAATAATTGCCACACTATACATACAATAAAAAAAAAGGGAGATTTGAGGACATAATAACTTAGAAGATCAGATCCATGTTCGCTTATCAAGAATCTGTTGTATAACCGCTGACTACTGACTTGAAATTCAGAAATTCCGGGTTCCACTTCAAATAAAAGAAACCTAGTGTTTTACCCTTATTAGAGTGTTTTTTCACAGTATATAATATTAAAATAACACGTGATATTCCTTGCGCAAACATTAGAGTAAAATTTCTTTAAAAGTCTGTGGTAAAATTTTTCATTTTCAATATATACGTTGATAAAGTGTGATGAAAATGAAGTTTGAAGTAAAAATGCCTTACATTTTTCAAGCTTTGACAAAATTTTAAGTGATTTATATAAATGTTCCATCAATTGCATAGTCTATATCAGGCATAATGTTCACTTTTTAATGTGTTTACTTAGTTACTATAGGTATAAGCATTTATCGTGAACTGAATGAAAAAGCAAAAATATAAAAACCTCATGTTTTATTTTATTTTTTCACTGAATTTCTTTTTTCTGTTATTATTCACCATTTTTTTTTTTAAATACGCAATCAAAATAGTTTTTTTTTCCTAAAAAGTGATGTTATGGTATCCAAATTGATATTTACAGAACAAATAGTATTAGTTTATTTTTCCCCAATTTCAATAAAAACATTAAAAACGTTTTTAGAAAATGTATAAACAACATTTTTTTTCCTGGATGAAATAAACAAACATGTTGTTTGAGTGTTGTTGTGAATGAATTATTTGAGTGAAAATTTATATGGTTTTTCTTTTTCGAGTATTTAACAGATATTTGTATGCACTACGTGTTTTTAACGTTTATTTATTGATAATGTTAAATTTTTTTCTTAGACATTTAGACGAAAAGGTCAAACATCAGTTTGAATAATGATGGTAAAAAAAATCGAATTATTAATTCACTAAATAGAGTAAACCAAACGCAGAAAATTCTTCGTATAAAATGTCTTAGTTTATATTTAATTCTGGGTCTATTTTTTAATAAGCTCGTATTTTGACTACAGTAATGTCATCGTAAGATGTTATAAAAATCTATGAGAAAAAAGTTCAATTTGTGGATTAATCACGTATTTTGAAGAATTAGACAATTATGTTATTGAGTACGTTCTGTAACTAAGAATTCACTGATCAAATAAACAACATAAAGAGCTTTTTCGTAAAATAATTACAATTTGTAAATCTATTTTCGATCAAAACAAGATCTCGGTTAAAAATTAAATTTTTTTTTCATTAATACGATTTGGACGTAGTTTTTGACTATTGACCAAATCTCTCGTTTTTTTTTTTTTAAAGTGAAGTATAAATTTTTTGTTTTGTTTAAATGTACGTAATAAGGATTATATACGAATCCCGACAATGTTTTAAACAGTCATCAATTTGCTTGATCGAATGATATTCGATCTAAGTAAAATGTTGGACGTTTAGTTATACCTTTTTCTCGGAGCTCTTTTCTCGGAAATATAGTCGAAAAAATCTTCATATAAAACTTTTAGAGATTGTATATTTTAAAAAACAATTTCCATAAACCTGAATTTCCCAGTTTAAGGTGATTTCGAGTTTTATTTTGAAATTTCCATTCTAGTCTTGAAAAGTTTCATTTGCACATGAAAACACAATATTTTAATTAGTTACTTAATAATTACATAATAAATTACTATTAATTGGTAATTTAAAACATTTTAATCTCCCGAGGTGGTGACATCTAGTATTTTTTTAAAAGCTTTCAGGGAAAAAAAAATTCAAATTAAAAATATTCATCCAAAAAAACTTTAATAAAATGAATTCAATAATAAATTTTTGAAATGTGAATCCGTTTTATATCATTAGTTGTATCGAAATATGAGAAAAAAGTATAATTTAAAATTATTAAATATGATACTATAGGCAGTGATGATAAGCTGCTTATTGGATTTTTCTATAATCACATATTAGAAGCTCGTATACTACATGAAAAGTAGAATTTGATACGTACATATTTCTGAAAATATGAAGAGGTGGATTTCACACTAATACTTAGAGGAGAAAAATATGTTTCAATAATATGTATTGCATATTATTTTTCATATAAAAATTACCTGTTAACCTGTTGAATGAAATATTCTTGTAGAAATTTGATTCCTTAAATGTAGGTAAAATATAAATAAAAATGTACCATATTCAACAGTTCGATAAATAAAATGCTGGTATCTGCTGCCGTACACGCAATTATCATAATTTTTTATAGTCAGTAAGCTGTAACGTTTGCTTCGCTTCCAAGAAATTGAATTTATGACTATAAGATCAATAAAAAACAACTAGTTTAGATGAAACCTGCAAGTTCCATATGAAATACTTCTTAATGAGAAGAATAAGAAACAATAAATTTTCATTATTATCAAATATGGGTATTTTTTTTTCTTTATTGTTTTTGTAGCTTCAACCAAAAGGCAAGAAACTTCAATGTTATTTCAAAGTCGACCATGTCTTTTTAAACGGAAATTCCCATTCCAATAATTCCCCATACCTTAACTAAACCAATGCACATACGTTAATTGAATCTAAATCCAAAAATCCATAAAATTCAAACACGCTACACCAAGTCTACAAACTCAAAAGCCATAACCAGTGAATCATTAACTGCTAACCTCAAACCAATTAGCTGCAAACCCATTATATAAAGTCCATCTACAGACCGTAATTAACTTAATATTCCACAGTTGATCCAATATTTTAAGGTGAGATTCATTGTTGATTTATTTGGGTAAGAGGCTCTACTTCTTTAAAACTCGGTATAAAATTCAAGCAAATAAAACAAGCACATTGCAGTTAGTTCAAAATGAATGAAATTGTTAATATACACACAATAAAGTTATCAATTTAAAATAGATTTGATTTGATAATATTAAATCAAGATTTTCAAAAGGAAATAAACGAAAATATTATATTTAAAAAATTGGGTAATATTTATACTCATAAAGCTAATTAATTACGGTTTTAATCTATAAATATATATATATATATGAAGTATATATGAAGTATAATATACCCAAGAGCATTTCATTATATAAAATCAATTTAAATTTTATATTAATTCGTATTGAAAACATATTCTTTTTATGAATATGAATTTTGATTAAAACAATTTACCAATATTCAATTTATTAAAAATTGTGATGAATTTATTCTCCCCATCCTCGTCAAACATTCTCTCCTCGCCCTTAACAATATCATTACAATAAAATAACCAAGTAAAAGATATGAATATTATATATGTTCTCTATTATATAACATATCTTGATTGAGTTTTAAGATCTTTGAGCATGCGATTATATGAAGAAAATTATTTGAGAAATGCGGTAATATATATACAAGACGACTGTATAGATAAAAGACTAGTTTTTAAAATATAGTAGACTACTTTTTATGGAAATCATTGTCTCATTTGGCTGATTCGATAAACACATTACACTTTTTCTGGATTCAATATTTACACCTTCAGTGGTAAATTTTTGTTTATTATATACTCAAAATAATAATACTGAATGAATAATTGACTCTATCTACTGATTTAAGGAAAATCGTTTCTTTTTAATCGAGTGAAGGGAGTGAAGGGAAGAAAATATCGAATGTAGTTCATAGGGTGGATGTTAATGTAAAAAATGTTCACGATATAACTTGTGAGGAATCATAGGCCCTTCGTATAAAAAAGACTGGCCTCGTATGACTATCAACAAAAAGTAGAAATAGAAGATTACAGATTTCATTTTCGCCGGGCGAAAAATTGAACACAGATGTAAGTAGTTTGAGCACCAGAATTATATTTTATCACTGACTCTCCAAATTATAAGATATTATTTTGTTTTCACGGTGGGATTTAGCTGAAATGGACCATTTATATGTAAATTGGATGACAATATTATGGCAAAATATAATACAAAAATAATATGGTAGCATTGTTAAACTTAATAAATACTATTATTGTCATGTTCAAAAAATTCAAGAAAAATACCTTTTTTACTATCTCATTTGTCCTCGAATACCATAAAAGCATGTATTTTAAAAATACTGTTTACTTTTAAAGCACTTCAAAGTACTATTGAAACTAAAACTAGTATAGTCAGCCCTTCGATTTTATCTATTCACTTTTTTGAGTACCTGTCGATTTATCAGTAAAATCGTCATAGAGCTAGTGCTCATAAGCATATCATTTAAAATTTATTCTTAAAAAATTTGTATATGGCCTACTTTTAATTAATATTCTTACTTATCATGTACAAAAATTTTGAAAAGTGAATCGTTTTCCTTTTTGGAGACCGTAAAGTTTTCAATAGCCTACACAAGCTTGGAATTTATTAACTTTATTAACCATAAAACGCACTTTTGCGACAACATCAAAATTACTATTTTTTACAATTTTCTGGTTGTCGAACGCAGATATCTGATTTAATCACGTGGTAGATAAAATGGTTTTTGTAACTGCTATTGAATGATATTCCTATTACTGTCACTAAAAACTCGATGTCGGTAAATTTGAATCTTGTGGATATAATGGAAAATTTTAGCGGATTCCGAAAAAGAAAATGACTGATTATTCATTAATTGTTGTAGAGGAAACGTTGTTACACACATCGAAACAAATTTGAGAAGTAAATTTATAAATGATATGATATGCTCATTGATATTCAGCCTACTGCATTTTGAGAAGTATATAAATTTTGTACTATTATTGGTACACCCTTTAGTAAAATAAACTGATTTGAAATTATTTATGTAAATATAAACTTAATGACTAGTTAATTAAAATTCAAATATGCATTAATAATAGTAGAATTTATTGTACACAGTAATAGTAACATAGCTACCTTGTTGTATCTATATTAGGTGTATAAACCTATCTACCTGCCTGCCTGCCGCCTTCCAACATTTCTCATGTTTAGGTAGTATAAGTAGATCAATTTTCCGGCCGATATAAAATATAATTATGAAATGATATACATCAGGAAAATGCAACTATAAAATCAGGTCAAACGATTTTAACTATTTGATTGTTAGATTATATTATTGTATTACCTTGAGATATTATAGTGTATAGTTTTTCTTTTTGTTAAAATTAAAATATTAATCCTTAGAGTATGTGCTTGAAAATCTATTGAAAAATCTAATGAATACTTATATACTCTTTCGTTCCTTTTCATTTTCTCAATGCTTTCATTTTTATTCACTTTCTTTCTCGTATACTAAAGTTTTATATTTTTCATTCATATTTTTTTGTGAAATTCTATAAACGGGTGTATCTCTAATCCATACTATGTACGATTTGTAGACTTCAATCAATCGATGTATCTCTTCCGATCAATAACGATAACGAATCAATCGATGTAATTTTACTTCCGATCAATAACGTATTGTTCTTGATTTTTAAAAATGAATTTGTTTAGCTTCGAGTTAAAGAAATAAAAATATATATTAGCTGTCACCCTCCTACTTAGTTATTAAAATTAAAGTAAATATCATTCGTTATTAAAGTAAAGAATATGGAAATAAAACAGTGTGGAGCACATAAACTTTGCCATCTATTCTCGACACTGTATGTGCAGTACTTTTCAACTCCCCCAATATTTTAAAACACCTATTTACATATAATATCATTATTATAATATACTTTTAAATATTAAAATTTTGAATATTCTTCATACTATCTTATAACTTTTTTCTTTAATTGCTGCAGTTTTTCGGACATGGAAATTTACTTCAGAATATAACTAGCAAAGCCAAGGAAAGAGATATGTAAAACAAAGGAAAGACTTTTGATCTTTATCAAAAAATGTAATGGAAAATACACTTTTGGTATTCCCAAATTTCCCATGAAATTTTTCCAAATTTTCTCTTCAAAGGAATCATGTTCGGGTTTTGTCAAAGATTTGAAAAAATTAGCCGATTGGATCCACTCGTTCTTGAGCTTTGCCTATAGTTACACATTTAGCGATTCATTTATATTATAAAATATAGAATATATGAATGTATTAACGTTTTGAAATATACAGAGCATTTTTCAATTGGGGCCTGTCTATCTGTTTGTCACTCGAACCGTCGATAAGTCAGTCTGGATAAAGCGCATCAGTTTAAAATTAAATGTATCGAATTATCTGTTTATGATAAATGATAGTGGTATTCAAGATGGTCTTATTTTACAAACATCGCATCTGATAATTACCAAACAGAGAAAATAATTTACTAGCACAGAAAATTTAACCAAATTATGTGATTAAGGTGTAAAAAATGCAAAAAACTCAATCAGTCAAGTAGTTCTGAACATATGACTACTTAATTTAATGTATTTCAACATAACGATATTTTAACCATGAATATATTTTATTGCGGTTCTGGAGTGAATAGTGCATAAGTTGTTATCAAATTAAAAATCAATTTTAAAAGAAAAACAAAGAGTGACATATTTGAATTATAACGTTAGCACAAAGAAAAACACAAGTAAGAATGGTGACTTGCATAAAAAAATGTTTATACGAAACAATAAAAAAATGTATACTGGTAGAAAACTTGCATTTATTACACTAAATGTCATATCAAATCAGATGTTACTGTTGAGTCATTAGGAGCCCGTTTGGAAAGCAAAAAGTTCGATTCCCGACATTTGTACATTTTATTGCAATTTCTGTTTGTAAAACTTTTTACTCCGATTGCAGAATTGTTAATGTACGTCAACCTTATGAAATTTCCTGAGCATCTATCGTTTCGTATACCTTACCATCTATCGGTCTGGTGTTCTGTTATACAGATAACAAATATTTCCAAATTTGTGATAAACAATAGTGTTTTCGTGAGAGTTGCATTTTCGAAACATTTCACTGATATATAAGTACATAAATAAGCACATGCGTGAATTATTTTTTCATTACTAATTGAATTTTATTAAAATCGGAATAATCGGAATAGACAATTGCAAAGAAAATTAAGTCAGATACAGCAACTTATTATTTGTTATGTTATTCAAATATATCAAATGGAATTTTGTATCAAAGATCCGAATTTTAATGCAATCGATTAAACAGTTCTTAAAGTCCTTAAACAAAAGTTTAAATCTCAATGAAGTTTTGTTCCATTATTAGCAGTGTATTTATTATTAAACTATTTTACCTTTTCCTGTTGCTTTTCTATATACTTACACGATTATTCATTTTTATAATATTAATTTTTCAATACATTTATTTATTGTTTTCATTCTTTTAATAAAATATTCTCATAAATTTTAATTTATTCACTTCCTTACATTTTTTTGTATAAAAAGGAACATACAAAAATCAATCATAATTTGTAATGAATGTGAACGTACGTCCGTGGAATATCGACAAAATATATGATAGTCCAGGAACTGTAGGATATTTCAAGTGATACAATATTTTTCAATAGCTCCAATGGTATAAAAGGTACGTTGGAAAAATAAAAATTTTAAGAAAGCTGGTGCTTTAATATATCTTTCCTTATACTCTCTTGAACAGTATTAGGGTCGCCTGGTAGTCGTTTGTCGTCTTGTTGTCTGGTAGTCGATTGATGTAGATGTTGCGTTCTCTGCTGTATAGCACTCTAAAATAGGTTCTTTGTCTCTTTTCGAAATTGTTAAAGATAAGCGTCTATTTGAACCTTTGTGTTTCTAATCTTGCCTTCTTAAAATTATTATAAACTCAATATTTATATCTGTAAAGGTGCGATTTACAGCCGTGAGCGCAATATCTATCAGACGGCTCGCTGTTTGCAGAAGCATAAGGAAAGCTATATTATAGAAGTACTTTTCTTAAAATTCTCTCTCTAGAACGTAGTTTGCAAGATTACAAGTATAGGAAAAATTTTAGCAGTTTTTCCAGTTGAAAAATAGTATGATATTGAAGAGTTTCTGCGAAATGGATTTACAAGATATTCAGTGTTAACGGTGAGACAGTTACGGATTTAAATTATTCAATAAAAGCAGGAAATCATATGAAACAAATTTACCACACGTACAGTTCACGAATCACATTTTATAAAGCTGCTAGACTACACATATATACACGTATCAGTAAAGAGAATCTGTACAGAAACGGAATTCATTTGAAGCAAATATTAAAATTAAAGAATTATTACTATGTAAGGATGAATAAAGAACGAGAAACAATGAGTAAGAAGGAGGCATAATATTAAAATGTATATGTTTATGTATATATATAATCAAAACAATAATCCATAGAAGGTATTCGGAAATTCGTGCTGGGCTAGAAAGTGCATGCAATTCACACGAGCGACAGGGCTGTCAAGTATTAACTGTTGACTAACATTGTTCTTATTTTTCACTATCGCATTTGTTTATTTCTTAATTCTTGCTCAAAATATGAAAGTATTAACATCTAAAAATTCGATGTAGAATTTAGTACCAGAAATATACATTTTTCTTGAGATGTAACAATATATTCTATTAGTTGTGGTAATGATTCATAAGTTCATAAACGTACAAAAAAGTCATAATTTGTTTTTGATGTTGCTTAAAAACAAGTAGGAGATGTGAATAAATTTCAGCAACGAATGCTCTAGCAAAAAATTTTACATGAAAGTATACACTAGATACATGAGGGTTCTAAGAGGAATGTTTTGCTATAGTTTTGATTCTTGCACTCCACATATTTTTTGGGTCACTAAAAACGAACTTGAAAATTGCAGTAAGAAATGTAACCCGAAAGTTTCTTTTCTAGACACTTTTTGAACAATTTTGACAGTTTTTTCAGTTTTTGGTCTATATCTCCGACGGGAAGCATTCTATTCAATTTTTTTTTTTCATATGGTGATCTGAAATTTAAGGGAAAGGGGATATCTCCTTCTCCAAAGTGTAAAGTTTATTAATTTTTTCAGTCGAATGAAAATCTTAGATCATGTATATTTTACAACGCTATCATAATAAGTTCCCAGTGGAAAGTTCTTGTAATGAGTCCACTTTTTGAAATCTGATATTTCTTTACGCTTGAAGGTTAAAAGAACCCTTATTAGTTATATTTAATATAATAGAGATATATCCGTGTGTGTGCCTAAGCGTGTGTATGTGCGTCCGGTTTTTTCGTCCTTATTATCCCGAGAACAAGTAATGATATCCTAATGGAAATACTTGCATGAAGATTGAATGACTTTTATTAATGCAGCGGTGGGGGAAAAAGACACTAAATACCCATATTCTTAATAATAAACAAATTATTGTTTATTTATTGTCCTCATTGGGAAGTTTGTCGTGTTCATCTGGCGAGTTGTACCTAAACTACTTGCTTTTGTATTATATTATGCCATCCAATTATCACCCGTTAAGCATTCTATATGGATGCTTATTTTTAGCACAACCGAACACAAATGGTTAGATTTAAATTTCATGAGTTTATAACTCATTTACACCGAGACTGGTAAAACTTAATAAAATGTATGATTAATACTATTTTTTTAAATTAAAAATAATTTAGTTGATCCAAAGTGTTAAAAAAATAAGTACAAAATTTTAAAAAAAAAGTCTGGTTTTCAAATACTTGGGAATTTTAATTTTCGAAACAGATTTAATACGATATCCTTGGTAGGAATAAATTCCAGATTAATCAACTTCCATTACTACTTTGTCGCTCATTCCGAATATAAAAAGTTATTCTCACACTTTATCATTGTGAATCACACAATAAAGAATAGATGTTATTAATTATTGTGATTTGTAATGGATTTTTTTTCTCTATATTAATTGCAAACAATTATAATTAAGTTTATATGAAAATAAATGTAATAATCATTTACTATATAAAACCATTTGTACTCTGACATTCTATTGGTATTCGAAGAATCTAATTTTTATACTTATATATTCTCTATCTTTTCATTCTTTGTTGAGTTATTTTAGTCATTAATTCAGCTGAATATTATTTATTATACATCTGAATGTCGTCTTATTTTTATTCGCATTTATTGATTGTTATTATCACCTAGAGTCTTAAGTATTCTCAATTATATTTCGATACAATAGAATTATATTTGATGTTTATATATTATGTATAATAAATAGAATATTCCTTAGTATAATAGGAAACATTTTAGCAAGATTTCTGTGAGTAGTTCTAAGTCTAAAACCTACTGTACTTTTGTTCAAAACATTTACCGAAGTATTGTCATTTGAATTTAGAGAGTACTAAGAATAAAACAAGAGTTAATAAAATAAATAAATACTAGCAAATTTTTATATTACAATAAGTTTAATTTGATCAGTTCATCAAACCTTATCATGAATTTTCACAAATTATGTGTACCTACAAATATCTGTTACTGCGGCTGACATCTTCCTAAAGTGCTTAAAATTATTACAAGCTATTTGTTCTGAAAATATGATAACATTAAAACTAACAAAATTTCATCTTTATTTATGAATGTATATTTCAGGATGATGGTGATTATAGTATTGGTTCATATTTTCTATTCAAATTAATCTTTTTTTTTTTCACTTGTGATTTGTAGTAAGCATTTTTCTACTTTGTAACTGTTTTTGTTTTACTTTACTCCATATATTTGATTATATATACAATAATTGGTTTTCTTAAGTAATTCTAAATTTGCATAAGAATTAGGTTTATCGAATAGTGTAGGTTGTGGTTGCTATTTTTAAAAATTTCATGGAGTAATTTTAAATACATTTTTACTACCCAAAATAGAATTTTTCATTTTCATTTTGAAATTTTCTTCCTAATATACAAATGAAATCAAATCTAGAAATAGAAAAGTCAGATGGGAGATAGCCCATTCGACGCGGAAGAAAATTGCGAGAAATATATATATATAAAGAAACACGACCACAAACTTTTATTTACAACTAATCAAATCTAGAAATAGAAAAGTCAGATGGGAGATATCCCATTCGACTACAAAGTTCTATAAGTATACAGCCGTTGAAAATGGAGTTCCACACGACCATTTTCACTCAAGCGCATTGCCGGGAGTACATTCCAAATAAAATTTTTTTGATCATAGAATATCAATTCAAAAATTCAGTAGATAATTCGATATATTATTTAAATGCATCACATTTAGATTCATTATGTTTATGTGTGTATTATTCGATTAAATTGTAATGGGATACCCCATTTAATTTCCCAATTTCTAGCTCCAATAATTCTGAAATAATTCAACTTTTTCATTTAATAATAGTGGTATGAGTGAGTATTCACTTACTACCATAAATAACAATAATTATAACGGTAAAGTTGTGAAAATTTATTTATCTTGATCATTAAAAATAAAAGTTAAAAGTCAATAAAATATAAATTTTAATTATCAGCTTTATTATCGATATTTAAAATAAAATTTCCAATAAAAATATGTATAAATACATTGTAATAAAACCGGAAAAATTACTATTATTATTATTTTCTTTATACTTTCAACGCAGAATAATAAATTATTATTTTTCAACAATAAGTATAGTTTTTATATGGTCATAATTAATATAATTTATTTTATTTTTCTTTTTGTGCTATAAAAATATTTGTAATTCTTTTTTTTTTTTCATTATACTATATTATAATGATTATAAAAAAATAGTTAAACAGTCTTAGCCCAGGAAAATGATACAAGCTGGCATGACTTTAGCTATATTGATTGCTAACTGCATAAAATTACTAACATTTTTTTAAAATAAAAACTAGTGAAACTAGTAAAAAAGTTAACACCACTAGAATTTTTTTAAACCTTTAATCATTTAAAATTGTTAAATGTAAAGTCCAATCCCTATGCAAAATCTTTTTGTTATTAAATACAAGCCACAAAAAAGGGTGGGAAGGAGCACTTTTAGAAGTTTTTAAAAGTTATGTATTTCTAAGAACAGTGTACAGTTTTTTTTTAAACAAAAATTGGGAGGTTGTAATAGAAAGTAATTTTATTTATTTTGAAGGTTACCGATATTCGACTCCAATAATTCTTAATCTTCTTAGAAAGAATGAAATTTGATTTTTAACCACTGAATCCATTTTAATTTGGGTACTGAAAAAATTAATTGAAAAAAATTTTATTTTAAGTAAATAACGATTTTATAATTTTTTCGAAACACTACAAGTTTTAAATTAGAGCAAATTGACATTTAAGAATACAAAACTATGTAATCAAAAATTGTAAATTGGCCAAAAAAGTAACATATTAACGTACGCAGACTAAGGGATACCTTTCGTCAATAATATAAAAAGTAGCTTAAAATCATCATCTAACCATGTGCATATAATAATGTATCAATTTTGATTTGATCACAATGCGTGCAATTTTTATGATTGAAATAATTTAACCTGGACTAAAAGAATTTTTAGACATTATTATTTTTTTTATATTTATATTTATTTTTTTATAAAAAATATAAAAATTTTATATATCATCCACAAAACTCTTTTTTCATATTTTTATGTTTTAACTTGCATTGTTTTTCAATTTATTTATTTGCGTTTTTTCAATGTTTTGTTTATCAAATTATATATATTAAATGCAACAAACAAATCATTTAGATAATGAATATACTACATTACTATCAACCGACAGAATACACAATACGTTATATGAACTAACTGTACGGCTGTTTATACAGTCATACTTTTTTTTTTTTTAGTTTGTGATTATTTTCAATCTAACTATATTTCTATATTTCAAACAATAGAAACGGAAATTAAATATACATTTTTTTTTTCTGAACAGAAGCTTATATATATATATATATATATATATATATATATATATATACATGGGTGGCCCGAATTCGATGGAATTCATAGTTCATGAAATACATCTAATTTTCAATTTTTTCGTATTAATATATAATCTGGGAAAAGAAAAAAATTTTGTAGAATGAAATCCTAAAAATTTGGCGCACACTAGCTTAGCTTTAAAAATACAAATCCGTTATTATGCGCAGTAAACCGATGCCTTTTTCAAGAATCTTCAAATTTCCGTTTTCAAATTGACAATTAGCACTAGGTTTATGACGTGGACAAAAAAATTTCTAGAAAGGTATTAATTGATACTTAAGCACCTAGACTATATTTACGTTCTAATCAATATCAAAATTGGAGAAATTATTGTAAAATAATTACGTCAAGGGAAAATTCCATTCAGTTAACACTGTACGGCATGTGGCTTGATACTTGTTTTCTAGTGTTGTCTACTGTATACTGGCTATGTGGCAACAAATTAATTTATTGCCACAATTGGAACTATACAGCCAGAATCACATGGTATTTGTATTACATAAGAGTAGCTTTCGTCCAAAGTGATTCCATTTAGACAACTTTGGAAGATTATGTCATTACAAATAATAGCTATTTATTTGGTAATCGCTTTATTTTGTAAAAGAGAAAGATAAGCGCCACGATATAGGAGACGCGAGCCGTCGATATGTCGATTGTCCAGATATTGATTAATTCACTCAGTGTGCTACCATTCGGCTCTCAACGGTCAATGATCAACAGCCAACGGTTAATCACCTCAAAATGTGGCCTTCCAGCTAAAAAATGTTTAATTGAACAATTCTTCTTTATGCTTGGCGTACGTGTTTAGATTTTTGAATAATTCGATTAAAATTACTCACCATGTAAACAAAGGTCACTCAATTAATTACTATCCTTAACATTATTTGAAACTTTAATAACCATGAGTGTAAACATAATGTAGTTTTATTTTGTCAAGTAACCAACCAACCAACCTTGTTTAATTTTTTTTAATGTTGGCATTCATTTTATGAAATTTTAAAACAATCACAGGGGAATTTTATTCACTTAAACTACTGACAATTTATAACCATGAGTGTTCAAATTTATAAAAAATAAAATAAAAATTAATTAAATAGACAAGTTGATAAAACAGCGGACAAATGTAAAATTTTAATTATAAAAATAATTATCCATCCAGACATAACACATTTGAGACTTAATTTCAGCAGTTTTATTTTATAATATTTTCAAAAGCCAACAAACTTTTCCGTACCAATCAGGCCAGGTGTTTTCAATACTTTCAACAATATCGTTGATAGTAATATAAAGCAGTTAATACTGAGTTAATATTTGAATCTATTAAGTTTAACTATTGTATACTAGAAAGAAATCTCTGCTTATAAAAACGTTCTCTTTAAACAAAAAAAACATATATATATTCTTATTTCTTGCACTCATTGAAGTAAAAATATTTTTTTTAATCCAAAAAATAAGCTCTATCGTAAAAATGTGATTCTGCTTCATTGTAACTTAAATGAAAACTTAGGTTGTCGACTACTACTTTTGGCTAAAGGAGAACTTTTATTACCTTTTTATTTTTCTACTTCAATATTTATCAAATACACAATTATTCTACTTTATTCATCTACTTTTTAAGAATTTACTTTTTAAGATTATATTTTAAAGAATCTAATTTGTTAATCACTGTAAAATAGTTTTACTTTACGGTATTTTACTCTAAAAACATTCCACTTTTAAATGTTTCAACATACAAAAATTAATAACTGTCAATTACAATATTTTAAAAGCATATTTAGGGAGTCAAAAAAAAAAAAAAAAGTTTGTATACAAATATTTAATACACGGTCAATTTATTATCATATTTTGGCTCAGTGGCCAAGTGAGTAAAGGCACTTATAAAGTAACCGGCTCTGCCAACAATAAAATAACAATATAATAGCCACCTTGTGCTAAAAGGTAGCTGTGTTTTCTGGTGTTGGAGTATTCTAAAAGAGGGAACTTAGCACCAGAGAGTCTTTAACAAAAATTATTTTCCAATTCAGAGATGTTAAAGGGTCTATGTTTTGATAGAGACCTGTATAATTAAGACAATCTCTTATGTAATATGCATTGAAATTTTTCAACTATCGCGAAAAAATAACTATGCTAATGTTATGAAATTTAGTATGCACAATCTTCTTGTGCATAAATGTAGAAGAGATAAACTTAAAATATGTAGAAGAGATCTATCCGAAAAATAGGTTCTATAGTTTAAAAAAATAGTATTTTATATTTAAAAACATTTTTTTTCGCGTAAAACTCGTCGACTTGCCATTCATTTGTTATTTGAAGATCTTGCATACCAAATTTTATAGCATTTGGATCATTATTTTCTTAGTTATTAGTGGCAAAAATTAAAAAAAAAAATATAACGTATATTGCATTAATATTTGTTTTCATTATAATGCCTATAAAGATTTCTATCAAAAACATAACCCTATTTTAGTCACTAATCTACTTCCTGCGTTACTAAATTACTTGATCGATGTGAACAAGGCATTACCTACTATAAAAATATTATTAAAACCAACTTTGTCGTATAGAAATTTTTATTTTTTTTAAGTTATACTTAAAGAAATTCTATAATAACTAAGACATACTTACTACATATTTACATAATTAATGGATATTCCACATTACTTACTTATACCTAGTTTTATTTATCACTTTAACCTTAACACATTTGCATATGATATATTTCTGTATTGTTGTATGTTGTGTGTTTAAATATTGTTGTTACATTCTCAACCTTTTGTGTATCCACATCCCCATATCAATTTATTTAAATTTATAAATGTTTCATATTTCCGTATTTAAACCTTTTCATTAAAAATATTTTTAGTTAAAATAGATAACAAATAAATAGTCGAGTGCAATTAGGTATTTACCTCAGTAGTCAGTTACTTATATTGGATAGCTTTCAACCATCAATGAAATTTTTGAATTCCGTTATACTAATGCAGTAAATAGTTTAACTTTCGTAATAATCCTAGTGTTTCACTGTTTTTCAAAAAAAATGCCTTTGTATTACAATTAAACTCGTCATTTGTTAAGCTACCCAATCGATTAAAAATTTGCATTGTTTTTAAGAGCAATAGGAAATTGTATAGAAATTGCAGTATACTTTAAGTCTATGCTAGTGAACCCCTGCAGCATTAACTATTGATAATAATTTAATAGCTTTAATTTGGACATTAAATTCTAAACAACTGTGGTATTTTCCAAATAGACCTAATACTATTAATCATTTAAATCAAACAATAAAAGTGTGTGTAGTGGTCTCAACAATTTCCGAATCATCTGATTTAGTGTTTAATAGCTCAAATTATAGGTATTAAGTCACTGAGCGTTCTTAAGCCAAATTACATTATGAACATTTTTTTTGGGCGTTTCTTTGCCCAGTTCCGTGTCTTTTCATTTGAGCTATTATACTTTAAAATTGGATTAGATGAGAGCAAGATGTTGACATTCAATTTCCAATCAATTTTTTTAATATATAGATAATATAAAATACTTAAGTGAAAATAATTCGGAATACGTCATTCCTAATTATTTATCTATAATAATCTAATTTTAAAAAAATCCATTAAAATGCTATTCTCCTAGTAAGTATTATCTAAACTAAATAATTTTCCATTGATATCTTGCATTATTTTAAATCTAATTCGTTTCCGAGTCTACTCGTTCTTCACTAAGTTCTTCTTAAAATGCTGCAGTTACTCTTATGCAATACTCCCTGGAATTCCCTAATTTTGATCAAATAAGATGATCCTTTTTTGCAAGCATGAACTTCAAAGATTTTCTGAAAAATATTTCTAAACATTACCATAACAAAACTATTACTATTTCTAAGGTGGGTTATGTTTTTGATAGAGGGTTGGTTCGATAATAGAGACAATCTTTAATATAAAATACCTACTTAATATTTTTTTTTTCAATTTTCGCGCACAAATAGCATTGTACACGGGCAAGTCGACAAGATTTGTTTCGAAAAATGTATTATTATTCAATTATTTTGTTGGTTATTGCGCGAAAATTGAATTATAAAATACCATGTATATTAATCTAGTGGCTGTCTTTATTATAAAGCGTATTGAGTTCTTTATGAAAAACACGACCCCACTAAAACTCAGACCATTCAAATAAAACTACGTTCAAAATACAATGTAGCTAATATCTATGTGTGCTGATTTAATTTAAAAATCACCCATTTTGTTTATAAGCAATCTTTAATTTGTACAAAAAGTTGAGAATTTTCATAAATTTAATGATGTAAATGTTTTTTTTTTCATTTGAAAAACAAACAAAAGTTTACACAAAAAATATTCTTAAAATTTTGTAACCGACAAATTTTAATATATAAAATATAGTAATAAAAATAATAAATTTTTACGCTCTTTCGTGAGTGAATCTGGTTTGGAAAAAAATAAATAACTTCTTTTCAATAGCTAAAAATTAACTTTTTTGTTTTTATACTTTTTTTTTCTTTTCTTTTTATGTTTGTTAAATCTTTTGTTTATTTATAAAAAGTATATTTATTCGGATAACAATTCTTTTTATTTTTTATTTCTAATACTGTACAGCATATCAAATAAATTTTAACAAAATGGGTGTCTAAATAAATATGATAAAAATATTAAACATATTAAAAATTCATTAGATTTTATATTTTAAATGACATATCTGTATTATTACAAAAATATTTTAATTCTATACAAGCTAATAAATTTTATCGCAAAAATAATTTTTTGGTGAAATTCTAAAATATTTTTTAAATGAAGACCAATCACTTATTTTTGTAATTTCATCCGAAAACCCTTCTAATTTTCCTATACACTACTTTTACATTGTTTATATCTGTTTTATGATGCTTTTCCATACAAAGTTTCTTTTCTAAATTTTGTTTTATTGTGTCCAATGATTGTAAGCCATTTTCAAACAAAATTATTTTTTCTGATTAGTAAGATAAATTTTCAGTGTCTTCCTTCAAGCACGTTGAAAATTACATCAATTCCATTCTTGATTTAAAATTTCTAAAATTCTGTATACCGTTAGATATAAACCTTGGTTAAATTTAAATAAGCCAACATGTAAGAAATAAAGTCGTCAGGTGATTAATCAAAATTATCAGAACTTAGACGAAATTGCAGAAGCTACACTTTTTTATAATGTAGCCCGACAAGATTTTAATCTCCAGTTTAAAACGAACTTCTCATTTTGTCATATTTATATCGCTACAGATCGTTGGCTAAAAAGTTTCGGGGAAATTTTCTTATTTGAAAATAAAAAAAAAAAATATTAATTAGTTTAAAGCTGGTGTTTGCCCATCCGATCAATATACTATAATTTTTCACAGGAACGTACTTTGAGATCACTGCAATTCGAATAGCGTCTTTCTAAATGCAATAAAATAATTAAACAAAATTCATTCACACATTAATTTCCTATAAAAAAATCTTAAAATTTTTATAAAATTTGTACCTCTTGGCTTAAGGAAACACGTTTTAACGAAACATCTTCTAAATTTATTACAAGAATCATGTAATGTACACACGCTTCCTGAATTTTCCGCTTGTATTCAAGCTACGCTGGACGTAAAAATATTGATTTTCGTGCTGATGTTTTCATTATGTTTATTAAATACGTGGGACGTCCCGGGAAGAGAAATTTTGACAGCTTTCAAATGGTAAAAAATTTTCAAGTACTAAACTTAATGCCTTTTTTGAAATTCCGCACCTTCTTGATGTTTTTTCTAGAAATCATCATGAATTTATTGATGTAATATAAAATTAATTTGATGGGAACATTCCTGAACAGATATTTTTAAAAATTGTGGTTCATCCAAAAAAAAAAAATATATATAACTATTTTTATTTAATTATCATTTCTTATTATTGAAAATGGATTCCACTTGTTGTGTACATTGAATTAAAAACAAGCATTCTTTAATACATTGAAATTATTAAATATTCATTTGTATAAAAAAAGTCTATATATTTTAATATTTTTATTATAATTAATTTGACACTTATTTTGCTTAAAATTGAAAAAAAAAATGTATCAACACGTTATTTTTTAATGTAACACAAAATTGAGAAGATATTTTGGTCCTTAAAAAATTTAAAGCGCTTACTTTTTTTAAAATAATTTTCGTACATTTTTATCATGAATATTAAAGAATAGCGCAGCCGTACGCAATAATATTAAAAAAATTTTAATAAATATTTTTTATACATACAAACTATTAATTATTTTCTAACATAATACCCATTTCGGGCGAAATCACCAAAAAGACAGTGTGATCTGTGACGTCATATACAGCATGGCGTTTAATTCGAAAGGAAATATTTTATATTATGAATTGATTACTTATCGACCGTTTTTTTTTTATTATTTCGAAATGAAATCTTTTTTTAAATAGATTTTGCATTTTAATGTTAACTGTTTTAAGCCATACTGTATATGTGTATGACGTTTCTAGGTCCGCCCGTCGTTGTGGGAGTCACCATGTACGTGTTGAGCATCAGTTCCCTCTCTGAAGTGAAAATGGTACTAAAATAATATCTCCCATAAGCAGCTCATCGTTTCTCTGTTTTTACTGAATGAAGTATGAATATTTTACAAAAAGTATGGATATATTTTAACAAGTAGCTCATTGGTAATCATATGTCCATTTTTTAACTAACAAAAAGCTCTTTTAAGCTGTATTATTATCAAAAACATACGTAATTTACATTCGGAACCAAATAAAAACCTACTCTTTTTTAAAAAAATACATTCTAAAATTTTGTTGTATTTTTAAATATAAATAAATGTCTCTTGCATCGTAGTACAGCAAAAAATTTTAATTCTTTAATTTTTTATGAATAATTAAGAATTATAGGTTTTTAAAATTAAACGTTTTAAAAATTTTTGTAAATTTTAACATTCACACCATAGTAAAAACAGAGGAATTATATGAACTGTTTTATTTTTTTTTTCAATTAGTTAAAAGTTAATTAATTAGCATCAGGTTTTTCGAATTTTTAAATTTTCGAATTTTTTTTTCTTTAATTTCTATTTTTTTTCTGTTCTATTTTTGTCGACAGACAGTTTTTTTTTTCAACCAAAAACTATTGGAGTGTTTATAAAAAAGTTTTCTATATTTGTTAAAAAAAACTTTTTTTTAACACATCCTATGACAATACACATTTACAAACACTTCGAAAACAACACCAAACACAATAATTTTGATATTTGAATGATCCAAAATTGTTTTTTCACTCTCGTCTGTTAAATCTACACAAACCCACCTTTTACACAATTGTTATCATAATTCATGCGCATTTCTACATGTTTATCCATTATTTACACAAATATCGGCTGAAATATCAAGTTTTTTCTCATTCATTCAACAAATATAATAAATGAACTTTTGTATAGACGAAAATAATGAATCAGTTTTTTAAATACATTTGGAAATTATCAAAAATTTAATCACCTCTTTATTGAGATTCAAGAAATTAAAGAATAGAGTACATTAAAATTATTTAGAACAAAATATATTTTGAAATACCATAAACCAAATTGCCCTCTCTGAGTTTTAAAAATTAATAAAAATTGACTATAGAATTTTACCGTCGAATGAAGTACAAGTATAAATAGTTCATTACAAACATAAGCAAATTTGATACAACAATTTAAACGCTCTCAAAAGTATGAAAAAAGAAATCAAATTGATGTGTTGTTTTTATGCCGGTATAAATATGTTGTATAAGTAAATATTTTTATACCTATAATTATTTAATTTTTCGTATTTTTGTTAAAATAATTTTAATTAAATACAATTTTATCAGATGACAAAGTATTGTAAATACTTTAATACTACACGGTTTTACTTTTGAATTTAATTAAGTGGCATTATATATTTATATGACATTAGGTATTTAAATTTTATTTGGTATTCAAAAGTTGACGTACAAAAGAATAGGCGATGTGTTGAAGTTAACCAGGTAACATAAATATATAATATATTTTTAAATATATATGTGGTTCTTTAATATCAAAATATGTATCGAAATTGATATATATGTATTGAGTGTAATATATTTTTAATATATAATATAGTTCTTTGGATTTTTTAAATAAAAATTAAAATTTGGGATATTGGTTTTTTAATTTATAATTTGTCAGTTTAAAATTCGAAAAGAAAATAATTTGTTATTTACTTTTTAGTTGTTTTTTAACAATAGAAATGTTTTTTTTTTTTTTTTTTTGTTAAATTTGTTAAAAAACGATGCATAAAGTGAAAAATAATTATGCACGTAATTAATATTAAATGATTTTGTAAAATATTATAATGTTGATAGTATTCTATTTTTTTTTTCTCGAAAATCGTGTTTAAAACAATTATCTAACGTCTCGTGGTGGTGTGCCAATCGTGACAATCATATAGTAGACTAAAAAAACATTATATCCATAATATGAAAGAATCATTTAACGTTAAAAAAAAATTCATATAGCACGAAAATATATAATTTTGTTTAATAATTTTTGTAGGTAAATGTAATTTATATTTTTTAATAATATCAATAAATAATTAAAATGTGATTAGGGATTTGTGTTATATATATTATAATTAGATAGATTTTACATCTAAACAAAAATTAAAATGATATTATAATTATTTTAAATTTAAGCAGGAAATGATTTTCTATACGTACTATACATATTTTTTATTTATAACATGGGTATTATGTTTTATATAAATTGTTTGCGTTGATCGATTCTTTAAATTAAATGAATTTATGTTTAAAAGAGTTACTGAACTAACTGCTTCTCTGAAATCGAGGAATTTCGTTATCATCAATTACATGAATCATGTAGGTGATACCTATATACAAAATTTGTTGAAAATGGAGTGGAAATAATCAAAAACAGTATATAATATTATCATTCATTATATACCTATTTGTTTTTTCGTTTCTTACAACATGTTCACGTGACGTAAACTATATTCTTACAAGTAAGGTACATATAAATAAGTGAGAGGTATCAAAAAAGCACACTCAAAATATTCTTCCCGTCTCTATCGTTGCTCCAAGGAAAGAAATAATAATCTTAGAGTAATAAAGAGGAATAAAAAAAAAGTAATTATAAATTTAAAATTCACAGTATAGAAACTACTTAAAAATTAGAGACATTGATCGATTTTCTTTATATATTAACCTTTCTAATAAATTTCTTGAACACAAAAACAATAACATATAAATTTATATGCCTAAATCAGAACCAATACCTTTTACGTGTTAATTGGAGTCACACAATTGTTATCCTAAACGTGTTGAGGGTAAATTTATTTTAAACATAAAGATTTTTGTATTCAAAGGATATATATTACATTGAAATATATAAACACGGTTTTAATGTAAGCAATATATTATTGATAATATAAAATGTTGAACGATGATATTTTAAATATATATCTAGCTAGTAAAATTATGATTATCCTTTACAACAAACTATTTATAGATGTCACTCATATCATAAATAAATCAAATTTGTCTAATAAATTTAACATTTTATGGGTAATATATATATACTACTACTGGGTTCTAAACATAAATAACTTACTTTAAATTATTAGAAATAATAATGTATAACCAATTTGATTAATTTAAATTTTTAAAAATTCGCATACATTACAACGTCAAAAATTGTATTTTAATAAAACTAATTCAAATGCAATGACAAATACTGTCGTTTTGTTTGAGTAGTGTTTGGGAAATCAATTTATATAAATTATATTTTAGTATTATGAAAATTTCGAATTATATGTAGGGTAGTGATTCAATTAGAATGCGAAGTATGGATTCAATTAGAAAAAATTAAAAAAAAAAAAAAAAAAAACCAGTAAATTTAATCTGTTAAATTAAATTTTTTTCTAATTGAATCCATTTCTGATTTATCAGGATGTAAATTTTATATCAAAAACAGGTTTATTATCTTTAAAAATATTGCAAATTACTTAAAATTAAATAAGGAAATAGTCAAGAAAATAATAACTTAATTCTAAATCAATTACTTCTCCAAGCCCAAGAATTTCTACAGAAAAATTTTTGTCAATAATATAAGTATTTCTATATATTTCCATATTATCTGACGCATACATATTGAAAATGCTAAGTTGAGGGGATATTTCCCAATTTTTCATTGAAAATACAGATTAGTAATTTTTTGCATTTAACACAAATTAAAAAGTTCAAAATAATTTATATGTGTCTCTACTAAAGATTGAAAGAGAAATAAAGAAAAAAATGTTACTAAAGATTTTTGGTTTTGAAATTTGAATCGATTTGAAAATGTTTAAAACACAAAACCAATGCAGCCATATTAACTTTTGGGATAGTATTCTCATTGATAGAAATTTTTATAATTTTTAATTGTTATTAAATGCAGGATTATTTAAAGATTAAATTAAATTTAAAAGGTAAAAAATCTGTAAAAATCAAAAATTTTTGAGGCTAAATAATTTTCTCATTTTAACTGCGTTTTAAATATTAGTTTGATGCCATAAACAAAATTTTATTTATTAATTTTATTAAATAATTTTTTGATAAAAATCAAAATCATATGTTGTTCTTTTGAGTTGAAAAAAAAAATGCATTCATTATTTTTTTTATTATTAAACACATACCCTTAACCCAATTCTTAAAAATTTAAATATAATTTATGCAACTTTCTCGACATATTTATTTTGTGCATCATAAAAAATGGTAAAAAGTTGCATTGAGAATGAATGAGAAAAATATTACATAAAAAAACTTGTTTAAATAACGTGTTACCAAGAGTAAGTACATCGTATGTATAGTATTCGCATACTTAAATGTCTTTATTTTTTCTCTTTTTTGTATTTTTATTTCAATTTTTTTTAATGTATGTAAAACGTGAAAATATAAAAGAAGCTTTACTTTTACATACGCAAAAGAGTAAATCATACACAATCGTATTATTTATAGGTTTAGAAATAAAATTAATTACTCATAAAATAAAATTGGTGTACATTTATTTGGTATCTTAAAAAAGGTATGATGAATATTTTATTATATTCTTAAGTATTTGCATTTATAAATCCATCATACTTTTATAGTATAGCGCGTGTTTCATTATAAATAATACTTCTTATAATATTAAATATCTAGAAAGTATTAATAAAAGTTATGTATGTGATCAGTATTAACCATATTAACGTAGGACAAACGAAACTCCAGCTGATTGCAAAAAAAAAGGCCTATTCAAAATTCTTAATAGTAAGCAGTTTTTTTTTCCAAAGCCCGTAAAATTTTCGATTACGCCCACATGCTTGAAATTGGATAATTTCAATGTTCTTGTTGTTGTAATAGGCTGATTTCAAAACCGATTTTACCCGATACGTAACAAAACAAAGCATTCGTTTTTTGACAATTTTAAAATAAAACCTTTCAGATTGTTCTACTGGAGACCAAATTTTATAAGTTATTGAACAAAATACTTTCTATATTTATTATAAAATCATCTTTCCATTGCAATAGCTGAACATCCGTCACAAGTTGAAACATGTGGACGTGATCGAGAATCTTACGAGCTCTGAAAAAGAAACTAACTGATAATTAAGTCACGAAAAATTTTTGCTTGATGCTTATCATCCAGCTGGGTTAACGGGTGAAAAAAATCACCTTTGAAACACTTTCAGAATCGTATATTTCAGATAGAAATTCTTCAACAGAAATTTTCAGTCGTCATTTTTATGCCAATTTTTAATTGTCACATTCAAAATTTTCACAGGTGTCATGAAATAATAAAACATTAAATAAGTTATGTTAATAAGAATCCGCTCTACTATTTTAGTAGATTTTTTTTGCTTCAAAGAACATTTCATCATAAAAAATTGAACCTGTGGTAGTCAGAATATATGACAAAACGCTGTTTAAAGAAATTTAACTCAAATAAAAGTGTAGAACCGATCCTTAGTGCTCTAACCTATTTCATTAAAAAACATACGGATTTGAATGCAGATAACTATTGAATATTTGAAAAATAAAATTTAGCGTAAATTTTGAAAAAAAAGTTTTCAATGATATTTGTTTCACAAAAATTTTGTTGACGCTCAAAGTGTAAGCTTTCAAATTAAAATGAAACATCCTGTATGCTGTCTTTTACATCTAAAAATGATAATATTTTCTGAATTGTGTTTATTTCTATTAGAATTATTTCATTGTGTTGATAAAATACGAAGAAAAATACCTGAAAATAACAATACAGATAAAAATTGACTGATATTTGTGTAAAAAATGGAAAATATGAATTATATTATTTGTTCATTACACATCCATTCTTGTGTGTATGTTTTTTTTTATAATACTAACACGAATTTTCGTTTCGAAGGATAAACATTTGAAAGTTTTTTAAAGCTAATTATTCTTCAATTTTGATGATATGTTTGGTTATGTACCATTAATAAATAAAATTTCATGATTAATTTTTTAATAATTATGAAATTTGTGATATTTATTTAATGGCAAACGCCATCTATAGCACATGCGCATTTAATCAAAAGCTTTTTCAAACAGTTTAATATTTTGTTATAAACCAGTTTGGTATCCCTCTACATATATCTCTTGTATAAACTGTGACTGAATTTGTGTATTTTAAAAATGTATATTTTACGGCTTTTTAATTAATTATGATTTTAACGAATATTGTTCATTTTACTCGTGGTGTGGTTGCTAATGAATTAAATTATAGGTTGTTAAATACAATATTCCAATAAAGATTATAAGAAATCATTTTGGGAACTGGCGATTTATTTTTGAGTAATTTAATCGTTATTTAAAATATTTGTTTTATGAGAAAACTTCTAAAGAATGTTTTTTTTTTTTAATTTTCACTAGCAACTTATTTCTACCATTAGATACCTTGCCAGAAATAAGTTATTTTTTAATAAAGCGAATATTTTGCCAGGTATAAACTACAAGCGCTCCTAAGTAACATTGAATTATTAATAACAAAAACTTAGATTTCTCCTAGTATTTTACTCCTAATTTTTGATTCAGTCCTCTAAATATCAAAAACATATTATTGTATTATCAATTTCTCTATAAACAACTTACTCTATAATGAACTTTAAAATATATGGAATTAGATTTACAAATGAACTTTAGGAAAAACACTTTTACAATCGAACAATCCACAGTCATGGGATTTTTTTAAATCGAATTTGTGTACGAATATAATATTTGCCAGTATTTTTATTATAAAATATTAAGGCTGCAAAATGTCAAATTATTGAAAAATACCTGTTTTTAACAACAGTAACACTTCGATTGTGTTCGAAGTAAAACCAAATTGTGTACAAATAATGGATAAAAAAGAAAATTAACATAGTTTTCTGTTGCTTTAAGGAATAAAAATTATGACTTTTAGCTTGTTAATTATGTGCAAAAAACCAGGACAATAAAAAATCTAAGATGTTCATGGGTTTTTATTGCAAGAATTAATTAGAAGGTGGTAAATAGGAGAGCTGGGTGAAAAATTACTCTTTCCAGTTTTTTCAATATATCTCGTAAACGAAGGAAAAATCAATTTTATAAACCTTTTTGTAGAGAATTGAATTTGGTTATTGAAAATTTAGTTTTTTTTACAACATTTTTAGTATTTAAAATGTTTTAAAGATTTTTGAATTAGCAATTCCGATAGGTTCCTTACAAAAAAAAAAGGTTTAGAAATAAATTTTTGCTTCGTTTGTATATATATAGTGTATAATATAGTGACAAAATTGAAAACGATGGGTTTTCATCGGTCTCTCACATTTCTACCGTGTAATTTAATAGCACTCCGCAGTTTTTTTGTTAATAATTACTTTGACATCCTATAAAAAATCGATACTAAAAGGTCCCATATTGAAATACTTGTACAAACAAAGGTATATATGACTTAATATACACAATTTTAACAAAAAATAATAATTTTTTTCATTCATTAATTTTTTTATTGAAATCATTTTCATTTTTATTTTTTTCACTTTCATTTAAATGCAAAAATACAAACATTCTTTTACGTTGTCTTTAATAGCCAAAAAATAAAACTTTAATTTATTATTAACATTTTTTTCTTTGGAACCATAGAATGTTTATAATATTAGGATTGCAATGGCGAGTGAACTGATTTTTTCTTTCAATAATATATAATTTTTTTAATTTAATTTTTTCGTTTTGTAAATGCCGTAGAATGGAATCGTAGCTGAGAATTTAATTAATAAAATTTTATTCTTAATATTTATAAATAATAATAATATATTTTTAAAATAGGATGTGTTTTTGACGGGGAACTTTGATTTGGTTTTCGCCGGGACTATCAAATGTATAAGATTTATATTTTTCAAGTGTGTAATTCAAACTATTTTACAATTTTTTGTTTTTAAGTATAAGGGATTTTTCGGATTTTTTTATTTTTAGAAATTTTTCAGATTTTTTATGGTTTTTATAATAAATATTCATCATTTTTTTATCGAATAATTTCATGATTGTTTATTTTAATTATTATACAAATCAAAATAATTAGTAACTATCTGTTAAGAAGCTTTCGAAACATAATTAAAAAAAAAAAATTTTTAATAAAATAAAAATTCATTATTTAACAGATAGATACAAGAATATTTAATAAATTTTCCGAGAGCTGAGCGAATTTATACAGCGAATATGTGTAATGTACATAACATATCTTTTGTGAGTAAATTATACTACTGAACTTAAGTGAATCAGTTCTAATACATAGTTTTCTCGCATTGTGAAAAGAGAAAAAAAATGGTCTTTATAAAATTGATCTTTTAATATCGAAAACAATGTCAATTTGAAACCAGAGTCAAAAAAATTGTTTAATCGATGCTAGGTTGTTGAATGTCTAAGACTGTCTTAGATTTCTAGATACGGGAAAACTTTTTGAATTTAGTATAGGTCACGTTTTAAGTCGAATGTAGAATAACTTACTCAAAATAGATATCAACACATTGCCCGTATTGATATTTATACGCTCGCCAATCGGATCAAAATTTTTATATATAGTTCATAAAAAAATTTATTAATGATTATATATATATAATGTCCCAGTATGCAAAACACAAAACACCTCAACAAAAAACCCTGAAAAAAGGTGCTTCTATACGAAACAATGATGACGATCACTATATATGTTCCGCTTGCAGGACCGCCGGTCGAAGTGGGAGTCACTATGTATGTTCTCAGTATTAGTTCCGTCTCAGAAGTACTTATGGTACGACTCTGTCACTATCTCTGTCTGTCTAATAACAATTTAATAAAAAAAACACAAATGTAATTGTTGGGTGAATGTTCTTTGTAAACGTGTTAATTATTTATTTTATTAAAATAATTCAATGTAATTAATTATATATCTAAATATCTATTTTATTTACATTTATTTTATTTTTTATTGAATTGTGATCAGCATTGTATAAATTAAATATTACACTGTTTATTATACAACACCTGCGCTGTATCCGTATTTTTCTGTGTCTAAATTTATTACTTCATTTGAGGATATGTTTGATTCAATATAAAACCTTTTCTCAATAAAATAATAATACTAAATTCAATATCTTAATTAAGGTATATTTTGAAATATTTACAAAATTTTATGATTTGTTTTAAATGAAAGCTATTTTATTACTCCAATAAATAAAAATGTTCACTTTAAGGGATGTTTTTTTCTAATAACTACAATCATAACCACAGTTAACTTAAACAAAGCTTCCCTTAACGGAATCCAAAAAGACTGTTTTACATTTCGGACAATAATCTTTTTAAAAGTATATTTAATCTGAAAAATAAATAAGCCAAGATTCTTCGTAAATTTTTTACTTAACATACTCTCACTATTTTTCAAGTATTCTAATGAAATCATGCAAGCTAAATTAGTACAGGTTTTAGTTAATTGTAGTTCGTCTTAGAAATTTATTTCATTCTATGTCTAAAATTTGGTTAAAAAAAGTTGTAAAATTGAAACAAAATATTGTAAAATTGTGTCTTTTAGACACAATCACTCTAAATATTTGTGTGGAGAATAATCATGACATGTGGCTTAAAAGTAAGATTCTCCAATTAAAAGTCGTATGTTGGATGTCGTAAGTCAACAGTATTGCGAACGCAATACAAGCTGTTTTGTATATTTATGTAACATTTAGTTTTGCATTGATATTCCGCACGACATTGTGACATCCAAATGATTTTAAATTTCATATAAAAATATTCTGATTAGAGAGATCTACTTTATAAAGTCTAAAGAAAGTCATAAACTGAAGTAAGATCATTTTATAACTATTTCAAAAATAATTTGTCTTAATAAACCCAAGTCCGATACAATTTAATAAAATAGTAATTTTCAAGTATTCGACAATCGTTTTGTCACTTGTAGAATAAATTGCGTTTTGCTTTTATTACAGAATATACAAACGGATATTTGCCAATTTTATTTGTCATTGACAGTTTTATAGGCACCATAAAATAGAACGCCCCATCTCCCACAAGTTCTGAACAGCATCATTTGTAAACACTCTTTACGAAGAGTTATTTTGAAACGCAAATTGCGATTCTTTGATTTCGAATTCGAGAAGAAAACTGAAATTGCGTTTCTTTGCTTCTAACTACTAAAGGTTTTTTATGGATTTCGATTTACCTTCTTTGTATACCTTTTGGTGATATTAATGAATTATTCTAAAAATATACCTTATTTAATTAAAACTATGAAAAGTTCAATAAAAAATTTTTTTGAGAAAAGGGACATTATTAATCGAATATAAAAACCAACAAGAGACTAAAACCTCAAAATAGAAGAACAAATCAAATCTATATAATCTATTGTATACGTAAATGTATATTTTATATGGGCATTATGACGCCAAATGTGAATTATTAAATGCTATTGTATTTTTTTTTTTTTTTTGTATTTAAATGTATTCCACATGCCTCAACGATGATCACGTGATTTGGTTTATACTTTTTTTGTTTATTTTCTTCAATGTTCTTTTTTATATAAATGGGTTCGAATCCCTTTATATTAATGAAGTATGCATTTTATAAAAGTAACAAATACAAAATAATTTTTTTAGTCACTTTTCAAAAAGCGAATCATTGATACATGCGCATGAGTATTTTATAAATGTTTAACGGTGTATTTAGTCTTTTATCAATGATGGAGTTGACTAAGAAAATTATGATCTTTTGTATTATTGTGCCAATTTATTATTTTTCTTGTGCTTTAAATATACATTATAATTTTAATCTATTATAATTATGTATTAAGACATCCAACTTAAAATCGATAGGAAGGATCAAACGTTCGTAAGACATCCGTCAATTCTGGTAATTTCGAACATATTAAAATAAATTTTTTTCGTAGAAGTTATTAATAGGTAGATGATTGTTTTAAATCACAGAATACAACAATTAGTTAAAAAAATAGCAGGATTTTCATTTACTTATTAAGTTCAACCTGTTTAGATCCATCCATGCATACTTGAACATAGTTGCGATGAAAACACAGTTTCTAAAAGTTGTATTTAATGGATAACGTTTTCAAAAATATTCAGTTAGGAATAATCGTAATGTTACCGTAAACATTTTACTTAATAATTTTTTTAAACTTCAGCGTCATATTTTATTGTAAAAAAGAATAGCAGTTACAAAAATGATAAAGGTATGTTTTCTGAAAATTAGAAAATTTTCCAAAATTTTTATGAAAAAGTTGCATTAGCCAATTTTTTCTTTTTTTTTTTTTTTTTGGAAAAGTAGGCAATATATTTCAATGTTTTTTATTATAAGCTGTCGTATGTATATTGGTCTTTTATAAATTTGTTTGCGGCATAAGCCTATTGTTTCAAGTAACATATATA
Organism: Chrysopa pallens; assembly: GCA_020423425.1. Lineage (NCBI taxonomy): Eukaryota > Metazoa > Arthropoda > Insecta > Neuroptera > Chrysopidae > Chrysopa > Chrysopa pallens. Next base: position 47,463,651 of record CM035593.1, on the reverse strand, counting down.
TTACATGGTATACACAAAGGTGGCAGCTATAATCGCAAAATAAACAAAATTATTGTTTTGACATCGTTTCCCAATTAAACTCATTTTCTAAATGATTGAAATGAATTCAATTATTAATTGAGTTATTATTTCATCTTTATTAATCAATTTTATGTTTTTCATCAAAACTTAAAAGAATGTTGTTGTTTTCTAATATCCGACAAATTTTTGAAACTTTTCTTGATATTGTTTACTTTTCATTATAGTTTTGATTGATTATATTGTACTGAACCAAAAAAGTTTGGCTTCTTTTGATGTGCTTACATTAGAATAAAATCAGACAAAATTAACTTCTTTAGCAAACTGATTAGTAATTCTTTTTATCCGGTAAAAAAAATTTTTCATGGGTTTTTGTCACAAGTATTTTTCAATAATACTTCAGACCGTTACTAGCGAAAATAACTTTGTAGGTACCAGAGTTGACGGATTTTACCGTTTCATTTGCCATACATATAATTTGACTTATGGTGCAATAAAGGAGCCCTCAACATTTTGTTACCAATGTAGTTGTAGTTGTGTTTGTATCTTTTTTATTTGTGATACAAACGTGACACTAACCAGCTTCTTTTGTCCTTACCTAATATAAGCAACATCTACAATAACTACAACCGTGTAGATCAACTAAAATAACTGGGAGCAAGCACATTCAAGGCCTTTTTCTATCCTATATTTCAACCACTGTACACACCTTCACACAATAAGCTCCACAATAAAATCTTTTGTTTTATATAAAAAAACAACGTTTTGAGTAAAACAAAAAATATAATTTTTTTTTCCAAGTCAATTTGTCACAATCAATTTGTATCTACCGATTTTTTTGAAATTGTGTTTTATAAGCATTCTAACAAAGCATACGATTTTAAACAGTCAATTCAATGAAACATTGTCAATATTGTTAGATATATATGCCGAAATAATCATTCTCTTTCACTCTTTTGAAAGCGTAATTAAAATTGATTGTTATTAAGATTTAATATTCACTACTTGAAAAGTAGTGAATATAATATGTGAATTTATACTCCTAGGCATATCATATCATTGATAAATATATACTACTAAAAATGTGTATCGAGAAAAAAGTGAAACAACTTTTTGCTCTTCGAAAATATGATAAGTGGTCTGTTTCATTTTTCGGTGTCAAATTCGACAAATTCAAAAATTATTTTGGCAGACAAAATGGTCTCCATATTTGTAAGTAAATAATCTTCTTACTACAGTAACAAACATTTTCAAGATATATAAAAGAAAACGATTCATTTTCAGAGTTTTCTGGGGAAAAAAGTTGTTAAAACAGACTCAACTTGTACACTTAATGGATTTTAACCAATTTACTCGAAATGTTCCATCAGCGCAAAGATATTTATAATTAATTTTTTAATTTTCCTTCAAAATGGTTCGCGGTATAAATAAATAGTATGTTAGCAAAGTCTGACCTAGAGTCTGATATTTTATTCATATCTTATATTAAAAACTAATTATTATTACCTTAACGTTTTAATTCCGATGTAACTTTTACAGTCAAATTCATTGTATTGGAGAAACGAATAGAAATTAAACTGACGATAATATTTTTCATTACCACATATAGATTAAGTACTATAAACGAAACTTCAGTTAGGCTTTGGTAAAATTTTTCCCGCGGTGCCTCTTTGCAGACAATACCTACTTTTATCTTGCCTATCTTATAATTAAGATATTACAAATTTCTGAATTCAAAATTCTTAAAATATATATTCTGCAAAAATTCAAGATATTTCAAAAAATCATACTTTTTTAAAAATCGGTGATACAAATTTCAGATCTCTATAAATTTTTTATAACGTTTTATTAACTTATTTATTTTTCTAAAAGTGGTTGAAATAAATTTTTTAATATAAACTTTTATGTTTTATTTATAAATTTTGATTTCATAGAATTCATAAATATTCAATAAAATCAAAATATTTTTATTTATGTTTCACAAATCTGGAAAATATAAGAGGAACAGTATTAACTGGAACAAACCCCGGGTGAAGGACCCCGTGTGGAAACCAAATCAAGGTCATGCAAAAGTCACATCAGGACGTGACTAAATGGCTCCAAATAAACATAAGACGCCTCGTAACGAATATTTTACTATATAAATATATTTTATTTATAATGAAAAATTTTCTAAAATACTTCACCTAAAAATGTAGTTAAAGTTCAAAAGACAAGAACTTAAATATATATTTTTTATTTATTTAATTTTATTAATTGTATAATGCTTTTTCTGATAAATTTCTTTGTGCTTTAAATGATTTAAACATTTAACATACAAATAAATTATAACTACTTTTTTCAGTGACTAACAATTTTGAAGAAAATTGCATCAAAATCAATTCGTCTATAAATAAATAAGTTATTTTTAAATGAAAAATTAATTTATATTTAGAAGTTGCAATAAAATTCAACAGTGAGCAAGCAATCTATGCTATGTTTTTAGTATAATTTTTAATCAGACTAGTAGGTCATGAACAACTTAATTACAGGTATCAATATCTATCGTTCAAAATAGTTATAGGTACTTGTTTATAATCAATATTGTCTATATAATTTTATTATTATTTAAACGTAAAAGTGATATTTTTTTAAAAACATTTAAGTTGATACTAGTTATATTGTGAACTTAAGGCATGAAAGTCCTTTTTAAACCAAGTGCATAGTTTTTGCCATGAGGAAATCGATGTCTTTCGGCCCTTAATACACATCATATTTTTAGTGCCATTAACACAAATTTGTCGTCAAATATTATTACTTTCTAACCTTTAATAATTATTCTTTTAATGTATACTTTATTTAAATACATTTTTATAAAGTTAAATAAATACGTAATTTAAGTGTCGGAGAGCAGTTATATTGCCATGTAAGAAAAATCGTTGATAATCGCTAATTTTATCTGATAACTTTTATATCTAAATAGCTAACGAAGATTTTTGCTTAACAGGATTTTAAAATCGTCTTTACTTAGCAAAATATAATTTTGTTACTTTCATTCGATAATACATTCGTAGTAACAAAATAAAAAAATTCGTAGGAGTATTATTGGCCAAATAATAGACTATATGTAGAATTTTGGAATAATTTGTTCTCTGTTTCAAGAAAGCAAATATTTTTCTTGTTTGTGTGTCAATAGCGCTACCGTATATAACGTTAAAGTGAAAGATTAGGAAAATATTATAGAACCTTAAATAATTTTTGGTAATTATTATATTTAAATCGAAAATATATCGATTTATTCGAATAAAAAAAAACATAAATATAAATCAACAAGCTTGAGTTTAAATCAACAAGCTATAATTGAGATTTGCCACTTAAAAGTACATACTTTTATGGATAGAAGACATTTTTCAGGATATAATAATGCGAAATATCGAAAATAAAAAGTGTTAAAAATTTTTTGAAAAAACGCGTGTATTGAAAAGTATAGGATTCTATACTTGATTTGGTAGGTATTAGATTTTCTATTTCACTTTTTATCGAAGGTATAACATAATAATTTAAATAAAAAGATATAATATAATAATTAAATTTTAAAAAAATTGTAGTTTGTTGGGGGCTAATAATTACTATCAGGGTACATTGTCTCAACTATAATTTGGTATATTTCCTTGCAAAAATGGATTAGTTAAGTCTTAATCCGTGTAATATCGATCAAATTGATAAGTTTAATATTATTAAACAGTAGGCCGTGTACAATATGGTATACAACCATAAGAAAATAGAACATGTTATATAAAAAAATATGAAAATTTCTTTATCTTTACAAAAAAATTGTTAATTTTTTGTTATCAAGTAATATTTTATATTATTACTTAAAAATCGAAATTCTATTTATTATTATTATTATTATTATTATTTTTTTTTTTTTATATCAAATTTATGTCAAGGTAAAAGTACAAAATGCATCTATATTCACCTATTTTTTAGCATATAAAAATAATATTTTATATGATTTTAAAAATAAAAAATGATATACCCACATGTGAAGGTTGGGTTGTACATGTATTCGACGGTTAAATATTTTTAAACATTTTCAACTATGTACTTTCGTACATACATATTAGTACAGAAGCCCATGTGAAGATTTGTGGATTTATTCGAGCGCATCAGATAAATGTGATGTATAAGTCAGTTCAAGTTACAAGTAGACCAGTGTACATTTTTATTCTCTGGCGACTAGTCTGGCAAGTGTATCTAAACAGAGTGGGGAAGGATCAGGAATTTTCAAAAGAATTTTACCTGGATATTCATGAGCAGGTTAAAAATTTATTTACTAATTTTGAAACAAGCTGCAGAGATAACTGATAAAATATAATCTGCTTATATAAGAGGGTTGGAAGATTACAAGCTTGAAAAAAGAACGTTATTTGCACATTTGCTAGCACGATCGAATTTTTTTTTTTAGAAAAATAATTCAATGATAACGGATATAAATTGTATATGATGTTACTTGAGGGAATATCAAACCGTCAGATTAAGAAGGCATATCAATATATTTCTCAAACTATTGATCAACACGACTAAGACATCAAGTTGAAGCACCTTAAAATGAACCATTCAAAGTTTTTCACGAGTAATTCAAAATACCAACTGTATTTTTAGAAAGAAAAAGCTTTAATTTCAACCAAATTCATAATCTTTTTATTGGAATCTTGGTTTGTGTTCTCAGAAACGGAATAAATCATTCACTGAAACAATATAAATCATATGACCGACCATTCTTGTTTTGTACAATCTTATCTACAAAATAAGTCCCCACGACACTTGAGTCAATCCCCATGTAGCATCGTGGGCTCTCCTGCTACACTTTCATATCACACAAAATATTATATGGTTTTTACATACAACTTAAATATGATATTCACCTTCATAAAATATCATTCAAATTACAAACTTGACTTTTGAATAATGATATAATTTTACTATGCAGAATATACTTTAAAACTCTGTTTAAATTGAAACTATTTCAAAGTCATTTATTTAAGCTACGAATAGTGTTTTGGATAAATATACATTTGCACTAGATGTTTTCAATTTGAGTTTGCATATTCAATTCTTCGGAACCGTGCTGATTCAAGCCATGATACACTAATACATACCTAAATTATACTGGTTTATTAAATTTTCAAATCAATACATGATAGTTTCAGTAAATAACAAACCTGTTTACAACATGAGTGTAGCAACTCTTATGTTGATTATTTTGGAAGTAAATGTCGAAATGTAAATTAGTGAAATATTGTTAGCATTGTTAAATATTTTAATTAATTATTAAAAAAAAAAGGTAACATTAAAATGTATAAATAACAAAATATTCTATAAAAGATAAAATAAACACAAACACATAAAAATAACAAACAATTTTAACTATTGTTTTATAAAAGAAGATAAAATAAAACATTAAATCGTAGGTGTTGTTTCGAATATATAAATAAATATATACATACGGTTAAGATGCAGAAGATATGGTTGCAATGCGGTAATTGCATTCATTGTTTTGTGGCGCGTTTATAATACACATCCAGTGTGTATATTGTTTATATATCTATAAACGCAGGCATTTCAAGCTTTTTAGGTATTTCATAAAGAATCGTGTCCTAAAAACCTGATTGAGTCACTTAAACCTGATTGTGATTTTCGTTTACTAGCCAACTCTAGCGAAAATTTAGTGAAAAATTGGAACGGATTTGCATGGAAATATTTTTCATATTTTATGAAACGACTGGTTTACATAGGAAGCCTGTACGTTTAGTAGTACAATTGCTTCTATATAGTAATATAATATACTAAATTGCTATCTATGTATATATGGCTAATCTGCAAGTAAACTGATCAAGTAATTTTATATTCTATATTATACTAAATACAAGTTTCCATAGCTTTATTATGGTTGCAAGTTATATTTTATATGGAAGTGCTCTGAGAGAAAATTAAAAATATTATGGCTGTAATGTTATTTGCAATTAAATCCAATTGCATTAGTTATGGAACACTTTCATAGAACGAAAATAGTTAAATTTTTATATAAAAATAACAGAGCTACGTAAATTGTGATATTTTCACAACCAAAAACCACATGGATTCACTTATATCTGGACATCTTGTATTCTTAACAAAATAATATGTGAATTTTCAATCTATCTAAAATCAATCAAAATCAAGCTTCGAATTATCAACATTCTGAAATGTGGCTAAATTTTAAGGGTACCATATCTTTTACATTTAGACAGAAGGTAGATGTTTCTATAATGGCAATGAATACGAATATTCGTTCCATAAAGTTTCTGAAATTTATTGTTTTTTCTAAATAATTTCTAAACACAATTGCTACATTTCTAATAAAAAAAAACCCTATGAAAGTGTTAAGGCTTTTCGATATTGATGGAATTACATATTGAAAAATTAGTAAGTCGAATTGCCTGTCTTCATAATTGAAAATGAAAAAATAAAAGAAGATTCCGGTTTTATGTTATTGAAATGAAAAATGAGGATTGATGAAACGCTTATAAAAAAACTTTGTGATAATAACACAGCTTTGCCAGTATACCTGAATTATTTCATATTGAAAATTTGTTAAAATTGTTAAAAATTAAATAAATAAACAATAAAATTGCGTTATAATCAATTGACCTAGACCCAAGAAATAAGGACAAAAAATAAATATTTTTATGACCTCAATTACTTATATAATTTTTAGTAGGCATAAACATTATGGAGTATATACTTTGCTCGCCTTGAAATGCTTTTTAAAACAAATTTTCTGAAATTTCGGGGATTTACTATTAAAAAAAAGCTAATTTTTATGATAGTGAAACTTTCTAAAATATTACATCCTTTTTACAGATTTAATATTCAATCGATAGTAAATTTATTATGGAAATTGAGGTTTTTTTCTACTTGAATATTGAACACATTACTACACAAATTCGGACACGATATACTTAATATCCCATATATTTCGATCACAGATATACAGATACATATAGCCAGTATACGAATGTTACAATGTTATTTTACGTATAACATCTAGTACAGTAGTTTTATATAATCCTTTGGGGCCGGTATTGTTGGTACGAATTGCCGGAAGTTTTATTATATACAATGTTATGAGTATTATGCACATACACTTATATATATATATATATATATATATATATATATATATATATATATATATATATATATATATACTTATATATATATATATATATATATATATATATATATATCGGTATCATCTATATTACCTATGTATATAACAAAAGTGGTAATATCTTTACATATGTGAATATGAAATATAAAGGGAGAGTCGATTACCCGTAGAAATTGCTACAATTTTCCTTATCTTACACTTTCTTAACTCGATTTTTAAATTTGCTTTCTATATTCAAATAATATCATTCTTAGGCCCCCACCATTAAATGTGTCGTCATACAAAACTTTTACCAAAAAATATTATGTAAGTATTAAAATATTTTCTATGCGCGCCGATCAAATAAACCTTTTATTTTGTTATTCCTTTGAAATATATTTTATACATAAAATCTTTATACCAAGAGCACAAGAAAGCTGCATGTCATTTGATATGCATTAGAAATATTAATATGAAACGTTTTACATGACATCTACCTTTTATCGCTACTAAAAAGAATTTCGTTAATAATTTTTTGTTTTCCTCGCCAACTATCTTACCAATGCGAATTGGTTCGTAATTGATCCAGTAAACTGAAAAGTTATAAATTAGAATAAGTTAAATAAATTAAAAAGCACTATTAACCATTATGAAACACTATTTACCAAAAATATGTTTCAGGGATTTCTTCAAATCAATATTAAATCTGCGTAAAATATTATACAAATATATAAATGAATTTGTGTTATAAATTTTATTAATTAATTTAACATAATAATTATACATTTAACATATTTGAATTTATATTTAAAAATTACTTCATAAAATTTGGAAAAGAATTGAGTTTCTATGGAAACGAAACTGTTCCGGAACATGCCACAATATATGGAAAAAAACTTGACGATCATGAAGCACCCGAAGCTCAAAATAAGGAAAACATACAAAAATGATATAAATCACATCAAAGAGCCTTCAACAAAAACCGAAGCAGCGAAAAAGACGATAAACAATAAATTGTGGGAATATAAAAACGAAACTAATAAGTGAGCAACCACCGCCTATTCAAATCGGCTAATAACACGACTTCATACCAAATCAACACCTTTTAAAAAAAGATCTAAGATGCATATGCTCTGAAGGCAATGAACAACTCACCTTTTACTTCATATTAACAACTAAAACGAAGAGCGAAGAAAAACACGTAAGCTATTAGGAAATATAGCCGAAAACTTAAGCGACTCGATCAACAACCTAAAACTAAAACTGTATATATGACAATACCTATTATAATTTATTAAAGTAAAAAAAAAAAAAAAAATTAATAGTAAACTAACTATATTTCAACATGAATCGAAATAATCTTAACAGATTTCTGCGAAACTCCGTAATACTTTTTTCCATCGAAATTAGTGGATAATTTTTGACTTGGTAATACCCACAAGTACAAAATATAAATACGTGGAAATAGAGAAAGTTAATCCATCTATCAATATAAAAAATATTAATAAGATGATGTATGTACGCTACTTAAAAATATAAATAATTCCAATTGAATATTACATTATATTCACTATTTCACTACACAACTGCTAAAGTCCTTCTCTAAATTTTACTAGTTTTACTAAAATTATAGTTTCGAATAGTCAAAATTTTCTTGTAGAATATTACGAGTCGTATTGTTTTATTTTTATGATAAAAAAAATTTATTTAACGAGCATCAAAATATGTTAAATAAGCAAAATGAAATTGATACTTACCAGGCTTAGTATATCAATTCTGTACTTACCTGCAACTCCTTAAGTTTCAAACAAAGATTTTGAAAAGTTCAAGTATAGTTCTGCATTTTACATGCATACCTAGATTATTATTATTGTAAACATTTATTATACATATTCGAATATATTCGATATTACATGGTGCAGAACTATAAAATTGGTCAAACGTTAAATGATTTTTCGTGAGTAAAAAGATTTTAAGTCTATTCATATACAATTGTTTATTTAAAATATATAATACAATATCTTCTTAAAATGTATAAGGAACTTTATAAAACCAAACAACATTTTCTAAAATCATTTGGTATAACATACGTAAATACAATCCCGTTATCCGTCAGTATGCTATTATGTTTCTTCAAACAGACCTTAAAAAATAAATATGGCCTAATTACGCTTAAAAATTATCCATATAAAATCCATATTATCCGTATAAGATTTTATCCATATAAAATATAAAAATTTTCGTAAGAGGACGCATTCTTTTTTAAACAGCTTAAAAAATTGTCGAATATAAGGCTTAAAACTGATAGATTATTTTAAATATAAAGAAAAAAATTAATTATTAATACACGATAAAATGATGTATTAAGGTCTGATAACCTGAAAATCGCAATAAACAACCACTGGCATGTTGTCAGACTTTAGGAACCTGTGCAATTTATCGAGAATGTGCCAAAGTGAATTTTAAATTTATTAATGACTTATTTTACTAAAATTACAAAATAATGCTAATATATATATAGTAAAATATTATTAACAAAAATATATTTAAATGTATGTTGTACTTTATAAAAGTGTGAAATGAATTTTCAAACTACCTGAATAATATTTCTGGCATTTTTACGGTTTCAATTTATCATGAACCCAACAATAACCAACATTCAAATATAATTAGTAGTATCAAAATTTAAACTAGAAAAAAAGAAGCAATTGATGGACCCCCAACAATACTGCTGTACAAAACTAGCCATTAACTTTTGACTTTATTGCACTAACCTATTTAATAACACCACCAATTATGATGGTACTACGTACGACTACTAGCATTTGTGTCGTCACCAACTAACTAATGCTATTACTAGTAAATCCATAAAAATGTACATATTGTTTCATAAAACGAGTTTATTAGTTCGAATGTAAATAATTCGAAATTCTCTTCTTAGATTCAAATTGAAAATGAAATACATGATTGAAACATGATATTCAATCATAAGTTCAAATGAACTGTTTTTCCAATTATTTTAAAAGAAAAAAATGCAAATACTTATTATTAATCTATTTTAAATAGTTTTTTAAAAACTTTAGCGTTTCATATCGTGAAAATTGAAAATGGGATCTAATAAAAATGCTTTCTATGATCAGTTTTTCTTATATTTATATATATATATATATATATATATATATATATATATATATATATATATATATATATATATATATATATATATATATATATATATATATATTATACTCGACGAAAGTTTGTAACGCTAAAAAATATTGACCGCGCAAACAAAATTTTAATATAGCTGTTCATAGAATCTACTTATTATTCCATTTCTGTATATCCGTCCGCCGGTCCATCTCTCCGCTTTCAAGATAACTCAAAATTGAAAAGAGATATCCACTAGAAATTTTGATAACTTATCCTGGACATAAAGTTTGAGTTTAACTTCTTGAATAAGCAAAATCAGTCTAATGGGTACATTGGAACCAGGGCCCAACTTATGAACCATAAAAAATAGAAAAAATCTTTAAATACCAAAAATGTTGCTTTTTGTTAAAACAAACAACTTTATTTCAAACTTTTTTTAGGGAAATGCTTAGGCTTACCACAATTTTTGTTAAGCTAGAAAACACATTATATATATTAATATATATTTATAGCAGAATACACTGGATATTTAGAGTATTTTATGACTTTTAAAGATTAAAAATAGTTCAAAAATTGATTCTCAACCTAATGTCGAGTATCTTATCAAGTTAACTATTTAACAATTTCTATTTTAAAAATTAAAAATTTTATTATCATATATTTCAAAAATTCAAAATATCTTTAACAATAGATTAATGTGGACATTATTCTTATGTAAGGAATATGACCTACATTTTTTCAATATTAATGATGCATTCTATATAGGATTCATCTATGTATGAAAATTCAAAGAACTGTTATTGGTTAGCTAAATAAAAACGTTTCTGTTATAGATTTATTATGTTTAATATCAGTTGCCTTCAAAGGTCACAGAGAAAAAAGGAATTTTGTCGCGAGAACTTGATTTTATAAATTCTTTAACTTTTATTAAAATCAGGGATTATAACCACGAAATAACCATATTTGACAGGCGAATAAAATTCAACCGTTCGTAATACGAATATGGAAAAACATTCCTTCATATTTTTTGAAAACCGTTAAAACAATATTTAAGTTTCATTCAATATAGGGGAATTAGAAAAAAAATTGGACCTCTATAATTAAAATAATCTCTAATAATAAATAAAATTTAATTCAAATTATTTGTTTTACAAAAGGCGTTAATAACAGTTTCCAGTACGTATCTCACAGATCAAATAACTTAATTAACAATTTATTTTATGAATAACTCATTTACTGAACTTAAACAATATAAAAAGTATGTTTTATATCAGTTCCCTACGGAGTTTTGGTATTATACATAAACTCTTCTTTATTTAATTTTGTTCATCCGCTGAGAACTTAGTTATTCTCTGCATTTAAGAAACATCCCGTATAGTCGTAAGTGGATTGTATTTGTTTTTACAATGGTGTCAACACTGACAAATATTTAATAAGCATCCTTTCTGAAAATATAAATGCAGTATATTTTTTTTTATAACTTATAACTTGTATGTTTTAAATATTCCAGTGTATTTTCCGGTGGTTTTTATTTCTCCAATGTAATAAATAAGTCCACTGCTGCATTATCTTTCTTTATTTAGCCTAACAAGATAGTAATATCTCCGCATTACATCTTTGCTGATAAATTTTCTTAAAAATGTAAAATTGGCAGATGCAAAATATTTAATCTTTACTTTATAATTTCAATAATAAACTTGATCGGTAGAATCTTGAGAAAGGATAACTCAAGTTAATAGCGATTTAAACAATGATAAAGAGTCAAATGTAAAATACATTACTGAAAACAAAATTTGTTATTGGAAAGCCTTTCAAGGACTTAATTGTACTTTTTACACATAAAACTATAAAAATGATAAGCCAAATGTTATGAAATTTGGTATGCAAAATTTAAACATGAAAGCGGAGAGGATCCGAAAGCTAATTTCTAAAGTAAAAATAAAAATTTTTTTTAACTTTAAAAATGTTTTTTTATAATAATTAATTATTCTGATCAGATGCTTATTTAAATTTTTGTAAAATGTGTCATTTCTTACTTTAAATAATTTAATTATTTTAAGCAATAAACTTGTGTTTTTTGCTGATATAGAATAAGTTAAACTTAATCAATTGATTGAATTTTTTTTATTTCAAACTTATAAAATATTATTTAGGTCAAACAAGTATGACAAAAATTAAAAATAATTTTTCTTTCTCAAACTTTGATAAAATCAAGCTGAAAGAATATGTAACAACTACGATTAATTAGGATTATAATGTAAACCTAATTAACCTCAACAACAAAAAAAAATTATTCAAAATATTCGTTTTTTCTAATTTCGTTATTTTCTGATCTTTGAGTCTGATTCCCCCTTGAATATACATAATACCTGCATTCTTAAAATTGTTGCTGTAGTTTCTGCCATACGACATATTCCCTTAAACTCGATTACAACTAACGTTTTTCTGTAATTTATAAAACCTAACAAAAGAAATACAATAAAAATAAAATTAATATAATACTGAGTAGACGTGACTGAATATATTGTTTATTTCAAACTTTGATTTATAATTAAATATGATGTAAGCTCTGATTAACAGCATTTAACATTTAAATAACTAATAATTCAGTATTAATAATAATAATAATTATTATTATGCAATGTAATCAACAAAATGCTTTAATCTATTTTAGAATTATAATTGTTTGTTGGTTTGTTGGAATGTGGTGCGCGTACTAATCTAAAGCTATTTGATTAGACGATTGTTATTAGTCAACATATTATAATTATATAGCTTATATAATCTAATATTATATACAATAGTTTGAATATAGATGGTGTATATATGTATGTCTAAAATTGTCATTTAACTATAGTAACATGAAAGCTTTAATTCCCATGATAGTAATAATAATTGGTCATATAATTACTATTTTATGTATATATGAAGTGTTATAGAAATGGTTCCATTCTTATTGGTTCGATTCTTATTGTTTATATATTTAAGACATTATAACTTTTTTAATCAGGAATATTCTGTTTCAAACAATGAAAAATAAATTAATTTACAACCAAATTGGTAGATTAATAAGTATGTAAAAATTTACTGTTTGGTCCAACAACAGAGACTCCATGCGAACTTGATATTTAAAAAGAATATTTGAATGAATGTCAGGCCTAGCTGTTAGCATTCTAATTACAAATGATATCAATTAAAAATAACCTAAATACATCAATCCTGCTTTTTTAGTATATTAAACTCCAAAAGCTTACCCTTACAGTCAACAAGTCTCCGGTTAGTCTACGAAAATCCGAACTACTGAAAAACGATCTGTCCTCTAGTTTACCTCTACAAATTAAATCACACTTTTTCTTGTTAACATAACGCTTTTAAAGCAAATATTTGTATTTTACCTACTCCCATATCCACATAGACTTATTGTTCTGAGTAAATTTATATATTTTGGCCATATTTCCAAAAATATATTTCGTAGGTAACATAAAATCAAATTAAATGAATTTTTAAATCTGTTTTTATTTGAATTTAATAGCGCCTTATTTTCAAACTTTCTTTAATTTCTTTATTAATTGAACTATTGATTTTGCTAAATTACTTCTTATTCATTGTGTAATGGTTAACTCGGAAGGAAAATTTGCGGTAAAATAAAAACATGCTTTTATACAGTCTTAATGAAAAACAAATTGGTTCATTATAAAAATTTTGATAGATAATTTCAGTTTTTTTATTCTAAGAATATTGTATCCTAATATAAATGTAATTTCTATCCTAAAGAACATACATTAAAAACTAATTTAGCATGTTTTATATTCATTCTATATAAGTATCACATATACGGTGGCATTACGTAAAGCTTTTGAAAATTCTTTTTTTTTTTTTTTTTGTACAAAAATATATTCAAAATTACTTTAACCGAGAAGTGCATAGTATCAGATTTTTTTAAATATTTAAATAAATTTGACCCAATTTTTCTTAAACATATTTATCATATACGTGTGAATTGAATAATTTTACAATAATTTTTTTCTCTGCAGTATAATGTCAAACTATAGTTAATTTGTAAAAGAATAAATCGGGGAATAACCAGTTATTTTGTTTTTTTTTTTTTTTTAATATTTTCAAAGTAGAAAAAAATTAGTGAAACAACAATTGGATTTAAAATTCTGCCATCATTTTATTTTCTTGTAAAATTCTACTTCTATTCTAACACGAGTTTCCATGAATAACGATTGTACGATATGAGAATCAATTATGATACACACGTGAAAATTTTTATTTTAATGGTCTCAAACAAAGAACTCAGACTTTAAATAACGAAAAAAATAATATTTATTTGCATACATTGAAATGAAATACCTTCGAATACAGAAGACACATGTAATTGAAGAATCATATTCGTAAATATTCAAATTAATGGCCATTTTGATTGAGCCAACGCTGATTACGCGTACCAAGTGATTCGTAAACATCAGGACATTCAGGGCAGGATATGAAAAATATTGCGATATTGTATTTCAACTTCAATGCATCAATTGTTCTTGGATTGGTGTGGTGAACATTGTCTTTGAGATATCCCCACAAAAAAAAAGTCTATGAGTGTAAAGTCTAGGAAATGACCAGGTTATTCAATGATACTCGATCCACATGTTAGGAAAAGCAGCATTTAAATCGATGGCAGCAGCATGTTAGCGACAGTTAAAGTGAGAGGACATTTTTTGACCAGCCTGTATGTATATACTATGAATGTTCAGAAGTTTACCAGCAGTATCCATAGGCTCATAGCAAATTTTTTCAGGTCACGCTTGCAGTCAAGTAACATGTCTTTTGTATAACTATTTTTTGATTGTTACTATTTCATTCAGTACAAATTTCAACATGACTAAATTCGGGTTAAGCAAATGATTCCTATAAAAAGTTATTTTAAATTTTAAAGTCATCGTAGAAAAGATATAGTTTAAAACATAATTATATTCGAAAATCTTCTTCTACAAGCTTAGTGTTACAAATTAGTCTCAACAAATGCGACTGCGTTTCTTCCTAATGGAATCCGTCTATTAATATTCTTGTAATTTTTATTATATTTTTTAATACCTTTTAAATTAAAATTAGAATAAATTAAATCTACGAAAAAATTCCATTACTGAATTAATAATACCTTTGGTTCAAATATTCCATTTCACTTGTGAAACGTTCGACGTACATCATTCAAAAAATGAATCAGATGGTACAGAAAGTTATAGTTCTCATAGTTTTATTTTATACAATTTATATTGAAAAGATCGATTGAAAATGTATATACAAAAACGAAAAAAATTCAAAGACCATACACTCTCACGTATATAAACAATGTGTTTAATTCTAGATTGCGCATGAGAATTCAAATCTTAAAAGAATTGATGGTCTATTTAGTGAGGTATTTACAAAGATTAAGGATATTTATACTTTTTAAATTATATCTACACTTATTCTACTTATTCTAACAAGAATCTCTTTTTTTTTTAAATGAAATTTTGACGAAATATGCCTGGCACAAATTTTAAAGAAATTTTCAAATTTTAATATTAGTTATTATTTTAATTTTAGGATTAGTTGATGGTGTAAGTGTATTATGTCGATGGAGTTTGATTTGAAGGTAATACAATAAATTTGGATGAATAATACACATCTACCTCAATTGGCACTTTCCTGGCATAATAGTACAATGAAAACTATTTGATTTGAAATAAGTTACAATGGCATAAGTTGCGAAGTTTGTTTCCCAAATTGGATCTATTGTTAGGATTTTGAATCACTTCTAAATTATACACTTAAGAGTACATTAGTAGAATAAATCTGATAATACTAGAATTTCTTTAAATATTTTCTTTGAACTGCTTTATCATACTTAAATTTTATTCTTCGAGTTACAATATTGTATTCAAATAATTAAACATATCTTAGGTAAAATTTTCTAATTTCTTTTAAAATTCTGGATAAGTATCATATTAAAATACAATTACTTAGCTAGATGAGATAATGATATGCTTAAAATCATTTAAAAAAAACTTGTCTTTGAAGAAATCAGGGTATGTAAAGCGTATAATGATTTTAAACGGGACTATAAATACACTCTATTACTTTCCCATCTTCGATATCTCTAAAACTAACGAAATAGATAGTTAAACGTATTGTATATATAACACACATGTAGTAAAGATTAAAGAAATAAAAAGATTTTATACAATTTATTTGTGACCAGTGACTAGTAAAACTATAAAATCGATCAAAAAGAAAAGAACGGGAGGCAACAGCATCATATGAAAAGTATATACAAATACATCTATATATATATCGGAACATAGTATAAAGTACCAGAATGGGATATGAAAACAACAGCACATTGTGGAATTTAACACATGTATATAGAAGGAATTCTTTTACAAATACATAGACGGCGTACGAATTGTACTTCCATTATTTATTAGATAAAAGTGAATATACTGTAATTATAAGAATACTGGGATAGTCAAAGTACATATAAATGTTTTGCTGTAAAACTTGAGGTAAACAAGGCTAAACCAGGAGCTATTATCAGAAAATATGCATCGATTAACCAATGGACAAATATATGCTCTTTGAGAGTTATATAATTTCAATTTAATTGAATAGTGTCAAGCGTTTTTTAAATTGTAACTTTAAAATATTGAATATAAAGATAAAGGCCAATTTCAACCCTACGACCCTGACATATAAGCATTTTTTTTTTTTTTCAATTCAGTATTTCTTTGACGATTTACGTCTCTCGTTTATTAAAACAACTACATTCATCAAGGAGCTGGCAACTTTTAGTCACATAATAGCTACGTATTTTTGTGTAAAATCCAGCCAAATATAAAACTAATCGAACACCAAATTCAGTTCATCAGTTGATTAATGATCCAGTGCTTCATTCTACGAAGATAAGACATTCTCGTTATTTTTTATGGCTTGATTATTTGTACATATCCATTGTCAAAGCGCAGGGATATAATACTGTAATGACTACTAACACTTAAATTCTTTGAGACTTTCCATCGTAGTGTCACTATCCATTATCGCATTTATGAAAACTGCTGATGATTTGTCCATTTGTCTAGAGAATATTAGAATGCTACAAGCAGAAAGATTCAAAAAGTACATCTTTTTCGATGGTGTTAAAGAAAATAAAAAGGTCTTATATTTTATTCATCCCAAAATTTTGACGTATAAATCCAGCGTAGTGATTTTTAAATATTACATAAGAACCACGTGATGTGATACAATTACCTTGTTCATATACGCATACATGTATAGATATTTTGGGTTCGAGTTTGGAACTATATAACACAATACGCGAATTATGTGTATGAGATATATTACGCTCCTATACTTACAATACTGAAACGTTCTATAGAAATCCCAGGCAGCTGGTTGATACATTCATATTCATCGCATAAACACAACAAAGAATATGTTGTAGATGTAGTTAGAACGTTTCATTTGACACGAATGTGTATGTTCAGCAGTAGTAGCATTTTTGAAGAAGAGAATGTCTCACAAAATTTGCGTCATTTGGAAAGATAAATACATAACTTATTAATTTAAGATTTACAATTAGTAACTCAATGATTTGTTTGTTTTTTTAAATGACACTCTTTTGTTTTAAAAACATATTTGTTTTCATTTGGTATAAAACATACAAATTTTGTTTGAAACTTTTGTTTGTACGTTTCAATTCGTTTAATTTTTACAAATCAGAAATTAAGCACGTATGAATTTTGAATAATTTGTTAGGTTTAATATTTTCATATTGAGCTTTTCATTCTTATCAATATTGGTTAATTTCATATAAATCGAATAGAATTACTATTTGACCAACCGCCAAGCATTTTATCTTTTACAGAGAAAATAACTTTAAATAAATTTTGAATATTTTCTTATATTTTACGTAGTCTAAAACACAAATATTGGGCAGCTTGTTCTTTCAAACATCTAAATTATTTTTTACCTACTGCATAAATATTTGTAACTAATTTAAATCCTTTCTTGTCCATTATAGAATATCATAAGAATTTTTGAAAAGGAAAGACTTATTCTTGTCTTGATAAGAAAACAACTTCCCCAGAAAAAAAAAATTGAAATTCGTTGAAAATAAAACGTCTTATACACACTCAGATACACACTGAAACACGCACACGTACATACACACCCTATACACAGCATCATATATACAGCCAAATAAAACCAAGCAAGCAAAACCAGCCCGTGAGCCACCATTGCCATCAAGTCAACACCAGCACATTGTTAAAGAACCGCGCGCTCCCATATATGTGTGTAAAACCATTTCGTGAATTCTCGCTTGTTTCGACTCCGGATTGTTATTGTATATGTATACAATTAGATTTTCGTTTGTTCGGCATCATAGACTCACGCTCTTGCTAGGTGTGGCTCGGTTGTTTTCATTGTCGGCCGTCTGTCCAACATAAAAACACATACACAGCTTCACATAACCGATACGATCGACAAAATAATATGTATAACCTCGTATCTCAAAACATTTTTGTGTTTGTGTTAGTTACATAGCTCTAAATTTATACTTTAATATTACACTTAGCGAAAAAAATGGCATCCAATATCATCGTGTTTAAAAACACAAAGAGCTGAAAACTTTTAATTAAAAATGACAAAAATTCGGGGCCCTTTTTGAACGATTTATGCTATTATTTATTAAATACTGCATTCTACAAAAATTATACGTAATAGAACTGTTTACAAACAATTTAACGTTTCATTGATTTTTTTAAATGCATCCAAATATAGTTTCTTTCAAATGACAGGTCATTTCAATGAGCGTTTTGCTTTATTTTTGTAACGTTTCAAAGGGTTAATATGTTGATTGTTTTAATACATGTTTCATCGATCATAAAAATTTATTAATCATAATTCACAAATAATCTAGTTTACTTGCCGGGAGGTTGTTCAGAGTATCCTCTTTCAATGTGGATATCTGCCTCCCTTCTACTAATTTCTGAATCGTACCTTGTTCTTGAAAAGTGACACTCTTTTATTGGAAAGTTCATCTGCTGTTTTATTGCATCTATCACAGTGCAACAGTACCCATCTCAAGAAACTTCATTCTTTCTTAATTCTCCATTACTATTCCCCATTTCTTTCAGAATTTTTGGCTTTGTTTCGAAGACAGTAGTATATCGACCTTCCGCAACGCTGGCTATCTTATATATTTGATACTAGGACTTTTTCCTTGGAAAAACTACCTAATCCCATGCTGTATAGTTTTTAAAACACACAACCACCATGAATTTTTTATTTCTTTTTATTGTCAAAATCAGCAGTAGATATTATAATAGTCTAGTACTAATATTATAAATATAATATATATAAACGATAATTTAATTCTAGTTAATTTAAAACTTTGTTTTAAAACAAAACCTTGTTTTAATGAAATAACAGTTTAGTTAACACAGTTAAAATACGTTAACTAATAATAACAAAAGCCATACCAAGTCTTCGACGTATAGAGAATCGCAGTGCCGTATCACATAGCCCCATGAACTTTGTTAACATATATAATACTTATATTGTACATATTATCTACAGTATGTAAAAAGAATTCAATGTGTTTGAGAATAGTTAGTTTTTTAAATTGAATTGAAAATGAATAGGCTTTCTTCATTCCAAGAAACAATTAAAAGTAATAATTAGACGATGACCATGCCGTAGGCTTTCATTACGTAAAATGTTCCTTCACATATTTTACTGGAGTTTAATATTAACTATATAAAATAAAACTTTATTTTCAAGTGTTTACATTATTAAATTTAATTGAAATATTCTTAAAAATTCAAATTCCTTAATCAAAAATTAAGATTAAAGACTTAGTTTTCCGAATTATTCGCTTATTCAATAAATAAATGTTCTAATATGTTCAATTAACATATTCAATGGATGATATTTGCAGACAAGTAAATACACAAGTTATCACTGATATTAATGATTGATTATACTAGGCGGAACTATTTAGGTGATACCGTTTTAAAAATGATTTATTATCACATAATCATCCCAAAGAAATTTTAATGATAAATAAAATATCAAGCATATCTTCAAAGCTATCCAGCGATCTAAATAACCTGCTTAGGAAAAGGCTAATAATTTGTAATATATCCATTTTCTCCATAAAAAAAAAATATTTAAAAAAATTTGATATTGTTCAACATGGCGGGCATTTGCACTCACAGGAATAGTAGTGTAATTTAGTTTTTTCGAGTATAATATATAAATTATGTCAGAAGTATATAAATTTTACCACTACATCGAACCCGTAGCGTGAGAAAATTCAATATATTCTATATACAAATGAGTATTAGACCGTTTGCAAGGTCTGATAATAGTACTCCATGATAAGAAAATGCATTAGCGCACAAAACAGTTGAAAATTTTCAAAATTGTTTTAAAAAGTGTACGTATTTGGCCAACTGTTTTAACACAACTTGTACTCTATATTAACATAGATAATAATATTATATAATTCCTAAATTAACAAGTAATACATATTTTTTTAACTCTAATAAAAATATGATATTTCATATAAATTTTTAATTTAACTTTATCACTTCAATAGAGGATTAGAATCTCTACCAATATTTTTGTACGAAGAATCATTGCAAAAATTTTCTTTCACAAAATGATAAATAAGTTTAACACATGCATACATTTTTCCAAGTTTTGTAAAAGGGATTTACTCAGTATTTTTGTATTTTTGAAAATACATATAATCCATTAAAAGCAACAATTTATTGTATAAAATTCTGAATACTTCGAATTGAATGAAGTTCATTTTTAAAGTTTTAGAAAGAAAGAATAACCTACTATCTGCAGAGGAAAAAGTCCATTCGCGATCAATCAACTCCCGTTTTAATTTGACTTTTCAGAGGTGCATAGCACCGAGCACACTTACAACATTTACAACGTGTATACGCCACCTACAAACATGAAATGATCATCTTTATTTTACAAAAATAATTTAGAAATAAAGGCAATATTAACAATTATAGTAAGAAAATTTATTAAAAAAAGAAAACTAGTATTTTTCGACTTCAAACTTTTATAAATTAAAATCTATGGTATAACTTTTTTCACGTATACTAGAATTTTGTATTAAACATAACACACGAATAACTTTTTTGTGACTGTATTTATGGAGCTTTTGTTTAACAAAAATTATAAACAAACAACAAAACAAAACAAATCTAATTAACTAAAAGTGTAAAATAATCTAAGAAAATTGTTAGTGATATAATTTTTCTGTGTCATATAGTGCAAACTTAAGATATGTTTCAAATGCATCTGCAAAATAAAAATATATTTTTTCCTTATTATATTCGTCATATATCTATGATGATATTCTTAATTTAGTACGAAGTTTTTATAGCAAAACAAATGCAAGGTATTCACAAAATCTTGATACTTCTGTTCAAAAAATTAGCCAATTCGTCTAACTCTCTACCAGTGGCCACCAATACGTCCGTCTGTTTGTTATCAAAAACAAAAGTCAGTACGTTGAAGTTTTGATGATATATTCTAGACATTGTTTCGCGATTTAGCGTCAAATTGGTCAATTAGATTGCATGGCACAACTCTCAAAACATAAAAGTATAAAATACCAAAAACAATCGATTGTTTAAAAAGAAACATCATTTGTTTGAAACTATTTATATTCGCAAAATTATCATTTCAAATTCAGTTTTTTTTTTAATTCTTATAATAATTCTATAATTAACTCTTCAAAATTATATAGACTACGTATTTAGTATATTTTATTAAAGTTAATGATATAAATTATTCAAATAATAATACTGAACATTATGTCGGATACTATTTAAATTAGTAGTTATCTTCACTAGTTACTAAATCAAATATGGTGGGAGCGCAAATAAATGCATTGTATATACTAAGAATCTGTATAATTCAAAACTTATCTGCGTTTCCACCATTTATTTATACTATAGTATAAAAACAATTATTTCTTTGAATTTGTGCACACATCTATAAATCTCTATAAATAAAAATGCTAAATCCAATTTAACCATCTTCATGAAATTATTAAGTTTTAGAATTTGTTCCAATTTCAAAGCTTTGGGTTCCAATTTCAAAGCAAATTATATGATAAAATGTACGTAAAATAGGAATACGTTTTATTCTTCAATTCATATCTGATTTTAAATGAAAACTTATTGGCAAATTTTAGTAATGGAGAATATTAAAATTTCTTTTTCTAAATATTAAGCATGGCATGGAAATAAAGATGTTTTCGAATAGATACGCTTTTATTGACTTATAATATTTATTGGTTACGTGATCATTGTCTATAACATTAACAGGTTTATTTGTGGGTTTGTGCATTATTTGCATATAAACACCAGGGGTGAAAATTCTAAACTTCTGTTTGTTTACTATTTTTTGTATTATCTACCAACTAGGTAATCTTATTATTTAGGGAATAAACATGTGTTTTAGTTATACATGAAATTAATATTGTTTATCAACTAAAATATTATATCTAAGAACTAACTATGAATGATAAAAATTAATTGAATAAGTAAAATAATATTCTGCAGTCGCTTTAAGAATCTTTACTACGTAAAATACAAAATTTATATATTTGAAAATTAACTGGACATGGACTAACACATCTAAATTCACCAATTACAAGGTAGACTATTGACAAGAGAGCAAAAAAGTTCGATAAGTCTTTTTTTATGTACTAGGAGACTTGAGTGTCACAGCTTAATATTTACCATGGTTTACTCCCCCATAGCTAAAACCGTTCCGAGACATCGAAAATTTAATCTCATTTCGGAAACATCATGCAATAGTTTCGTTTCAGACAACTAACATACATATACATTCGTGTTTAAAACTAGATGTCCAAAGTGCGTGTTATGTATATTTTTATGATAGTATTTATTACCATAGTAACATAGGTTACAAAAGTAATTATATTATGTAATGCTCGAGTTAATTCTTAGTTCTTTATTACACACATGTAATACTGGTAATATCAGAGTAACTGTTTAACTGTGAATACTCAAAAAACATACAATGAGTGTGTAAACTTTTGTAATTTTCATATTTCATATGGAAGAAAGAAAATAGGCATATCATTTATCCTTGCGTTTACTTTGTTTTATTCTATTTCAAGGTTAATAAATTGTGTTCTAAATGTCTTGTTAAGGTTTTAGATTTCGTCTTATCGAGGTTTCATTATCACTTCATTTAACTTTGATGTACATAAGCTTAATTATCAATTATTATTTAGGTTGATGAGGTTGATTCCATTTAAATTGCACCTACTTCAATACTATTATTATTATTCGTTCTATTTAAAACGAAATCCACAAAACTTTTTACAGATTCAATGATGAAAATAAGAGGCTTCAATATTCAAGCACAAGCCTTATCGGTAAACTGCAATTAATTTGAATCATATCGATTTCTAACGGGAGTTCAGAAACTATTTTATAGTATAAAATAATACTTCACTTTTATTCAGTCGCATAACTGGAGAATCATTGAAAAGCGATCATTTGACTTTCTTATAAGATATTATATGATTTCAGAATTTCGAACATATAAAGATAAAAAATAATAATTTTCTTATGGTATTTCGAAAAGTGATTTATAATTGGCCATTTTTTTAGTACCCCTAAAACTGTGCCCAAATCGACAGATAATCATTATATCAACCACGTGATAAAATCAGATATGTCGGACAAATTTACAATTGTACCATTGAATGTTGTTGGATATTCCTATTTGTTACACGTTTAATAAAATGGTTCTTGTATTTGTTTTATAATTATCATCCTTCACAATAACAAAAATAAAACAGATGCTTGTCAATTCCAGGCTTGTGATGGCAATCGAAAATTTTTAGGGATTCGTAAAATAAAAACATCCTCGTTTCAGAATTTTTATAGGGAAAAAAGTTTTTGCATTATATCTTAATCACATACAAATTTTTGGAAGTATATTTATAAGTGATATGATATAATTATGCGCACCAGAACGCACAAATTGCAAATTAATAAAAAACGAAACTAAAAAACCTTAAAGATATACAGTAAACACATTTAGAATTGGTACCGCTCAATAATGGTGAACTGAGACCATATAATCTTTCACGTTGTACACAAATATAACCCGCAAATAATACAACTTGACGTCGCAATGCGTCCCTGGCACTTGGCCAGCTATTAAAAAACTGAATGTAGGTGTGTGTAGCTAGTTACATTGTGCCTATTTTTGTAACTAACAAACCAAACACCCCTATATGTATCCAACAAATTCTCCCTACATAACATTACAATTATTATCACTAAACAAATGTTGCCACACTAGAAAAAAATTAATGATTTAATATTATAATATACAAAGAATAGTAAGAGATACGTACAATCTATCTACGTATGTTGGTGTTTGTCGAAACATAGAAATTTATAATTTTGTCAATTTCTATTTAGGAAAAGTGCCAAATCGAAAATTATATACATAAAATATAATATATATAAATTTTTTTAAATATTTATTATATTATAAAGCGAACAAATAAATTAGTAAATATTTAAGAATTAAGCACTCATTTAAAAGAAAAATTAATTTTATTGAAATTCTAAGTAATATAAAGCGCTATGAGATTTTTTGCAAACATTGGCAATATCTATAACTTAAGTGGCTTATTGAGGAGACTGAGTACAATATTAGTTTTTTCTACACAATTGTCCAAATTATATGACACATTTATAATGTTTGTAGTTATAAAGTTTAATAATTTGAAAGATGTTTTTAGTTCATAGAATCTCTGGAAAAATTATATTATAACTTCTATGGTATAAAGTTATTTCTATGGTATAAAGATTTAAATACACATTTGAACCGCTCCTTCATACACTTAATAATTTATTTTCAGTTTTTATAGTCTAGTCATGATGAAAATAAGAAACATCAAAAACCTTAAAATTAAATCAGCTTACTGACAAAAATAAATGGTCTGAGCTGTGAGTCAATATAAATTTAAACAATTTATTGTAATATTAACAAAAATGACTTTTCAGAGATGTGATCGAACCATAGGAATAAATTATGTATACAGAAATCATTTCTACAATTATTATTCCGCTAAATACATGTTAGCTTTGTGGCTCTCACAAGTCAAGTTGCCGACATATAAATGATTATTTTACAAAAACGTATAAAGAATATATCAATATTCAGGTGTATTCTTTAGTATGAAATGCTGCTGAAGTGAAGTTTATGCCAATATTTCTTACATTACAACTTCATTAATTGATGTTCATATTAAAATGAGATGGCAAAATATAAATTTTTGTATCTCTTTAAAAACAAAGAAACTGTGATATAATTGTTACTTAAAATATATATAAGTACACCTGATGAATTAATGCAACTTCAAATTTAAATTAAAATATAAAAACTATATTATTAAATTTAAATAAAAATAACAAAAAAGACGAATTGATTATTGCAACTTACTGAAAAATATGATTTTATTAAAATAAAAGCTAGTAATATTGTCAAAAATTTTTTATTGATAATTTCAAAATAATTCATAAGAAACTTTTTCGATGTAATTTTTTTTTTTAAACTATAATGGAAATTTACTTTTATTTAATATGACTAATTCAATGAAAGAGGAGGTGTTAAATGGGACTGTTTTTCGCCTGTTATATTCATTAACGTACAAAAGATATGAAAGCTGTATTTTATACTTTATTTTATTTTGTCAGTGTAAAGCTATATTTACTTTGAGTTTTACAGAATTTTATTTTAAAATATAAGGTGCTAAAATGAGTCATTTTCATAATTATAACGAATTTTCACAATATAAATTCGTATTAAAAATACGAATTATTTTTACATTGAGAAAAATCGTTAGACATATTAGATGCAACGCTTAAGAGTTTTAAACACCGATAAAATAATTTGAAATATTATTCTATAACTTGAAGAAAGAATAAATAATAAAGTATAACCTAAATATTTTTTTAAGCGAAAAACAACCTAGTTGTATCTCCCAGACTTACAAAAATACCAAATCATCTTGACCCTTCAATAATAGGAATTTCTTATGAATAAAACATTCACTTTTCCTGTATATATATATACTAAGTAAGACACTCTGTTTGCGTGGATTTATTATTTTTACAACAACAAAAAATCAACATAAACGCTTTTTGCATTAAATTTTTAGTGTTATTAGTGCTATTTAATGCTACCTTTTTATATATTATATGATTGTTTAAATATGAACGCTATTTTATATGGAATACTAAATAATATTGTTGTGAGTGTATGTATGTGAAAATTTTGTATGTTATATGTGCTGCATGCTATAATATCATTTGCATGTATTTTTTATTTCAAATTATTTCATGCAAGCTAACAAATAACCTAAATACGATAATGTTTGTTAGGAAATCATATATATATATATATATATACATATATATATATATATATATATATATATATATATATATATATATATATATATATATATATATATATATATATATATATATATATATATATATATATATATATATATATATATATATATATATATATATTAATTTTTATTTACACAATTTTTTTTTCGTCTGTATTGATTTGTTTGTATTTGAAATTATTATAAAAAAATAATAAGTAACGGTCATATATCGTATAAGTTTTGTCAATTAATTTCTTAAATTATAAAAACCTTGAATCTTAAACTCACGAAAATTAAACTAATGCACCGTGTCCGTGAAAGAAATATTAATTGACTCATTTCATAAAATCAATAGAAACAAATTTGAAATCACTGCCAGTCTGATTATAGCACAATTTACATAATTACTAGCTTCTGCCAGCGGCAACATCTATGTTCACTTGGACAATTTGAACTGGCTGAGAAATAAGACAAGTGTGAGTGGTAAAAAGAACAGTGCCTAGTTAGTGTAAAGAATTATATAAAGTATGAACAATGTAAAGATATGAATATGAAATGAACATCATGCAGAAACGGCTCAACGGTTTGCTTGAAATTTGGCTGGCAGGAAGTTAAGATAAACGATATCGTTTATATGTAGATATTTTATATCTGCGCAGGGTTGCTTCTTTAACAGACCTACCTGAATATCTCTTTAAGTTATAACGTTTTTAAATATATATTTAATAGTTTTTAGTCCAGTTTGTCTTGGGGGTTCTGTAATTTAATCATTTCAAATGAACCCTATATCTTACGATACTTGGTTTTAAAGAATTTTTTATTATTAATGTTAAATTTTTTAAATTGTTTACATTTACCGGCATTGCTTCTGAAAATTGTCTTATGTGAGCTAAATTCTCGAAAATAAACCTTTTTTGTAATAATCAGTTCAAATAGGCCTATTCAATTTACATTTAAATTTGTTTTTGTTTCAGACAGTATCTCAAATATCTAATGTAAAAATGAACAGCAAATTTGTTCTGTCTTTGTTAAACTTATTATTAGCAATAACAAAATTTAAATTGAAAAAGTCTAAAGTGATTAATCAAAAAAAAAAAAATACTGATTGCAAGAAGTAAAAAAATTGTTTGGTTCCAAGAATTAAAATTCGCTATTATAAGACCATTCAGATAAACAATGAGAGTGAATACATATTATAAAAGTAATTTACCGTTATTAATAAAATTATTAAGTTATTTAATGAAAATAATATGAAAACTTAACAAAAAAAGTTTTCTCAACTTTGTTCCATAACTATGTCATTTTTTCACCAATTTCAAATTTGATGACACCATTGATATCAGTGATATAAAAATTCTTAAAAATTATGCATCGTAATGTATAAAATATCATTTGAAATTTTAAAGTTTTAGTACCTCTGGAACACTCTGTAAGTTTAAAAAAAATAATCTTCAATTTAATCTAAACTGAAAAATATTAAAAACGTATATTTTCTTGTTATCATAAAGTTATCGGTTATAGACATATTAAGTCTGACCTGTTTTTTATACAGACTTCACCCACACTTGAACTAAAAAAACCGCAGCTGTAATATAAGCACTGCTTCTCCAAGCTGTTACAATGAATCCCCGTATATTTTCACATTTATGCTATTTTGTAAAGTTGTAAATTTTCCTGAGTTTAATAATATTAATGTATAAAAAAATCGTATATTTTTCAGAAAAATTAATCAATAACTTTTACTATATACGACCGAGCCTTATCAAAGTATTTTATCATATATTATTAAGAGTGTATGATAATATATCTATATAAATGATTTAAAAAGAATTTGAATTTTCATCTTTAATTAAAATAATTGAGTCATTTTTATTGATTTTTATTACAAAATATTCTGTCATGTTACCATATTTGAAAAGATAAAATTTTTTATAAATTATTGATAAAAGATTTGAATTTCGTTAATGTTTATTGTTTTATAGGTTAAGAAACTTTTTTGGTATTCAAATATAAAAGCTTTATACCAAAATATTTTCAAAAAATAACTTGACAGAATATTTCAATTATTATTTAAAATGTAATTTCCTAATGAAAAAATATTAATAATTATTTGAAAAAAAAAAATCATTAACATAAAATTAAACAAATTTCAGTTTATAAATAATATTTTCATAAAATTAACCTTGTAATACATTAAAGTAATTGAAATGTATGTATGCTACAAACATGATCTAGTTATTCCGGAAATTATATTTCTATGTTCAAACTACTACAATGTTTATAAAACAGTTAAAGTTATACCTATTAGTATTTATGTATAATGCATTCAAGCACCGAGCGTTTTAATAATAATAATAGCGTAATTAGTTTATTTCAAAATAAGTCTTGAAGCGGTAGGCATATTTTTTTTAATAAGCCATATTTTATTGCTTTTTCCCTCTCTTTAACTAAATTACCTCTGGAACAATTTCCATTTACATGGAGACTAGTATCACATTAGACTTCAGGATTTTCTCAAATATTATTGACAAAAAGAGCCTCCTGCATAGAGATTCTGCATAGCAATGATCTTTCGGAAGCTTTTCAAAAGAATGACCTACAAATGCTTTAAAACATTTCGAGTATCTATAAATTAAAATACAAAATGGAAAAAAATGGCCCAGTTCAATAGCTTAGTAATAAAATGTAATTTTACTTAAAATGAACAATATTACTTGATTTAAAAATAAATAAGAGTTAAATAAATATTAAAAAAAAAAAAGTTTGATTAAAGTTTTACATATTTCAAACTAAAATTAAATAACGATCAGTCCTTAAACATCATATTCTATTATTGAAATGAAAGAATAAATGATTAAACTATATCCCTTGGTTACATTGGAAAAACTGACCTTTGGCTTTTCACACTAAATGTTTACAAATTACAATCAAACGTCATTAGATCCCCTAAAAACTTATTTTCCACTGAAAATACACATTTCGATTTTATCAAAAGGTTATTGTATAATTTATATAGAACTAATAAGAAATCTAAAGAGTGATTGCTTATTGTATTAGGGTGAACTGTTGAAAATTACTTTTCTTGGATTGCAAACTTTCGGTTCTTGTAAATTTTTTAAATAAACATAAAGTAGTTTCTGATCCTAGTTAAATTTTTGACCTACAGCCTGAAATAATTTATTTCCCTTAAAAAGAAAACCTTTATCACCTTACCTTTAGTTTCTTTAATATCAATCCAAAATAAATCAATCAAATGAGATTTTTTTTTTTATTAAAAGTATAAATCTGATTAACTTTTTACAATGTTAATTTAATGAAGAATACTTATTTGGAAAAAACGAAATTAGAATAAAAAAGATAATTTAAAAAGATTTTCCTTCTATTTTATAACAATTCTTCAAATTTTGTCTTATTACTATGAGGAAATTTCATTTTTAATAAAATTATAATTTTATGTAGTATAAATAATTAACTATATTTAAAGATTTTTAAAAATTGATACTAATTCCTTTTTTTGTGTGTGTAGGATTTTACGTTAGATTTTTATTTCCGTCAATTTTGGACGGATCCACGACTGGCATATCGCAAACGGCCAGGTGTGGAAACCCTCTCCGTCGGTTCGGAGTTCATTAAAAATATATGGATTCCCGATACATTTTTCGTGAACGAGAAACAATCGTATCTTCATATAGCGACAACGTCAAATGAATTTATTCGTATTCATCATTCTGGTTCAATCACGAGGAGTATTCGGTAAGTTTTTATATTTTACTGCCATTCTTAAAATTTTAGAATTTATCTGTAAATTTATAACCACTGACCTGTTATATCTTTTTTAATTATAATATCCCATTAAAGTCAACGTATAAGAAATATTATACAAGATAAATGTTTGTCATGTAATGACATGATGAAATATTATTAAATATGTCAAAACTATAGGAGTCCTGGAGTACAATGGATCGAATTGTTTTCATTACAAAAACCAATAAAAGATCTAATCTCATGTCATAAGATACGTAATTTACTCTGATAAAAAAGTCCTATTCAATCTTATAGAAATTGATAGAAAATTTCATTGAAAAAATGATTTCCTATTTAATTCTATTAAGTACTTTGATTCATTCTTATTAAATTCTTATTGGATATAATAATAATTTAAAAAGTAGCACCCCCTTTCTAACCTCCTATGGGGCTTAAAAATCTTAGAACACTTAAAAGAATTCATATAAGGTTTTTCTTTAGACAATTAAATAATTTCTGTATTATGAAATCTCCATCTACGTCTCGTTTATTGCCTTAATATGATTAGTTACTCATACAGAGCCCTTCCCTTCAAGGCCTACTTTCTTGAATATTTTGGCCATAAGTGCCCTTGTTCATTTAACCTTTATTGGGGTGACAGCCAGGCGGACGGATGACTGCTAACCACATTTTCATTTTATGTGCTGTAGTTTGCTAGCGATAAAGCAAAAAAGCATCGGTACAATGCATCGAGTCTAATGTAGCGAAACCGGTTTTTTTTTATACAGAAGTAGTAAAGCTACTTCAAACCTCACAAAACGTAGCAATCCTTCAAAAATTTGCTTTATAATTATACTAAAGCATCGAACTTAATAAATCCCATCATCCTAAATTTTTAAATGAGTTTTATTTGTGGTGGTTTTTTAATGTCAAAATCAAAAGTTGTCAAATGTATATTACATTTGTGTCGAAGTTTGGAATAAATAATTTGGGAGTGTAATAGTCACTTTTTAGCTTGCTAATGATATTTACCTACCACGTCATCGATATAGATTTTATGAAAAATGAACTGCACAATATTAAATTCCATATCCAATAAAATTTTTAATTTTTGGTGCCAATGCAGCCGGCATTACGCGGCACGCGTCATTTTAATCGTGAGTTTCAGCTTTACATTGTGTTAAATGGGTCTTATCATCATCATGCATTTAAAAATGCTAATCAATATATTTAAAAACTCACTTTGACCACACGCGATGTCTCATTAATTATTTCTAATTCATTTTCTATGAATAAACAATCACGAAAAAAAAAAAATTGATATTAAAACCACTGGTTTTGAAACTTACATTTCTCCTGCGAAAAGGACTAGTAATTCATTTAATTCTTGACAGCAATAAATATTTCATCATCATGGCATAATTTTAAACTATTATTTAAATGAAAACCGTTTATTATTGCAGAACACCATTTATTTCACATTATTTAAATAAATCCAAAATATTATTTACAAATACCTATAATAAATACACTCAAACAATAATTCATAAATAAGTGATGACTTCTTTGTTGGCATTTTATTTATACAAAATGAATAAAAACATATTTTAAAAAGTCAAGCAAGCAATGTGCAATGTTATAGGTAAAGCTAATACATAAGGTAGAAGATATTTACTACCTTCTCAGAAAACTAGATATATAACATTATTCGAACATTCAAAGAAAAAACCATCAGTGTTAGATTAAATATCAAGAGATCGGATCTATAACTTTCTGTTTATATAAAAAAGGTTAATACAGCTACATACATAAAATGTATCATCAGGTGGAATGGCTCATCATATTCAACGAAACCACCTATTGACCAGCGCTTGAATAGTGTATATACTATTAACTTGTTAATAAATTACATTTAAAAAAAAAATACATATGCGCGTTTAAGCGCACCAAACAAATAATATAGTTGCCAGTGATTGTCAGCTTTTATCAAATAAGAGTGTTTGGAACATTCTAAATAAAATATTGTTTTTCTTAAAATTAAAACTATAATAATTGAAATTTAAAAAAAAAAATTATTTTTGGGACTGAAAATTCAGGATAGTTCAAACAGCTACTTACCAACAGCAATAAACAAATATTCTTCGTAAACAAATATTCTTTTATTATTCTTAGCAAGTTAATTTTTAGTCTTTTTACGACAAATGCTTAACATTCGATCAAAAAATGCTTGAAAATCAGGCTAGCGTTACACTTTTCGCACATTTTTTTATTGGTTCTTTAGACAATATATTACAGCGAGTCAGTTTAGTTTATCCTATTCTTAATCTGTCTAGTTCTTTTCTCGTGGTACCGAGAATTGGTGCTATTTCAAGAACACAATCTCGCACCAATTGCAATTTTATGTGGGTATCACTGACCCAGATAGTATTATAATATCGAAACACTTTTACCTAGATACATTTTTTAAATTCGTAAAATGAAATAACCTCAAAGTTATCAATAATCTCTATTTTTGTCGCTTCTTTGGCTTCATTGTCAACTTTTTTTTTTGGAGTTGACTATTTAAAATAGTGAACAAAAAAATTTAATCAATATTTTGCAAAGTCGTTAATTTATTTGAAGGTGATAAATAAAGCTACTATTAAAGTTTTCGATTCTACAAAAAATAAAAATCACTTCAACTATATGATTTCTATTTTCAAGATAAAAAAAAACAACTTTTTATCAAAATGTTAAAAAAAAAAAATACGAAATAATCGCAGGTTTTTATATACTTAAGTGAAAATAATGTATAAACAGTTTATCATTTAAATAAATATATGAACAGAAATATATGTTTTATTCATAAAAGTGTGAACATTTTTGTATAAAGAAATTCATGAGATAGTAGCAACTTATATATAATATGGTGAAACTCTAGTATTTTGTTTATCCGTCTGTGTGCATGATGTCTGTTCTAGAAATTATTTTCGATGAATTTTTTTCCAGGTGTTAAGTTTAAAGTTAAATTTTTTTTCTTTAGGAAGTTCCACTTTTGTCTCATATACTGTACACACGCTCTTTTTTTCTAATTTCTGTAACATATAGAGAAATTCCTCCTAAATTTTCCGCCATATGCTTCAATCCATTAGTAAATCCACCACTGATAAAATACAAATTTAGACTGCGTAGTAATGTTAATATGAATGTGGTATACGTCAATGATAAATGTATTCCATTGTCAGGAAACAATTCAATGTTAATGATAAATTAAATCAATGACCCAGTAACCGATATAATAGCTATTCCTGATGAATTATTATGAGTAGTTATATTTTAGAATCAAACCATCGATTTATGAATCTTCAATGAAATTATGTATGATTTTAGAACGATGAATAAATACGTAATAATGCATTCTATTAAAATAAACATAGAAGTTATGTATAACAACTAAATAAATCACTTATTCTAGAAACTATTGTTATAATATTATGCAAGTAAGATTTTAAATAAACTAAAAACTGGTAAAAAATTATCTGCTTCATTCGTAAGAATTTGCCAAGAATTTGGCTGTGTTCTACAAGACAAGAATGGTTAAAGTACAATCGGTAATACACCAAAAATATTATCTCATTATAATATTATTACTGTTGTGGTTATGTTGCTGACTGCAATGGAAATATGAAGGATCTTATGCACCTCCGTAACTAAATAAAAATATATCCGTAACCGTAATAAAAATTTCTATAGTCTAAATGAGACATTTTTTGTTAAGTTTTTGTTTTTTCCCGGCTGAGCCAATCCACTTACGCCGTGCGTTCCTTGCATTGTTTGTTTTAGTTTCTCATTCCTAACTTACTAATCAGTTCGTACTAGTGCTGTGAAAGCTAATATTTCTTAATTTGTACCGCTACGTTACTCCTTATTTTTTATGCATATTCTACTCTTGCTTGATCCATTATCACACTACCATAAACATATAGCGTATCTAATCTCGAATTACCAATTTCTATTTTATTTTCACACAATTTAAAAATCGAATATCCGTAACCGAAACTATCTGAAACTACCGGTAATCCGAATTTATTTTATATCCGTAATCGCATCCGAAGACTGATGATACTTGACCGAAATTTAAATAATACGCAAATATACTGTATTTTAAATTAATTATCTAACCTCGCTATTGAAACTCAAATAACAATTGAGGGAACACTTTGTATTGATCAATTTTCTGTGGACCGTTGCTAACACCTAAACTATGGGAATTTTACACAAAGTTTGTTACTGTTCATGTAGTGTAGATTAATATCTACCATCTCCAATAGGATGGATTAATTTGGGTAGGATGTGTTTGGTTGAATTATTTTGAACAAGTATTGTTTCAATTATAACAATTATAATTTTGTTTAATTCCAATTATTTAATTTTTTATCGTGCAACAAAAAATTTTAAGTTGAATGAATCAGAACCATTAATACCCGCAACAATTTCCAATAGAAAATTAAAATTTATAAATATACATATATCTTGTATTATATTCAGATTAGTTAGTATATGATGAGCCTGATTGATAGATAATAAATAAAGTATGTACTTAAAGTTGAAGTGATCAATCGAACTAATTAAATGTTGAAAAGTTAATTGTAACTACTTACTCATTGTTCAAGTATATCTACTATATAGTTATATTGAACTTTTTAATTAATGTATTATTTATAGGCAAGCAACCATAATATATAATATATATATAGAGCTATGATGATTATTATATTACCTATATAATACTAATAAAACAATAATATACAATGATATGACTACATATAATATGTATTATATATGAAATAATATACATATTTAAGATTCATTTTAGTTGGTTTATACATCGTTAAAAAATACAT
The DNA here is from genome assembly GCA_020423425.1 of Chrysopa pallens. Lineage (NCBI taxonomy): Eukaryota > Metazoa > Arthropoda > Insecta > Neuroptera > Chrysopidae > Chrysopa > Chrysopa pallens. The sequence goes on along the minus strand of CM035593.1, from coordinate 47,428,151 downwards.
AATAATTTTATACAATAACAAAAATTTTTTTTATTAAACAAATTCCTTTATCTATAAAACAAAAACATTTCATAATCAAAAAGATATAACACTCATCCTGTTCAACAACTTCAACATTTGATCTATTTCTCTATCATATCAGTTCGATTATTCTATTCAACCGATTTTTTTTTTAAATAAACAACTGAAAATTACACAGCATTACCAGGTTTACATCGCGCTTTTCTTGATTTTAAATGAAATGTTTGATTCTTTTTGATTGAAGAGCCATGCTCTTTGCTTTTTGTCCACATAAATTGGTTAAATTGGAGAGAAGCTTAGTGAGGACTTTCAACTTAAAAAATGTAAACAACGTAAAAATGAATAAATTTCCATGTATATGGTCGGATTAGTATTTTATTATAGAACAATAGTACATGTAAAAATCTAAAATGTACATCTCCTCCAATTTTTCCGAGTTTTTAATAGCCCAAATAAAAGAGCTTGAGTATTTTTAGATCAAAACGACCTTCCAAGAGTGTTAAAATAGGAGATATGTAACTTTGAGTGAAGAAAATCTCATAAAGAGTTTAAAGTCAAGTTGAATGCCCACATGTTGCTGTCCCCCATCTCATCCAACTTGAGTATTTACTCTTAAGTCTCTGAGTGTTTTTAAACCAAAACGAACCCTTTATCTTTATAAGAACATAGGAGATGTATGAATACAAAACTATCCCAATACTTGGAGAAAGAAACGCCCAAAAAAAGGAAATTTTATACAATATGGTGTAAGAACACTCAATGAGAATACTTATCATTTGAGCTATTAAACACTCAAATTGGATAATATTAAATTATTATCAACAATTAATGGCGCAGCAATCAGGTCCACTAGTAAATAGTGAATCACCTAAACATTAAACTAGAAGCAAGTTAAAACTGAAATAAGTCCATTTTAAATCACTTGTGGGTGAATTAATTTGAACTTTCCATTCAATTGCAGGTATAATCCCCTAATATTTTTCCAAATTTCTATCATGGTTTTCAATGTTCGCAAATGCAGTTGATTTATGAAGGACGATTTAATTCTATTGATGAAACAATCTATACTGTTTTTACCGTTCTCTGTTTTGTGACAACTACATCGGGTTCTATTTTCAAGCGATTCTACATGTTTACAAGCAAATAGTTCTCAGTAATATAAATAAAATAAACTGGCCTTTTTAAATAGTTTCTATTCTGTTTAGTTTTGGGTATTCACTATTTTTCCATTCCGTTGCTATTACTTTTTTTTTTTTATTTTAGAGTTTTGGTACGCCAACTGTATTTAAATAACTTTGAATCCAAGAATTACTTCAAACATAACTTAGGATATATTATAGATGATTATTATCTTATCCAAAAAATTGCTAAAACAGAAACATTGAATTTTTTAAGCCAAATACAGGTAGGGGCTATAGGATTATTATCAAAAGTAGGATGTTTTGTATATACATATTTATTTAATAAAGATAACCCGCTGTGAACACTATTGTAAAAGGTGAAAAGATTACATAGTTGATATGTTTCACACGATATGGTGACAGTTTTAGTAATTACTTTTTAAAACAATATTCAATACAACAATTAACTAACTACACTACTACAATTACTACTCCATAGCTGTTATATGTACAGTGTTTGATATCACCATTCCATCACACTTATCAAACCAGTCACCCACATTGAATGGTATGGAATGGGTTTAGTATAGTTTATATATTGACTATATTACCTGCTGTAATAAACACATAACAACTATAATAGTACAATATGTAATAAAATATTATTTCACACTACTCTTAAAAACCTTTCCATCAGATGTAAAAGTAAGGTTTTGGGACTTTCACTATACTATTTTTCAGTTTCTTGTTTTGTAATAAAGTCTGGGGCCATTCAAAATATTGTGTAAGAAAGCAAAGCGAAGTGTATTTACATGTTTATGGATATGCTCTATTGAGCGAATTAAAAGTTATAAAAATTATATCAAATAAATGAAAATCATCATAACTGAATTTAGTTTTTTACAATGTTTAAAATTAACATAATATTTACTAAATTTTCAAAAACAAAAATTAATTGAATTTATTATACTTCACACTAAATTGAAGAAGAGGAAATAAAAAAGCTTCTACTAGCTAGTAAGACAGTAAACTTTCCCCACACATTTGGCATACTCCTAACCTACCAATTTTCTAACTATCCCAACGAAAATTATAGAGTTTATAATAATTTGCTAAAAAATGTCGGTCCCAAATGCATCTCTCTCAATTTCAACAATCTACTCTACAGGCATGCAAAGTTTCGTTTAAAACAGCTTCGAAATTTCAGCCTCTTCATTTCTTTTCTGTTGAAATCGCTTTGATCCTGATGAAAACATCATGATTAACGTCGTCAAAAATTCAAAAATTTTGTAATTCTGAATTAAAATTTTCATACAAAAATATTAAGAAAGTTTCCGGCTTCTCTGGAGGTGCAAATTATATTTATTAATATAAATTTATTCTTTTGTGAATAATATTTTTATGTCAACGGTATAATACTGTTATTATCCTTAACAGTAAAGTTACTAAGTCTATCATTATCAAATGGACATTCTAGTATTTTATTATATATACAATATTATTATGAAAATGATCACGCACGTTAATTATAATATAAAATAAAAAAAATATAAAAAAAACTAATCATAAGAAGTGATAATAGCTTTATTTTAATTTAAATTGTTCTTATATTATAGAACAAAGTCTTCGATAAGCATTGACTACATTTTAGCATTCCGTAAGGTAATGTTTGATATTGACCTACGTTCACCAATACCATCTCAACGTTTTTATTTAATTTTTCATCAATTATTTGATGACTGTTCATACATTTCAATATTGCCATCAATGTTTTCGTCTATGTGTTGATGTAATACATACACTATCAATTTATCGTATATAAACAATCGTTTATATATGAATCGAAACAATCGAAATATTGTTTATCGAAATAAACAATATTTCCTAAACATGTTTCAGAAAAAGATAAACAAATTAAGCCAATAATATTGTATTGTGGTTCTGAATTAATGTGATATCGTAGCTTAGTGTTTTTATTGTTAATTTATTTAAAAATTTAATTTTGTTCTCCAGCAATTCCCGAAAGGCTAAGTGGATAGTGACTTAAAAATATCTGACTATGGTATTTTATTTTCATTTAATTGTCAACGAGTCGTCTAGCTCTATTCGTTTCAGTGATAAAATTTTTTAAATAAATACGTTTGTTTTATTTCAAGCTTGGAAAGTGGTAAAAACATTCAGCTACTTTGACTTTTTTCAGTGTTTTATTATTTCAAATAAATAGCTGTACTGACTGGAAATTTCAATTAAATGAATAGTTAAACCCCATATATTTTGAACCACGTATCTCTTTTACTATTCGAAATATGGTTGCCAAATTAGTAATCAATATTTTTGTTGATAGTGGGTTAAGTAATTTATTCTATCAATGTTTTCGAAATAATTGATTAAAAAATTGATATTTAAATTTACAGTGTATGGCTCCTTTTACAAATATTTCATCAATGCAATAACTAGAAATTAATATACAAGTCGTTAATTAAAAAAGTTTTAAAAAATGATTGGTGAAATTCTATATAAAAAAAAAAAACCTCTTATTTCTTATTGACTGATTATTCTAGGAAAATCACAGATAAATTGATGATATTCATGGAAATTTAATTAAATTATAGAAAGATAATAGTTTTTTATGCATTTTTTATGTGATACTTGGAAATTAATTAATATGAAAATAATTATATATTTTAATTACATAATTTTATTAAATTTTTTTTAAATAAATCTACTAACATCGTCACAAAAATTTAATTTCCTATATCGTCAACAAATTAACTGTAGCATTTAGGAAATATATCGAGAAAAAAATTCATAGATAACCAATTGAACGATTTCATCTAAAAACCTACAGGTGAAGATTATGTATGCATTTACCAACGGTCAAAAATCCAAACTGATTGCAATCGTTTATCGCTAGTAATCGTGTTACAAAAATTTGAAACCTTTAATTTTATTAATAAAAAACCATAAACCTGTGTGCGTTTTTAAGTTTTAATTTCAGATGTAGTTTTCTAGTTAAAATTTTCCAGATTAAATAATTTTTAATATTCAAAAGCTTTTTATTAATGCACTAAATTAAAATTTTGATTGATTTGAAAGCATACAACCGAACCGAGATTTGTACAATGCATACAACAAGAACAAGTCAAATTATCCAGTATCAAAATAAGTATAAATTATTTAAACAAAACCTGAAAACATTCCCATAAATCATTCAATTGTTTGTTATCTCACGAAGTTATTTAACCAAAGTCTGATTATAAGACTACATTATATAAAATGATTGTGTTCATTTCTAAGTAATTGCATCATAGATTGTCTAATAAAATTGCATATTTGATGTTGATAAAACCATCAAGTTATTTGTATTAAACATATCATTTATATTAAAATTATGTACTATATGTTTTTGTTCTATAATACTTAATATATTACATAGAAACTTCTTAGTACCACCAATGAATGAATGTAATTGTTAGTAATCCATTTAGATGTTATTTTATTTGCTATTTTGATCCATTTAGTATATTATCGTCTCTGAACATTATTACGACATTATTATTCTTGAAAAGAAGCGTCTCTGTTCCTAACATTGGTAATCGAAATTGTTTTACAATTTTGGTAATAAATTGTTTTTACTTAAAAAAAGAAAATCACATGGCTATAATACACTCAAACATTTTTACCTCTATAATTTTCGATGGACATTATTCAGATTATATTTTATCTTAATAATTAGTGGGAGTTCATTTAAAAATATTACAATATCAGTTTTGTCGATAAAATTTGGAGAAACAATTTACTTCGGCAATAGTAATACCATCTTATTAAAATCTTAATTATGGTTCAAAATTCCCGGATAGTTGGTAGTATATTGTAATTAACAATTAATAAATTTAATAACTTAACAGCATTTAACAAAATGATTTATATACTTGACATATAAATATTATGAACAGCTTCGAAAGAAGGCATAATATTGTGTAAAACGAATACAGCAATTCCAACGACAGTAGCAATGTCTATTTCAATTTGTGTATATAATAAACCCGTTTGGGAGTAATGCGCTGAGCTGTCATACCTATGGAAAAGTCCTTGGGGAAAAACTTGGGTATCTGATCTTTGATTGGTAAAAAAACAGGAAGTCCAGTAAAGTGCTGACCACACGTCCCATGTATGTGCCATGGTTACGAAACGATGCAATGATACATTAAAATGAGTCCCAGTGCCAACAAATAATGACCTCTTCTGATTCTGTTTTTTTTAAACTGTTTAGAGCCACGCAATTATGGCCGTATTAAACCAAATATCCGTCTAGATTAAATACATGTAAGCTATATGCTATCACGTAAAATTTAATATAGCGCATGCTCTTTTTCAGCCAGCATTTGATTCATTCCTTCATTTGGTTTCTTTTGCAACTATTTTATTATACATTAAAAATAAAACTTGAGAAACGTGCTTTGAAGCTTAAACAAATTATATCCAATACAAAATTCTCCATACTTAATCAAATGTTATTGAATAGATCTTACTGTTAATTCTTACTTAATTTTTAGTTACTTTTTAATTGCATTCCAATTTTTAATACATAGTTTTACGTTTTACTGTATGACTATAAATTTGAAACTGAAAATACTAAAATTATGAATATGTTTGACCACTCAATATATTACAACGACTGCAGTGACGGTAATTAATCTGCACAACTCACAGTAATGAATTCTCTGTAGTTATAAAAAAAAAAATATATGTATATAACCTAGGCTAACCTTTTAAAACTGCATGTATGCAGCTTTTAATTGCTATAATACATATAACCAGTGCATAATAAAACGCGATCTAATTCAATATTATATTTACAAATACAGAATGTTATACCAAACAAATTATGTTCAAATTATTACTAAAAAATAAACATAATATATTATATTACATATAAACAAATATACTTTTTGTTAATTTTCGTATTCAAAATTAAAAAAAAAAAAATTTTTGTTTTAAAGACATTTTTTAAAAGGAAGGAAATTTTGAATAATAATGCAATATGTAATAAATATTTATAATGTTGAAGCTAATTTGTTTGTTACAATTTCATGTGTTAACTATTCGTCCTAACTAATACATATAGCCGAAGTGTGTTTCCCAATACTACTCAACTGATTATCAATTTTCGTGGATATTGTTTGGAACACAGAAGGGCTAGGGTTCTTTTCATAACTGGGAAAGGTACCTTAAATATAGTATAGCGGTAATATCTGAAACGACTAAGCTAATTTTAACGAACCTTCATAGATGGGGTGATTGTGAGTACCCTATTAAAAATATACAAGAATATAGAAAAAATACAAATTTGTGAGGCGGTCACTAATAACTATTTTTGGTAGATCACAAGTCACTAGCGTTTGAAACAGGCGATCAAATTTTGAACTCAATCCTGGCTTTGATGTTATCAAATACATAAAAATGCAAAAAATTTAATTAACTGATCTCATTAATGGAATGAACAACAAACAAAACAGAAAATATGTCAAGCCTATGAAACTAGAGTTAGAAGACAATCTTATCTCAGATGAATTGGATGATAATGGCCAAAAATAGGTAGACCACGATATTGAAGGAGAAGAAAAATAAGTTACTCTAAATGATTTCGCATTTTACAGTACTTATTAATTCATGGCAAACGCATATAAACATTTTATATAATTTTCGGAAACCAAAATAGACGATAATATATATTTAGCTATCCTGATATATATTAAGAACTAGCTGGCCCGGCAAACGTCGTTTTGCCACATATTTCTAATTAACATAAACATTTATGAAGTATAATAACATATTCTTAACAACTTTTCTCTATTTCTTAATACTGAAAGCTAAGGCAAATTAGAATAAATATTGATATTAATATATATTTTAAAGCATACCCGGACACGTTGCGGTGACAATTGATATTACATCGATTGCATGCAAAATTTGAAGCAGATTGGACGAAGGAATTCCGTTGTCTCATACAAACTTTGCCACTGCTTTTCATCCCATTAGGGGTAGAATTTCAGTAAAATCTTCTCTTATGGTATGTCCGGTATTTGATGTGTAACCCACTATTTGGTGTGGGATACCCGTGATACGAAATATTTATATATACACTCGTGTTTTATAAAAAAATTGTGCTGTGGTTCTCATATACTTGATGAAAAATAGTAATTGGAAGTCCAGAACCACTAATTCATTCTTCAAACAACCTTAGATAACTTCATGAAAAGAAGAGCGATATGCACACTTTATATAGTTGACAGTTCGTCATACTGCTAGTGAGAAGAGATAAAGAAGTTTTATTTTGAATTTCAAAATCAGATTTTGGTTTCTATGGAAATGATGATTTGTAACATGTGAGAAAAAAAAAGACAAAATATTTTTCACAGATAGGAACATTTTGTATTCGAAAATTAAATTGTCGTTTATAGTATTTTCCTTTACTTATTATTTATGTTTCTCACCGTTTAAACCTTCCCTGAACTTTCACGAATATTTCAAGACCAAAATTAGCCAAATCGGTCCAGCCATTCTCGAGTTATGCGCTTACCAACACATTTTGCGATTCATTTTTATATAATAAGATATACATATTTATAAAATTTGAAAGCGCTTATAAAATGTGTAGCATAGAATCAGTTAAATAATAAATTTTCGTTTAACTGCATGCTCGATATTAATTAAGCTTGAAAACTAAAGATAAGAGCAAGCAAACTGAGACTGTTGAAAGTGGGGACGTCAAGTAATGATTGAACACCATAATTTGGATAATGCTCGCGATAAAATAAGATAATTCGGAGCCTCATTCTGTATAATGTAATATAATATGCAGTATATATCAAATATAATAGCATCATATATATATATATATATATATATATATATATATATATATATATATATATATATATATATATATATATATATATATATATATATATAAATGTACCTATACGGAATATAATTTAATTCACGAGCCTGTTTTGAACGTATGTTATACACTTTAACTTTATACGATTTAATATTTTTTTGAACTGGCTATCTAATATATAAACTGTTAGTTATAATGTAACTCATAAATTGGCTTTAAATTTACAGTTTAGGCAAAAAGTTTTAATATTAATTTCGAGACATTCTTTGTAAAAGAAAATTATTAATGCTATTTCATAAATTTAAATTTATTCAATTTTATTTTAGGTTCAGTAAAATTAAATTTTTATTAACTGGAAAAAAAAGATGCCAGGATAATGTCGTTTGTAATGGAAAAGTTATTTAGTGTATAAGAGTCCAACAATACTGAAACCTATATAGCAATTGTTCGTTTTAACTTATTATGACTAATCGTAATCGCTTTTATTCGTTGAATTAAATTTTGTGAAACATTTTTTATTCTACCCTCAATACAAACATGATTAAGGCAATTAAAGAATTTAAATGATTTTAATTTTATGATTTTAATTTGACTATTTTACGCTGTTGGCTACGTGAAAATAACATAAGATTTTATTTTATATATAATATACGAAAATAAATTAAATTTGTAAAAAAAAATATTTAATCATAGTCCCAACTATTCGTAATGTGTTCTATAATAATTTAACCATAAGTTACAGCTTAAAAACTTTGAATATATCTTTCTGTTTGACAATATTTTTCTGCTGAATTCAAGGCTAGATGCTGAGACAAAAGTTTTTTTTAAAGGATTTAAAATAATTGATAATTGAAAAAAGTGTTTAAAACACTAACAAATGTGTTCTAATTTTGTAGTTTAATTTTTTTGTAATTTGATACAACTGAATTGGAACATTTTTTTTTATTATAATTATAATCGTCAACTGAAATCAAGAGTTCATTCCATAAACTTTTTCTGCCACTTGTATCTCCCAAACATCCTTGAAAATGTATTTTGTTATCTTATTAAATGCAAATTGAACGTTTGGACGTATAGTCTACATTACAAATTTTACTAAAAATTAGAAACTGTTTTCCTTAAAAAAAAATGAATATAAACAACTAAAGCTCGATCATTCAGGTAATTATTCAGGTAAAGCGTTCAACATGCATTTGTAGTACATAAGTAGCTTGTTTTCAAAACATATCCATAAAATGTTGTAAAATAAATTTTTTGGCACAATTTTAAATTCCCGAATACACAAAGGGTTTTTTTAATTTCTCCAAAATAAACCATTACACGTTTCTTTATCTAAATTTTCGAAGACGTAGGAAAACTCATTGATCCACTCAAATTAATGAAAGATTACCACTCAACCTGTAACAGGATATGAAACGTTGGATTTAATATACATAGATCATAACTGTAGACACTGTTTGTACTATAAAGTGTATATATATTTTACACTCCTGTATGACCCATGACATTTGGAGGGTATGTTATTGTTGTTATGACGTCATATATAATGATTTATGTATCGTATTAAATTACATCAACATAAAGGTATTGTACTTATGTATATAAATATGCATTGTCTATATAGGGTGAACATTATGTAGGATTAACGAGAGTATATTAAGAGAGGTTCGGTAACCGCATTCCATGTACCTAGACCTTTTGGTCATATGTACCCTCTTTTAGAACACTTCATCATCAGAAGTCAAAGATGCCAAGTATATTGTTATTATGTTGTTGGTGGAGTCTATTTCTTTGTTCTTATCCAAGCGATTCAGGATATTCTAATGCACTATAAAATAAAAGAGTTCAAAATCAAAAAATGAGTCACAATGGTAGATAGTGGGAATACCTTCATATATAGTAGTCATATATAAAAGGCTTGGCAGAGTAAGTTATATTAGGTTACAAAATTACGATTTTGCCATAAATTTGTATATCGTAGTTGAAATAAAAAATGGTTAAACATTTAAATAGTCAATAAGATACACTCAATTATAAAATACTTATGATTTATACCTAACTGCAAACATAAGTCCAGAATGTATGGAACAAAACATCCGTTAAATGCTCACTAGGAGTTTGATTTCTTCTTCGAATATATTATAAACGAAACGGTGTCTCGATATGTTCTTATTTCAATAAATATTACAATTAAGGTTACGTATCAATTTAAAATTTTTACGAAATTTCATAAATTTCTGTATTAACATAGTAATCTTACTTATTTTATTTATGTTTTTCGCTCCGATTTTTTATTTTCCTTTCGTAACACTTTTCTAGAATAATTGATTTTAACACATTTACAATAACTTATGTTCCCATAACATATTTCCATATAAAATGGCACCAAATTGGATGAACGTTTTACGAAATATAGTTCTTTAATTCAATAAAGAAGTAAGTTTCGAGTACTGTGTCTCTGCAAATTGTTAGGGCAAATTTTTCAAAAAGAGACTTACCTGAACAATCTTACTATTGTTAATCACAAAGTTATAAATATTGGTTAAGTAGTTTTGGTGTTATGCAAATTTGCCTATCACAGACATTACTCTACACACTTTTTTGCTCTACACACAGACATTAAAAGAAAGTTTCTCTAGAATTTCCAAAACGTCAGCATACACAAAAATTTTTGAAGTCGAAACCAAAAACGTTTTTTTACAAACAGGAAAAATACTTCGGATATGGATGGATATAACTAGGAATTGGAATTAATAGTAGCTTAACTAATGAAATTTACGTGTATAATGGTGTGGGTACCTGCTGTATTACTACAGTTTTAATTGCCTAATACATACATTTGTATGTATATACAAATAATTTACAATGTACAATTTTACAAAATTAATAATATCAAGTACATTGTACCAACCATTATATTAATTTGTTAGTTTTAAAAATAAAAACTAATTTATTAATGTCCATAGTTTACATATATAGTTAAATATTATCACTCATATACAGAGAGTGGTTACAAATTTATATGCAATGAATGTTTGTTGCAAAATTTGATAACACCAAATTTTTGGAAAATAAAAATACATATTTTAGAATTTAATTACAGGAAAACATTGATTAAAATAAGCAAGAGCAATAACGTTAAGCTATGACATATTGATATTAATGGATTGTTTGGTGAATATGAAGACACATATTTCCAATAATTCAAAGAAAATAAATAAAGAAAAATGCATAATAGAAACATCACATTAAGAAATTTGACTGTGTTCTTTTATCGATTCTTGGTTTTCCTTCATATATAGCACTATAATAATAGAGCTATCAATATAAGTTAGAAAATTCCAATTTTGCTATAAATTTGCATATCTTAGATGGAATCAAAACATGGTAAAACATTTTAATAGAAAAACGATAAAATTTATCATGTGCAAACTTTTAGGTACAAAATTTTACAATAGTTTACCATATTATCTATGATATTTGCTTAAATTTGGAAATGAAACCACAATAGTACATTGATATCTAATACCAACAATCCCAGATTCGATTCCGAATGTGAAGCGAAATTTTGATTCAAGTTATACCATGTTGAAGATCTTATAAAATTATACACCGTACGATTTTTGGAATCACTCAATCCAAAAAAGTGAGTATTTGTCTTTGATTGGGGAATAAATCTAGCGACCGAGTGAAGTATTGACCACACTTCTCCTTTATGTGTTGTATTGTTGTAACAATATATCGTTACAGTTCATGAAGTCTGTATCAAGTAATATCATATTTTATATAAGTCTAATATATACCAAGGATGAATACGAGAAAATCTTTACATAGTTTTACTACAAGCTTATAGCAAAATCGAAATTGCGATGGGAATGCAACTGATAAAATTGCGAAGAGGTTGCAAATCTTTCAATTTTTTTGTTAATTTTACCATTAATATTATTAGAACTTTAATGCTAGATACTTACAAAAGCAAACTTTAAAAAATTACCTACTATTTCAACAAAATTTGTTATTTAAGATGTAATTAATTCAAAAGTCTATTCGAAACGCTCAATTTTCCATTAACTTTTGAAATAAGACAAATTTACGATATTACAAGGTTGACTTTTCACACTTAGAAATTTTAAGTATTATTCGTTTCGTTTCCCGTTTCTTTGGAGGAAATTAATATGATTATGGTATAGAATTTATATTTATTTTCGTTGTTAGGAGGACTAAAAATTCACTGCTATAGCCCTAAACCATTTTATCCTGTGTATAATATTTGTGTTAGACCATTCTATTTATTAAACCACTATCTCGTTAGCTACCTACAGATATTATTTATTGTTAATAATAGCACTACATGTTTTATTTTTATTAAATTTGATATAATTTTAAATTTATTTTAACAAAATATTGTGAATAATTTACAATAAACTTTGTGAAAACATGTATATATTTATATGCCAAACAAACAGAGACAAAAAAATTTTAAAATGGAAAATTTTGTGTTTGATTTTTTGATTCAATAGTAATTATACTCTCTTAATACTTATCTAATTGTGAAAAACATGTGATGACAAAAATTGGACAACAAACACAGTACTTTCTGCTTGAAGCCATTTGTTTAACATGGCAGCCACTTTTTAGTTTTTTGTTAATATCTCTGGTTATTTTTATCTGATTTCTACTTTACAGAAAACCGAAATTCTCAAAATGGTTCAATCTTAGTAATCATTTGATATTTTGAAATAATTCATTTATAAATAAATAGTTTTGTAGATAATTTTTTTTTATTATACTCAAATCAAAAAAATATATATATACTCAGCCTATGCTTGGATATTAAAGGTATAAATTAGGGTACAAATAGCAGCCTCATCCACTTAGAGTGTAGTCTAAAGTACACAACTCAAATTATATACATGATGTCTTCGAAGTTCGAATAACAACTTCGTTATAAAAAGTCTAATAAAAAAAAGTCATTACATATCAAATTCGAGGAAACATTTTCCCTCTTTACTTTTTCAAAAAAATGACATGTGAAAGTGTTTCAATGAAATTAAAATAATGGAATTAAAAATAACGTCTGATTTTATAAATACAAATATTTATGAATAAAAATACTTAAAATCGGTATATGATTTTATTCTTAATGTGCTGCTGTGACTGAATTCACATTATTGCGTACTTTGTAAGAGAATTTTTGAAAACGGTTCAGTATCCTAAACATAAGAAAATTGCGATCCAAACTTACATTTTATGTATATTTTTGTTCGAAAAAGATATTTTTTAAAATTTGTTCCTATAAATACTTTCTGCATAAAAAACTTGAGAGAGAGTGTTTGTGTGAGCATGTGAAAGTTTGTGTGTGAGTGTGTTAACAGTATATAATATACTACATAAATTCTTATACGTATTTAAATTGTAGATGCTAAGATAATACTGCCACTGGAAAGTCTTAAAAGTATTTCCCTGAAAATGAATTGATCTGAAAGACCGAAAAGTGTAGCGATACAATCTGTAGGAACTATGTAGAACCCGATAGGAACCTTTGGCTATGTATTATGTATTATTAACATCCATAAAGGAGGAATGATAATAAAATTATATTTTATAATTATTGATCAAGTTTTTGTTTAACAAGTTACGCAACAAACTAATATGTCACAAAAACAAACGTTTAAGTGATTCTATAACCATTATATTGATGTTTATTAGCTCCCATCCCTGAAACGCACAATAAGGAACATTGTTCAATATCAACATTGTATTTTATTTATATTTATATTATACATATAAAATATATATTTTATATAAATCATAGCTCTACTTTTTGAAACACTCTATATGGATTTGTATAATACATTTGGTATTTATCGAAATTCTTTAAAATAATAATAATTTCCTTGTCAAATAATAAAAATGCACTGTCAAAAAGTTTGTGATATGTAAATGTAAAATGTAAATGTTAAACGATAAACTCTTATATAAATCAAGTAAAAACTATTTCAATCTTTATGTTGACTTCTCATAATATTTTAAAATTTCACCAAAAACTTATACCTACTTACTAAACAACATACATAGCTCTGCATATCCAAAGTACAACCAACACATTTACATATTTTATTTATGCTATTTATATTTATTTCTATGTATATTTTCATCTTTTATAAATAAAGTGTGCAAAATGTAATAAGAATTTATTATCATTATTTTTATTATTATTCATAAATAAATAAATAAATTTGAGATTTCATTTACAGATATGTGTCATTCATGACACATATAGATGGCAACCCTTGAGGCTTCGTAAATTGTACTGTTTTGAATAACCGTTATAACCAGATAATAGTTTATGATTAAATATCATCAGTAAATACTATTGTTACATATATAGTGTACATTTGGCCAGGGAATTTATAGAATATAACTGAATTTTTTAATATACCTCGAATTGATATTATCTCGTATATCGATTTTTATAATCGACATATATTATATATATCAGAGTATATTAATTTTAGTCTATGGTTTGTAACGCTAGACAATATTGATTGAAGTTACAAAGAAAATTTTGGTATAGGTGCTTATAGAATCATTTAATTATTCCATTTCAAATTGAAGTTTCGATGATATATTTAATACATTAAGACTTTGTTTAACTTAATGAATGAGCCAAATCGGGCCATTGTGTCTAATTGGTCCATTACCCAACTTTCAATGGTACAGTTGGTATGAATTTGTTTATAGATTATAGATTGGATATTTATACTATTTTATGAATGCTAATGATTAAAAGTAGTTCAAATATTGATAATCAACCATATATCGAGTATCTGTACACTTAACTTCGTTTACTCACTTGTTTGCATAATGTTCAGAAATGCATTTGAAATAATTTATATCTGTTATTATTCGCGACTCGATTAAAGATGCTCTTAAAATTTGTATGCGACTTTATGACGTACAATAACTTTATTCTATTCGGTATGTGAGTTGTTTTCTTTTTCGCAGCCCGTAAAATTTTCGATCAGAACCAAAATTTTCTATTGGATATACAGTTTTTTGTTTTCGTTAAAGAAAGATCATTATAAACACATTTTCAATCAACATTTTATTCGACAAGTAACAAATCGATGGACACTGTTTTATCATCCCATTACAATAAAAAAACCAAAACCAGTCAATTTGAACCTTGTGGGTGCAATTGAAAACTTTTCGGCCTTCACAAAAAAAAAAAGTGTGCGTGTAACCTTTACGCGCGATTGAAGTGAAACTTCTTTGGCGTTGACGACATATATCACTGAAATGATTAAATATTAACTTAAATAAATAAATATTACATTATAATTTAATTATATTTATTATTCATGTGCTTTACAAAGATTATTTAAATGTTATATTAATATTATTCATTCGAAACAGGTAATTGAATGTCATCATAATTTCTTAAAATAATTGAGAGTAGCAAATTGAAGGTTAGATCAGCACATGTCAATATAACCTTGTTATTAAATATTATAAAATGTCGCAATTGTCAGAAAATTTATTTTTAATTTACTTATTTTAAAAGTAATAAATAAACAAGTATATTTAGAGATTTTAAAAAAAAGTGTGTGCGTGTAACCTTTACGCGCGATTGAAGTAAAACTTCTTTGGCGTTGACGACATATATCACTGAAATGATTAAATATTAACTTAAATAAATAAATATTATATTATAATTTAATTATATTTATTATTCATGTGCTTTACAAAGATTATTTAAATGTTATATTAATATTATTCATTCGAAACAGGTAATTGAATGTCATCATAATTTCTTAAAATAATTGAGAGTAGCAAATTGAAGGTTAGATCAGCACATGTCAATATAACCTTGTTATTAAATATTATAAAATGTCGCAATTGTCAGAAAATTTATTTTTAATTTACTTATTTTAAAAGTAATAAATAAACAAGTATATTTAGAGATTTTCAAAAAATTTAATTAAGTTAAGAAGCGTGTAGTATATGACATATACTTACAACCAATCAGAATTATTATTTTTAAATGGCGGAAACATACTTACAACCAATCAGAATTATTATTTTTAAATGGCGGAAACATACTTACAACCAATCAAAATACAACCAAAGCGTTACTTCCGTCAGAAAAAAAAATCTGAGTTACTCCCTAGTCGCGCCTAAAGAAGTTTAACTTCAAAAATTTAATTAAGTCAAGAAGCGTGTAGTATATGACATATACTTACAACCAATCAGAATTATTATTTTTAAATGGCGGAAACATACTTACAACCAATCAGAATTATT
The DNA here is from genome assembly GCA_020423425.1 of Chrysopa pallens. NCBI lineage: Eukaryota > Metazoa > Arthropoda > Insecta > Neuroptera > Chrysopidae > Chrysopa > Chrysopa pallens. The sequence continues at coordinate 47,411,798 of CM035593.1, read as the reverse complement.
ATTATTTTTAAATGGCGGAAACGTTACTTCCGCCAGAAAAAAAATCTGAGTTACTCCCTAGTCGCGCCTAAAGAAGTTTCACTTCAAAAAAAAAAAAAACAAATGGCTTACTTTTTGATATTTTCGAAATGGTAAAAGTTGTAACACTAACAATATTAAGGTTGATGATGTTGACCCCACAGATTTATAACGATGAATTCACTTTAAACTTATTATAAAAATAATAACTACTGATATAACATAAAATAGGAGATAAATTATACCGCCGTTACGTATATAAATATACACAGAGACCCTGAAAAGTGATAATTTTTCAAAATTTAGGATCTGCTTAACACTAAATTTCTACTGGGAAACTAATACGAGTAATATAGTTAAAAAACACTAGTTTATTTACTCCTACAATATCTTAAATATTCATAATTTTTGTTAGACGTATTTAAAAATCATAAAAATTAAAGTATCATAAAGATCTTGAATGAAGAAAGTACATCGTTTTTAAATTTATCAATGGCGTGTACCATGAATTTATTTTAATTTTCTTTAAACAATATACATAAAAATTTGTATTGCATGTAGCACGTATTGAATATAGATATGAAATCAGGCCAATTGTAATTTTTATAGAGGTCAAAACAAACTTTTGTTTATTACATTACTAACGGTAGGGTAATATTTATTGTACATACTTACACCGATTACACACAAGTATTGAAAACATGTAAAGTTAATTTGTTCGAGGAATATAACCGTTTTAAGAATTCCAATAATTATTATTTACTATTAAAAATTACTTGCTTACAAGAAAACAAAATTTTCTTCAAAATTGATGCCACATGCAAAGTTTCTAATACAATTATCCAGAAACACTATCGCTAGTAAATACTATGATTAAAGCACCAAATAATTCAGTAAATTTGTTGTCCATCTTGGAACTAATAAAAAATAAATTTCTAATACATAATTATATTTAAATACTTGGAAAAACCAAGATTGAACATTAATTAAAACCCTAAGGTAAAGTAAATACAGTTCAAATATAACACGTTTTTCAAAATGGTAAGTTTTTTTATTTATAGCGAATAAGTCCTTAAATGCTACCAGCAACATATTTTGCAAATAAAATAGAAATTTAAGAATTAAATTTGCCATAGTAATATTCTGTTAGGAAAAATATATTGCCTGCTCAAAATTTATAAAAATCACCTAAAGCTACCAAAATCTATCTATAAATTACTGTATTTTAATAAAATTTATGTATATTCCATCGAAAAATAATTCCCAAATTTCTAATTTTGATTTTTTGGATAAGTGTGGTATTGTTGTCTATTTTATCATCTACAGTTTGAATAGTTTTTGTCGCTTATTATATATCTGAAATTAGATAACGTTCTTCCCCCATTTGTCCTCACAATTTAATAAGAGTTATTGTACCAAGAAATTACACCTTAAATGGTGAATTTTGTGATTGCTTTAACTTGAGATGTTTTTTCGGATTGTATAAGAAACCTTAAATAACAGTCGCAAAGTTCAAATTTCTGTTTAAGGTTTTTCTAAGTTAACTAAGAACTAAAAAGCAATTATTTTACGACCGATCGAGTAGTGTTTGAGATATAACATGAATTACATCCACTAAATCTGCGTCTGGATCGGATTTTTAGTGATATCTCAAAAACTGCGCATCCAATCGTTAAGTAGATATTATTTTTGAAATCTACGAATCAATAATTTTTTTTACAAACATTACTCTTATAAATATTTTTCAAAATCAGATGGGAAATTTTTGATCCCGATTTTGATGAAATAAAGTTTCTAGCGATTTAAAAATTTATGCATAATAGCATACATATTATAATTAGTAAAATATTTATAATTTAATTACTGAAAAATATATAAGAAAATTCACTTAGGTGCATTAGAAAAACTCATTATCAACAACGTGTGACTGACAACACCAGTAAGTCATTAAAGTCATGACGCACCACTTCAATAACATTCACAACAAAATTGTCAATTCAAGCGACATTACTCTATGTATATTCATATAGGTTTACTTGGTAGATAAAAACGAGTGTTACTATGTGCTCTACTTGCTATAAGTAGACGACCTTAACTGAAAGTCCTTACTTGGCAGATACAAAAAAATCTTAAAATCACTCTCTGTTAAAAAATATGAAAAAGGCCAATTTATCTTAAGTACTTTTGATGTGAAGGGAGATTTTCATAAAAACTACTATAGAAAATGAGCAATTTTATTAAAAATTTAAATTATAAATAAGAATAGCCTTATTAAAATGTCATCAGCTTAAATATCTAAATAAAATTTTATATAGCATTAGAAAAATAACCATTATAGGAAAAGTTCCCATTCAAGAACAAAAAGATTAATGCTAAATAGAAGTAGGAAAAACAAATTTTTACGAATTTTCCAAAATGGAAGGTTCAAAAATTAAATGGGGATACTAAAAAAAATTAAATTATTTTATTCCCTTCTTGATGTTATTACATTTCACATGTTTTGCAAAATAACGGCATCTTTCTAGTATGTAAAGACATAGATGTTTTTGGAGAATTCTACCCAAGAGAAGAATACAACGTTTTCAAAAACTATAGAGTACATTCCTGCACTCTAAACGTCCCAACCAAATCAAACAACGCGGTCGGAAGTTATAGCAAAACAACCATACATAGATATATACTTAGATACTCGTTATACCATAGACCTCACTAATTTTGGCCAATTAATATATATATATATATATATATATATATATATATATATATATATTTACAGATTTTATTAATAAATCTTTTCTTTTATTTTCAGATTAACAATTACCGCCTCGTGTCCGATGAATCTTCAGTACTTCCCCATGGATAGACAATTGTGCCATATTGAAATCGAGAGCTGTAAGTTGTAATAATTATTAAAAAAGTTACTTTGTTATATTATTTTTGATAAATATTTACTTATACTTTCAATATTATAATCGTTAATTAATTAATTAAATTGATAAATAGTTTTTTATTTGGTATTGACTATGAATTCCGTAATTAATAAAAAATACGTATGATAGAGTAATTTAACAACAATTGCATTTCAACCACGACCCAAAGATGGCTGAAGACACTTCTAAATATTAAATATATTATTTCAAAGAATTTTGTTGTTTTTTTCGTACTTCTATTCCATGTTTCTAAACTATAATTATATTGAGATAAATGAATTGATTTCTCTATTGAAATACCTACTTTGAAACCATTTAATGGCGCACAATTTTTCCAAATATCAATATTTTTGTTTTAATATTAAGAATATGCTCACCATTTGGATTTCATCACATTTGGATAATAAAGTTATTTGTGCGCGAAAATCGAAAAAAAATTCAATGTATAATGCATTTGAAAGGGCCTTTATTATAGGGGTCTCATATTTGTGCCAATTTCTGAAGGATTTGCACTCGTATATTAAATTTATATATTGAATTACGTCAATAATTTTGAGCTCAATGATTTGAAGAGTAATAATCTTCAACAAATATTTGAATTCACCGCAATACCAAATAGAATTTTGAAAGTATTTGTAAATAAAAAAAAATCGTATATTTGTAAATTATAAAAACACAGCCGATTTAAATTAAAAATTAATTTTGTGTATTTTGTGTCCATATATGAATTTTCGTAGCTTATTATTTACCTATACAGATCGCAAACATTCCTTACAACAAAACAAAATATTTGTAGTTATTGTGTATTAAAATTTATTTGTCGTTTAAAAACATGTTTTTATGATGTCCTAAATGTGTGTGCGAGTGAAATTGCTTTTCACAAAAGCTTACTACATATTTCAATGCGAAATATTATTATTATACAAGTGATTCTTTTGGAATCAGTGTTTCATATACATTTTATTAAGAACTCAACAAATAATTTCTGTTTAAAATGAAAATATGTATTAAAAATGATAAACAAGATGATAAGTCTTATTTTAATTTTTCAAATAATTTTAAAATTATCATTTATACCTATAATTTAAACATTTATATCAACAATGAAAGTACATATATAATATATTTAGATTCAAATGACAGTGGCAAAATTTCTCTATTATTTTAAATTGTACCATCACGAGGAAATGAGTGGGAAAAACACATTTGTTAGCAATTATACAAAATGTTGTAAATTTACTTAAAATTCTAGCTAATGAAGATATATTTAAATTACTTTTGAAAAAAGATATAAGAAAAATGATAATAATTTGAAGGTTTTTCATAGCATAATCTAAAATATTAATTAACCATGATCGTACTTTAAGCATAGAATGCATAACATCAATCGACCAAGTAGAGCAAATTATTCCAAATTGGATTTAAAAACGGTAAAAAAAAAGTGTTTGTTTAAGTGCTGTAATATATTAGGTTCCCAAATTATTAATTCAAAAAATTCCACGATTAGAATGAACTTCTGTCTAAATATCAATACAGTAAACATAGGTTATATTAATTATAATCATATATTTACACGTATTAAATGAAAATAGCTTCTTATTCTTTGCTGGAGTTCATATTCTTTGCTGTTAGAATATTGAAGCATCTAAAAACATATCCTTCAAGATTGCATTTGTAACTTGTTGTTTTTAGCATTGCAAGGATTTTTTTTAGAAATGTTTAGTTGATTGGAGGGTTAAAGGCAGAAGTTAAACTTGATGACACAGTTTTTTTGATTCATAATTTGGGTCTCTAATTTAATATTGCAGTACCTTAAATAAATCCAATTTAGTATGTTTTGCTTTTCTAGGATGACGAGGGTACAAAAAATAATTGAATTCATATTTAGTTTTTAAAACTTAAAATTATAATGTTCCTAAATCGAAAAGTAACAGAGACATCAGTTGACTCGCTACAAAATTATTTTACTTTTGTCGTTTTCCAAACATTTAATAATCACGACAAATATTCCAGAGCGAAATTTTTGATCGAACAGGTAAGAAAATTATTTTTGTATCACGAATATCGCAAATTTTCGTTCTAATTATATCACAAACTCTATCATAAAATAATTCCATCAGAGTTCACAGATATTCAAATGATCACTTGTATAAAATAACATTTCCAAATTTTACTCACTGATAAATAAGAAATTATTTAATTTCCTGCAGTTTTTGTTAATAATATAATAATAAAAAGAAAAGGTTAAAAAATAATAATATGTCTATAAATGGTTTATTTATAATATCAACTGAAATTATTATCAAGATTCAATCAGAGAGTTCAACATTTAAAAATCTCTAATCACGTCTTTTAAAGTGACGATTAATCAAAGAATAAATGGCTTTTTTACCTAACAAATCAATGTGCTCTAAGAAAAATTCTACTGTTCTAAGAAAAAATTATTTTTCTAATTTAAAAATATGAAATAAACTTGAAATAAACATATATACTTGGTATAAACAATATTATTTTGTTACATTAACTGCAAGCAATTTAATAAAAAACTTATTATATCTTCAACAAACTGTAAACAATTTTTCTTCTGTACAAAGAAAATGTACAGTTATAAGCTAGTAAAATGTTTTCATATACAAAAAAAAAAAAAAGAAAATCATACTCTTGGTATTCGAAAAACATTTTTAGCTTATGATTGTATATATTTTTCACGCTTACTAATCACTATCAAAGAATGGAATGCGATCGGAATTTGAAAAGGTAAAAAAAAAGCTACGATAAAACAAACTGATATAAACAAAAACACATTTTATCATTCATTTATAATTTCATTAAATTTCTTTGTTTTTACTTATTTATTTTGAAATATATTTTATGACGTTTGTTGTGGTTGATTGCGGTCTCCTTCTCAAATACAGCAACCGCGGAAGGACCACCGATCTAGTGTTTCGTGTGGATATTATTATAAGTATACACCAAATACTTATTAAAATCGAGTATACTAATAATACTCGCAAAATATTTAAACAAGAAATAATAAACATAAAAGTTTTGAAAGAGATTATCAAAATAAAACACACCAATTTTTGTTTTTTACCCGATCTAATATTAATAGCATACACCACTGGGCTTATGGCCATGCTCGGACGCGGTGTTTACAATGACTGTGATATTAAAATTTTATCAAAATTTATATTAAATTTGTACTTTTTAGTTCTTTGAGACTGCAGTTCACTACGAAATCTTTTTTCTCGAAACATTCATGAAAATGCATTTTTTCATGAAAAATATAATTTATTTTTAAAAATCATATTTGGAAAATTTTTCATTTATTCACAATGGCACAGTATATATAGATATTTATCTTAACAACATTATTATACCAATAATTAAATATAATTTTCCTTCAGCTAAAACTAAAAACACTGGGTAAGTAATAATATTATAGATATTATTTATATATACTGTGATCAATTTTACAAACTTTTCATGAAATATTTTGGAAAAATTTGTAAAAACGATTAGAGAAACAAAATTTCAAAACATTCATTTTATATCATATTTTATTTTTTTTATCTTAGAGTAGAAAAAATAATCGTATTTATGTATTTTAATCAAAAAAAAAATCAAAATTGAATAATATTCATAATTCACAACCCTATATTATAATTGTTTTGACATTCAAATTCCAGATTGCTTCCTTCCAGTAAAACAACAAAGTGCAAAGGTATTTTTTATTAATTTACAGATCGGGAATTTAGTAAATATATAAAAAATTAGAAATCAAAATCGAAAATACTGTTTTATTTTATTAGATTTTAAAATAATAACAAAAGAACCAAAATCATAAAAGTCATTGTAAGCTCGCAATAATATGGCATGCGCGCGCAGCGTTGGCTGAACGACCAGGGGTGCACAAAAAATATCCGAATTAAAAAACAAATAAAAACTTGTACTCGGATTCTAATTTATCTATATATTACTAACAAATATAGACATATTTTTATTAAAAAAATAATTTTATACTAGGATTGCACAATGTATATTTTTTTATTATGTTTGATACAATTAATAAATGATTTTTAATAAAAAATAAACAAACAACAAACAAAACCTATCAAAATACAAAATGTTTTTTAAAACGCTTTTTACTTTCTTTAGTCGGATTTTATAGCAGCAACAAATAATTCATGGAGTGAAGTGCACTATTTATTTATTATACGCCATATATATAAAATAGAAAATCCGAATATAATTCTCAACAAATCGGATAAAATCTATATTATATTATAACTAAATATAGACTATATACTATTTTTATTTGATTTTATTAGTTTATAGAAAACAAAAATGCCTTCAAATACTTTATTCTTTTGCATTTATTTATGCTCTTTTGTATATACCAACAATCTATATAAAACAGAATTTAGAAAATAAAATAAATAAGGGTGGACAATGTTATCTAACAATGCTAAATTCTTTTAACAATTTATTCCAATAATATAGCAAAAAACATATATGATTTTGCTATGTGCATTCGACATTTTTAAAACCCCTGCTTACACAGAATATTAGTTTGTAAATATTTATATTTGTATATATAAGGCTTTTAAATATTAAAATAAAATGTATTTTTATGACAACTGTTTTTTGATAGACCAAGCTTTCATGTAATACAACTTTACCCCTACAAGAATAAAGACAAAATAATTCAAGCAAATAGTTAACTTTTCGATTTACGTTAGTTAATATTACTAAACATAATCACTCTATGTTAGGTATGTAGTTTTCAATAATTAAATATATAGTGAATTCTTTAGCTGTATCGATGAAGCGAACAGAGCACTATTAAAGCACTTCTAAATATTTCTCGAAAAGGTTGTACATTGAAAGGTTATATATATGCCTTCGTGTAATTGTTTCTAATCTAATATTTTATCTAGTACCTGCGTTTATATTTTTAATTATATCTGTGTTTATCTTTTTATACCAGGTAAGATTTGAGTCAAGAGTGGGCAATATTTCAATTAAAGCTAGAAATAACATTCTCAAATCTATAAAAGAAAAATTTAAGTAAAATTCAAATTTTTATTCTTCTTTTACCAGAAGTTGATGTCTTTCATTTCTGCTTCTAGTATTTTAGTGTTTTATAATTTGTGACAATTGGCCTATCTTTTAATCGCCAATCTATTTAGAAAAAGATGTAATTGATTTTTCTAGTTGATAAAAAGATAAGCGATATTAAGAGAGATAAGCAAACGTATTTCAGGTGAACCTTAGGTCTAACAAAAAAGTTTGGATATTTTTTTTTAAATTAAGGTTTTTTTTTATAGTTGTAAGTAAGCAGCCCATAAATTTGACATTCGATATTGATAAATTTAAAATACAAATATTTTAAGTGAAATTTACAGTTACACTGTACCATGTCTAACTAGCTGTGATTAACGTATTAATACTAATTAACATGAATTTAAAAGTTATTCCCGTTTAAACCAGTTAATCGTATGAGTTAATCATAGAGTTTTATTTCACGAAGCTTGGTCTGAATCATCTCAACAGAAAATGAAGCTCATATAATTTGAATTTCATATTGATGCACATATAACGACAATGAATATAATAATAATAATAATAATAATGAAAATGAAAATACATTTTAATGGCTTTTAGTATAACATTTTATGCATGTTTTATATATATAATTTTTTTTTTTAATGATAATGGTTTAGTAATGAGAGCGTTTTTAACAAAGTGAAAAGTGGGTATCTATTAGTGTTTAGTTAAAACAATATGATTTCTCTTTTTTATTTTAAACATTATATGTATTCCATCATATTTTATTTTAATAACGTTCCGGTTTTGAAATCAAGTCTTTCTAATGCTTATCTGAAGTAACATATTTGTAACATTGAAAATGTAATTACTTTAGAAAAAATTTCATCATTACGAAAACTGTGCTACTGTGCTACTTATTTTTCTCTTGTACACAATAGGTGTAAAGCTTCTGTAAAGAAGCGTAATGAAAATTTTTTCGTGCATAAGAATGTTTATGTTACAGGGTTAGTTAGTCTCAATAGCTACTAAAATCCAACTGCATGTAAATTTCAAGAGAAATATTATCAATACACTGACCATTGCAAATACTTGAGAAACCATAAAATCACTTTGTTTTAAAAAAAAAAACATTCTTGTCAATAAATAAATTTGCTTTAATATTTTTGCATGATTTTATTTTCAACACTAAATATTTGTATATAGAAAATTTCACAAATTCCTCACGCATGCATAATTTTTTTAATCCCCAGTCTTAAACTTGCATGAATTGCATGAAAAAAAATCTTAATAAAACTCCAACTACAGATTTATTCTTTCCGTTATTTTATTATAATTAATGATATTAATGTAAATTTTGTTAATTTTTACCTTCATATGTTTAAATTATTTTAATTTTGTAGCTTCATATGATTGTTTTTAATATAATTTCCCATAATATACATTTAATAATAGGATTTATCAATTTATTGGTTTACAATATTCCAATTCTTTAAAATATAATTATTTATTTATTTATTTTTTTTTTTAATGAATGGAATAAAAAAAATTAATTAAGTATTTTATTCCATTTTTATTTGTTGTTATTTTTAATATTAAATATTTAATTATTCATCAAAATATATATAAATTACAAAAATTATTCCCCTGTATTTTCATACAAAAATAATATAGATTACAATAATTACAAAAGTTTAATTCATTGGAACGAAATGTGTGTAATTAATTTTTATAAAAATAGATACCATATTTTAATTCATTTGAAACAGCATGCAATTATGTGATTAATTATAAAAAGAATTTGACATATTCTGATCTTATTATTTTAAAAAATCCTCTAATTTTAATAGTAATCTATACTATTTTTTTTTTTTATTTTATCCATTATTTTGATAGTTGCAAGAAATTGGTTACTTATTATGAATTCATAATTTTTTATTATCGTTATTAATTGTAGTTATTTTTTTAAATTATTATTTAAAAATAAGTTCAAAGTATTAACCAAAAATAAATAATCATAGAAATTTGACATTAAAAATACAAAACTTGACAAAGAGCTTCAAATTTGTATGTAATTTAGTTTATTAGTCAACTTTTTTCCGTTACGAAAATGTGTGGGCTTGTTCTCTGTCCATCAACTTATAACATTTTTAAATTATTAATATGATACTTTTTATATTTTACTTATATTTTTCCATCAAAAAACGTGTTTTTAAAATATTTTTGTAATTCAAAAATATTGACGTCTTAAACCTAATCCCACGATGTTCAAGATTCGAAGTTCAATGAAACTATACAAACTATAAAAGAAAAAAGTGCATTATTTCATATAGAAATATTTGACAATATAAAATACAGACGAAAGATATTCATGTCTTCTCATATTTTCTCAAAGACTCGAAATTTCGACTAAAATCGAAACTTAGTTCCCAAAAGTACGAACGTTTTCAAAACTTTTAGTGTGACAAAATCACAATATAACTTCGTCAATACTTAATTAAAAATTCGTTCAGAAAAATTTTGTTTCGACTTACGACAACATTATGTCGTCTTGTTCTGAAATGTAGAAGTTTAACTTTCTCGCGTACTATTACCAAATTTTAAGCCAATAAATTTAAAGTAGTTTAGACTTAGAATTTCAGACGATTTTATCATAATTTATTGATATTATAACTGGACGTTTCGTGATACACCGTAGAATAAAAACACGAAACACATTTTTGATGGTTTAATGAATTCTAAGAATTTTCTTATAGTAAAACGTTAAAAATAGAAGCAAGTTTATTGTTGAATATACAACATCAATAAATAATGTTTAAAAACAACAACATTTTTTTAATTAGGTAAATACTTTTATATCATCAATTTATAAGTATCCATAACAACGATTTACCAATGAAATTAATGATAAAATATTAAGACTTTCTTTCAAATATTAAAAATTGCAATAACAAGCAATGTTTTCAGAAAGTTTACTAACGAGAAAAAGAATATTATTATTAAGATCATAAACGAAATTGGTTAATATTTTGAATTTATATTAATTAATGAATGAATTTAAATGTTCACCTTTAAATTAATCTCTGGAGATGGTTTACACAAAATTTTTAAGTTAACAAATTTATGAATGAAGACAACTATTATACTTACGTACTTCCGGTGCTCATAAGCATCCTTTTATTGATAATTATACTTCAAGATGTGAAAATAACATCTAACGCATCTGTTAAAATACTTGGCTAATGGTTCAATGTTAATGTTTGAACTGTTTTTAATTAGTATCATCCAGAAAATAGCCTAAATATTCAGTCCATATATATGTTCTTAATAGCTAATTTTGACCTAAAATTGTGGCTAATTACGAAATGTTTTGTCTTTACAATTTTCTTCTATCTTTTATGGTTTAAAATTTGAGTCATGGATCTGTTGGATCTAATGGATAGATTTTGTTCTTTCACGAACTTCAATTTTTTATGTCGAAAAAACTTCACAAAAATCTCAAGTTTCAATCTCTTTTCGTTTTTGAGTAATCTTGATGACGGATAGACTGGCGGACGGACGGGCGGAAATGCGTAAATGGACTAATGAGGTGATTCTATGAACACCTATACCTATTTTGTTTGTGGCTTCAATATTTTCTAGAGCTACAAACTTTAATCTCAAACTTGTATTAGATAATAGGCTGTTTTCTTTTTTGGAACCCTTAATTTTCTATTGCCTTACAAGCTGGAAATTTAACGGACATCTGTTTTTTTTTTTGTCATTGTTTAAGAATGATCATTTAAAAACAAATGCAAAAACAATTTTTTCCAGCATGTGACAAAACAGAATTTCGTTTGTTATTGAATGATCTGCCTACTACAATAACAAAAAAAAAACGGAAATTGTGAATTTCAAGCTTGTGGATACAATTTAACTGGATACGAAAATTAAAACTTTTCAGAATTTATTGGAAATTTTCTTACACTAATCATAGATAGCTAAGCCATATATAAATTTTTAGAAGTATACTTTTAAAAAATATGATGCGCTTAATATTAACTTTTCACAATTGATTTTAAAATTTTTAATAATGTTAAAAGCTATATAATAGTTGTTATTCATAAATTATGAATTGCCTTTAAAAAAAGTTAAAAAAACACTTATTTGAAAGTAGAATGAACTCATTACATTATGTACGCGTACTTTCTTACAGTGATGCTTTACAAATCAAATTATGCTCGGAGTGAAAGCATTTTCTCTCATTTATTATCTTTGTGTAAGCCATATCATTTTTAGAAAATATTATGAGCGAAGTGTCGAATGACAAGCTTTGTTTGTTCTGGTGGCGGGGGTTAGTCGGGTACACAATGCGTGATATTCGCTATAAATGGAACTCAGGTGAAAAGAGTGTTGGCATTAGCAACGAGGTGCAGTTACCGCAGTTCAGGGTGCTCGGCCATCGGCAGCAATCTAAAATTGCCCCTTTATCTACAGGTAAATAATATAAAATAAATTTTTGTTATGCAACATCACTTGAAAGAAATTAAATTAAAAATTAGAAATAAAATTTGTAGATATTTTAACTATTTGTCGATTTAGGCTAAATTCAAATTCTTGAGAAAAATAAAATGTTTTAAAATTGATATAACATAAATCAAACTCAAGATATCGAAATGAAATAAAATAATGTAATTTAATTAATAGTTGTTTCGATAATAATACTTAATGATATTACATCACTAGGAAAAATAATATAACACAAAGTCTGAATAATCAAATTTCAACAATAGAATGATTGTGTAAAAACTAATTAGATAACCAACTATAGGTGAGCTGCTATTAATAACTGATTTGGCTAGAAGATGTCAAGGGAAAATTTCTCAATTCAGTTAACATATTTGTTTCACTAACGATCTAGCCAAATCAAGTATAAGTCAATATTCATTCAATGCAGATTAGGTTTAAACACTCAGCAAATGTAGTAAATTGAACCCAAAAATAGGAAAACCTTACTTATTTCACAATAAATTTATAGAAATAAACAGAAGTTCAAAATAATCATGATATTTAATTCAAAAATTGTCCTCTGAATTTTAAAATACAATGGTGTTTAATACCTACAAGCTCCTTTTAATTTAAATGCCCTAAAATGTAATACATAGCTCAGTCTAATGATAATTAATTTAATTTTACTCCAAAATAAATCACAGACTTTTGGATACAATAATTATATAAAAGAATTAATTTAATCATATTAAAAAAAATGTTTTTAAAGTTCAAATAATACGTAAGAAATCGAATATACACGAATTAATACACGAATTATCATATTCTCTTAAACAAATAAAATCTGAGATTTTAAAAATTTGTTTAATTATTAAATATTAACAGCAAACTTTGCATGCCCATTGCAAATTATTTAAAACACCAAAAATTCAGACTGAATTTATTTATAGCAAACAAACTTGACAAAATTATAAAGAACTCGTTTTCAAGATGCATTATAATGGTCTAGGAAATTTCAACAATCATAGCGGAAATTTTCCAATATAGCTCGTATCGACATTATCGACACGATTTTTTGAATTATGTTCAGAAACACAGCGTAAAAATGTTTGACCTAGAATTAGTCACAGATTGTTCAAGAATGCATCGATTATCCACAAGAAATTCAAAATTTTTTTAAATCGTTAAAAATTTATACAATTTTATGAAAATTAGTATCTAAGAGTTTTTGAAGTCGCTGAATACGATAAAACCGTTGTCAACACTAAGGTTATATTAAATGCACATATTGATGCATTCTGTATGCACATTTAACGACTTTCCCAGTCACTTTATACTCAATTTTTGTTGTGTTAAAGCACTTCGAAATTTGTTGTAAAATTGCGAACAAAAATGCATAATTATGTGCATTTTATTCAACCAAGTATTGGAAATGTTTTTATCGTAATCAGTGACCGTATATTGAAAATCCCTTGGATACTCATTTTCATTAAATTATATTAATTTTTAACGATTTTTAAAAAATTTTTTAAATAATTATAATTTGATCACTCTGTACAATAATATAACGTAAAGATACAAGAGTATCTCCGTGTGTATGCATAATACTTTTTACGAATGGTGGGTAAATAGCATTACTTAGTATACAAATAAGAAACAAAAACACATATCCATACGAAATAAAACAAAAACAGAAAAAATGTATAACAACGAACAAATATAACGGAAAGTTCAAAGAGAATGAGAAACTTAGGCAAAACCACCTTCACTACGATATCTGTCAAAAACATAATAAATTAGTAAAATCGAGCAGAAAAACAGAGTTGTTGGTACCAGAGAGAAGATAAAGGCAAAAGTAAAAAAGATAAACATATCAGAAAATTGTTTATATATACAGATAGCAAAGGCATATAATATAAAACGTATATATATGTACACTATTCATGTATATATATGAATTTATATACCTACAAGAATTTTATCTTTTGTTGAGAATTTTTCACTGGTAGGCAAAAACGAAAATGATATACAAAATCGAATTTATTTTGTTATTTCACTATCTTATATAGGTAATACTGAGTGTTCAATATTAAGTGTATTGCGAAATTATATCCGAACCGTGCGTTGTTTGTGGTGCAGACCACCACACAATTGGCTATATTATGGAATTAATTTTTTTAAAGTCTAAAAATAAGCAAATTATGTTCTAAAATCTTTAGTAAGTACTCAATAGTGACGTCTTTATGCAGTATCCTTGCAAAGATGGCATGTAAAACATCGTTTTCAAGAAATATATGAAAAATTATTTGAAACAATATTACTTCTTCGTTTTCCAATCAATTCTAATTAGTTTCACAATCTAATATCAAAAATAATAAATCGAGTATTATTAAAATACCCAATTGAGTGAAGCTCCACAAACATGAAATATATACCAAATATTTAAACAGATATATGTATAATACAATAATCGTTTTATAAATAAAATTTTTCTATTTTGTGCTAGTGTATTCTATTTGAAATACAAGGTATAAAAAACTTCTCAAAACATTGAAAACAATTATAATAAGGGGAGAAATAGCATTAACAATATTTTAATCACATGTAAATAAATAATGATAAATATAAAATAATGTATGCAGATGTAAAAATGATTTCCAGATATGCGTTCCAAACAATGTATATTAAAGAAACATATATTTTAACAGATATATGCGCCTAGAGAATAAATAAGACCGTCAGAAAATAGATAATTTTGATCATATTTGCAAAGAAAAATAAACATTTTATAAACTATTACTATGATAGACTATTAAAAAAATAGACGGGTATATACTTTTGAAAAATACTGTATATAGTTTTCATTCTTTTTAGACTCAGTTAAAATAGAAAAGGTTTAATTTTTTACTACATTTACATTATTGAAATAGTGGATATTAATACATATTTTCTTATAAGAAATTTAATCTTCGATGTATACTCCTGTAATCAGTAATTTTATGGTGTATTTTATAATTATTCTGATAAACAACTCAACACAATATAACAATTGTTCGAATATTTAATTTTTTTAAATAGGTATAAAAAGAATAAATCCTAAAATGCAAATCAAATATGTTCCACAGAAATAAAAATCGATATTAATTCAAGCAAATATTCGCAACATGGAATATTGAACGCACAGTAATGCAGGGATAAAAATGAAAATAGAATTTCAAATTTTTTCATTTATTTATTGTTTTACTGAGTAATTTATTTTTTCAAATAGCTACAATTTTATTATTATTATTATTAGACATATATGAAAGCTTTATATAATAATATTCCCAAAAGAATATTCGAAATTGTAATAATTCTAGTTAAAAGGTTTTTCGACAGAATATACCAACAGTTCACCGACCTTGATTTCCATTT
Organism: Chrysopa pallens; assembly: GCA_020423425.1. NCBI lineage: Eukaryota > Metazoa > Arthropoda > Insecta > Neuroptera > Chrysopidae > Chrysopa > Chrysopa pallens. The sequence continues at coordinate 47,395,899 of CM035593.1, read as the reverse complement.
TCATTTAAGTGGGAGTAAATTAACAACACAACAAGTTCATTATACTATGGGATTGTAAAACAAATAATGGGAAAACAAAGTATTTGAAGGTTACAATTTTTTTTTTTTTTTTAATTTAAATATAACAAACAACAGAAAATATACAAAAACAAATTAATACAATAAAAACTAATTTGTAAGAAGAAAATTAAAATGTATTAAGAAAAAAACTCATTGTATTTAAAAGTAAGTAAAAAATTAATTTGAGTAAGTAAAATATTGTGCAACATTTTTATTAAAAAGTGTGAGGAGTAAAGCTATTATTATCCATACGCAGGCTAAAGAAAATGTAAAAAGCATTTTTAAATTAAAGAGAGTAAGATTAACTTGGGGTACAACGGTTAAGATGAGTATTTTATTATAGATGACATCTTTAATAAGAGACTACCATAATTTTCGTGAAAATTATCATCCATTTTGATGAATATTACAAGAAATATAAAATTAAAAATTGTTTAATAATTGTAATGACATGGCCTATTCAAATGTGGAATACAAAACAGTGTAAAATTCTCTTCAAAAAAAATACTGAAGTATAACGCACTAAAAAAATTTAAAAAAATTTTTGTTGCCATTTTTAAGCACTACTAGCTTTAGTATGGCACTGCAGAGGTATCTTCTATATTAGACAAATAAATCCTTACTATACCTAGAAGCGGATATTTCTGCCAATGGAATTTCTATTTAAAAACACATGGAAATAACTTTGGTAAAATATGAAATATTCCTAGGTGATGAGTAAGCCAAACACAGTTTATTTTTCAAAATTTGTCTATCTATATTTTCATATTTATAAGGTTTATTCAAAATGAGTACTATTGATAGCAGTGTTTGAAAACAATACTTCAAATCAAATGAAATTTCGAATCATATATCTTCATAACTAAAGATCAAATCACTCGCAACAAAAGCGTATACGCGGGCCACAATCAAAGTTTATTGAAAACATTTCAGCTGCTATATTTCAGTAGTTATGATCAATAACTTTTGACTCAATGATAATCATAGTATGATTTCAATGATAATCATAGTAAAAAATAAATTAGTTTTTCTCAAATGAAAATGATCTTAGTTTTGGTAGCAAAGTTTCGTATCAAAGCTCAAAAAATTTGTATAAGCTAAACATTAAAAAATACTAAATTGTGCAATTAAAAAACCGAGTACAGGTTAAAAAAATATACAAAATTAAACTACTGGAGTGGAAACAATACTAGGAATATAATTTATTTATCGGCTGTGTTTTTTAATAAAATTATGAAGGAAAGTAAAAAACCGATAAATTCTTATACATTTCAGTCGGTTATACTATGCGAGATATTCGTTATAAATGGAATGAAGGGCCCAATTCTGTGGGTGTTTCAAACGAGGTATCGTTGCCTCAATTCAAGGTGCTTGGGCATCGACAAAGAGCAATGGAAATCAGCCTTACAACAGGTAGAGAAATAAATAATAATAATTAATGTACTTTTTAGTTATGTAAGTCATAAATGAAATCGCGATATGTATAAAATTTTCATTAAAAACCTTTCCATGGTAAAAAGCATAAATTTAGATATTTAAAATTTTGTTGGGAGAAATCTAAATAAATAAAGTCGTAGATAAGTTTTTAAAAAGTATAATGAATTGGTTTCCTAAAGTGATTTTTACTAATTAAGCTAAAACTTGCTAATACCAATAAAGTGACCTGTGCTATAAATTTGTGCATACTTGTTTGACATATTTGTCAAACATGAAATATAAATATAATAAAAATAAATGTAAATATAAATATAAAAATAAAACATTAAATATCCTAAACTATAATTTACATAAGCGATATCTCTCACGAATTGTATTATAATTAATAAGTAGTGAATATTTTGACCAAAAAAAAACATATAAAATTAGTACCTAAGATTAAGACAAATTTTACAATATACCTAGAGATAAATATTATTACAAATAAATACCTGATGTTTTAAAATAAAATCTGTCTATTGAAAACTAAATTGTTTGTGTAAAGTTTGCATAAACCATTTTGTTTTCAAGCAGGAAACTGTATACATATAACTTGTAAATATATTTTATCAAACCTATCAATGATTTATTGTTGTTCGGTTCACAACAACTGAAAATATAAATAAAAACTGGTTTGCTGTAAATTAACATTTGGAAAAAAAAAGATAAACCAATACAGAAAAATTTTTAACAAAAATATATGACATATTTTTCATATACATATTTTGAATAAAAAAGAGTATATTTTATCTCTATTTCAATTGTATTGAATGCATTAAAATATCATTTAAATTTTGTCACTATTTTATAAAGGTTGGCGCCAATTTTTTTTTCACAATTTCTTTAGAATTATAGAAGAGCCCAATTCTGAATCACAAAGATAACGTTCACAAAAACATGTTTTTACTGAACATATCTTGTAAAACTACGATTTTATATTTAAAAAAAAAAAAAAAAAAAACTATGATATGAGATGGTTTTCTGTAGTTTGCTGTCGTATTGAAATTTCTCTTTATTCCAACGAGTAACGTACTCAATATATGCCAAATCTATTGGGTTTACGAAGGTAATTTTAAACTTTGCATGGCCCTAATCACTGAAACGGTTTAGTCGATTCCAACGCAATATGAAAAAGATTTGTAGTTGAGTGACTTGAGTTACTTCTCCCACTTTCTACTTCCAAAAATGAGACTTCCGATTTCAACTGACAATCTTCACCACATGTGAAAAAATACATAATGATTAATAGGTCTACCACTTTGCTACCTGCGTTTTTTTTTTTTTTAATTTGAGGCTTTATTACAACAAAACGGTTATATACATAAAGTTATGTCCATCGTAAACTACCATTTTGGCCCATCTCTCGGGCAGCAGGCGAATCCCGCGGCGAAAAAATTCTTCATCTTTCGATAAGATCGATGAGTCGATCCAATTTTTCACTTCTTCATACGAGCTGAAGTGCTGGTTAGCCAGGTCGTGTGCCATTGAGCGAAATAGGTGAAATTCAGACGGAGCAACATCTGGAGAGTATGGTGGGATTTTTTAAATCAATAAAAATTCGTAAATCTCCCAAAATATCAAATTTATCGTATAAAATCATGGGATTCGTTATTTTCCTGTTTGAAAATAACAATTTCTTGCAATTGTTTAAATAATTTTTGTTTAACCAATATAGCACTAAGTTGCGTTCTGGCAACATACATTCATATTACCAGTATGACAATTTAAAGATAATCACGTAAAAACCTTGAGGTGAAATAGTTTTGGTACACATGCACCGATTTATATTAGACTAAACTTTTATTTTTATTGTTAAAAGAATATGCATGACAAAATATTCTTTTAAAAAACTCAAACAGCATAATAATAAAAAATTTAAAAAAAAAAAAAAAGTCATAACATAATGATGCGATGATCGTAACGGGCACATAAATTGTAAACCTAAAATGATTTATTTATTTGTGTCTAGTGATCCAGAAATTATTATTCATTCATGATTCAATGAAATGTAAATATGAATAAATTACTTTTAATATCATCATCATCAGTCTTCTTCGTATGAATCTCTAACAAACGAGAACGGTTCTATCTATGTACAACACTGGTTGGTACAACACAAACTGAATTAACAAAACCCCTTTATTTGAATGAAAATATTTTGAAATTTTTGACACCTTGTCATTTGTCATGTCCATACGTCGGTCGGTCGTATCACACACACACACACACACAAGTAGAAAATAAGTATATACGTCGTCTGTCTGTCTCTTCGTCCGTCCATTCATCCATTTGTCTGTCGGCCATTCATCTATATTATTATCATTTCATGTTAAATTTGACGTATGACGTTTTGGATAGATAGATCTATCATCAAATGTTATTTTATTTACAAATAAATTATTAACAAATCAAACAAAATAATTATTTACAAATTTATTTTTTAATAAATAGATACTGTTCAAATATTATTTCGACATTAAAATAGAAACTATTATTGTCTATGATGAAAATTGTGTTTATTAGGTTTAGTGTCTGTTCTATGTACTTCTATTGTAGTAATTAAATACAAAATACATAGTTAAATAAAAAATATTTAACTAAATTCTACCTAAAAACTTCGTAGAAAGGAGTAACGAACAAAGAGGAAGCGCAGGAATGGTAGAGAATTTTTTATGTTTGCATAAACTTTTTATGAATACAAATTTATATATACCCTAAACGAAAGAATAATTTATTTGCAGTATATTCGGGTATTTTTTATATATTAACAATTAAAATAGATTTTATTAAACGGTTAATAAAAACCTTTGATGTAATGATCCTGCTGGCCAAGCAAATGTACTATTTATATACCTACTTTTCCATAGAGACAATCTTTATTATATAAGCCGTGACAAAGAGTGACACTTACACGAATTTTCTGAATAATAAATAATTAAAATTTTCTTGCTCTTTATAATTTTTTAATAAGTTTGGATAACTAAATGGTGGTAAGAATGTTTAAAATTAATTCAGAGATGCTGTTTTCGCAATAAATACGAACTATTATTCCTTTTTATATTATTTTAAGTCACATTTCATCTACTAAGGTCAGTGACTACAGTATGTATTCTTGTATGTGACAACAGCAGACAGAATTTCTAGACGATCACCCATCCAAGTACTGATTGTGTCTGATTTTGCTAAACTTTGGTAATCGATTAAGATCTGTAATTACGGGGATCTTAATTGTTATTAATGTGCAATAATAGTTTGTATTTCTTACGAAAACATTATGTGTGAATTAATTTTAACCATATTTTACACCATTTTCTTGCATATTTACCGTTTTCCTTGTACTTTCAATATCATGATATATCATGATATATGATCATTGAATTTAAAAATCAATAAAATTCCCGATTTTCTTATCACATGAATCGATACCACTGGCATTATAATTTCTTTGCGTTATAAACTTTGATATTTTTAACCACTTTTGTTAAATTGATTGAGTACGTTTCATGAGATTTAAGATTTGCAGATTTCAATCAATAAGTCTGCCAACCATGCCTAACCGAATTTTGATTGCTTAAATATTTTTTTTTTTAATACTTATACAGATAGTTTTTCTCAATTTACTCACTAGAGTGAATACAAAATACTATTTAAATAATAATTTTGTATTCGTATTTACTACTCAACTACTATTCCAACAGATACCATCATCAGAGTATCATTTTTCAAAAAATAAAAAAAATAAGATTCCAATGTGATCATAACCTTAAATGGTGTAATAACATAAATATCATAGATAGATAGATATATAGATAGATACATTCTCTATATTATTATTATTATTATAAAAATGAAAAGAAAAAAAAAAGTATCCAACAAGCTATTCATAATATAGATTATGTAATTTATAATCCTCTTCGGTACCATATAGACGACACACAACAATATAATACTAGTCTCTCGCTAAATCATATGAATATACAAGATGTACCAAGGGCCGATTCAACACACGAAGAAACTAGTCTGCAAATTGTTAACAGAGTAACGTAAAAATGTAGTCACTTTCATCCAGTAGAAAATAGTAGGCATAACAAACAAAAATTAAATTAAATTGGTTTTATATTTTCAAATCGTATGCGTAAAAAATATTTTTAGAACAAGTATTTTTTATATTGAAAAAGAATATTTAAAAAATTATTTTTCTACTTCCATTTTTTAAATAAAACTATAGAGCATGATTATATCAAAAATAGTGTCATCTGGTTTATGTTCAGAAACTAAATCTCTTCAATAACTAATCATCCCAAGCTTACTATGCCATAAACCCCTGTCAACTTAAATAATTTTGAACACTATTCGATTGATAATCCAACAAACAAGTAAAGTTTTTGCCACAGACGCAACCTATCATCAATTACCTAAATTCGTACGATAATTTAATCCCCAAGGCTTTGTAACGATTACTTCTTGAAACTATGATTTAAAGAGTTTTTATGGAAGAGTTGGGGACTGTTACTTATATGGGAGATTTGGAGAATGACGAACCGGAAAATTGGAATATTTTTTAACTATCATAAATATATATTAAAAATTGAAGTAATAGTAAATCTCTGTTGGAGAACAGTTTTAATATCTATATTTACATTCGAAATAATCCTTTAATGATTAAAATGAATTACCATTTTTTCCAAAAACATATAAGCAGTAAGATTTAAGACAAAATCAATTACAGTCATACTATTTGCAAGCCAAGTGTTCCATTTTGTCAAGAAAAACAATGTTAATTAAAACTCACTATAGACTCAAATATATGTATTTAACTATACTATTACTTATCCAATTAAATAATTAGTCGTATAATTATTAAAATTGGCTCTAAATCATGTATTACAATCTTGCCGAAAAATGAGCTTTATTTTCACATAAAAAAAAAACTGGAATCATTGTTTTGTTTTCTAAAGATTATTTGAAATAATTTCATAATATAAACTCCAATATTCGTAATTACTCGCTGTTCTTATTTTCCCCACTCTTCTCTATTGGTCAATTTTATTTCCGCTCCCACATTTCCGTATAGTACAACACATCCGGTATTACATACACCCACTCACTAGTACCACTCAAACGGAAGGATTAAGCAACAGATTTATAAAAATACAACAAATAAACAAAATAAACAAGGAAGAATAATGTAAGCAAATAAACAATATATATATATACTACATATATATTAGAGTTTTGAGAGAAGAGCATTGTGTGCATTGAACAAACAAATATCTAACAACAACAACAACATCATGTCGTCTTCATTATTTTGAGAATAGAACAAAAGTATTGGAGGTATTCTATCTATCTATATTATAGAATATATATAGGCAAAGCAAATAGATAGGATAAAATAGGTTACTGTAACAGTCAGAGAGTACCTCTGTTGTTTTGTTATTCTATTCGTACACTAATAGTTAAATGTATCGATTGGTTATCGATAATAATTCATTTTTGAATGAACAATAGATGACAAAAAATTTATATATATAAATGTACAACTTGTTGTATGTATATTACATTTAACAGCGAACAAAAAAAATACAACAGTACCGTGTGATTCATTGAATCGATGACAATTTGTAGATAAGTTGTACTTATATTTTATATTTTATTCAGCTCCACCTGATGTTTAAACAGAAAATTTATTCATTTAGTTCAACATTAGTGTTAAATTAAAAAAATTGTGATTTGTGTGATTCGAAGAAATTGTGGGAGTCGTCGATGAATCTCTCTGGTAGATTTTGGAAAAATATAATATTTGCTGACTCTAAAATCTTGTTACTGATAATTATTTTTACATTTATGTTTTCTGCTTACTTTAATAACAATAACAGAGTATTCCACCTGTCTTTTAGTAGTCATTCTTCAGATTGTAGGATATAAGGCATTATTCAGAAGCGAAGTGGTTCAGAGATAGTGCGCTGAGCTTTTATGCCAATGTCCATAGCGAAGTGTTTGTTTCTATCATTCTTTCAAGCTTTTCTACTTGGACGATTATACAAATTTTGAACATAGCACATCGGATATCAGGGAATCATATAAAATTTCTTTTTAAGATTCTGGTTTTTTAGGAAATTATAAATAAAATGTTAATCTCATAACTCACAAGTGACATTTATTTCTTGTCTCAAAACTTGAAATTTCTTTTGAATTAATTACGTTTTTTAGATTTCTTCGCTCATACCAAACTTTAAGCTTCCACGACTTCAAATTTTTACAATAGCAGAAATAAATTTGAATACTCCTTATTTTGTTTAGCAAAATGAGCAATTTTCCAAATGTTTTTCCGAGCTGAGTAAAACAAAAACTTTAAAATTTCATATAAGGCTACAAAATAAAATATTTAAATAATAAATATTTAAATGAGGAATGTTAAATAAGTAATTTTTAATGCCATTTTTAAGTAATTAATCGAATTAACTTGACTATTCTTATGAAATAAACACACGAATTTCTCGGAAACTATTTATTTCTAAGAATTCGGATTTGGCCACTTATTGAGTGTATAAAGACGGACTTCTATGAAATTTTTAGACAATCGATAAATTCTTACACAAGTTATTGCAATTTAAAACAGATTATATATTGCAATTTAAAAAAGATTATAGGACATAGCTCAAGAATCGATTTTAATTTTGCGCACTCCCTTTTTAAATATCTCTTTATACAAGTTTTGTATACATTTTTTCTCTCTTAAAACCTTAGTTTTTTTTCATATCAAAATATTTTAGCTTAAGTTTATAAAACTAGAAAAATTGAACCCACTAAATAAATTTTAGTATAGGTGTTCCTAGAACCCGCTAATAAATCCATTACCGTTTGTTCGTCCGTCTGTCCGAAGTAACGAAAAGAGATAGATAGATTGTATTTTTTTTCAATTTTTGCACGCAAATAACTCAACAATAATTATTCAAGAATTACAGTATGCAGAATCTTGATATAAAAACGGAAGGCATGCCGAAGAGTTTTTCATTTCTAAATATAAAATAAAACTTTAATTTCGGTAAAAACTCTCTTCGTTCGTTTTTATGCAAAATATTTTTTGTGCGCAAAAAGATAAAAAAAGAAAAATATTACAATAGAAATTGTATTTACTATCGTTGTCATATTTTTTGTGTAAATTCTCCTTAGAAAATTATTTTTGAATATCCCTCACAATTGCATTGTATATGTAAATGTTTAATGTATTACGTATTTTATAACTTACCAAAATATTTTCGACATAATTTATTCGACCTCACAATATATCAACAAATACGAACCACATAAATCTATATTTGGAGTTCGATGATGAGCATCTAATGATATATCCGGCGTTCAAGGAAATGGCTTTTACTTAGTTTGAAGTGGAAACAGGCTAAATAGACATATCTACGATGTGTAGTTATGAGCGACCAAGAAATGAAAATACAATATGATGATTGTTAGTATAGCAACACACATAAAGAAGAAGACGAAGAGTTGAATTGAAATAGTAACTTACCCAGCATGATAGCTACCCCATCATGTTGATACCATACGATATCTTCCTTCTATTATTATTTTATATTTATGAGAGAACTATATATAGAAAATGGTACGTACCTATGTCGTATTATGCTACCTACAAATCTCACTGTGTGTATAAAAAAAAATAAAATAAAACCCTTTTGTTTTCATCTTTTACCATTTTCACTAAAAGAATTCATCATTTTCATCTCTAAAAAGATGTCCTTGTTATTTTCATACTTCAAAGTCGATATTGATATAGTTTTTTGTTCATGTATAGAGTGTCGAATTTCAAAATAAACTGAGTATATTATCATAGCATTCATGAGAGCACTATGATAGTCTCATATTTGAGGCTGGAACGTCTTTTTGAGTGTCAAAAAATATCCTAATTATGCAGTCTAGGCAGTTATAAATACATATATATGTATAGCAAATATTATGTATAACAAATATTATGTGCTTATTAGCTAAATTTGACTTCAAATTGTAGTAAATGTAAGCATATATATGTATAGAAAATAATATGTGCTTGTTAGGTAAATTTAAGTTTATGAAAAAGTGCTTCAAACAACAGATTTTTTCAAAAAATAAATATTTTGGGTTATAAAATTTTCCATCAATCTTTTTTGGTTCACAAATTTAAAGTTAATTTTTATGTCTAGAATGTGTTGCCATAACATCAACTTTCACTATCTTTCTGTTTTGGAATTATCGTGATGACGGACAGGCAGAAAATGAACTAATTAGATGACTGACTCTATAAACACCAATATCAAAATTTTGTAAAATATTTAGACTAAAATTAATATACTCTGTCATATATTTTACTCAATATATATTGAGTATAAAAATTCCCTACTTTGTACATCAAAAGCAGAAACAAGACTCAATACCATAACAAAAATCGAAAAAGTAAATTTGATTCAGGTAAAATAATAAATATACATATTTTTTTGGAGTTTCTTAATATTCATCAGGTACTATAAACTTTATTTTTGCAGGTACAAAATAATCTTAACGTAATTTATATTTACAAGTAGTTTTTACTTCTAACATAGAAACTTATAATAAAGAAGTTATTTCCAAAGATTATTTTCCACCTCTTTCTTTGAAAACGAAATTATTCATTTAATTTTATGAAGAAACATGTGACATCGTATGTGTCTTTGTTTATTATTTTTGAATGTCCATATCTTGATTATGTTTTGACATTTAATAAAATTACAATACTTCAATTGATGTAATAACAAAATTAATGCAAGTCCTATATTATTCTTGATTATTCTAATATATATCATAATCAGAAAGAAGACTAAAACTTTAAAAGATTATTAAATGAATGTTTGAGGTGATAAAGGATATATTTTTAAGGTTTTTCTATCGGAGTGAGTTAAAACGGGATCTCTCGCGAGAAAAAAGATAAGTCTCATACCGTTACAACAACCTCAAAAAGAAACAGTCCACAAAAATGGGTACTTAATGCTGATAACAGGGATAATATTAATATCTAGAATAACATTGCAAATAAGATGAAAGCTTAATATTTTTCTGATCTGTGCCCATTGTTTTTTCAACGATATTGTATCAATACGAATTAAAATCTGCAACAAATTTACTGTCCACTCAATATAAACTTATCTTACTAAAACCATAGTGCATACTGAATTAAGAAGATTGACATCTTAATATATGTCGTTCATGGTCACGAAATAAAAACGTGATAAGAAATTGTGATATGAATTATTTAGGATATAACATTTCATAATTTCTTAAATATATTTTACATCATGCAGTATGCACGTTACGTACCGATATTTACAGTGAAACCTCAGTATAACGATTCTAAAGTTCTCAATTGAATGAATTCTCTGATGTAACAACTTTTTGGAAATTTGCTGGAACTAATTATAGATTTGATGAAAAATACTATTTACATAACGAATAGAACATGTAAAAAAATGATGTAACGGATTTAAAACTCAATAGAACAGATAATTGACTAAAATTTACAATCGAAAAATAAAAAAGAAGAAAGGATTTGTAACGCAGATCAGAAAATAACGGTACACTTACATGGTTTTCAAGCACTTTAAAGGGAACGTATTCTTCAGAAACCTCATTGATTAGATAAAACCATCTTATCATAATATATATTATTAAATATGGTGGAAGCGCAAATAAATGCAAAGCTATTAGTACTAGAGATATTATATACAATTAAATTGCGCTCCCACCATTTATTTTTTACAATATAATATTCTTAGTTAAAACAAAAACCAAAGGTTAATAAGTAATTCACTTGAGAACCGCTGAAAATTTAAAGTGGGAACTTTTTATTTTGAAATATTTTTAATAGTCCAAATTAGAATTTTATAAAAACAAACTCTATGAAAATTTCCTGGGATATTTTCGAATTCTGATAAAATTGAAAGACTTTTATCCTATGAAAATTTTGCTTGAATGCAACACGTTGACTCACTCGGACGATAATATACGTATTCCTCTTTCGTTTTGATTATTAACATGAAAAAGGCAAGGTTTCTTTAATTCGAAATTTTATTCTTTACCAAACATATTATTTTCCTTAATTTTTTACTATTTTTGAAGAAAGTCGGATAGGTAGCGGGTAGTATTTTATGAAATAAAAATTATTTTGAATATAGGTATAGAATCATTCTGAAACATTTATAGATTTAATAAATTAATTTCAAGAAACCGTCTTTAATTCAATATTTTTCAAATAGTTATCAGTTTTAATTTTCGCAAATTCGACGTCTCTGCTTTTCCTTTCTTTTATAAGACAAGTTTATGAATAAAAATAATAGTTAGGTAAAGGCAGGTAAAGAAGTAGCAAACTTGAATATATATATATAAGTTAGTATTAAACTCACTCAAATTGATCGTTAAATTTCGTTTGCATAAACACTGTTTTCAAACTGATCATATAATTTATGCATTAATAAATTCAAAAATTTTACGATTAATTATTCTTTTCCCAATCGTATATGATCGTATTTTGTATTTTCATTACAAACTTTAAACTACAATTAATATATTCTGACATATTCAATATTAAAATTGAGCTTAAGAGCAATATTGAAATATCGACTTTATTAATACCTATTACTTCCTGAAATTTTATCAACAAATAGTTTGTATCTTATTAAAATTAATGCTACCAATAATTAAACTCGCATGGAAACAAAAAAAACTCATCCTTTTTACAATATTATGAATATGTCTTTATTTTATGCAACAAGAAAATGGCTGGATGGTATTTGATCATGTGATTTATATGTTGCCTGACATTTGTTTTGTTTATTTACAACCCTCCAGAGAAAAGAATAAAACCTATCCACACTATTTCTGTTCATTCTATTATTTGGCTGTTTGAATAATACTTCCATGTTCGTAGATAAAACATATACTAATTTTTAAATAGTATAATTTGTAAACCAAAACTCTATGCAAATATATTTATAATTAAGCGGCTTAAGTGGATAAGAGCGTTTAAAACTATATTTGTTCCGAATATCTGAAAAAGAAAAAACGATATTGACGAGAGACCTTTCAATATATATATTTTTTTTTCTGGCTTTAGCTACTTTCTGCTATATAGCCATTAACCAAAGGGGATTATTATTATTATTATTTATACAACAACAGTACACAGTACTGCTAGTTGGTCACCCATCCAAATACAGATTTTGACTGCTGTTGCTTAACTTTATAGATTGGTCTAAGCCTGTCATTACATTACGTCAGTCCGGGGTCTTTTAATATATTTAACGCTGATTAAATTTTCAGAATTATCAGTCAAGCCATCTTTTGTGCTAAATCCAAAAATGAATTTTAAAAAAATAACTAACCTTAAACCTGATGGATCCAGAGCATACCTTTCTTTGCTAAAACACTGTTTCCTTGTTAGAGTTTTTATTACTTTAAGTTCCATTAAAATATCGTTTAGTTATAATATTTATCTAAGAATAAATTTTTTGTCTAACTTAAAGCAAAATCCTATTCATGACTTATTAATGTTACATGACTTTATTAATGACCGTTTAAGATTATTTTTATTATCGATATTTTAATTTAAATCTAATTCTCTAAACATCCCAACTAACGTACATTAAGATTTTATCACTCAAAAATGTTTTCTCAAAAATATATATCAAGCATTAGACGATTACAAAATACATCTTGACTAAATTATCACTTCTAATCATTTTACAAAATAACATTAAAAAAAATTTGGATGTTGTTTACAGTGCAAATCTAGATATTTATATCATTCGTTTTAGAAAAGATGAGTAATATTATATTCAACCGAATATAGTATCGTTTAACTAGGCAATTTCCTTTGCAGGTGTATATCTATCAATGTTTTTCCGCTATAGCTTTCAAACGGTTTGTGTCACTATAATGTTTTAATATCACAAGTTTTTTCTAAACAGTTCTTTTCAATCAATATGAATTGATAAAGTAATGTATTAAAACTTAATTTTTTGTTTTAACCCCTATTTAGAAATGATCAAGAACACCAATTTTTTCAATGTAAGTTAGGAAAGTGGTTTTATTTGAAATCGATGGGAGTGAAATGGTATGATAAATAGGAAATTAGGAAAAATTTATGTTTTCTTTAAATCCCCTCTCTTTTATGCAATCAAGGTAGTTATGGTTGTCATTTAGTGTAAATAAAAGATAATATTTATATTATAAGAAAAATTATAGAATAATAATTTAACATGGATTTACAATATTTCCTTCTTTAGGGTTAACATATTTTGCCTTTTCCATAATGAATTTCATTGTAGATTTTCTCATTGAACCTATACTTCAATCTAATTTGCAAGACCTAACAAGATTACTTCAAGGCCAACAACTATTACGAATTTATAGTAAACAAGATTAAGCTTGATGTTAAAATAAAATAAATTGCACACGGTTAAATTATTTGTCAAATTTTGTTTCACAAATGTGTCAAATTTATTGAAAGTGTGCAAGCAAAAAAGTGTTTGTCAAACAATGTAAAGTTTTGATATATTTGATGAAAATTTTGATTGACGGGGTATTTGACAAACTTGTTTGATAGTGTGAAACGGTGTGTGTCAAATGACAGCATTGTTTGACTAACACGTCAAAAAATCTTGCACATTTTCGAAAAAAATTGGCCAACACTTTTGTTAAACAGTAATTTGACCATATACAGGGCAATTAACAAATTTATTTGATCTATAGATTTATAAGTGTATACGATCACTTTTTTTGACGAAAACATGAACGAAGTGCCCTTAAAAATTAATACAATTCAAATAAGATTTTAATGTTTCGCGTAGATTACAGAAGTTATGTGACTAACTCATGTTAAAAAATTTTTATAGAGGTGTAGTATTTTTTACAAAACCTTTTGTTATGTCACCTTCAGAGTCACTACATGTCTTTCAATGTTTTACCTTCTATCTATTTTGTTTTATTCATTCATAAAAAAAGAAAAAAATACAGTGAAAACATTATATAAAAATTATTTATTTAAGTCTGATTTTAAAGTCTTTGAACATGAGGCAATAATGCGGAAAACAATTATAATAATGTTTTTTTGGGTGATTACGTGCCCAAGCTTATAATTAAGTAATTAAATGATAAATGTAAATACTATTTTTTCAGACATGTGACAATAAAGCATACATTGTTCGACAATCTAAACGTTGTAACGAAGTCCTACAGTAACAGATATATATCGCTTCATTGAGAGTTGTATGTAATGCTTTTTGCAGTTGTTTTTGAATGATATTCCAAAACGTAGAATATAAAAAACAGATACCTATATTTTTAATGTTTATTATCCAGAGAAACTCATATTTATTAACCAGAACTTATGTAGATGAAGTTTAGAATATTTTATCTCCAAAAACGACTGCAAAATTCACACCCGGGACCATTCAAATCGCAATTTCTGAATTTTAAATGAAAAATAGTATGAAATACCTAGATTTTAATATAAAATACATTTCATCGAGAGTATTTCACTACCATCAGTGGCCACAATATAATTCATTCAAACTAGATTATGTTCACTGCATTATAATAACTGTATTATATTAGTATTTTATGAAATTTAAATGTTTCAAAACGTTTCAAATGTTTCTGTGTTCAGGGATATTCGAAGAAGCTCTTAAAAAATTCAAAGTGAATTAATTTATTTTAATGGACTTATCAAATATATTACAATTAATTTAAATCTGGTGTTCGAGCATTTTTTATTACACGTATTAAAGAACTCTACAACCATATAGAGTTCTGCAGTTTTTGACTAACTTTAAGTACCATAAAAAATTTTGCAATAGGCGTTTAATTGAGATAAAGTGCCAGAACTACTTCAAAAAATTATTCGATGAATTTGTAAACCTCGAATAAATTTTAGTAATTCTGCTAAAAACCATCAAAATTACCAAATAAAAAACAATTGTTATTTTTAAGGTAATAAATTTGGCGAGTCGACAGCTCCAAGATATTTCTTCGAATTTGTTAGAAATATTATTCTCCGGATCTGATTTCAGACTATATCTCAAAAACAAGAAACAACTGTTAAAACCATACTTTTTTCAAACATTTTCTTAAGGAACTTTTGAAAAAATCAAGAAAAATTTGCTATCTCCGATTTTGGTAAAACTATCTTTATATAACATTATAACATTTTTTAATGATTCAATGCGTAGGTTATGAAATATTGCCCAAAAACTTATCCACAGTTCAATATTTCTTACAAAAAAGCGATAAAACTAGCCATTCAATATTCGCAAAGTACCGATTTTAATTCTTAATTTCTAAACAGTAACTTCCAAAAACCAGGTATGAATTTTTCGCCCGATTTTATTGGAATTTAAAATATGCATTAATAATTGCATAAAAATTCACTCCAAAAATTTGTTAACCATTTAACTCAATCAAAAGCATATCACCCTAATATGTCCTTAATACTCGTCGAAAAGCACAAAAGACTATCTGCTTGTAGAGTTTAGCTCGCAGTTTGACAGTAAAAATAGTCCATTTACGTTGGATTATTTCGAATTGATTTGTAAACAACATCAGATGACATAAAATTGTTTGTTGATAAGTACAGCATTTAAACGGCTAGTTTCCCAAATAGGAAAATGTTACTAAAAACTACATATAGCTGTAAAATAAAAAATTCAACAGCAATTAAAATTAATAAAATCACAAATTTTAAAAGAATAATACCCAATGTGAATATTCTTAATCACCATAATATGTATAATCACATAGATACAATATACCTTGTTATATATATTTTCCAAAAACAAATATGCAAATGTATAGGATTTGTTGAATTAAAAACAAACTTTGAAATGTACGCTACAAGCAATTAAAATAATTGAAAATTTCCGTTTTTTTTTTTTTCAACATGGTTTTTTATTTTTTAACATTGAATGAGTTATGGTATCTATGAAACTCTATGACTAAACATTATTAACTCTGATTATATACATGTATAAGTTATAAGTTTAATAGATATATATATATATATATATATATATATATATATATATATATATATATATATATATATATATATATATATATATATATATATATATATATATATATATATATATATAAATGTATTCTGTAGAGAATGCATAAAATATAAATAATTGTATGAAATAGGATAAAACAAAATATTTGCTGCGACACGTTACAGGGCATTCTTTTAATATATGCGTATACAGTTTGTGTATCCCAATATGATCAGTTAAATTTTTCTCTGTTACTTCAAATTTCCCAGGTAACCCAGGTAAATTAAAGTATAAGATTATAGAAAATCCTTGTAGTCTTTTTCGAGAGAAACGTAACAAAAATGAAAATCACTAGAATAAACAAATCCATAAAAACCTTGACACTGTGAGTTAGAAGAAAGGAAGTAAAAAGTGGGATTTCTGGTACCCTAATTTTAACCTTTGCGATACCATCTAGATGCAACATAAATACGATATCGCTACTATAAAACACACACACCCACACGGTAATTTGTGAAACCGTCTTTTACGGATTCTGAGAATCGCGAATTTTTCGCATTTCCGGTATCGATTTTTGACCGAATTAGAATAATTCTTTTCACTACAATATCTCTAATACTTAATAATTAAAATAAATATCCAATTTTCTAAATAAACTTCTTATTTTGAGTATGTTTCTTTGAAATGTTATTTAATTCATGTAAACGTCTTCAAATTTGTTTTATAGAACTAATTTCTTCAAACTCCTTTATGTGCTGACTGTTTTAATTCAGCCACATAACCGGTCGAAATTCATAGATATCTAATCATACATTTTCATTTATGTATAGACAGTGCAATATAGTGGAAGAGCATCCCATACCGGAAGTGTGATTAATTCAAACAACTTGATTGTAACAAGTCTTACTGTACGTATATGTGCATAAGAAATTGTTACAAATATATTATAAGGGGGTATACATCTAACTACAGAAAAACTTTTTATTGCAATGAATTTGTAAACTTTAGTTACTACTTTACTGTATACTATACAACGATACCTATAACTAGAGACACGATAAAAGTATCGATACTTTTTGATACCGAATACTTTTATAACCGATACTATAGTATTCGATACTTAAACATGTTTTTCATTTACTCGTTTTCTTGTATGTCTGCCAGGGTGGAATTTTGTTATTGATTTTAAATTAACTTCCTGATCAGCCAGATACTTAAAATTTGGGCCATAACTCAATAGTTGATGACAATGCATGAATATGTGAAGAAGAAAAACGCAAAGGTGGAGAGAAAGGTGAAGAAATAAGTATCAATTCTTTTTGGTTTATCAATTTTTTTCATTAAAACACCTATTGGAAGAAACAGAATCGATCAAAACAAAAAGATATTCAAAAGATATTGAAAAAGAATCGGAGTTTTAGGAAACGATACTTTAAGTTTTGAAAAAAATGAGTAGAAAAAAGATTCTATATCTTAAGATTTTGTAACGTATTCGATATCTTGAGTAATCGATACTTTTAAATCAATACTTATATGATTACGATACATGTGATTAGATACTACTCATAAGTAGAGTATCGATATTTTTAATTCGATACAGTGTCTCTACATATTTCCCGTACTACTTATATACCAAACTTAGAATATTTACACACCCTAACAACAATCTTACCAATTCTTTCTTATGAACATAAGCATACAACATTTGCTACACATAACTTACTACCCTTACTATACTCTTAGTGCCCGTCATGGTGAATATGACCCTAAAACTCAAATCAATATTTTTTTTTATTAAGAAAATTATTATATTAATTACAAAGTTGTTGTAAAAATCAATTTACTATTAGCATACCTATCAAAAATATCAATTGACTGCTTTGGTTTGGATGATACAATATATTGGTTCTAAAGCCGCCCGATTAAAAATCGTAAAATCAGATACATGAACAGTTTTTGGTGTTTGTGTAATATTACTTTAGAGTTTCTTACAAATATATTTTTTTCTCCTGAATTTAAATACCCACAGTCGCTTAAGAAGTTTAACTAACCTAGACATTTATATTTATTGACATTTATAGCAGTATTTTAATCAGTATCTGTCATAATTTTGGTTTTATTAATGGTTATTTTCAGATCGCTTTATTCCAAATAGTATATTTTGTTTAATAACAAAAACCAAACGCATATCGACTGCAAATCGTAAATTTGCTGTAATTGCATTGCAGTTTTACTTATTTTAATGTATTCTTGATGAATATTAAAATGTTTAAAGACGTTAAAGTAGTAATAAAATTCTATTTTTTTGTACTTTCGTGGTGAAAAGAATAACTTTTCAAAGTTAAAAATAGGTATATTATCGTATAAATTTGTCGACAAAATTGTTAAACTTTTAGATAGGTCAAATGAAACATTCGACATATATATATATTATATTCTTTTGATATTATATTTAAACTTGGAACGAACACAAGTAAAAAACAACAAAAACAATATTCTTGTGAAACAACAAGAATAATAAAATACATTCTTTAAACATATAAATATCGTCGAAAATTTATAGATGAAAAAAAGTGCATATTGTATCACAATAATAAATATTGTAATACTAGAAAAAGTTTATTAATTTTTTATTTTTTTTTAAAAAGTTTGCTGCAATTCTCTTTATAAAAGATTAAATTGAATGATACGATCAAATTAAATAAGTTTATATGATTATACAGAGAAATTTAACAGCACATACATATTTAAAAAAATTAGGTACATTTTATTAAATTTTATAAAACATCAGCATTTGATAAGTCTGCTTTATGGTAATTCTATATCACTGGTTGATAGTATTATACATGGTAATAATTTCTTAATATAAGCTTAAAGCAATAAAAGTCAATATCGAATACTTACTACTACTAAGTAATTTCAATTGCAGAAGATAGACAATTCTAAAAATATATCAATCAATTAAAAGATAAATATGTATTACTTTCCAGCGTCAACACCAGCAATAATTAAGTGAATTATTTTTACTTACATTTTGCAGTATACTATAGAATTAGGAGCGATTATCCACAACTGTTATTGACATAAAGAAGTGTGTTTCTGACAAGCTGTTGACTTTTACTATGTAATAAGCATTATATTTCTTTCAAGTTTTGCGCCAAAATAACTCATAAAATACTTGCCCAATTTTAAACTTGGTATGCACAATATTGGCATGAAAACGAATGGCTCGTTGAAGAGTTTTTCTCCAAAAAAACTTTAAAAAGTAAAAATCAAAATTCGATTTTATATTTAATATTTTTTAGAGAAAAACTCTTCAATAAGCCATCCGTTTTCTTGTCAATATTGTGTATACCAATTTTCAAAACATTTGTATAATTGTTTTTTGTGTTGTTTGAGAGCGAAAATTGAAAGCTTTTTACATAATGGAGACTGCTACAATATTATGTTTCAATCCCTCTTAACATCGTGGTACAAGAAAAAATATGAATGTGATTTGCATTACATACTCGAAATAATTATTCATTTTTCACATAACAGATTGATATTTTAGTGAAGTTTTCTAGTAATTGAACACAATACAATAATTTTTTACTTAATGAGCTTATAAATATAAATTAAGCTTAATTATTTAAAAAAAAAAAAATCAAACTATATATTAGTAGAGTATATCAGTTTATACCTAAACAACAATCAAACTTTAATTGTATAATTTAAATCCAGAAAAAATATCCACAATGTAAACGAAAAAAAAAAAACTTATATGTGGAAAATAATTTTCATATGTCTCAATCCAACTTCCAATATTATAAAACATAATACGGGTATTTCGACCAAGCCGTATTCTTTTCCTAAGCACTTATTAAACACCTAGAAACTCACTTTATGGCTGCATTAGGGCAAGTATGTGTTCAATGGAAAAGAAAATATACGTTATTTGTGTAAATTTTGATTCTTTATTTGCTTTATGCATTAAATACTAATATTATTATTTATTAAATTTAGGAAATTATTCCCGTCTGGCGTGTGAAATTCAATTCGTACGTTCTATGGGTTACTACCTCATCCAGATCTACATCCCGTCCGGTTTGATCGTAATCATCTCATGGGTTAGTTTCTGGTTGAATAGAAATGCAACACCTGCTCGAGTCGCACTTGGTGTAACAACTGTACTCACCATGACAACGCTGATGTCATCAACAAATGCAGCATTACCCAAAATTTCATATGTTAAATCGATTGACGTATATTTGGGAACATGTTTCGTGATGGTATTCGCTAGTTTGTTGGGTAAGTAAATATAAATTTTATTAACAATTTGTAAAGGCAAATTAGCTAAATATTTAATGTTATTTTGATATAATTATATTGAATGAAGGCAAGAATTTCTTCGAAAGAAAAGTTTTTACAAGTTGAAATCCATTAAAATAGAATGTTCTAATGAGAAATTCGTGCAAAGTAAAAATATTTTAGAGAAATATGTCAAGATTTTGTAATTCAGATATTTTAAACTAGAAAAATAAAAAGTACTCTATTTCATGAACAAAATATTTCATTTTCAAACCAATTGACGTTCTGGCCAAAGTATATCCCACGTCAAATATGATTTTCAGTTTTTAAATAAAACTTTTTTCTTATACTGTTTGTATTTTCACCGTGTATCAAATTGCTTTCCGTTGTTGCTATGGCTGCGTCTTGTTTAAAAAAAATGTTTTGTAAACAAATTGAAATGAATTATTATTTATATTTATAATTTATATGTACAATTTTCATGCAATAGTTACAAACAAATGCATTTTTTGTAATTAGTCAATAATTTTTATTTGACACTGTATAAAATTGACATGCAACCAATTCAACAAATAAATATATTTTCTAAAATATGAATATTTTATTATAAGTTTCAACTACTCGTGACACTTTGATCAATTAAGTTATCCCTATAATGTACGTGCTATGATGCACGATGCGAATAGTATAGACAAATATTTGCCTACATTTATTTATGCCTTTTCAATATTATGTTTTTATCGATTGGAACTAGCGATGAGTTAATATTATTTAATTATTTATTTTCGAACAATACAAATTTAATCAAATTTATGATATTATATTTTGGAATATTGTATTTTATTGTTATGGTACAAATATATTACCAGGTTATTCGCTATTAACAAATAGATTTTTCTGTGTACTTTGAGGATGTTGTATCCAAAATATAATATCATTTATTTTTATAGACTTCCACGCAGCTCAGCTATATTTGAAACAAATTGTATACAAGTCTCTGAATGATGTTTATGAATAAATTTTAAAAATGTTTTAGTTAAAATAATCCTGGTCGTTTTATTTTTAGCCTCTCGGATATATTAATTGATGCAGATATATATTTAAGCCTTAATAATAATAGTATACGTAATGTGTACCACAATATGCAGTCTGCATGGATTGCATCTTAAGAGTATTTTACGATTGGTATTGATTAAAAATAAAACATTGATAGTCAAATGTATATCGAGTATCTAAACAATTAATACTATTACTTGACGTTTTCAAGTAGTTGTAAATGATATTTTGTTTACTATTATATACTTAACGAATCGGATAAATCTGACATTACTTCTTTTCAGAAACTAACGATGTATTAAAATAAAATTTCATCATATAAATTATCCTGTACGTATAGGTGGTATAACTAAATGTATATTTCTATATATGTTCTTTATTCAACGATAATAATACAAACTCGGAACGGATATTCAAAACTACCGTTTGGATTCAAACCACTCCCTAGAGTAATATAGAGGGAAACTCGTTCACTGTTACTATATGTATAAATGTATTCTATCTATCCGTTACTGAGCTTCTAAAGGTCAATTCCCACTGGTACATGTATATGTGATGGAATGCAGCTACTACGTAAGAGAAAAACTGAAAACTGTTAATAGAATACTCGTTGAACGTACATCATTAAATATTTCTGGCTAAGTAAATGTACAAAAATCACATAAATAAAATGGTAATTGTAACATTGAAACATTTTGAGGAATCAATTTACACACATGTTTTCATAAAATGGTTTTAACTGTTTAGATAATCGACATATGGTTTAGTATTACGGGCACTGCACATCGTAAGATTTTCTACAAAAAATCTGAGAGTCACTGCACACCGTCGGATAGTCCTATAAGAAATTCTTAAGAGAAAATCTGGTCATACTTCAAAATTTTAAGCAAGCGCATATCATAGGATATCATCGGATATCATCGGACACGTAGAACGAACTACAACGAACCAATGAACTTTCAAATATTTTAAATTTATTAATTACTTTTTTTACTACCAGATGGCCTACTTCAGATAATATCATAAGATTTTTTAATCAGAAATTCTGATGTTACTTCAGGCAGCATCATATGTATGCGTACATGATAAGATTTTCTGATGTTTCTGATGTCTTATGTAGAATTCTTACCGTGAACGGAATCTAATATAAAATATATATTAAAAGTTACATCAGATTTTCTAATCAGAATCGAGATTGATCGACTTTGCTCATTCACGAACTTAAACTCACTTTATAGGTCTTGAATAGACCACCATTATTTCTGCTCACTTTTTAGTGATTAAAGTGTCTTTAATATTTCATAGCGTTACAAACTTTAGACTTAATTTAATATACTCAACTCACATATGCTCTATATTATTTCGAGTATAGAAAGTAATGAATATATGTTTCAGTTTAGTTTGAACATCATAAACTGCAATAAGCTCCTGATTGGTGATATTTTTTTTGGAAAAAGTATAAGTTTCAAAACCTTTACTCCCAGAAAATTCCTCTTTATATATCTCATACTTTGTATATAAATACAATTGATTTATATATTTAAAATTGTTGAATCATGCGCATTGTATTATGTGACATCGTCCCACACACAATAATAAAATGTTAGGTTATAGAGGTTCATTATGATATATGTGTTTGCTTGTTCAATTACCATGTTTGTTACCATAAAAAAAAAAGAAAAACATATGAAAATCATTTTAAAATGATTATATTTTGTTGTTTTGTACAGAGTGTTTCAACAACATAATAATACATTATCCGTAGTAAATGTCGGAAACAGTTCCGTCCTGTTTTATTTGCTTTGATCTAAATACGTCGTATATTTATAATGATAAAATTCAAACTATGCATGTTTATATATACTTTTTAACCAATTGATAAATAATATCAGTATCAATCAAAAAATTTGATTTAAAATAATTTCAGTTGCATACTTTTATTGAATTATTGACCAAAAAGTACAAAATAATTATTTAATGTAAAATATTTTAATGAATAAATCTTATGCTAATCCTTTCAAAATGACTCGTAATGTAAAGCAACTTATATTTACTCAATCGTTCTTCCAAGTTAAAAAGAATTTTACCTTCCATTTTCCATTTACGATATATTTTATTATATGTGTTTGAAGTTCGTGTTTTTGTCAGATAGATACTTTTTTTTTCGGATAAGGCAAACAAAATATCCAACTATTGAATTAGTACTAACAGCAACCTCTCTGTGGCATGAAGCATTAGAATCATCTTTTCTAACTCTATAGGCAGTTAAAGCCTTCAAGGATGATACTTTAAAACGTAAAATAAAGTACTACAAATTAACTATAAAATACTACAGTTAGAGTAAATAATTGTTTCCCTTGTGCATATTCAACTCTCGTATCTACTTCCATACCAAAGTTTAAAGTTCTCCAATAGCGGGAAATGCTTCATAATTTTTTATGCATCAATCAGTAAACATTAGATGATCGTTTCTTGGAATACCAACTTTTCCTTCGGAATGAGTGAATAAAGACAAATTTAAAATTTTATATGGTTAAGACCTTTAATATTGGTCCAAACTTATGATTTCAAAAAGAATAAGTCCACTTAGGGGTTAAAACATAGCGAATTGTATTTGAAACACTCTACTAACGATATGTTAACGCTGGGCTGCGCATTATCACAAATAGAGAGTAAATATCGCTACACATTTTTTAATAAATTTTATATCTAGTTCTTTTTAGACCATATTTTAATAAAACGTGTTTTCTATGAATTGTTTAACTCTAATTTTGGAAGTGGTTACATTCAAATTTTTACTTAAAAATAAATTTAAAAAATCGAAAAAACAATTTTTTGAAGACGGTTCTATATGTTCTATAATTTTCTATAAAATCATATGTCCTATAATTTTTTCCAAATTTTTTAAGTAATATTTTGCATTAACTTATTTACTTTTTCCTCATAGATATTTAATATTGTAATTATTTGTCATACATAATCGAATTTCTGTTATAGAATACGCAACGGTGGGTTATATGGCCAAACGCATACAAATGCGGAAAAATCGTTTTACAATGATTCAAAAAATAGCTGCCGAAAAAAAATTAGGTGTTGATCCAAATGATCCAGATCATGCACCCAAACAAACAGTTAGTGGGAGACCAATTGGTGATCATTGTCGTGGTGGACCCGCTAAATATAATACAATACAAAATGTACGATCTAATGTAAGTATTAAATCTATTTCATTACTCAGTTTTGAAACACAAATCCCACAACAAATAGTAAAAATAAGTCATTCAAAAGTACTTAAAATGTTATTAATAAAAATTCGCAACTTTTGGTGAAGACAGTAAGTATGGGTTCAAAATCTATTTCATCATTATTTCATTGTAGATGTTAATTCATTTGAAAAAATAAATCATTCATATAATGTTCTAAACACGGTAAAATAACTTTTGAAATTCTTTACATTGGAGGATTTCAATTATCAAATATCATATTTAGATTACCTAATCATTAAGAAAGTTCCACGTACCTTCATTTCACCTACGAATACACTACACCTAATAGACCAATAATCACATTCGTTGCCCCAAAAAAATCTAAATAGAAATTATAAACATTAAAATTTTTAAATTATAATAGTGTTTTTAGGTACCAATTCGAGTTTCAAGCGTTAAAAATATCATACATTACAAATAAGACAAGATAAAAAACAATTCAATTATTTTATTCCTTATGTTAATTATATGGAATAATCTTAAATAATAACATTTTTCGATTAAGTCTGTGGAGGGCTCATATGCACATATTTTTACTTTAATAACTAACATCCATAGAGAACACTTTCTTTTAATTTGTTTAGAATTTATTATTTATATCACTGATGCATCAATATAAAATCCTTATAAAAGGACCTATGTAGGATTTTATACAATATGATGCTTTCTTTAAAATTGTTTTAGTTTTAGCACACTTATGTTTTTACCAAAATAATCTAAGCAATATAAGGTATAATAAGAAGATTATTCGTAAGATATAAGATGGCTTACCTATGACTATGCTGTTTAAGTGGTGATTGCTCTTTCAATAAATTTCAGAAAATATTAGATCTAACGACATAATATACGCCTATTTCAGCTTTTCCATTTGTAAAGCCAACAATGCACACTTACTTAACAGCTTACTTACAGTTGCAGAATATACGGAATACAAATTTTTTTACTAAAACTATATAATTGTGTGACATCCCGTCTAGATTTTTAATATAGTACACTAGGATATCTTTCATTAGGTACACATTTAGAGCCGGCCGTAGAAGTAACCTGCCCTCGTACTTCATGATCGTAGTATCGAACGAATAGGCAAAATAAAAATTACTTCATAATTTGAGTAGTTTTTTTTTTTAACAAAGAAAGACTGTTATTATAACAATATTTATCTAATTAATTCGAGGGCACTTTAATCAACACACTATTCAATACTTCATGTTCGCCTGCCCACTCTCTTTGAAGGCCCTCTTTTACTAATTATGATGCAAGCAATCACGCTATCTATAATTTAATAGAGTTATTATCCATGCATTATCTTCAACCAGAGATTGGGCAACTTAGGAGAAAACTTCCGGTATCAATGTAATGAATAGGAACCACTTAAATTAACTACAAAATAAAATTTAAAAATTCAAAAGTTCTTAAAACAGCTTTTAAAAATTAAACATTGTCGAAATCCAGTGTTTCAATATATTAATTCTATTCCAGCATTAATTGATTATACTCAGTGTTAATAAAAATAAACATTAACAGTGACCTCAATATGGCTAAGTTCTTCTTGATACAATGCATA
The DNA here is from genome assembly GCA_020423425.1 of Chrysopa pallens. Taxonomy (NCBI): domain Eukaryota; kingdom Metazoa; phylum Arthropoda; class Insecta; order Neuroptera; family Chrysopidae; genus Chrysopa; species Chrysopa pallens. The sequence goes on along the minus strand of CM035593.1, from coordinate 47,369,116 downwards.
CAATATTTCAAGCACATGCATGCAATAATAACAATAACAAACAGGTAATAATATTTAGAAATGCATTTTCGTGTCAATGTTATGTATTCTCAGAAAATATTTAACATAATATTATTGATTATACGTTTATAGCCTATTATGTACGTAAATAAGCATTTACTACTAACTACCCTACTATACCTTAAAAATAAACCAAGTTTCTGTTGACTGTTTACACGCTAATACCATGTAGCGTTGCATATAATTGGCATTATAGTGTTTTATGTATTAAGAGAAAAAACTTGGCGAGGCAACTTTCACTGAACAAAAAACTAATAACGCAAGAATTTCGAGAAAAAATCAACCATATTTTCAAACAGTTTCTTCGACAAAGGGTTTTCTAGAAAATTGAAATAAAACGTTTTACCTGTGAGGTAAAACATTTCTATAGACTGCTCGAAAATACCACTAACCTGTTCGAAATTTGTTAGAACCTATGGTATGTTTTTTAATTGTTATATTTGCATTTGAAATGTTAAACTTAATGTTAAATAAAAAAGAAATATTGCATTTTCGAGCAATTATTTCTTTGAAGTGTTAAAAAGCCTACGGATTAACAATATTTTCCGTAAGTTGATAGCTAGTAAATGAGCCATTAATTGTTAAGTCTTAAATGATCGTGATCCGATTATAATTTTTACATCAGCTGATTATATCAGTAGTTCATCAAAATTTTTACAATCCGTAAAATGGTTGAAAATATAGATTATTTTATATTAAAGAGAATTTAGTGTGATATATTCTAAATAGTTTAGAAAAGGCCTATCGATGTGTTCAATGAGAGGTGGTCAAAATTAAAAATCAAACTCATTTTTTCATTTGATATCCCTGATTTTTTCCATTATTATGAAAACACAGGCACAGCAATCGAGAGAGAAAATAGAATTTTGAAACGACTCATGAATTTTAAAAAACGGTAATGTACCATCACTCAAGCTAGGAGATGTAGCCGGATTGATGTTAACTAACACAAATTTTTTTCCAATTCATTTTAGGTTTAAAAGTATCATGAATTATTGCACAGCATCATCTATCAGACAAGGCTTCTCAATGAAAAGAATAAAAAACCCTAATTTGTTTATTATTACGAATATGGGTATTTTTTGTCTTTTTTAGTTGATTAATCTCAGCAAAAAAGCTGTTACTGTAACAATTTTGCTGAAAATCATTATTGTTTCTGGAGATAATCGAGACAAAAATAACGAACGCACATACCTACATACGAACATACATACCAGGGATGTTGCGAAGGCCTAATTTTTTCACATCCGCGGATGTGAATGTGGATCCGAATTTGTGAAGATGCGGATGTTTAAGATCTTGTATCAAGGAAAGAATAATTAATTGTATATGATAAAACTACCTGCATCAGATTTTATTTTCTGTAATTGCTTTTCTTTACGTATGGTCTCAAATCTGGAAACTTCTTCTGGGTGCATAGACTTTACTTTAACTATAGGATACGTATACAAGAAACAAATCACACACCACAACAAACGCGTGGTACCTTGTCACCAATATCTTTCTTGTCGCAACTTGTATTAAATTCGCATCGCCGTGAGCATCCGCATTAATTATTGCGTGTGCGGATGCGGATACTAATGTCTAAATCTATGCGGAAGCTCCGAATTTGCGGAGGTGAAAATATTCGCAACATCCCTAACATACACACACACACACATACACACACACATTCCATAGAAATTACGGAAAACAAAAATTGAAAACTGTTTGAATTTTAATTGACGGAAAATCATTTTAAATTATGCAGTTTAAGTTGATCATTCCAATTGTCTTAGGATTGAAAGACTATTCCAGTTGATCATCATCATGAGACAAGGAGCGTAGAACATTTTCAAATACCCGAGTTTGCTTGTTTTTAGGGAAAAGTTGTTGTTTATCTACAGGTGTTGATTTTGCAGGTCTTTTTGTCTCATCTATGTTTTGTTCCGAGATCTATACATATGACATGTGGAGCAAGTTATAGAAAGTTGATCATTTCTTAGTCGAATTTTATATAACATTCAATATTTATTATCTATATTAGCGTTTTTGCGAAACATTGTTTTAGTATTGTGAATGACAACGATGGAAAACAAATATAAGTACATACCACAAGCTGGTGAAAACATTTGCATGAATATGATTACTGATTAAATATAAAGATTATTATTATGATTTGCTTTGTTATTATTTTATAAAAAGGTGGCTTCTGCTTAAAAAAATATGCACAAATGCTTAATATTTTTCCGGTAATTAACAGAAACAAAAACATTATACGTAAACATTGCCATAGTTTATCATATTACACAGTTGGTCACATTAATTTTTATTGAGATGAAAGGTGCATTTATCGGTAATTTGATTAATATTAACACCTGTTGATGATTGATAAAATGCATTTTATACTTGCTTAAATCAACAAAAAAGAAGTTTCCCAATTGCTTAAAGAGTAAATATTAAATTAAAAATCTTAATGATCGCTACCTTATCCCTTGATGAGTACCTCCACCAATTCTTAGCTCTCTATATAGCAGCCGATCAGTATAGTATAAAAAACTAGATACATTTTTGATCATGTTTTTCGATTACATTCTGAAAAGTGTACATTTTACTAACCTGAGGATTTGAATAATGAACCTTCCAAATCTTAATCTGAAGCGCTCGAGTAATTCCAAAAATCATCACTTGGGTTCGCCTATATGATTGTAGTAGTTAATGATAAGATGTCAAACTCGAATTTTAAAGCGAAAGAAATCTATAAATTTTAAAAATATTAATATTTTGTTTTAATGGTTCTATTCAAAATTCTTAGACTATAAATTAAGGGCTACAAATAAACAAATTGGAAAATTTCTTTATTCCAAGCAAAACACATCTCTTCAACTTCCTCAACTCTAACACCACACTATTTTTCAAAGTAGTAAAGTAGTGGAAATTATGTTAAATTGCACATCCTCCAAAGTTATATATTGTCCATCCATCAAAAATTCGCTTGAAATTCATAATGTGATTATTTGTCTATATGGAACGTGGATGGATGTATGTTAGTGTGTGATAACGATATCTTTATAACATAAATTGCTAGAACATCATTGTTTGTTAAGAATCGTGGAGCAAAACCAGTTTGAATATATACCATTGCTCTTTAAAAATTATCATGAGTGGAAGATAGGAAATTACGTAAACTCTAGGAATTGGTAGGTTGTGCAGCTTACCAACTTTTGTATAAGAAGTAAATGAACATTTGTCCGAATTTCGTATGGGAAAAATACATAAATGCTTCGCATGAATAGTTTGTGTATTTCGTACGTAACCGCGTTAAATAAAATTTATTAGAAAACTTCAGCGATTTGAACCCACAACCTCCCAGTTCTAAGCATGGTACGTTTAATCGCTAGTACGCTTGGCTACAAAACTAGTCTTACAATAGAGCTTGTATGTATGAAAATAGAGGTTAAATTTAGAGATTTGTTCATATGATACGAATTTATAAAATTATCACTAATTTATGCTCGGGCTTAGACACAGCTTACAATTACATAAAACACATTACAACTATTAACACAAGAACAATTATGTATCAAATCCTCCTTATTCGGAATATAAGATCAATTTCTATTTGAGTTTAGTATCAATGTTCTCAGGTTCGTTTTAAAGTGCATGATCCAAAGGCACACAGTAAAGGTGGCACATTAGAGAGTACAGTAAATGGTGGCCGAGGTGGTGGCGGTGGGGTTGTTGGAGTTCGAGGTGGTATACACGACGAAGAGAGTGCTGCACCAGCGCCTCAACATCTAATACATCCTGGCAAGGACATTAATAAATTATATGGCATTACACCATCGGACATCGATAAATATTCACGTATTGTGTTTCCTGTCTGTTTTGTGTGTTTCAATCTAATGTATTGGATTATTTACCTGCATATTTCAGACGTTGTCGCTGATGATTTAGTGTTATTGGAAGAGGATAAATAATCTAGTGAATTATATAAATTATTATTAGATACAACTTACATATTTAAAAAGTTGGGAGCAGTTAATAATCTCATCAGTGCAATTTAACTCTTTTTAAACATCAAACAAAAATATGTTATTATCACTGACACATAAATATAAATAACACACTCGGACTCAAAAATGATTATAAATTTTAAGAAAAATATATATATAATAGGTATATATTGTTAAAATTACAGAGACGGAATTCTGGTGCTTCCACTGTGAAGTAATAACTAAATATACACGCGAATTCAGATTGGAATGATTGCAATATATAACTTGAATACGATTTCTATTTAAGATTATAAAATATAAATATATTATACATGTAATATCATAATATTTTTTCCTTTTTTTGGTGTGAAAAACAAAATTGGGCTCCCCCAAAATTGAGAAGACTAAACACAAAAAAATAATAATTACACTTTCATACTAAAATTCAAAACTTAAAAAATAAACAAATTAATTATTTTATGTTCATAGCCATTATAATTATTAGACTTTACTCGTATTTAAAAAAATTTTTATTTTGTAAAAAAGCCATTATTATTAATTGATCTAGATACGGTGAAATGTCAATTTAGAATGTACCTCAAATCATAAAATATAAATTTACATTTTTTTATAAATTCACACAATTTAGATTGAAAAAAATTTTTTTTAAATATAAAGGTATACCTTCAATACAAATTAAATTTTAGTAGAGATAATCTAAGAACTCTTGGAGATTTGAGTTCTTCTTTCTCTTGGAGATTTGATTCGGCTTTCTATGAGGTTGTAATTTTTTTACTGACGAGTATGCGAAACACAGAAACTACGTTCCGGTAAGAATCAACACTGTATGTCATCAGCTTTTATACATTTGAAGGATGAGAATTAAGTTGGGTCAGAATGGTTAAAGTAAGAAAAAAAGTTTCAAATCAAAGATGTAATGCATAAAATTTTATATAACAAAGATTTTTTTCTATTTTTGATTATTAAAAATTACGGAGCCAGAACATCTGTAACTTACATATATGTACTTCCAGACATTCTGCCTCCGTTATTTTTAATAATAGCCAAAAATGACGAATATCGTGTTTTATGTAACACTTTTTACCATCAACTTTTTTTGAAACTTTTTTCTAACTTTCACCGTTTGACTGATCATTTCTCACCGTTTCCAAATCCCATAAAAGCTGATGGCATACACAGTTTATTCCTGCCAGTGCGTATTTTTTGGACTTCGCATACTGTGATTCAGCACTGAAAAAAATTACGGCTATACAGAAAGACCGTTCATCAAATCTGCGCGAGATCTTAGTTTTAAAATACTAGGTATCAATTATTTACTAAAAAACAAAAAATTATTATAAACAACATTGATAATTCATTATCTTATAGTAATTATATGAATTATTAAAATTTGTGGGTAAAATAAATGGATTTTATAAAAAGAAAAATTGTTTACGTTAAAATTCTGACATAGAAAAACAAGCCAAGGATTTTTATTTTTAAAACAATATTGATTTTCCGTTGAAACAAATAAAAAACAAAAGAAATTTATGCACTTAATTATTATTTGTTGTTATTATTTTTACAAATCAGAGCATTGTTTATTGAAAAATGCACTTTCAAAACATTTGAAAAATTATCAAATTTCAAAATAACATTTCGTATTTAATAACTTATTTAACATTTCATTTCCTCAATTTTTGTTCACATAACCCAGATTTTTACATTAGTATAAATAAATTTACACAAATTAGCACCATGTTTAGTGTACGAGTCACTGACATTTCTATCATCACAAAAAAAAAAGAAAAAAAAACACAATCTCGGAAGTAATCAATATAACTATTATATAAAAAATGTTTGTTAATTTGTATATTCATTATGTTATTTTTAATAATGGTACGAATTTTCCCATTACAATAATTTTGAGAGCTAATATATTTCGCAGTTTTTCGATTACAAATCCCGCTTGAAATTCATTTACAATGTGATTATTGGCCTATATGGAATATAAATGAATGTTTGAGTGTTTATGAACAAAGTATGTTGACTGTTAAAGAATTCATAATTCCATCACGTTGTTGTTCAACTTTCCCTTGTATTTTACAAATGGAAACAGCAGAAATCATATACTAATAATAGTCTAGAATAATAATAATTTTACTCCTGTTTGTCGACACAGCTGTCTCTGCCAGAGACCACCAAAATCGTTTAATTTTACTATTTTTTAATTAATTTTACATAACACTATTTTATGATATAGAAGGAATATTCAAAATAATATGTAGTATGATGGGAAATGGTAGGTTGTGCAGCTACATCCAATTTTTGAGCTAACGTACCAACAATCTTCTAAGCATCGTGAAGGAAGAGTATGAAACAACATGAAATTACTTTTACTTATCCATACAGTGACAGCATATAACCGTGTAACATAAAATAAAAATGCAGATAGAGAAATTCGTGCCCACAACCTTCCATTTCCAAGCATGGTGCGTTGTTTGACCGCTAAGACGCTTGGCTGCCATAAATAGTCTGAATATAGAGTTTGAATGTATGGAATAAAGATCGAGTATTGAGTTTGTGTGATTTATTAAAAATTTTATTAATATCTCCACCAATCCAAAAACATCTTAAGAATGTATACATGAATTTGTAAGAACACAGCATAAAATTACTTTAGAAACACAACAACTTACACAAAACATTTAGAATCCAATCCTCCTAATCCGAAATAAAAGATCAATTTCTATTTGAGTTTAGTATCAATGTTCTCAGGTTCGTTTTAAAGTACATGATCCAAAGGCACACAGTAAAGGTGGCACATTAGAGAGTACAGTGAATGGTGGCCGAGGTGGTGGCGGTGGGGGTGTAGGAGGTGATCGAGGTGGAGGTGGTGGTGGTGTTCGTGTACCCGACGAAGAGAGTGCTGCACCAGCGCCTCAACATTTAATACATCCCGGCAAGGACATTAATAAATTAATGGGTATTACACCATCGGACATCGATAAATATTCACGTATTATGTTTCCTGTCTGTTTTGTGTGTTTCAACCTCATGTATTGGATTATTTACCTGCATATTTCAGACGTTGTAGCCGATGATTTAGTATTATTGGAAGAGGCTAAATAATCTAGTGAATTACATATAATTATTATTAGATACGACTTATATATTTAAAAAGTTGGGAGCAGTTAATAATCCCATCAGTGCAATTCAACTCTTTTTAAATAACAAAACAAAATATGTTATTATCACTGACACATAAATATATAAAACACACATGGACTGTAAAAAATAATGATAAACTTTAAAACAAAAAAAAAAAAACAAAAAAACAAAAAAAAAACAAAAATTATATTAAAATTACAGAGACGGAATTCTGGTTCTTCCACTGCGAAGTAAATTATTAATAAACGCGCGAATTTAGTTTGGAACAATTACAATAAATAAATAAATTGAATGCGATTTCTATTTTAGATTATAAAAGAAAACTATGTTAAATCATTTTTTTTTTCCATTATATTTTTATTTTTTTGGTATGAAAAAATAAATTTGAGAAGACTAACACGAATAAAATAAATTAACGCTTTCATACTATAATTAAAAAAAATATATATATAAAAAATACAAAAAAAAATTGTTACTTATATTTTCAAGTTTACATTAAAAAAATTAGATTTTACGCGCACTTTCTATACAAAAAGTTTTTTTTGTTTCATTAGAATTATTCATTCTTTGATTATGAAATTTCAGTTTAGTAGGTACCTCAAATTATAAAAGAAAAAAAAAACAAATATTTCTATATATATATATATATTATAAATTAATACAAATTATATAGCAAAAACATTTCAAAAAATTATATATATATTAAATTTAAGTAGAAACTATTACAAATTATTATCTAAAATACAAAATATTATTATAAACGGCGATAATTAATTCTTTTGAAAGTCATAATCTACTGAAATTGATTTAAAAAAGAAAATTAAAAAAAGAAAAAAAAGAATTAAATATCTCGCAATTTTCAGTTTGTAGGTACTAACTAAATGTTTTTCATAAAAATAATTTTTTTTTTAATTTCATTTCGCTGCCGTAGTAAGAAATGTAGAAGTTTTATTTAAAAAAAAAATTTTATCTCCCTTTGAAACAAATAAAAAAGCCAAAAAAATTAAACACTTTTATACTTAAAATTAAAATAATTAATATTTATTCTTAATTGTTCTTATATTTTTATAAACCAGAGCAGTGTTTATTTTGTAAATGCACTTTCGAAAAAAAAAAAATATATAAAAAATATAAAACGGGAAAAAATTAGACGTAAATTTTTAAATAACAATTCTTGTTTAATAATTTATCTAATTTTTTTTTCCTCAATGTTTGTAAGAAAACTCACGTCACAGTTTTTAGTCGTAGTATAAATAAATTTACACACATTAGCACAGCACAAATGCATGTTCAGTGTACATGTCCCTGACATTTCTGTCGAGAACAATAAGAAAAACTCAAAACACTGTATCTAGAAAATAAATTATTATAATTCCAAAAAAAAGTTGTTAATTTTTATGTCTAATATGTTGTTTATTATTGTTTCAAATTTTTATGTCAAATATGTTATTAATTATTATTGATTCAAATTTTTATTAAAAAAAAATTTTTTTTAAAAATACTAACATTTTTTTTAACAAAAAATAATAATTTAGTAATTGAAGAAAAAAAATACCTTTGTTAATAAAATAGAAATATTTATTATAACTAATTATTTGTAAAGTATAATTAATAGAGTGATGCGAGAAAATAAATTTTTTTACCTTAAAGTATAATATATGTTTAACAATTTTACAATGTATCATGATCCTCTTATTTATTAAATTAAAGCGATTTTATGCAAAAATATAAGAAAAATTACTTTTAATATCTGAAATATATATTACTATTATTTTGAGTTATTGCTTTGCGTATATAAAGTAATAAAGATCAAAAGAAGAGGATGCGTTTTTTATGAAATAAGATTAATAATTTTATGTATTCTTTATAAAAAAAAAAAAAAAGATTATTTGTAATACCTAAAAGTGAAAAACATTATCCTAAGGCAAAAACAATTACTTTTTTGTTTCACTCTAATATTTAAACTGTGTTAAAAAAAGCACACTTAAATTTTTTTTGCGAATGAGACGAAATTCTAAATTTATAACTACTATAAGTAAAAAGTAACAAAAAATATTTATAAGAAAAAAATATATTAATATTAAAAAAAAAAAAAATTATATAATAGATTATACACGCGTTTCGTAGAACATTACCGAGATGATAAAAATTTATTATATATATATTTATATATATATATATATATATATATATATATATATTATTATATATATATTTATATATATATATATATATATATATATATATATATATATATATATATATATATATATATATATATATATATATATATATATATATATATATATATATATATATATATATATATATATATATATATATATATATATATATATATATATATATAATATATATATAAACAAAAAAATACCAAAAAAAATTTAAAAAAAAATAAAGAATACAGACTATTGTACAGACAAAAAAAGTATGAATGTGTTAAAAATTATATTGTATGCTAGTCTTAAAAATTAAAACATGGTGAACTTGAAAATTAGCTAAGCAGTGATATTTCTATATAATAATTCTTATTTCAAATTTAACAAAAAAAAATGGCTCGACTATTTTTATTTAAGGTTTATACTTTTGTTTATTTTACAAGGGAAATATAACTGATTAAAAAATTATTTTTTTAATAAATTCAGTGTTTGCCAAAAATAAACAAAGTATTTACTCTATTTAAAAATTTTTGAGAAAAAAAGCAACAAAAAAATATTTGAAATTAAGTTAAACTCTAGTTAGTAGGTAGCAATATTAAAAATGTCTTAAGAAAATTTCATTGCAAGTACACAGAAAATTGTGCAAAAAAAGGACTGCCGTGAAAATATGATTTTTGTATAATATATATATTCATTTTATATTAAAAAAATAATAAATACTTCCAATTATTCATTTTATGTAAATTCATTTAAATATTATTATTAACTACTACTGAAATAAATTGAACGCACCCTATATACAGAAAAATGGATATGTAAATTATAGAACAATAATATAAAAAAAAAAAATAATTCTTTCAAACAAAACACGAAATTTTTCAAATTCCAAAAAAGTAATATAAATATAAATATAAATACTTAAAGAGAAAAATAATTATCGAATATAAGAGTATTTAATTTTCAAATTTTATCTACAAAAAAAAAATATTTAAACAAAAAAATTAGTTTAAACAAAAAATAAATAAAATAAACAGTGGTATTACAACAACAAAAATTATTTCACTTTTATTGCTGAAAACAAAAGAATAATTAATTATACTTTTAACCTACGTAAAGTATCTCTAAAAAAAAAAAAAAAATACAAGAAAAACTATATTAATGAATTTTTAAGATTATGAATTTAATTTCTTCTCCTACAGTAATTATTAATTAATTAATTAATATACACAAAATATGTACTGTTGAAGAAGTTTAGTCAAAACAAAATAAATATTAATTGATAAATATGTGATATAATATCATCTTCATTTCGTATATAAAACAGTACAGCCGTTTAAAAAATGTTACATTACCCCAGTCCTTTCCAAATCCGAACCCCCGTCCCTTCAACCTTTGCCGTCTGATCGAAAGTGTTTTTTGTTTTTAACAAATACATTTATAATAATAAAAAAGAATATAAGCTCAAAACAAAATAATAATAATAATTTTATAAAAAAAAAAAAAAAAATGAAATAAGATGCCTTTTAATTAATTAATACATTATTAATTATATATTTAAATAAAGTACATTCATCAAATTATAGACGTAAAATAATCCATTGTAATATACATTTCTAATCACTCAATGATATTTTTTTGGGAGAAGCAAATCGGATATTTTATGTAAAACTTCACCACCAAATCAATTTATATTACGAGTAGTAGTCAGTTTGAATTAAAAAATGTTGAAAGTAAATTGGTTACCATTCCTTTAGTTAAGAATATGTATACGCCAATTATTTGTAATTTACCTTGGCTATATGTTCTTGGCGAAATTTCAGGCTGTAAAATCGTTATGCAAGTGTAAATTGCTTAACTCTAATATATTTAATATGTTTACGTTGGTAGCACAAATGTCATTAGTGTCAATATGCTTTTATAAGTTAAATCAACCACTAAAGGTTTATGGTCAATATTGTTTACCAAGAAAAAAAGCATTAAATTTTATAAAACTCAGGATTGATTTCTTAAGTGTATAAAGTAAAGCATAAGGAAAATAAGAAAAACTATCAATTTATAATATTCAAGATCAAAGAATTTACATATATGTATTAACGATGCGTAAACATATTAAAGGGATATAAAATATCATTAAACAATACAAATGATTAGAAAAATATCAAAATTTATCATTATTACATCTCTTTAATTACTTTCAAAATAAAAAATATGCTTGCTAAATAGGTAATTAAAAGACTTAGGAATTATTACAAACATATACGTTACCAATTTTTTATTAACAGACGAATAAAAAATAGAATGTTCCTGTTTTTATTTACAAAATAGTGCCACACCAACATAATTTTATCAAAAAAATAATAATAATAATAAATAAATTGGCTATATTTATTATATGTTGGTGCGATGCTACGATAAAATGCAACTGCTCAAATTTCTATCTATAAGTAATTTAAAGAAATATGAATATTTAAAAAAAAAAAAACTTTGGCGGCCTTCTAATTCTCTGACGTCAAATTATATATCTAGATTATTAATTAAAACAAATTCGGAAGTTGCACAATATTTATTAAAACAAATTAATGCAATAAACATCTTATAAATGACTTTAAAAAAATCTTAAATAGTTATTTAAATATCTTTGTATTTGTTAAAAAAGAAAAACATTATTAAAGCAGCTAAACTAGCTACACCACGTAATATACTTACATAAAAAGAGTAAAAACAATATGTTTTTAATCTTAATTAAGATGTAATAATATAACATATATTTTTATAAAAATTCGGATCCATATCGAAATAACATTCTTTCAAACTTTGTATGTTTTAAACATACAAAAAATTTTATGAGTTCATTCTTTAAGGCAATTATACAAGCAATATTCTTCTCTCTGTTCATATGCTTAATCCTTAATACTTACTGTTAAATAGATTTTAACTAAAAAATACTTTTAAAACCATAAGGTTTTTTTAATAAAAGGTGATCGTAGTTTTATTTTATAAATTATTTTTAATACTTAACTAAAAAGCGTGTGTTTTCAAAATATGAAGAAAAAAAATATATAGACAGTATAAAGGATGCATTTACCACACTTATAATTCAATATACTATAGTGTAGACCGGTAATCATGACAAATATTCAATTTTCTATTATAAAAAAAAAACAGTCAAGTTCAGTCTGCATTAACTGTTGCTTTGGGTTGCATTTATTATCAAAAAGAAAGTATTGGCACACCTAACCTATAACAAATTCTAGTAAAACTTATGAGTTTAAGGTAATGCATTCCTTAATAACCGATCATTACTTGATTTATTTACTTTGTATTTGTCAAGATGTTTATCATTTTTAATACTAATTAGAACACTCAAGACTATTCGGATTTACTTTTTTTGGAGTTAAAAAGCGATCCATACGTTGAACTGCATCACATACTATTAGAGCAAACAAAACATGTACCGTAATAATAAAATTCGAAATAAATCTGATTTCAATAACAAATGATATTGGATAGCAATTGCTTCTAAAGCTGAGTAATTGCCTTAAATAATCACTCTTAAGACTTTTGTTAGATATTTCGGTATTGCCGATTTGAGTATAGAGCAATATTAAATATATAAATATACGTTTCCGTCAGTAATTAAAGAAGAGGTAACAAGAATTTAAAAAAATTAAATAAGTAAACAGAGAACTCACAAAAAAGTAAACATATTATACCACTGATTGCATATAGTAGATAGTAATTAAAATATAACTTACCCTGCCCGCGATCCGGCACTAGAAAAATTCGCATATTTTATAAAAATTTCAAAAAAAAAACATTCCAAAGCACTTTCACTTTACATTCCATATGCAAAACAAAATTCACTCACAGAATAGCTGTTATTCTAAATAATTAATAATAAAAAATCAAAAAAAAAAAAAAAAACACTTTTCACTAAAACTTGTATATTTATATTTATTAAGATCGAATGGCCACAAGACATTTAACAATTTAAATTATAAAACATTTATATCCCTTGTTTAAATCACAAATTTCGTTGTTAGCAAAAATAATTTTTTTATTCATGTTTAGAAAATCATTAATTTCCAACTTCAATTTTAATTTGTGAATTAAAGAGTAATATTTTTTTAGCATTAAATGAAAAAGATCGAAAAAATAGTATAGTTTTCGTAAATTCTTATCATTTAGCTGTTAATTATAATTAGAACATCTTAATGAATATCAAATACAGATAATTGGGAATAAATGATATTTTAAATATGAATATTTTATATTAGAAATGAAAATTAGTAATTTAAAAAAATAGTGATATCAATCAGAGAAAATTTGAATGGTGCCTGAAAATGTTGTAAACATAGTATTAATACATATTAAACAAAGTTTTTAAAAAATTTGTTAAACAACGAACTAACATTGTAAATATCCAATGTTCAAAATATTATTTTTTGCCGATAGAATGAATATTTTTTAATTATATTATTATTGTAGGATGATCTTGTGGTCTTCAAACACTAGCCTATAGTGTTATTATAAAAAAATGGTGTAAGTGACGGTTTGATTTTATATTGAATCAATAGCCAAAACTTACATCAAAAATACTGAGCATTTTTGCTCATTACTGAATATTCTAAAAAAATTAGAAAGGTGAAGTAATCGTATTGTAGATGTATTCCTTTGTAAGAAAAAAAATTAAATTCAATTATTTAATGAGAAGATAAAAAAAATAGTATATAATATAAGATTATATACACACACACCTATGACGATATATTTATCTTATTATTAAAACATATTTGTTTGGCGTTTTTATTTCAATAAAATTATAAAATAAAAATACATTTTGTTTTGTTTTTTAACCAAAAATAAAAAGGGAGAAAATTTTCGTTTTGTCCAAAGAATTTTTATGTAGTTTTATAAAAACTATTAAAAAAAGATCATGTATTAGCGTGCTTTGTTTTTTGGTAACATAGAAAAGGTAAGAGATATTTGTGAACTATTTAAATTTAGGTATTCTTTTTATATATTTTTAAAACTCAGTTAACAAACAATACGTATATTTCTTGTACGGGGTCGTCTACAGATCATTTTTTGCCGATAATGAGTCCCTGCTACACATGGGTAACTAATTAAGATTGCTTAACACTCTTAGAATTAAAATCAAAGAATCTGGAAACAAGCCTGGATTCACTAATGGTCGTGCACGACACCCCTTGTTTCAAAACATTCAAATTTTCAATTGGTTCTGATCAAATTTTCGTTAAATTTTGGACTAAAATGAATTTCATTAAAATCGATGAAAATATTACGTTATTTTTTCTAAAGGGTACCAGTTTGAAAACTTATTTAAAAATGATAAAAATTGTCGATTAATAACTTTCACAAAAATCATTTTCAAGCATACTATATCCCGAAAGAAACATAAGTCACGTTAAGTTAGAAAGTTGTACGTCTAATCAAATTTTCAATTTGATTTTGATTAATTTTCGATAAAAATTGCCTTAAACATTTAGGAGTAATAAACCACTCCTCGTCCAACATTTAATTCGAAATTTGCAACTTATTTATTTTTTTTCAATTTAATTAACATTTCGTTAACGATTTAAGTTGATTGCATCTTGTATTTCATCTTATTCAATAAATTCTGCTAAAAATAATTTAGATTTTGAATACTATTCGAGTTTAATGTACAAAAGGTAAGTAGCAATGAAGTCCTTTTGATACCCGCCCCCTAAAAAGCTTACTTATTTCCATATACATATACTTATTTACATATGTTATTAGTTGCAAACTACTCGAAAAATTTTTTTTTAATTTTTCTAGAGAATCATAACTATTTTGCAATAACTTGAAAAAGCAAAAAGTATTCATATCAGTATCACATCGTCTAATTCACTCCCCTTCGACATACAAATAACAATACAATAGTCATATATGAGAAGGACAAAGGTTTAAAAATTAAATTCATCAAAGAACAAACTGAAGTAAATTCGTAACTTTATTTAAATTCTTAACAAATTCATAAAATGCCTTTTTTGTAATGAAATTTAAAATAATAATCACAGTGCAATTGTATATGAGCGACCATTAACGTTATTAACTACACTTGGGTATGGTTTATTAACGCACCATTCATACCAAACATTACGATCGGTAACGCAACGCCATAAACTAACTTCAATATTATCACCACCACGTATATTAATTACTTCTTGCAATGGAAAGAATATTGGAAACCAACTAATCATACCTTCTGAATACGTTCGAGGTTCTGTACTTAACATAATACCTTTGTATAATTCAGTATCAAAATATCCAACAAAGCCTGTTAAAATACAATTTTGTTGAGCTTGAAATCGCAAAGTAACTTCACGTTTATTGTCGATTGGTTTATCTTGATTTGGATGTCGAAAAGTCCAACAAGCCTACAAAACCAAAATATTTTTAATAACAATTTACTGTTTTATTCCTTAAAATATCAATGTGAATGTTGAAAATTTCTTTTTTTTTTATATTATTAACTGCAAATTCTTTAGATACTATACATTTATAAATGATTATCCTACAATAAAACACAATTTTGCATCTTGTCAATTATGTTTGGATACCATAAATATTAATTTTAATAAAGAAATAAATCATTTTTTGGAAGGAAGTTGATGGATTAGATTGATTCAGTTTAAACATAAATAAGAAAATATTATATCTGGGTCATCATAATGAAAAAGATATATTTAACTAATGGCGAAGGAAGTACAGTTTAAAAAAGAGAAATAGTGTTTACATAAAATGAATACAGACCTGTGCTGGTGCAATTTGATATTGATTAACTAAATGAACAACATACAATGTTTCAAAACAATACAACAACGTTTTATCAGATGGTTGAGCTGCTCGAATTTCGGTTAACATTTTGGGACTGTGAAGTGGAGCTAAATATGAGGTATATGCACAAGGTATCGATATCCCATCATCTTTTAAAACATGTTGAGCACCATCCAAACATTCCGGTGATAATTCGTTGTCACCAAATGATCCCAACAATTCCGATACTAATATGTCAGCTTTATGGTCAGGATTAAAATATCTCATATCCGTTTCAATAATTTTTACTTGATTATTCCATAATTCGGCATTTAATGCATGTAATGTGTTAACAGCATGTGGATTTTTTTCAACAGCATATACGTTCAATGTTATTCCCGTCAATTTTCCTACACAAAATTAAACATTTATTTAAACTTTAGACTGTGCATTGAGTTCAGGGAATAGATAGTTTTCTTTTGCAAATAATATAATCCTTTATGTAAAATATTTTCAATTAGGTAAATTTTTTAAATTTATTTTGGCTTTCAATATTGTGAAGATGTTTCTCGTGCCTGTTTGTATTTTGTGATTACCTACCTATATTATTACCAATACCAATTGAGAATTGATATTATACAGAATTAGTTAGAAAAATAAATGTCAATATGACTTAGTTCTGTCTATCTACTAAAAAAATTTAACCATCACCATTTTGGCCACCTTCGTCTTACAGAAAAAAAGACTATCTAATGGTTAACAAAAAAAAAAAAAAAAAAACAAAAACAAAAAAAGTTAAAAAAATAATAATAAATACGCCGCTCAGTATTTTTTTATAAAAACTTACAAATATCTTGTTCTGAAAATTAAAAAAATTTTTCAACATAGTATGTGAAATAAATTCATAAGAGAAATTGGCACCAAAAACAAGACCTCTTTAACAAACTTAATCTGTAATGTAATTTGCATTTTATTGTTTCAATTTTCGCGTACAAATACCTAAAAAAAATAACTATCTAAATATTATGAAACTATAATATTTAATATAACTATCTAAATACTATGAAATTTGATATGCGCAATTTTGGTGTAAAAACGGAGGACATATCGAAGAATGTTTCCCAAAAAATGTCTAAAGTAAAAAATAAAAATTCTATTTTATATTTATGAATGTTTTTCTCGTAAAACTCTTCAACACGCCTTCCATTTTCTTGCCAAGACAGTGCATACCAAATTTCACAAGATTTGACTAAATTATTTTTGAATTATTTATAGGCAAAAATTGAAAAAAATACCAAAAAGTTAAAAAAAAAAAGTCCTATTTTGACCCACATCCTAACATTTTGATAATCACTAGACTACTTAAGAACCTTAATAAAACATATACCTGCATTAATTGCTGCTTGAACTAAAGGACCTCTACCCGCTCCCACTACCATTACAGTTTGCGTTACTTCTGATCTTTTATTTTCTTGAACACGATCTTCTAATGCCTTTTGAATTGCTAATTGATATTGTTTATATTTGATCGGATCTTTCTCAAATACTTCATATACTTGCGCTTCTAAATTATCCGCTAGTGGTTGTAAAGGAAATTGTAAGAAATCCTCATATCCAGCATATTTACTAACCAAAGGTCCCATATCACCCAAGTGTATCATATACGATAAGTACAACTGAATATCTTTATGACGTGATTTTCCCGTAATAATAAACTGCACATCTAAAGCTAAGAACTTTCTTACAATCTGTTGCATAGCTCTAGCTAATACAGGATACCCGTGTTGATTTGTTAAAAATATTGAGGTAGGAACAATTAAACACTGAACTGGTTCTCCAAGCCATCGTTCAACTTCTGCTTCTGATGGAATGGTTTTTGACAATTCTAATGCAAGTGCGATCTGTTTTCGATAATTACTAGCAGTTCGCAAACGATGCCACCATTCCCATGGATCATCTTCAATAGTTGGTGGTGAAACATCAGATCTGTGAGGTGGTTCATTGTATGTAAGAGGTAATTGAGCCCAAATTATACCCGATGGACATTTTGCAACGTTACTGTACAGTAAACGGCCAAGATTTGTGCACCTTATAGATTTGACTTTAACTATAACAATATGTAAGCCCAAATGCGAGGCTAATGTTAATTCTTGTTTTAGTATTGCTTCACTATTTTTTCTTATGCTTCCGATTTCGGAATCAACATTTATATGTGTGGATATCGTACCAACAATAGTTTTTGTCCATTCCGTAGTTGGCAAGATCATATCTGATCGTGTTAATGGGCCTCGACGATCGGAACATTTTTCATCTATTAATTGTCGTTTATAACGAGGATGAACTAAGGGTATAACTAAAAAACTATAACTTAACTTTTGAATTTCACGAACAGTTTCTTCCAAATCAGAGTAGTTACTAGCCTGTAAACCACAGGCGATTTGTTTTTTATGCATTGCTTTTAAAAATATTTTACTGTCTTAAAATAATAACTACTTAACCTTTAAATTTGAATTAGACTTTTGCCGCACTCAATGTGACGTATCTAATAATAAAATGTCCCTAAAATTTAATACATGATTCCGAGTGCGTTCTATACGTCACTAACACTTTAAAAACAAATTTTATAACAATCACGGTAGTATAATATAAATTACTATGCTCATAATTCATACCGATTTATAAAATATTGAACAAAGAATCTATTACGGATTTAATTTATCAATTATGCATCTAATCGGCTACCGTCTTTTTTACGCATTGTGCTTGAACGTAGCATTCATTCATTGATACGTAATGTTCAATGGGCTTATTTCGTACTTCCATGCACAAAAAACATAATATTTTCAAAATGAGTTTTTTTTTTGCATATCTCAAAGAATAACTACTGGGTTTTATATTTCCCAAAATTATTGTATCTGTGGAGCTTTAAAACACTTTCACTCGCAATCGTTCAGGTTGTCAGAGTTGCAGAACGCAACCTTAAGTATCTGAATCAGATTTAAAATTTTTTTAGTAGTAAAATTTCTTTGAAATATTAATCATACAATTAATAAATTCAAATTCTGAGATAAACGTAACTTTAAAAAAAAATCGAACTTTATTGGCTTTAGTAATTTTATCAATAATTTTTATTTGATTAACGTCAGTAAAAGGAAATTTTCTTATCAATCCAAAGTTTGCTGGGGGTAAAATGTTCGAGGTTAATTTCTTAAAAACATGTTGATTGTTGATTGTTTTTTATTGATTAATTTTGACCCCAAAATTAAACTTTTATCATTAAACACATTACTAAATTCATTTGCAATGTTGCTAAACTTCGTGAAATTGTTCTTTAAACTAATCGAATAATTTTACAATTTATAAAATATCAAAAGATAACAAATTTTACAAAATTTCATTAAGCTATTTATAAAAAAAATTCTATCATAAAAATTAAATTGATAGCAAAGGTTAGAGGATATCTGGCAACAGCGTATTTGTTTTCTTAAAATTAAAAATTTCTTTAGGAATTGATATTATTTATCCAATCTTCATATAATTCACAATGGTGCTGTGTCGTATTATTTTAAAAACTAGAAACTTATCTCAAATTAAAAATGTGGTTTACAGTAATTCAATAAATTTTAATATTATAAAAAAACACTTAAGTACAACACCATGTTTGGCCGGTAATTACATAATTTTATTTTTTTATAAGGGTTTAATAAAAAATTTTAACCATAATATTTTTTAGCTCGATTATATACAGATAAACATGAATGGGTTGAAGTTGATGGAAAAATAGGAACTGTTGGAATCTCAAAATATGCACAAGTAAGTAACCTTTTCTATTTTACAAGACTATGCCAATAAAGTTTTCATTCGAATCTTTTTAATAGGAAGCATTGGGAGATGTTGTTTTTGCTCAATTACCAGAAACAAATACAATATTGGGTCAACATGGTTAGTTGAATAAATAAATATTTGTGGAGTTTCATTGATAATAATTTTTTTGTTTTCTATAGATGAGTGTGGAGCGTTAGAAAGTGTTAAAGCGGCTAGTGAATTGTACAGCCCTGTATCTGGGAAAGTAATCGAAAAAAATTCTGCAGTTGAAGCAAAGCCATCTCTTATTAATTCTTCATGTTATAATGAAGGTTTGTTTCTAAAATAAATATAAACTTTTAAATTATTATATTTGATTGATCTTTTAGGATGGCTATTCAAAGTAGAATTAACAAAACCAGATGAATTGGATAAGCTTATGGATGAAAAGAAATATGAGGAATTCTTGAAAACGGAAGAACATTAGTATTTATAAATTTGAGAACTTTTTAATTTGCTAATAATACTTAAAAAATTACGTTAGCAGAAATGTTGTTTTGTTTTTTTTTTTTAAATTTAATTTCAATTGTTAGGTAATTTTTAATAAATTTGTTGTTAAATAATTAACAGAAATATTTAAACATGTACATAAAAATAATTTTATATAAATATTATTCGATTTTTTTTAAATTCAAATGTTATTTAAAAAATTCGAAATAAAATTAATTTTATTTGATTTTGTTCCATTAAACATAAAAATCTGTGTATTTTCATTTCTCATTCGAAAAATAAAATTTTGTTATGGAAACCCAAAACAAAAATAATTACATCATGGATCGATAAGACAAGAAATCAAAATTTGTGCGTATTTGAGATATTATCATGTATAATATTAAGGTTCAAGTATTTAACCCCGTTTGTTTTATGTTTGATAAATTAGCATTGAAGTATTTAAGATGAATTTTGAAATTATTTTGTTCTATCGAAATTATTATCATTATTCAATGTTAAAACTGTATAATATTTTATTGCCGGACTCAATTTCTCTATATAATCCTTTTTGTTGTCAATTTTTATTTGTTTTCGCGATCAACAATTTTGCACGATTATAACTTATTAGGTACTAATCATAATGCAAGGATAGCTTAAAAGGAAATAAAAAAAATGATATATCTATGTTAATAATACACTATTTTCGAACATTAGAACGCAAAAAATAGTTCCAAATGTAATAAACTATGGCATGCGCAATCTTGACAAGGCCCCCGTTTCCATCTTCATATTGGCTATCTTTTGTAAATTGTGTTATATACCATAATACTGCCCGAAATTTAAAATTTATTTTGAGTAGTTTCAAATTTATAACAAAGTTATCTTCTGTTTCATTATTGCTACCAGTTACCTATTTTTTTTATTAGATATTGAAATAGAAATAATTCTGATGTAAATTCATAATGAATTTGGCGTTGATTTTGAACATCAAATTACGACATGTTGTTAGTTTAGACTGTATTTCCACCTAGCGTCCAATTGTAAAAAGCTTAACTGTTTGTAGTTACGATCTTTTATAGGACGCCTTAACACACCGTTTATTACAAACTTTGACTCTTTTTAAAAACATGGCGGAGCACATGGACTGGGTTGCACCATGCGGGCTAACCTACAGTTAGTTCAATACAATAGAATATTCGCAATCTAAGAAAGGTGCAACTCAGTCATAATCCGTATGCACAAAATTTCACTTAGTGATAATAGATTTTAAAGAGATGGCACTATAGTGCATGAGCCAAATATTAAATTCAGACCTAAAATTTAACCTTATGCCAATAAACAACTACGATACTTTCAATCCTAATATGCTATGCTAATGCTATCAACTCTATCAATAACACACACGCTTTAAGTCTAATATTCAAACATTGTTTTAGATTTTTAAACATTTGGGGGCACAAGTTTAAATGTACAAAAGGTTAAGTATCACCCCAGGAACTCAAATACCAAGCGCCATCTGATTTACAGAGCGATACTACACATACGCAACATTGCTCTAACTATAACTTTTGTCGCAGCCGGAGAGATGATAACAAACAATACAAGCATAGTGTAAAAAAAATAATATACGTTGCAACTACTTTCTAAAGCAGTTTCTAAGGTATCACTAAAAATCCTATTCAGAGGCCGATTTAGCGGATTAATTTAATGCAATATACCAAAAAATATGCGAGTGGCAGTATAATCAATGTTATTTTTGAATTTTTTTAGTTCCTAGAAAATCTATAAACAATAAAAAAATTTGAAACTTTTCCAAAATTTTTGAGGTTTCTTACAATCCCAAAAAAACATCTCAAGTTAAAACAAGCACAAAAAGTATATTTTTCGACAAAATTCATCATTTAGGGCCGAATGAAAATTCAAGATACACAAAATCTTATTAAATTGTCAGGAAGTATAGGGGGTGAAGTACGTACTTAATGTACTTTAAGGTTGATAAGCGACAAAAACTAGTATAACCGGACCAAAACACCAAAGTGAGCTTTAGTCTTTTTATAAAAATAATGCCGCCACCACGGCAAACGCTAAATAAACAGGCTGATTTGCAGCATCTGTTACAGTAAAATTCTATCTAATTTTTATGTATTTATAATAATACTTTTATGCTTTGTACCGAATTTCAGGTTTTAGAAAACACTTGCAGGACGTCAAGATTTTGTACAACTTTAACGAGCGACTAACTCACTTGTAAGATACTCATGACTGACCATGACAAAACCAACTTAAGTTAAGAAATTGTTCGCAATTCAGCTTTTAGAAAGTAGTTGCAACGTACATAGCTTTTTTACAACTTTAAAGCCTCAAAACTAGATTACCATAATAAGAATTCTATGCTTTATTTCTAGTTCTCTTCTTGACTAAGTAAAGTTGCATTAACTTATTAATTAATGGTAGTTATAAAAATTATTTTATTTTTTGTGTGTGATGAAATGTTTAATTACTAAAATATCATATAGGCTTTTCTCCAGTGAGTATTAATTTATGTTGAACTAACTCCCTATTAATAAATTTTTTTGCAAATATCATAAGTTACTTTTCTCTGGTGTAGAGATTATTTTATGTGTAACTAAAAATCTTTTCTTTTTTTGGTTAAAATACTTTGTAACATGATATAACATGAAAATTATTTTTCTCCTTTTATTTTTTGATTAATTATTAAATGATTTATTTGAAAAAATGTTTAAGTATCACATGAAAAATAGTTTGTAACATTGTGAATCGGTTTATGCTCAATCAAATTCTTTCGAATAGTAAATGTTCTATAACAAATATCATTTAAAAACAGGTTTCCTACAATGAGAATTTGTAAGCACCTTCGTCTAATATTGCGTCGTTATTTATTAATTCTTTATTTAACCTTTATATTTTTATATCAATCCGTAATTGAAAATTCTCTTTCAATTTTGTGTATTGGAATGTTTATTTATATAAAGTATTAAATGCATCATTTTTTATTCACATTCTATTTTTCACAACTGTACAAATTTGTTCAACGCTTGTTATTATATTATTATTTTGTTCATTGAATTCGTTGAACTGTCATCGTTAATGTCATTTGCGCAAGCGTAATTGAATTACTCAAACTTAAAAGAAGGATAATTATAAAATCACTTAACAATTAAAATATTTTGTACGTTAATTCGTTAAACAATTGACCCTTGTAATATCAAAAATGCCAAAACTCAAATGTTGAGCTACTATCCCTGATAATGAAAAAAGTATTTACAGACTAAATACAAAAACGAATAAAACGTCTTTAAAAACGTATGTTAAAAAAAGTAAAATTTGAATTTTGTGTGGATGAGTACACAAATAATACTTATAAAAAGTATTAAATGTATCTTGTCTAGAAAAATAAATATTCAATGTAATGGAATACACACGATAAGTGTTTACTTCTGTGAGTAAATCTAAATAAATTTCTCAATATGCAGACATAGTTAATACCGAAGAAAGAGAAATAAATTACAAGATGGGGTGTGTAAGTAAATAATTGATTGCAAATAAAAATATAAATGAATTCTCAAATCGCTCATTACATTGCAATATGTTACATTTTAAATCCACGAATAGCTCTTAAGAAAACCGCTTTTTTCGAATAAATATTTATATTTACCCTTCAACTCATAGGAGTATTTAATTTATTTATCATTAAAAAAAATGTAATATTTTATTTATAACAAAAAACAATAAATATAGATTCATATAAGTATTAAATCATTAATTGTATTATATTATTTATTGCAAATAAATAAATGAAACGTCATAATTTATATATTGGGTACAAAAGGGTGATTAGAAAACGATCATGTATATTGTTTCTAAATTATGTGAATTTCCATATATTTACCATAAAATTCTAAATAAACGTAAATTTGCATATTGTCTTATATAGACAATCAAGTTCATAACAATTCAGTAGTTAATAAGAAATTTTGATGCAAGGTAACAATAAAGAAAATCATTTATAAATGACTCAACATATTTTATAGTTCAAAAATTGTTAACAATTTTTTTTTTAAATCGACGCGGTGTGTGTAGAAAACATTTTGATGATTGACAATGAGAACATTTACATATGTTTGTTGCATGTAAAACATTTTATTAAAGCGAATAAAAAAATGATTTATAAGATAAAAAGCTATCTTTAATTAATAAGATTTAAAAAAAAAAAATTGATTTTTTAAAAATACATATTAAAAATTTGATAATGAAATGGTGTGGTGTTGGTATGGAATGATTGATGATGGATTCATGTGCGCAAGCGTATAGTGTTTTATATACAATAACAGCGCTGTGTTATATGAACTGAATATTTAGTTTGCATTTAACGTGTATAGATAGCAGTAACGCGGTTACTTGAAAGAAAAAATATTAATTTATTGTGTATTGTTGTTACTTGTCGTGTGGGTCAACAATTGAATTTTGAAGTTAAAAAAAAATGCCTTCTGAACAATCTCCTGTTTATTTACCTCATCAAAATGTTACAAAACAATCACATATACCAACTTTATCACAATATAAAGATATGTATAAAAAATCATTAGAAAAACCTGCTGAATTTTGGGGTGACATTGCACGTCAATTCCATTGGGAAATACCTCCAGATTATAATAAATTTTGTTCATACAACTTTGATATACGTAAAGGTCCAGTATTTACAAAATGGATGGACGGTGCTACAACAAACATTTGTTATAATTTATTGGATCGAAATATTTTAAATGGACATGGTGACAAAATTGCATATTACTGGTTAGTAAAAATTTTTTAATAATACTACTTCATTGACAAATACCAGTAAACGAAATTATCTATTTTTTCGCATATAATTCAGATTATTGATCCGTTGAATGTCATGACAACACACACCGTCCACTGCACTTGTGAATTTCATTTCTGTAAAGTTCAATAGCTCGCTTAATACTACGAGTATATTACGTAGATGTTACGTACAAGTATTTATTGTTTCTATTTCTCATTTGCATTGAAAGAAACTATAAATCTTATAAATAATTTTTGAATGATTTAACATTAATTCCATGAATTATTTAACAATGTTGCATACCTTTTTTTTATGCAATTGGTTTGTCACATCTGCATAAATTAAACGCAAAACATAAAAATGTTAATTCAAAAATATTTACACATATATATAATTTAAAAATCTATTGTTCAAATATAAATGTGGGGCATTATTTAATTTGCAAATTTTTTTGTATGTTTTAAAATTTTATACAAAAAGACTATATATTATATATATATTAAGTCTTTTTAGCCACTATTTGTCAATGAATATATCATTTTGTTCAGGTGTCTATGAATAGGAAAATTAAAGTTTGTTGAAAATTTTGTTTACACTGATCGTGATCATTTTGAATAAAAGTCTTTGTGAGCACAAAGGGTCTAGTAAATGTATTTCCAAGGAAGATAGTTTCCAATATTTGTTCGTTTTAAATCGTAAATTTTTTTCAAAGAAATAAACCAGCGACAGAAAGAGAGATTAGAATGTTCTGCAATCATGAATGAAATAAATACGTTCGACGAATAAAAAAACAAAAAAACTACTAAAAATTGTTTAAGCAATAAGTTTATCGGAAACAATTTAAGCAATAAGTTTATCGGAATTTCTGTTAAAATTATCAATACTTGCGGCAAATGAAGATTAAGAATCTCCATTAAAATTATCAACACGGTAACAAGTTACGTAGGAATGTCTGACGATTTGTGGATAAAGCCCCTTCTTATTACACGAATAGAAATTTTGAAATTCATAGTCACCAATTCTGTTGTTTTTTTTTTTTTTTTTTGTTTTAACTAAAAGTTTTTTTTGGATATTTTTTATTTTTGTTAATCATTTCGTTAAACCAAATTTAAATGATGATCTCCCAAAAAAATTGTTTTCTTGAATATTAAATAAAATTTGGAGGAAATGCAAATTATGATAATTGAACTATTTTAATATGTAGGATTCAATGATCCATAAAGTAATTTTAAATAATAATAATGTTTGGGCATTACCGGTGTATCGCACGCGAAATTGATAATAACTTTCATAATTTAGAGTTTGGCGACTATAGAAAAATACTACTTTCCTCACACGAAAATAAATAGATACTTTTTGAGGAGGAATAACATTGTGAGGATAAAACATCTGTGATAAATAAGTCCTATTCAAACCTATATAAATTTATTTAATAGGAATGAAAAGAAAATTTTCTATTCATATGATTTCCTATTCAATCCTATTGATTTCCTATCAATTCCTATTTATTTTCTATAGGATTAAATGAGAGTTTTTAATCAGGGATATATAGTATGAAAAATGAAAATATTACTTTTTTCATGTATTTTCAAAAACAAAAAATTTAAAAAGACGAGTAAAAAATATTTAAAAATGGCGTGTTTTGAATATTTTTCGATCTTAAAACGCTTATAGCTCCAAAACAGGGTATTTTTCGAAAAAATCATCATATTCCTTAAATGTATATTTTTTCCAGATCCGTAATATCTGAGTTATTATTCATAACTCAATTGTATGTACAGAACGCCGTACTCGATTTTTGCATACTCAAGTACCTCCAAAAACTCTATTTTACGTACACAAAACAATTATAAAATCTATTACGGATTCGCCCGACCAGTCTATCCAACCGATTTGTTTTATTTTCTTTTTAAAATGAATGGTATTATTGCACAGATTTGTCATCAAATATGGGAATTTACCTAACTTTCATGTTTCTCAAGTTTCATGTTTTCATAATTGAGATTTGCGGTTCGTTTTGTTCTAAGAACTCTTGCTTAAATTGGTTGAGTTGGAGAAAAGCTAGGTGTAAACATTTAACTTGAGTTTCAATTTTTACACATAACGTTTCATAATATAGACATTTCCTTACTACGTATGGCCACTTATTTTTAAGGGTTACTTATTATAGTTGTTATGAAGCAAAGTGTTATTGAAAGTCCCGCGATACTATTCTCCTTTTTTAAGTTAGTATTCGAAAAATCTTGTAGTTCATCTTGTAAATTAAAATTAAATTTTGCCCAGCTGTATATAATGTATGACATTGATTTTAAATTAGAAATAATGCTTGAGGGGAAATATAATAATGATTTATTTACATTTGTCTTTCACTAAAAAGTATGTTGTATATCTAATTAAATGTTTATTATTCTTTTTATTTTACTTTTGGTACACTTTGTACATTATTATTGTTCGTTCAATGAATGGATTTTACTTTTGCAAATATTCAACTATAAATAATTGTAGTGATATTTGTTTGGACTAATTATATGAAACATTTATATGGGATTTTTTAATGACCTAATTAACATTTGAAAAATATAAATGATTGTTAGAATTTTTTTGGTACGATATTAGACGAATCTTACTTAAAATTTATATTAGTAAATTAATTATACTATTATTTGGAATTTTTGTGGAAAATTTTTTTTAGTCTTCATAAATGATATTAGTTAATTTATTACATCCTGGCTAAATTTTGCATCCTTAAGCAAAATTAAAAAATCATACTTCTTTAATATATGCCCAAAATTACGTAATATTATGTTAAAATTCAAAATGACTGATTTTTCAAAAATATGTTTGTTTTACCAAAAATAGTAA
This sequence comes from Chrysopa pallens, assembly GCA_020423425.1. Classification (NCBI taxonomy): domain Eukaryota; kingdom Metazoa; phylum Arthropoda; class Insecta; order Neuroptera; family Chrysopidae; genus Chrysopa; species Chrysopa pallens. The sequence continues at coordinate 47,340,947 of CM035593.1, read as the reverse complement.
AAACTAAAATAAAATTTGTGTTACTAGACTTTGTAAATAATGATTATTATTGAAAATGTAAAGGAACTTTTTTTTGTTTTATCGACATCGAGTTTTTTGTGATTTTGTATATAATTATAACAACCGCCGAGATAGTTAAAAAAAAATGTACATGCTTCTAGGTTATCTACGATAATTAAGACCTAAGATACACAAAAATCCGATCTTTAGTCGATTTCATCAAGGCATTTAGTGTTATGTCTAGCAAATTTTTGAAAATTTTCGGTCAAAATTACCCTTAAAATAAAAAAAAGTGGTCCAGTAAAGACCCGCAATCCACTATACATTCAACTGTAGTTATTGCAAGAAAGATCGAAGAAATTGTATTAGTAATTATTATTCATTGAAATTTGTTAATAAATTTTGAGAAATTTCATATGTTAATGCATATACCTACCATTCACTGCATATTTATAAGTCAATTGATTGAGAAGCAGTATTTCGAAGCCATAGAAACGTAATAAAACAATTTGATACACAGATGATGCCCATAACGTTTCATTAAAAATTTGCACTTTATGTGTATCAAAAACATTGTTTATTTTTAACATGGCAGATAAGGTTAGTAATATATCTAATAATATAATTAAGCAGTTACCTTCGTAAACATATGCTCGAATGAAATCCGTCCACCTTTCATTGACATATGGGCATATAACTTTATGTGTGGGATAGTATAATAAAATTGATAACAAAATATTTGAAATAAATGTATCGCTTTTAAAAACAAAATATTATACAGACACCTTCAAATTCAATTAAATTAATAATAATCTTTAAATGTCGAAGTACTTTTAATTTTGTTTCGTGTAAAATGACGAAACGTCGACCTATAGTGATTGAAAATACGAGTCAAGCGAAAGTTTACAACCGAGCTCGATTACGATATCCGTGGTGCCTCGATTTTTTAATGGATTTTCGTAAAACAAGCCAAAATATGACGAAAATTAAGAATACCGTTTTTCGAGTTTTCGTATATTTTTCGAGTTATCCATCACAGGTTGAACGTAGGGGCCAAAAACCAACCCGACCCGTGCAAACTACACCCCACAAATTCTTTAGTAGTTAAAGTATAGGTTGAACGTAGGGGCCAAAAACCAACCCGACTCGTGCAAACTAGACCCCGGAAATTCATGGATTAATCGAAAATGGCATTCGTGTAATTTAATAGTTGTATTAAATATACAAGTGTTGATTTTTTTTAAACGAATTAAATTTTGGTTGTTTATGCTTGAATTGTGTTTAAATTATAGTCATTTAACAAAAAATAATAATTAAATCTTGTAAAATGTTTTAAATTGTGGTATTTATGTGGACATAAATACGATAATTTCTAAAAAAAAGTGGCGATAAATCGAAAAATAGGTGAAAACTCGAAAATTGGTATTCTTCATTATCGTCTTATTTTGGTTTGTTTTACCAAAATCCTTCAAAAATCGAGACGCCATGGATATCGTAATTTCCCCACAACCTAAACTCACGAGTTGATTCAATTTATCCAATTAAAAAATCATTTCATTAGGATTTTTTTTACTATTAAATCTTCTAGTGAATATATTTTTTAGTCAAAAGACAGTTAAGTTCTGCTGAAATGGTGGAATTTTTTGTAACTTTTCGTCTTCTTACTGGTTAATATGGTGCATTTAGAAACAGGTAACATGAATTTGAAAGTAAATTTGGTTTTCAAATTACAATTTTTAAATTTCTAACACGTTTTATGATTTAAAAAAATTGTCTGGAAAAATTATTGAAGTATAAATTATATTGAAGTATAAATTAAGTCTGAAAAACCTAGACGTGTGAATTTTTCTTCGGGATGTAGTTAGACACCTTGACACCTTGACGTGATATTGCCCGATATCCGTTGACAAACCTGAAAAATATATCGAATAAAGAACAATCCGTTTTTTTATATGTTCGAAAAAATGGTTTTTGTATTTGTTATTGAATGATCTTCGTATAACAATAACCAAAAAACATATGACTGCAAAGAGTTTAGGATAATTTTTGAAAGCTTCATTTTTGAAAAATAATATTCTTATAAATAATATTATTTATATACAATGTTTTATGTACAGTTTTCAAGATAATTCAGACTTTAAACATCCTCCTTTTCTCTCCCCAAATTTATCTTAAGATCCGCGTCAGAGCCTAAATTTTACTTAGCCTAATAAAAATGTCCGGTTTTTCATTCAAAGTTAGGTTTTAATCAAAATGAATATAGCAAATCATTTCCGATTCAAAATTTTAAATAGGTTTTGATTGGAAATAATTTTAAATGCTGTTTTGTTTGTTACAAAAATATTTAATCAATCAAAGCAGGTACAAAAATAAATTTTATAAGACAAGAATCTAAATTAAATTTTATGCATTAAAATCAGATATACTCTAAAACATTATATCTACAACAAGATATTGATAGTCTGATATCTATTTAATTAAAATTAACAAAGTCTGCTGTTTTTAGTGTTATTTAGGTACTTATAATATATTTATAAATTTCAATCCAGGTTCAAAATTCAATTCTTCCTCCATTTTTAAATTGAATGGAACAATAGAATAATATTTATATTAAATTTTGCATAAAAATGTTATGCTGTTTATTTAATACTACAACATACCTGATGATAAGTCTAAAGGTCATAATGATAATTGAACACACTGTTAGTTATTACTTTTACCTATACTACACATATAGTGCAGCAGCTGGTGGCCAGTACTGATTGTTTTAAGTGTCTATAAAGCAGCGTACACACGTGCGACATTCATTGTTAACTATACTGTAACGTGCTACCAGATCAATAATTTTAAGTGTTACGATGTTGATATTTGTTGCATTGCCTTACGTCTGTTTACCAAGCAGAGTACCTTCACTTTAAGTATTGGTTTATGTTGATAAATTTCAATAAATTTTATCGTATTTTGTTCGCTCCAATTCTTATCGAAATTTTTAAATACAATTAAAATAAAAATGAATAATGTTTACGTTTTGCCTATACAAATGTTGTATTCTTGTTTCCACACTATAAATAATCATACCTAGAAACATATTTTGATGCTAGAAATAATAAGAACTTTGTAATTTGAAGTGCATTTTTCGTATTCCATTAATTACAGCTTAAACTACTTAATATTAAAGGCATTTCAAACTGATTTTATCACATACATATAATAATACTGAATTATTTTGAGCGTCTAGTCTAAAACAGCTGAGGATCATATTGTTTGTAATCATTGAAGACTATTAATTGAATTAAATTTTAATTAATAAATTTAAAACGTTACGATTGACATCTTAATTCAAGTAGGATTAATTTATTAAATAGCTATTGAAATCTTAATTGATTTTTTTTTATAATAATCTGAATTTATTTTAAACTTTAGTATTATTTACAAATTTTTTTTTGTACATGAATCAATTAATTGTAAGTTATAATAAGTATGTCGTCTATTCAATTATCTATGTTTGCGATTTAAAAATATATGATTAAGAAGGATGCCCCACAACATTGTAGATATTTTTAAAGTGGATAAATAAAATAAATATATTGAAAATTAAAAAAAAACCAGCCGCGTATATCAAATGAACTTATATAATTAATGAGAGGTCCATGGTTCAACTAGACGATTTTGCATTTCATTTGCCTGTATCTATGTTTGTTTCGCTTTAACTTGCGAACCCGTTTATTTCTTTCAGGAAATTTACCTATAGATTTTAGCATAATTAGAGTTTTGCAATAATAAATTTTTTAAATTATTGTGATTCATTATATACCTATCAATATATTGGACATTTAAACCAATTACGATGAAGTGGTTTGACCTATTTATTATTTCTTATGGCAAAGGAGTTTTTTTGACCTATAAGGATGGGGTCTAATCGTGAATGAGATCTACGCTTCAATGGAGCTATTTGTACTGAAATAATGAACATTATACACAAAATTATATTTCATTCCAAATAACCATATTGTCCTTCAAAAATTATAAATTCTACCATTACCTTTGATGTTTGTTTCACATAGGCTGGGCGTCCCATGGCGAAATACTTTTTTTTATCATTTCTCTTTTAGAATTACATTTAAATATATAATTATGATATTTTTATAATCATTTTTAAAACCTTCCATTTCAATACCCCACTCAATAGATTTGAAAGGAAACATAAATTTGAGCGTCATAAATGTACCATTTTGATTTTATATAATTTTAATTTACTCAGTGATACTCGCGCAATAAAACTTTTTATACAGCGGACCCCTGTAATCCGACAAACGTTTTGCAGAGCGTTGCGAGTCTATCAAGTTTTTCGGATTATAGAATATTGCCATAGATTCTCCATAGTTCGGAATTTTTATTAAAAAGAGTACCTTGTTATTCGAAAAATTTTCAACGAATTGTAAATTAAAGTGATTTTTTTTATATCAGAACTAAGACTCAGCACAAAAGGTTTGATTGCATCGTGTGAAGTCATGTCGGATTATAAGGAGCGCCAGATTAGACAGAGGCCAGAATACCGGAGATTCAGTATATTTAGATTCTACATGTTAAATTTAATTAAATTATTATTTAATTTAGGAACTATCCATGCATGTACTTAGCCCTATATAATGCCGTCCAGTTGTCAGAGAATTTGTACGTTCAGCATGATGCGTCATCAATTTTTCGTAGACTTTAGACTTTTTAATTATTAAATGATTTAGTCGTAATTTGAAGACTGAAGTACAGTTGAAAAAGGTAAACAATATTTCAAGACGAAAATACTTTTGTTGCTAATTGCATTGTACTGTCGCGTAATTATGAGTAATCTTGTGAAGTGTAGAGGATTAAAATATTCATGTCTATAAAATTTTTGTTAACTTTTCTAAATGTCGTCGTATTTTATAATAATTTGATAATATACAAACTAATTATATTATCTTACTTATAAGTTTTTGAGCTATCGACATAAATAATAAGAAAAATATAACATGTGCTTTTAAACATGCATTTTCATACCAAAATGTTTATATTTATGCTATATCGATTTTTTAAGATTTTACAAAATTATACTCAATGCTTACTATGTGCCATTCCTTAATGTAATGTCTTTCAATTTTCACGCATAAATAACTAAAAAAATAATTATCCAAATGTTAAAAAATTTGGCTAGTTATTTTTTGAGTTATATGATTGATAGATGTTACATTAAGGAGTGTGCTTATTACAGAGGTAATAATCTCCGTTAGTAAAAATGGTTTTAACAAATGTAATTTCTGAACTTTAAATAGTTAATTCATAACTGATCAATATTCACATGTAGAATTTTAAATAGTTTATAAGATTATTAACGCATACCCTTTTCTTGTTATTATAATATGAACGTTATTTAATCACGCATGCAACCTCGGTAGGCCAGTTGTCCATGCGCCACTGCTGCCACAAATACTAATTGTTGCGATGGGTTGGTGAAAAAAACTCCCTTCCACTGCTAAAAGCAATAACTAATAACAAATGTAAAATTTATTTTGTGCGACATTTAGTAAAACGAAATATGCCTTGAATGGTGGCTTGAAAATGGCTTATTTTTATAATTTTTAGACCATATTTCAAGAACATTAGTTCATTCCATTCTTTTATTTAAATTGAATGAATGATAGCATTATTCAAATTATCATTCTTATATTCTCAAATATTTTAATAGACAACTTCTTTTTTTTTAACTGGTAATTTTTTATTTGAAAGAATATACTTTTAAATTGGTCCCATCAAAAAAGTATGAAGAAAAATTTTCCAGCTCTTTGGGACAGACATTTTTCGTGATTTTATATCACCTAAGAAACAAATTAGTGATAAGAAAAAATGGGAAAGTATAAAATTTTAATTTTTTGAATGAAATTGAACCGACTCCAAAAAAAAAAAAAAAATGAACTAAATAATAAAAAATAATTTTAAATTAAATACTTCTATGAAATATTCTCTGTTGAACAATTATCGAAATTAGCTCTAATCATATTTTACATAAAAATATATTATTTGAAAAATTAACTTGGAAAGGTTACTGACCACAAGGGAATTATTTATGGAAGTATTTAATTCATTATTAGTTTTTAATTTTTAATTCATATTTTCATGAAGATGGTTCTTTTTTATTTTTCGAAACATTTTTATTTGACAATTTTAAATTAAAAACATAATGAGCTATAACATAATGATGCGTATTGATAATCTTGTAAATTTAATTTGTTTTATCTAATAATGATTATTAAAATTGGTAATATGTATTTTATATTGATGATTACAAATTTTTATTAAATATTTAATGTGCAAAGTGTTATTTAAACAATCGTTTATTTATATTGTAATAAAATGTAATTATATATGCAAATTATATCAGATAGATAGATATATACAAAATCTTAATTATAGAAAACAAAGTCTAAAGAAAGTAAATAAAAATTTAATAATTTATTTATAACCGGAATGTTTATTTTAAATTTCATGATTCCGGAAAGATATATTTGGTGTCTAATGATTCATTTTATTTCAACATTTGAGTAGTATATTTCTGTTCCATGAATGGATTAAAATCGAGTTTGCGTGTATGATGGATTCTTCGAGAATTAATACCTAAAACTCCTTGTAATTAAAATTTTCACAAATTCACGATAACATCTAAAAGAATTTTTATATTGTGAATACCTATTTCTTCCACAATGTAACCAATAAATACGTCAAATCACATGGGTAGTTTAATCTTAGGTTGAACGTAGGGGCCAAAACCCAACACAACCCGTGTAAACTACACTTCACAAATCAACTTAGTCGTATAATAACAGGTTGAACGTAGGGCCCAAAAAATTATCAATAATTCGATAGATAAGCGAAAACTTGAAAATTGGTACACTTCCTTTTCGTCTTATTTGGCTTTTTTTTACCAATAATCCCCCTGAAAAGTATTAAAAAATTCGAAAAGATGAATTTAAATTTTAAATGCATTGAAGAATTCGTATATTTTGGCAACTAAAGTAAAATTATCTTATTTATGTAATATTGACGGTTCTAAAACGAACTTTGACTTGTGTAAAATTAAATATTGATATATTTGTTATTTTTTGTTTTAGGGAAGGAAATCATCCCGATGATTACAGTCGAATCACGTATAAAAAATTACTGGAAGAAGTTTGTAAATTTGCGAATGTTTTACGCAGCAAAGGTGTATCAAAAGGGGATCGAGTTGCAATTTATATGCCGATGATATTAGAATTGCCAATTGCTATGCTTGCATGTGCTCGTATTGGTGCAATTCATTCAATAGTTGTAAGTACTTAATTTAAGTTTTTTAATTTAAATTAAAAAAAAAAACTGAATAAATATTTATTAAATTAAATTTACGTCATTGGTATAAAATTCCTTTTTGCAAATATTAGCATTATAAAAGTAATTGTATTTGATTATGTAATTGTTAATATCTTTCAATACTTTCAATTTTTGTAATCCAAAAACACTTTTGAATTGAATTAATTACCTATTCTAATAGATTTTAATTTTTGGAGTACACGCAATTTTAAACTATTTTGATGGCAACTTTCACTGATTAAAATAACTTTATCCTATGTATGTTTTCTTATTCATTTTTACTTTCTTTTATCGTACAATAGTAAAAGAAAGTAATAGTAGTATTTTTTCGAGTCAAATTTTTGGTATCAAATTTTTAATGGTATTATATATACATTTTGAGGTACTTAACAAAATAATTTTTAAAAATTGATCACATTGTGGTCAAAATATCCTCAAGGCATTCAAGGAGCTATTATTATCACTAAATTTTATATTTAAGCCAAGAATGAGAAAACAAGATTTTCATCAAATCGACCTATTGGGTGCTTTTTACGTTTTTCGTTATTTTGATACAAATTTTATCGACGGGTAATATTTAATTAAAATGTTTGAAAAATCTAAGAATATTATTGACATGAAATTTTAAATATTTTTATTTTTTAATAATTAAGAGCATCAGCAACGCGAGTGTAATTAAAGTACGCTACTCAAATTTTGAACATGACACCGTACACGGTACTAGTTTTCAATAAATCATCGTATAATGTATAATTTGAAATCTACTATAAATAAAAGGAAATATGATTATTATAATGAACTAATGAATGATAATTTAATTTTATTATTAATATAAATTAAAATAGTATTACAACACTTTTTTTATTAAATGATAATTAAATAGTATGTATATAATGTTTTAAATATTAATTTATATGGCTATGATTATAATGTTTATTATTAATATTATTATTATTATTATTATTATTAGTTTAAAAATGTTGTTCAATGTTATCAAAACACGGAAATCACAAGTGTTTTTATTTTAGTAGGTATTGACATATAAATATGTTGAAACTCGTTACACAAAATTTACAGATTTGTAATATTGTCACACCCTGAAAAAAAAAATGCATAAAATCGCGACGCAAAAAAAAACTGCAGTAGATTTTAGTGTTATATATATATATATATATATATATATATATATATATATATATATATATATATATATATATATATATATATATATATTATTTATTTAGAAAATTAAATAAGCGGCTGTTAGAAAGGGTAGCACTCATTACCTCCACTAAATTATCAATTTTTATTAAACGATTTTTTTAACTTGCAATGTTGTCAAGGTCAAATCTGGCAAGCTGAATTCGAAACACTGTCTCTTGATAGTTTACATTTTGGTAAAAGTTCCCAAAATACTTATAAAAGCAAGATACCTGCCTGCAATTGCTTGTAGTTGAAATGATTTGGAAAAATTAGTATACAAACAATATTTACAAAAATAATTTGGTAAAATAATATAGTTGACTTCACTGCTTCACGATAATTTTTCAGCAATTTTTAATATATTCTACTAAAAATTGAAAATTAATTAAAAGCAATAATATATATTTTTTTTAAAGTTTTGATTTAAATACTCCAAAAAGAAGAAAATGATCTTCAAATTGAAATCAAACTCATCAATTTGTTATTACATTACAAAATTTATATGGTATAAAACCTTGTCGCGAGATTTACTCGTGTAGATAAAAAATGTAACTTGATATTGACTTAAAACTTTGAGACAAACTTTTATATCACATAAATGGTGTATTGTAAATATATATGGCTACTTGTAAAAGCTTGAGATACTCAATCAAAAATTTACAGAAAATTCTTTTGTATTTCTCGCTTTTATATTGAACATATCTGACAGAGCAGCTCAGGGTAAAAATTGATTATTAACGTTATCAATCTGTATGTGTTTATAAAATTCAAAAATCCAAAATATTTTCATATGTTTTATACTGCCGACGTTTTCAAGGTTTGAATAATAATCATGTTTTTACAAATTTATTTCCCATACCTCTAATTATCATATACGTAAGTCTATTTATGTTTTAATGAAATTGTTATTTAGATAATATTTTTATGGTCAAACTTAAAACAATGTTTTATGGTTTAATCTACCTTGTGCATTCCTGAATATGATAATAACACATATTATTTGAAAAAAGGTTAACAAAAGTTGCGGCCATACAGTCACCTACAAAAAATAAATGTTCATAAGTATAGGGAAGTAATGTTTTTGGATTAAATTTTCAATATCGTCATTTTATTGAAACTACATTTTCAAGTCCTATGAGACCAAAATATTGATCAATCTGTTTGCCTGCCTGTCTATGGTCCTGATATCTGAACAAAACTAGTTACAATCAATAAATTTTATACATAAATTTCGAATAAAGCTAAGCACGAAAAACTAACTCGTCAAATTCGACCAACCTAATTTTCGTCAAATTTTTTCGGTATTTATGACTGTTCTAGGTTAAATAATGTCTACCAAACACAAAAATAATACTTATTTTTTACGATTGGATGATTGGTTTCCGGGATATTGGTTACGGGTGGGACTTCAGGTAGAGTGTCTAAAAAACTAAGCGTTTCATCGTTAAATAGATGTTATTTTTGAAATCTATGGGTCATAATTACTTTAGAAACGAAGTTGAATCGAATTTAGAAACGAAAAGTTTTACTCGATTTTTTCAAAGGAATTTTTTTCCAATAGTGTGAAAGTCCAGAAGATTTTGTAAAGTATCAAAAATCAAGCTTATTAAAGTTACTCTTTATATTTTCGTACACTATAAGGGGTGGTATCCACCCTTCCTATTAAAACTTCAAGTTTTAAGCTATAAAGCTTAACGGAAGCTTATCTATATATTAAAAAAAAAAAAATTGGTTTATTTAAAAGCTTCGCACATACGCAATACTGGAATAATATATTGATTAAAACAAAAACAATACATTGGTAATTGTTGTATTTGGAGAAATGCCATTTTGCACAACAATAATTGTGGCATTGTAATTTTGAAACAATTCCAAAATTTTGAAGGTTAAGGTCAATTTTTTTCTAACCGATTAAAGAACTTTGTGAAATTTTTGTGGATTGGTTGTTAAAAAATTATTCAACAGGACTTAAAGCATAATATTATTGTACTGTAAATGCAAAGGACTCTAAAATTGTTTATAGCTATATCTAATAAAATTTTCATATATTAGCTCAGATAAAAAATAGAAAAATCTATAATACTAGCTCTTGCAGTACAGAGCTATGACACTACATATTTACTATGCATTACCTTTCTGCATCACACTTTTCTATATTTCAATAAATCGTTACTAATATTATTAATTTGAAAGTAACTCTGTCTGTGTGTTACCCAATCACGCGTAAACTACTGAACTGATTTAAATGAAATTTGGTACAGAGAGTTATAGCCTGAGAAAGTTTGTATAGAAATTAAGTCATTTTTTTGGTAGAATATTAAAGTAATATTAGAAAGAGAAAATAGTTGCATGTATGTAATTTATATGTAACGAATAAACTTAAAAACTTCTGGACCGATTTGTAAAATTCTTTCACCATTGGGATTCTACACTATTCCCTTGTGGTATAGGCTACTGATTATACCTTTATTCCCATGGGAACAGGAACTGCGCTAGTGAAACCGCGTGACGTTCGATAGTATTTAAATAGAAATAAATTATTGGTTTTATATTTCTGTCAATTCTTTATCTACAATAATATTGTTATTTCCAACGAATTTATTCAATAATATGTCCAATTAAATAAATAATTATTAAAATGAATAGAATAACATGAATAGAATAACATGAACAGGAATAACATACAATTTAAAAAAAAAATTCAATGAAAATCCGTTTAATTTGAAATTAATTCCGCTAAAACTTAGATAAAATATTAAATTGTATAAGTTAGCAAGTTTTACAATTTCATTACCTGTTATAAAATTTAGTATATGTTCAACAAAGAATATATTTTCTTCTTCTTTACAATTAGTATTGCTGAAAATATAATGACGCAAATATATTGACGTGAGTTTCAAGATTTATTCAATTCATTTTTTATATAATCGATTAGCTAGCGTCATTCAATTACGGTTACTACCTATCTAGGTATATGTAAAGTTGAAGCTATTGAAATTGTTTATTATATGTATATCAGTGATGGCTCTTGAGTATTTTTTATGCTTGACAAACTGTTAAAAACATCACATCAACAGGGGAAAAAAAGACTTTTAAAAGGTTAATTTTTTAGTGCAAGTTTTTGTATTAAATATTATTCTTTATACCTGTCTAATGGTTAAAGTAGTATTTTTGCAAAATTCGACATCTATTTGGTTGCCATTTTTTCAATATGACGGCCACGTTTTCTTTAAATATCTAAAGTTCTTTCTATTCGATTTAAAAAAGGTAGTATTTGGGAAAAAATTCTCTAAGATACATCATGTTCATAAATGATTTTTTTTTAAACATAACCTCAAAAAAGTAAAAAGTTTATGCAGTTTTGAAAATTTAAGGAACCACGGTGTTCTAATGGGTTGCAAAATATAGAATTTCAAAAAAAATTTATCCTATACGAAGATTTTTGACCATAATTTTATAAACTTTCAAATTTTAAAAATTTGTTTTTGCACATAATTATTTACCGGACATTGAAGATACCCCTTTCCCCAAAAATGTAGATTTTATTTGAGACTTTAATATATTGAATCTCATTTTTAGCATAACCTGGAAATTTTTTGACTTTCTGTTGTTTAAATAATTTCGACTTTCTATTTTGGATTATTTGCGTTTAAATTAAATTTGTATCGAAAATTTTTCAAGTAAAATCCAACTATTATCTTATAATTTCTATCATAATGAAATTATTTTACTGTATAGAATAATTAAATTAAGTGCATTCATAAAAAAGATTTTTAAACCGGTATGTAAATGAAATTACATATTAATTGATGTAATGAAATCAATATTCTGTTTCCTCTTTATTAAAAACAGTTTACACTGTGAAATGCTTTGACGCAATAAATGAACATTGTAAATATGATGCGACGCCTTGAATGAATTACAATTTTAATTACTTGTATTTTATAATATGCAAGTATATACAGTCTAGCAAACTGCGACTGATTTGATTTTCTAACAATTATTGACCTGATGTCTTCTTTAAGAAGAAAATAAAAAACGAATTTTTTTCTTAAACTCATTTTAATATAGACATTTAATTATTAACGGTTATTACAAAATGTTAAATTAAAAAAAAATGCAGAAAAAAAAGGTAAACATGTTTTCAAACTGGCACATTGATTTTGCAGCTTAGGTATTATTTGCATTTTCCTATAAAAATTTGCATATGTCTTTATTAAGATTAGTGTAATAAATTTATTCTCTGCAAAAATTTTGATAATTGGGCCGTTTTCTTTTTCGAAGCCCACAAGATTTCGATAGCCCCCCACAAACTTGAAACGTTTGTTTTAGATTTTCTGACCAATTTTAAGGAAAAAAGATATCTTTCGAGGAAAGTATTTTAGTTGGTTCCTTGGTAAATTAGGACACTTGTTTAAAAAAAATAAAGTTGGCTTAAGTTTCTTGAAGAATATTTATTTATAGGGGCAATTAAAAATTTATTTAATTTGTATTTTAAACAATTTATTTAAAAATAAAAATAAAAGAATTTTTTTAAGTAAGTTGTTTCTAGGATAATTTCTGTAGTCTTATTTGGGCAATACTGCGATACTAACTATTAATGATAGTAAACTGTAGTGACGAAAAACTGAAATAACGCCAAAGTAGTCTGAGTTAGGGCTGGGTTGGATTGGTCAAATGAATGTATTCAACAAAATAGTTTAGCGACGCTGCTATTGATATCAATGTGTTGTTTCAATTGATGTAGAAAGTTCTTTTAAAACAATGATGAGAAGAAAACTATCCTGAACTATTCACGTAAATAAACTCATGTGTAACACCATTAAAATCAACATTTTCGTTAAATGCACTTTGAACAAAAAAAAAAAAAAAAAAATCTAAGTGAAGATGAAATTTAGATAAAAAATGCAACTACGCCTATAATAAATTAGATTCAATATTTTAAATTCTATGAAAAAGCAATTAACTTAGTACAAAGTTTAATGTGAACTTTTAATCATTTTAGATAAAATTTTGAAGTGAAATGAATATTATCATGTCTTATTCATAAAGTTCAGGAAATTCTTATATCTGAAATGATGTCTACTTGAATTAAAGAAAAAAAATTTTATTTTTTTAATTACAAAAAACATTTTATATTTAAAATATATTTATTAAAAATTTACAAATATTTTTAAAGTGATAAAATATTAATTACTTAGTATTTGTTTTTTATAAACAGTTCGAGAAAAATATTTATAAAAAATATGCATATTAATTATATAATAATTAGATAATGAGAAGGCAATACATGGATAAGGTTTTTTAAAATCTACATTCAACAGGATTTTATAACCTCTCAAACATCGGTTATAGAAGAATTTTGATATATTAAAGCAAATTGTCGATTGGGTCGACAGAGCCATTATAAGGTCGCCAGAGCTGTTATTTTACTTATATAAGCCTCCTATAAAACTTCTAAATGAATTTACCTTCAACTGGGATAATAAAATATAAACGTGATCGGGAAATATTTTGAGAATTTTTGGTAAACATTTAGTATTTTTCTAATTTTGGCAGTTTCAGTATTTTCTCATTTGCTAAATTTTTTTTTCATATTATTTCAATGACTTAATTGTAAGAAGTAATATGCAATATAATAAAAATGATTAATACGCAATAAGACAAAATTATATTTAATTATCAATGTTATTTAATTTTTTATTTTTTATATTAAGAAAATTTTCTTTTTGTACTTGTCTTCAATAAAATCTTCTGATTTATTCCTGAATTAATCATAACTGGCCTTTACTCTTATCCTTTCTTATTTTTACATAAAGTTGAGAAATTTTGAGACTATACATATATAAAGACCTGTAGATTACTTTTCAAGAAAATAAGCCGAAAAATAAATTATTTGCTCGCAGAATATATGCATGGCCTGGCCTCTTTGAATATAATATTCCGTCACATGTTAATAAGTTTTCAACATATTTTCGTCACCCGTATCATATTGCAAATTATCAATTCATTACAGCTTATGAAAATTTTTATCGTAATTTATTTTATTATGACAAGCAAATAATATTTTTTATTAAGAATAAAACATCAACAAACAGTGGTAGTAATGACTTTTGAGAGCCGGTTCAATAACTTTCTGATTCAATAAATTATTAAGTTATTGTGAATATATATACGAAAATGTTGTGTGAAAAACTAGCTCTATTATTATTATGAATAGCCAAAAAACACAAAAAATCTTTATGTAAAAATTGCATGTTCTAGTTTTTTTTATTGCTAACGTTAACCTTTTTTTGAATTTAGTGAGCGGTTTTCATAGGTTGTAAAAAAATGTGTTTCACACATATTTTTCAAATACTTAAATTAAAAAATAGAGCATTTTTACGTCATTTTCATATTACGATAGTTATTTAACTGGACTAAGTATTCAAATAGCATTGCAACTGTCTTTGTAAATATTAGACTTGTAGGAAAAATCGTTTCACTAATTTCATTAATAATTAATTATTTTTCTTTATAAGATGGTTTTTTTTTTTTTTCATATTTTTGAAAATATTTTTTTACGTTCAATTAATGACTGAGAAATTCAAGATATTCTGCTTATTCTTTCCCCCTTACATCCATTGCTTCTGCCTGATTAGATTAGAAATGTAATGATATCGACTTCTCAAAGAACTGTATCATTAATTAAAATGATTAAATAATTAGTTGAAAACTTCTAATTATGCCATAAAAAATTTTGTGAACGCTTACACATACATTCAAAACTTTCGTTTGTTCGAGATAGTATCAATTACTTTCTATCAGCACTTTAGCATAATGATCATCCGCTATGTAAACTTGTGAATAACACGTGAAGGTTATACAAAAATGTAAATCAATCGTATGATGATTGATAAATCAATTTCAATTATGTGATTATCAATTTGGAATCCCGTTAAAGAGAACCCGTTCAAAGGTTGTATATGATATGATAGATAATTCTAAATAATAACAATAATAATTATTCAAATGTCTATTTATTTTTTTTTTATCAGTTCTATTAAGTCATTATCTTTTTTACCAAAAATTTTTTTAAATTATTTTATTAATAAATATTATTATGTATAATATAACAGTGTTAAGTTATTACATTTTTGGGGTCGAGCTCACGATCTTTTCTGTTGATATCTCTATGTACACACAATGTTTCTGCGAATTATTTGACAGTGTCAAGCGAATTTATTACCTATCACGTGTTTGGACTATCATTTTAATTGTATCTATATCTATGCTTATAATAAAACGGAACCAACCGCCTTCAAAAAAATGATCTAAAAGTATAAATTAATTTTAAATTTTTCCTTGTGACTAATTACGTTTCTTAGTCGATGCCAACCAATCAATATTTTAGTAAAGGTTAAAAAGGTTACCGACTTCGAAAGGTAATTGGCCACGAGGAAAAATTGTAAATTATTTTTTACTATTTAGTTTATTTTTTTGAAGGTGGTTCATTTTTGTTTAAAAAATTTTTTACTTTTGAGTGTTTAATTCAAACACGAAAAATTTTTCATTTGGATGAAATTTTATCAATAAAAATTATTTTTGCCCCTTCTGCCCCCTTTGGACATCAGATCCTGGTTTTGTTATTATGGTATCGTCCTTGGGATATCTCCTTTTCAAACAAATAGAATCATCAAAATTGATTCATAAACAATGAAGTTTTCCGCGAACACATATTACAAAAAATATTTATTGTCTCTTCTCTTCCCTTAGGTCCTATTTTGAAGTCGGTTTAAAATTAAAATAGTTATTCGTGCTTGTATGTATGTCCGCGCATCACGCCAAAACACCTTATTCGATTTGATGCGGATTTCACTTAAATAGAAAATAATTCTGGGCAGGTTATAAACTTTCCAAAATTTTTATTTACTGATCCATGTCCGTGTGACACTCATTTTGGCCCAATGGCCCTGGAAATGCGAAAAATGTTCATTAATACAAATCAAGCAAAAAAATTCAGTCATACACTTCCATCGATGTATTGCATATATTTTATTCCATTTGACTTTATAAAATTTTGTATCAATTGAAATAATTTTGAGATATATTTGAGTCATTTTATATATATAGGAAATACAAAGCTTGATAAGAAAATATATTCTTGACTTTTTGATATACAGGTTGATTTAGATTTTCGAATCAAATGCCTGTAAAATATTAGAAATTTTATTACAAAAATTTCAATAATCTAAACTAAACTATTAACTTGAATGTAAAAACTTTTTTATTACGTCGTACTTCCTTGAAAAACAATTTATGCATTGCTTAAAATTTATATCCTTTTATTACAATCATAAAAATAATCATGCTTGATAATTTATTATTATTTTTACGATTTCAACAATGTGGGCGTCGAAAAATGTCACATCATTGTAGTTAAATAATAAAAAAATTCGGCACGTTGACTGAAGCAACATTTATGTTCGCTTACTATAATAACTAGTAGTACTTTGAACTATGGACTTGAGTTAGAAGTAAACAAAAAACCACATCGTCTTGGTTTTCAATTTTCGCATTGGAGAGGAGGGGGCGTTAAAAGTAAACAAGCAATTTTCAAATTTCCCTAAAATCTTTTCATTTTACATAGATTGTAAAAATTGAAGTTGAATTGACAAAGAAAAAATTACTATTTTCCTATTTTTTATGATCATTTTACATTCATTTCAAAATTCCACTTCAACTTAGCTTGCATGGGAAAAAAGATATTGATATTTTTGGAGATTTTCTGCAAATGGAGGATATGATGCAAAAAAAAAAATTAAATCAGAAAATGAATTAAAGTAATGATGGTATTTTTGTTGATGTTATCCAAACGGAGGAATGAAATTTGCTTAAAAACTACACATCTGTATCAATTTCGTAAATATGATAAACATTTCCTAAAGCAGTGCAAATTCACACATTGTTTTAAATAAAAATTCTTATTGACACACATTTAAAAAAAAAAAAAACTATTTAAATAAGTAATAGAGAATTAATGTTCGAAACTCGTTAAACAGCATATCCTTGAGCTGTGTGAATTTTATAAATTGTGAAATAAATATTTATGTAAATAAAGGTTCGAAGTAATAAATCAATTAAATAATTAATTTTAGTTAAGTTTGGAAGTTTCCTATTATGATTCAGTAGCATTCTTTGTTGATAGGTAAATACGCTTATGACACTACTTTCGTTTTTATTTATAGTAATTATGTTAAATTTTGTTGTTCCCTATAAATGTTTTTTAGAACATCCTTCTTTAAAATATTGACAACACTTTAAAGAACTAAGAAAAAAATTTAATAATAATTTTATAACATAACTAAATATGGGAATTTAATTTTAATATAAAGATGATTTTAAATATAAAATTAGTTTGTTTTGTTTCTTAGAACGAAAGAGAATGTTAAAATTTATATTTAGTACCTAAAACATTTTGAATCACGGTAGAACTGCTTGTCTTTTTTTTCTTTAGAGGAAAAGCACATGCAATGAACTCATCTATTTTTTGGTAAAATTCTGATAAACTGAGTATTCAAAGATAATCACCTGTTTCTGAACTTCCATGTTATAAATAGAATGTTTTATAGCACTCTATATCTACCCTAATAAAAATGTCCGATTAAATCCAATAGAATTTGAATTGAATTTAATGGGAAATGAATTGAATTCAACCAGAAATTTGATTTCCATTTAAAAGCAATTCAATCCTATTTTTAAACCTATTCAAACATTTGAATAGGTTTTAATTGGATATTTTTTCCATTTAAAACCAATTCAATCCAATTTAAAACCAATTTAAATTTTTGAGTAGGTTTTAATCGGATTTAATTAAATATTTTTCCCATTTAAAACCTGTTCAAAATTTTTAATTGGTTTTTATTGGAATGATTTAATGGATATTTTCTGCATTTCAAACCCATTGGAAATTTCCATTTAATTCCCTACGAATTCGATTCAAATTCAATTGTATTTAATTGAAATTCAATTGGATTGAATTAGAAATCTCCATTTAATTCCTATTGAATCCGAATCAAATTCAATAGGATTTAATTGGACATTTTTAGAAGGGTAAAGTTTATAATTTTACTTCGGGTATTTTATAATATTTTGTTTTTTGTTACGTGGCCATTATTTTTATTTTAGATATTATTGGTACAGACTCTTAAATACGATAATCATATAGTACCCCTATGAAACTCATAACACAATTTGTTTTTTAAATCTTTTATTATGCAAATATTTACTAATCAATATAATGAACTTGAAAATTCTTTCATGTGATCAAGGACTGTTTGTGTACTTTAACACCATAATTTATCATTAAAAGTTATGTTAATTTTCTGATTTAAAAGAATTTGTATTCCCTCTATTGAAACGAGTTATATGAAATTATATTCTGTACATAAATCTTCTAATTTAAATAAAAATCAAATCAGCGGGTCTTAAAACATTATATAATACTTCCAAACTTGGAAGTATTGTGTTCTTGATAAATTATTTTTTTCTGTTTTGTTCACGTTTTGAAACTTTCTGAGCAATTTTAGTTTTGTTGTCGTTCCGTCTATCTGAGGGTCCGTGGCACTCATTCCGACGAACGTGCATAGTATTTATAAGTTTGTTGTAAGCAATACTGGAGATGTTCAGAAAAGGCTCAATATCATGTACCGTTTTCATCTATCAAACTCCTATTTTTTCACTTAAATGTCAATATCTCATGTACCATTCATTCGATTTTGATGAAATTTTAAACATATATACGTAGTATAGGTTTATATTAGTAAAGTCCAATCCATTTCGTTAGTCCACTGATCACACTTTTCTTTGCGTGATTACATTAAGGCTTGTTTTATCGATTATATTTTTTTTTTTTTGTTAAAACATATTATATTATACATAATATAATATGTTTATAATAATTATTTATAATATAATATTTACTGCGCCCTGTATTACATATTATAAATAATATTGAACTATTATTTATAAATGAATATAATAACCTTCCAACAACCAATTAAATTGTATAATACAAATGTTCACGTGAAACTTTTGATGTGATTCAACTATAGTTTAAACAGTTTCCAAATCGATAACTCTAAAATATCGTTATTAAAGCAAACTCAAGCCAGCTTACCAACACAGAGAATTTTATTTTATCTAAATGATTTTTTTTTTAATCTCATATCCAAATTGCAACTCAACCGTTCCAGAAGACTCGGTGTAAATGTATCGGATATTAGCTATTTAAGTGAGAATATTCGTATATCGCGAGGAAGTTACATTATTGACAGTGTATTTTTAATTGATTCAAATCATTTTATCAATAATATAATATACAACAAGCATGATTCAATTATTGACATCAATTAAGTTTTTAAACTTCCCTATTGTTTTCACTTTAATAAAAACCATATAACAGTCATGTATAGTAATAAATATATATTTAAATAACGCTTTTCCGAAACCTTATAATAAAAAATGGTCATTGACACGTTTTGATTAAAAAAATTCTAAAAACATTATGTAATCTTTAAATTTATAAAAATATATAAACTTTGTTAAATAAATTCTAAAAAGTTTTATTAAAGCGAGAAAAAGTTTAAATTGTTTTTTTTTTTCTTATAGTTTGCTGGATTCTCATGTGACTCATTAGGTGAACGAATGTGTGATTGTAAAGCTCGTGTTCTTATCACAGCCGATGGTGTTTATCGTGGTGAAAAGGCATTAGCATTAAAAGATATATGTGATCAAGCAATGGAAAAATCTGCAAAACATGGCCATCAAGTTGAGACATGTATTGTAGTGTCACATTTAGAACGTGTTACGATACCAAAACCAAATAATATTGCGCAAAAATTAAAAATGCGTGATGGTATCGATTATTGGTGGCACGATTTAATGGAAAATGCTACTACAACATGCCATCCAGAATGGATGGAAGCAGAAGATCCATTATTTATGTTGTATACAAGTGGTTCAACGGGTAAACCTAAAGGTGTTTTACATACAACTGGTGGCTATATGCTGTACACAGCTACAACTTTTAAATATGTTTTCGATTACAAATTAAATGAAGTTTTCTGGTGTACAGCTGATGTTGGTTGGATTACTGGTCATTCTTATGTTGTTTACGGGCCTTTGGCAAATGGAGCAACTTCAATTATTGTAAGTTGTTTTCTTCAAATTTGTTTTATGTACTTCGTGACGTATTGAATTCTACGAGTGTTATAATAGTATCCTTTTAATAAATTGGGGAAAAACTATTGGATTTTGTGGGTAGAACTGTCGTTATTGCATTTAAAACCAGTTTGTAGTAGAATGGAATTTCTTATTTTTATTAAAAAAATCATAGATTGTTGGATGGAATCACTGAACAATTTTCTTACTTCAACCTCCAAGAATATTCAAAATTTATCGTGTGATCATCAAGTTGAACATATTATTTTTTTGATATTTATCAATTTAGATAATTAATATAAATGGTCTCCTTGTTGATCTGTGAGATGTTATACCACACATTCTATTCGAAGATTTATCAGATGTTCCTTTTGATGTATAGAACTAGCAAACTTTTCACCAAGTGTTATAGTTTCGGCACATTTATTATAAATCTCTTTGATTTTTAAAAATCCTAGAATATATTTCCTACGTTTGGAATACGTGGTATTTTTCGATACGTCACTTAAACTCAATTTTCTTAATATCAATAATTTGAATTTTTTCCAGTATGAAGGAACTCCATTTTATCCAGATAACGACAGATTTTGGGTGATTGTGGATAAATATAATGTTAATCAATTTTACACTGCTCCAACAGCAATTCGTTCTTTGATGAAGTTTGGTGATAGTTTTGTTACAAAGTAAGTTTCTATGAACATTAATTTTGAATAGTAGCTTTTATTGATAAATATTTTTTTTTACATTATCTATTAAAACTTTATGTATTGTCAATTATTGTATCAAAAGATAAGATTTCTAAAGTTAATATATAATTGATGTGAAACCAGTTTTCAAATTTTAAAATAATAACGCGTGGTGTTAGAGTCCTTATATTAAGTCCTTATGTATTTATATTAGGCTTAGATTTGGTAATGCTACAGTAGAACAGTGGTTATCTCTATGAGGCCTAGTTATTATAACACTTAAAATGGTCTCGGAGAATGACTAATGTAAGGTTCGCGGAAGTAATTCTCTTCAAATGAAGTTTATTTCTGTGATTTTAATAATTGGCTTTATGCTATTTCTAGCATGCCACTTTTATGATTCACCGTCAGTAGTCCAGTACCCACAATAAGTCCAGCCATATCTTACCTTAAACCGATTAAAAATTATATTTGAATGATGTGACTTTAGAAGAGCTTCCAGAAGATTTGAATATTTTTCTAGTACATGTTGGGTGGCGTATTGGGTGGTGTATATACCTTTGTAAAAAAAAAAACAGCCATACTCATAAATGTGGGAACTAATACAGTTTCCGGTAGCTGTAATTTTTAAGTGGATAAGATTACTAAGTAAAATATTACACTCATTGATCGAATGTATTTATAATGTCAAACACGTCATGCACTTTGATATGAGACTTTTTCCGACACACCAAACAAAATTAATCAATAATTATTATTATATCACTGATAATATTGATAGATAAATATATTTATTTACTACATTTCATAAACAAACTTGGTTATTAGCAAGTATTAATAAATATGCCAATATTGTGTCAAGTATGATTTAAATAGGTATTTTTAATTAAAAAATGAGTAATTATAATTTAATGTTAAACAGCTATTTCTTCCTCACTCCGCTCATAGAATTGTGAGTGGGAGTTTTAAATGGAAATGTATCTTTTTCTATTAAATAATAATGATGTAGAATTTTATCGAGATCTTCAATAATGCAAAATACTCATTTCATTTTTGTTAGAGCTAATATTGGCACCAAAATGTATGTTTCTAACCTTTTATTGATTCTGCAGATACATATAGGGTCTCGATGAAAATTTTTGATGATATAGATGATGCAAATTCCATTTTCCTTCCCTAACTAGTTGTGTAGTTGATAAAAGTTAAAAACGATATCGTTGTAACAAAGCAGAGCTTTAATTTTGGAAGTTCGCGATATTCCAATAATCAAGGCGTTTCAGCTTCTTTATTTGAAACATCTTACTCCAGCAATCATAGTCATTCATATTCTCTGTCCCAGTAAATCCGTTGCTTTGTTGATTTTGTCTTCACAGTGTATTTCGATGCAAGGGAGTTTAGATCTTCGTTATAATCTTCGAACTTTAAAAAATCTTAAATATCTATTCTGACCTAATGTTTACAATGACTAGTATGTAAATTTTTTGCGTTAATAAAAAAACATCTTTGTGTCGAATAAATTTTTAATTAATAAATTTACTAAACTCTTATTAAATTATTCAATAGGTAATGGCATATAATTAAAGTTAATTGATGTATTATTTATTTTGTGAAAATCCAATTTTTATAAAATTACAATGGAAATTTTAAGTTTTTTTATTTATTTTAAAATTACGAATGGATTTTTGACTTAAGTCATTATAGAGTAATGAATAATTAATTATTATTTCATTTTGAAAATATATAGGTAAAGTAGATAATATTATTTCGAACACCCATGGATATATTATATAATATTATTCATTATTATATTATATATTATTATTCATTACTTGATCAAGTAAGTCGATAGCGCACTCGTTATTTTAAATTTTTTAAAATTTCCATTGTTATTTGATACAATTAAAGCTATTTAAAATTGATACACAATAATTACAAATAAAATTAATGATTTATATTGATACTAAGTTAATATTATAATTTAATAATTACTTATAGACATAATTTATCATCATTACGTGTATTGGGATCAGTAGGTGAACCAATTAATCCAGAAGCATGGATGTGGTATTATAAAATAGTTGGTAAAGAAAAATGCTCCATTGTTGATACATTTTGGCAGACAGAAACTGGTGGTCATGTACTTACTCCACTACCTGGATGTACACCAATGAAACCTGGTTCAGCTGTAAGTATATTTATTCATTGATAAAAATAAAATGCTTACAAATTAAATTGCCAAATTTATTTACAATTTTTAACCGAAATAATTAATAAACGAAAGCTTATTCGATTTGAAATGAAGGCAGGCAAAATTTATGCAATGATTTTTGAAAAAATAAACAATTGAAAAATTTATAAACGAATACCAAATTTTCAATAACAATTATTTGTTCAATTGTTTGCATATAAATTGTAAAAATTATTGAATAAAAAAATTTGTAAGATTGATCGAAGAAATTGCATTAGTAATTATTTTTAATTGCAAACATAAATAATTTTTTGTATTAAATTTGTTAATAAATTTTGAGCAAGAAAACAATTTGATGCACGGTATCCTAATTAGAGTTACTTGAAAACGGATAATTAGTATTTATTTCAAAGTACAAAAATTTTATAAATCGTGTAAAATATTGCTTAATAAAATGGCCTCGAATATTTTTTTTTTTTACAATACCAAACTATTTAAAATTATACCAAAAAAAAAATTCCTGGTTTACATTTTTTATATTAAAAAAAAAAAAAAAATACTTTTAAATAAATAGACAATGGTAATTTAATTAAAAAATTTATTGAGGTACACAGGAACTGATTAATTTATTGTTATTTTATTTTTATTTTTTCAATAATATAGGCGTTTCCTTTCTTTGGTGTACAACCAATCTTATTAGACGAAGCAGGGAAAGTAATTGAAGGTCCTGGTGAAGGTTATTTAGTATTTGCACGACCATGGCCAAGTATAATGCGATCACTATTCAATAATCATGAACGTTATGAAATGACATACTTTACTAAATTTCCAGGATATTATTGTACTGGTGACGGTAAGTTATATATATATATATTTTTTTTTTTTTTTTTTAAATATTTATATTTTATAGGATATTGATAAATACTAAAGTTGATTTAGTATTTATTTATTTATAAATTTATAAGCAAAAATGTAGATATAAATTTAATATTTGATAATTGCCCGAATGTAGTGAGGTCTGTGATACTAGACTAGATGATTTTGCATTTCGTTGATCTATGAGTTTTCCCGCTGTAACGAATTTTTAGCTCTCTTGGTTTTATATAGATATATTTTTCTATCAATGTTATTTCCAAATTTCTTTAATTTTAATGCTATTTATTTGGTAATAAAAAAAAATTACATAAAATCTATATTATTCTATATTAATGTATTTAACAAGGAGTTCCACAAATTAATTCTCAACATAAGAGATCTACGTAGGCTAGGATAAACCAAAGGTGCCCTATTAGCAAAAAAAAAAAAAAAAATTGGAAGCAAATTAAATTACTTATGTAAATCAATCAATTTGTTTTCTAAAATTCGTAAATATTTAAATTTTAAGAAAATACCGAGGCCTTTTATTGTACGAACTTACATTATATCGATTCGTCGTAGACTCTTGTGCGCTAAGTTTGAACAATTAATAATATGTAATTAAAAGAAGCCTAATTTTGATTATTTTATCTGCCTCAAAAAATTTTTTCACACAAAAATTGATTATTATAAAATCTATTATGATTTAATCGTAAATTATTTAGTAGCTGGACTATTTTAATCAAATACTTATATTAAGAATTCCATTGTCAATATCAACAATAATCTAACGCGTGATTCAATTTAATATGGCCTTGCTGGTATTATATATTATATATATATATATACATATATAATACCAGTATATATCGTCAATGGTATGATATAAAAAAAAATTACGCTCATATTTTGCTCATTTTTATGTAAGTAAATAAAAATAAATATAATAGAAGCTCGTTGAAAAGGTTAAGATAAAATTTATAACTTTTCCCAATTTATTTTAAATATCCTTGATATAATTAGTATTTTTAGCCACCACCAAGACATAAATATATAAATTTAAAATTTCAATAGTGTAAGAAGTATTACTGCGATGAGCATAAAAAATAAATTATGTACATAAGATACACAAATTTGGTAATAATAAAAATTCGACAATCTAAACCTTCAACATTTATTTAAAATTAATGTTTTACTTAAATAAATAAAATTAAATGTGGTAGATTTAAGGTGTGACAATTTTTTTATTAGTGAATATTCCTGCGTACAGGTGTTAAGTCTAAATTACCGATAATGAATTTAAGGATTTTAAGTTATACATTAAGACCATCTGTTTTCTTTAAGATTTACTAAATTTCGTCTTGAGTTGTGGTCAATTTATGTTATTACTTGCGGCTGTTCTACTTGTTCTTAGTCAGTGGTAATCCGATCAAATGTACCTTTGCCCTGAATTATACGAAATTTTTATTTGTATAAATAAATTTTATGTCTGAGGTAATGAAAAACACTGATTGGTTAGTTTGCTTGGTTAAAACTATTTTCGAAAAAAATGAAATAAAATTCAATTTTTAACCGAATCCAAAAAAAAAGAAGTTTTCAATTCCTCTCTTACGTTTTTTTTATCAAATTTGTTCGCTTATAATTTCTGCGATTATGAACCGATTTTAAAAATTATTTTTGTGTTGATTCAGTACAGTATCAAAGTGGTCTCATATTAATTTGAAGAAGAAATTCCAAACTGTCCCCTAAGTGAAGAGGGGACAAAAGTGATTAAATTTCATCCAAATGAAAAATTTTTTGTGGTTGTATATAACACTCAAATAAAAATTTTTCTAAAAAAAAAAAAATCGCCTTTAAAAAATTGAAATAAAAATTAACTTTCGAATTCGGCGCTAATCATGTGTTTAGTTAAAATATTGATTCGTTGGCGCCGAATGGCGCCTAAGTAACGTCATTGTTTCTAAGAAAATTAGGAAGTTTTTAATTAAAAATTATTTTTAACTTTATAGTTCATTTTTTTGATTGCGGTTCTCTTTATATGAATACTTTATACATACGGCTTAGTATTTCTGCAAAAATATTCGTATTAATGTGGTATTGTTGTATATAACACTATAATACAGACGAGTTTAAATAAGTACGTCGGCGCCACAGGCTTTACTATATCATACGATTGTTGAACGTCATATCAGTTACAGAGAACAATATTATTAAAATATTTTATTACTTCCATATGGTTACTTCAAATAAAAATTAAAGTTCTATAAAGGATTATCAAGTATATAAATGATAAATGAACTATGCAAGTTTTTAAATATCTAGTTCATATATTATTATAGTACATTCAAATACAAAAATACAATTTATAAACCTATTTTCACGTAATATTTATAAATGTAAATTAAATTAAATATGTAAATGATATTATATGCTTCATTAACTATACATTGTTGACTTCTATACCCGACAGTTGCTGTAATGTCTAGCAATTATTATTAAAATTATATGATATTCATAATAAATATGACAATATTTATTATGAATATTAGATTCAATCAAAACAAATCTTAACCGAACGCAATATTGGCCGACCAATTCTACCTTAAGCTTGTGTTAAGTTATTTATTCTACTAAGTTATTAGGTTCAAATAGAGAGTAAAACCGTCTAAATGGATTCTTCCAAAATAATTAGAAAATTTTTTATTAAGATTTTTTCCTCAAATAAAAAATATTTGTAATTCTTAATTCAAATAACTCAATAAATAATTTCTCCGTTTTCTTATTAAGACTGTGCATACCAAATTTCATAACGTCTCGAATGTCATTTTTTTAGGTATTTGTTCGCGAAAATTAAACAAAATACAATGTATATTACATTAGAGATTGTCTTTTTGATACTACAGTTTATAGAGATCTCTGAAAATAACGCTATAAAATTCTATCATATTGTGTAAAATATTTTAGTAAAAATATTGATTTTTACTAGACATTCCAAGAATTGATGGAATTTATATTTGCTGTACACACGCTATATAATGACGATTGCGTTCACATTATGTTTTACCGAGAATTATTTCATATAATTAAATATTATTATTCAGTAAAATCATTCCTCTATTATATTCAATTTTCCCCCGATATTTACATTTTACATTGGCTTATCACTATTAAAGACAATTTTATTGTTTGAAAAGTTCATCGAAGCTGTTATACTGAGTGTAGCAAGAACTTGATGTATTTGTGCTTATTTTGTACATATAACTTTAACTCTTTTAACTCTTTAATATTGATTCTTTTCTAACCTTTGTTTTGAAATATTTTCCGCTTTTAATAGCACAAATAATAGAATTGTATTAAACTACTTGGCTAAACAACTTTACTAAACACTTGACTAAAATGTTGCCGTTCATACACATCAAGTGATTAAACGACTTGCTACTTGACTAAAATACTTGATCAGTGTGAACAAAGCTTTATTCAGGCCTTTGCTTAAACTGAAAATTTTTAAAATTTCGCTATTTTTATGGTACGTGTTACTAGTATCAAAAACAAAAAACATTAAGACGTTTGACTGTAAATACTAACACCTACTTTCTGCAAAGCTAGTGAGATATCGATTATATCTAATACTAGATTATCCTATAACCGAGATGGTATCTATATTAACCATAATCACACGTCAAGATACAACTAGGTCGCATCTGCGTTATAAGATGAAAACAACTACGTTAATAGGAGGACACAATGGCACTTGAAATATGACAATAATTTTCTAGGTTTGAATAAAATATAAGAAACAGTAAAACCTCTATCATGAAAAATGAAGTAACATCACTTAACTGAAATTTTTGTACTATGAAAAATGACTCTGTAGTCAAATGGTATAGCTACGTAAAAAAACCTTATATATTCAATTTGTGTAAATTATTAAATGACACCCAAATTCTCTTTGAGTTTAAATTTGATCAAAATATTCCAAAAATTGATTTTTGATACCTGCACGTTTTTAAACAAAATTGGATTAGAAATGTTACCCGTTTGAATTTGAATGTACGCACCTAAATATTAGCCAATAGAGTGCTCTGAAAAGATTTCCCGATCACGAGATCAATATTTTACGGTTTTCTTTATCCTCAAAAGTATAAGATTTGATGAAAGGCAATTTGTATAATATTTCCATTCATTTCCGACCTTTTCCGAAAAATAACTAATTTAAAGTGATGTACAAAATTTATCAAATTTATCCGAGCTATATATTAATTTGTATTTTTCAATTATTTTTATAGGTGCACGTCGAGATTCCGATGGATATTTATGGATTACAGGTCGTGTGGATGATATGTTGAACGTATCTGGACATTTAATGTCCACAGCTGAAGTTGAATCTGTACTTACCGAACATAACAGTGTGGCTGAAGCGGCTGTTGTTTCAAAACCACATAAAGTCAAGGGTGAATGTTTATACTGTTTCATTACAACCAATGAAAATTCATCATTCGATAAAAAATTAGTTACGGAATTAAAGAATTTGGTGCGTGAACGTATTGGACCATTTGCACAACCAGATATTGTACAGCATGCACCCGCCTTACCTAAAACCCGTTCTGGTAAAATAATGCGACGAGTTTTAAGAAAAGTAGCTGTAGGTGATTTAGATGTAGGTGATATAAGCACATTAGCTGATAGTTCTGTTGTGGAACAATTATTTGCCAATAGACCTGTAGAAGCTTTATAAATAATTTATTTATTAATTTAATAATAGGATGCTATATTATTATTTTTAGCACAAGTTTTACTGTAACTCGTTCCCAAAAATAATAATAATAGTTGGACAATGATTGTTGTTTGTTATTATGAATTTGATTCCGTTATTTAAATAATTATTAATATGATAAGTAGTATATTTAAGGGTTTGTAGGTAAAAAATAAGATCCCTTAATATTCACGAAATATCCTGTTAGTGCAAACACAAGAAAAAATAGTTCAAATATTGCTAAACGAATTTTAAGAAAATTACTTTTATTTATATAATATCTACGGACCCTATTCAGAATAGTCTTTACGCACACTTACAGTTTTTATTAGGTCATACCGTAAATTTTTTTATTTCAAAATAACATTCATTAAAGAAATCAGTCTTATCATAGACGGAAGGAAACGTTCCGTCGAGTACTTGTGTTTAAGCTAACAACTTTCAGATTTGTTTGAATCTGATAAAGAAAGCAGTAGAACGTCGAAAACAAAAATTCAAATGAGAAAGTTCATATAACTCCATTACTGATACTTCTATGAATAAATGCAAATAGTGTGAACATAAGATACAGCTTATGAAGGTGTTCCAGATATTAGATCTTCATGTCATAAATATAAAATTAGAATTTTTAACGAAAAAAAAATTTTTTTTGTGAATAGCTTCTTACAATGTTTTCAAATACTTTTCAACATAAAAATTATGATATGTCGAAAATCAACAAAATTATTGATCAAGCAACAAATGTGATTGAAATTTGTCGTTTTGATTGGAACACTCGTTGTACGGAGGGTAAAGATAGCTTTTATTTATGTTTCAAAAATATTTATTTAAAATATATATAAAATGGACACAAAAGAAATCAAACGTAATAACAAACCTACATATACATACAACGACTTAACAATTAAATAGAAATTGTTGTTATTTTTAATTATTATTCATAAAAATTATGAAAATAAATATAACTGACATCAAAAATATATTGAAGATATTACTCTAATCATACAGAATAAACGGTTAATTTTAAATGTGAGCTGATTTTTCATGTAGCTCGTAAAAGCAAATATTGTTCAGAAGTTTTTATTCAAATTCTTGTAGATATGGACCGTTCAAAAAATTACAAATTCCACTATTTTATGAAATTGATTCAGATCAGTAAAAATTTGAAAAAAAACTTTTGAACCAACTTTAAGATATTATTTAAGAAAATTTATACGTTATTAACATGGCAAATTTAATGAAGTAAGACAGACTAAGTCTGCCTGTGGCCTATACAAATTATTTTAGAATATTTATCAAAATACACCACAACAAAAAAAACCGTTGTATATTATACAATACAAATAAAGATACCTTTGTCAAACCTCTCGTATTCATTAGATTTGCGTATAATACGGATATAATTACGTGGTATAAACTTAACTATTATTTTATAAATTTAAAATATCAGCTCATGATGTCTACCCAATCATATAACGCCTGAGTAATGGCGTGATATGATGTTGTAGCAGCTGCCTATACTATTGACTGAATATACTTCTTGCATGTAAAGAACATCAAATAATAACGTGTATATTTTTTTGTTTAATATCTATTTCCTAATAATTTTGAATTAGAAAAAAATAATAATATTAATTTCAAAGATTGATTTTTTTTATTAATTATAATTATTAAAGTTGATAAAAAAAAAGTAAATTTTTACTCATTCAATTTGTGTATATCGAGTGTTTTGGAAGAACATGCTTTTGTTCTTGCAATTAGAAACATAAAGCTCTACTTTAAATATAATACTTAAAGTAAATATCTAATTAACATTACAAAAGCTTCATAGTATTTCAAATATTCTTGTCGACACAACCAATTGGCACTCAAACAAACAGGTATAAAAAAAGGCAATATTTTCACGAAGAAATAACTAAAAAAATTGCCATTTTAATAATAAAAAATCATTTAATCAGAATGAATGAATTTTAATCGGAAATTATTTTCATTTGAAACCAATTTATTCCGATTTTAATTGAAATTTTTTCTATTAAAAATCAATTAATTCCGTCCGATTCAAGAATTTGAATCGGTTTGAATCGAAAATTAAACTAAAAGTTCCGAATAAATTCTATTCATTTCGATTCAATTTAATCGGATATTTTTCTTCCCCTAAATTCCCCTAAAATTGTTGATTATAATTTCCTTTGAAAATAGTGTCTTATAATAGATGACTCAATTCCGAGAATAAAGCGCTTTAAATGATATTTGAACTGAAACTTTTTCACAACAAACACTCTGTATAATGAATTCTAACTATAATTTTTAATAAATAAAAGTATGTATACGTCAATCAATTGTTGTTTAAAAGTGAGAATATATTTTATTGTTTTAAAGCCTAATGAAGTATGGAATAGTTAACTTTGGAAAATAAAAAACCCCAATACTATATCATATTATAAAAATAAGAACGAATATGTTTTAATAGAAAACTATGTAAAACCTGTTGGTTTTAAACTTGCACATGTAAGAAGGAAAAGAATAACTTTTACGAATGAACGTATAATATATCTCACCTATTAAACATTTATTTTCACAAATTATTAAATGATAATAGAAAACTGTGAACTTAGTCCACAAAATATACAGCAGTTATAAATAAATAATAAAATATTTATAATAATCATAAAATAATACCTAGGCTTATTATATATGAAAACCTTGTGATTCTATATTAAAAAAAACAAAAACATTAATATTAAAAGAAAATGCACACATTTAAATTAATTACCTATATATTATATTAAATTTATTTTAGAAAAAAACTTATTATAGTTAATAGATCAGAAAATAAAATATTTTTTTTATAATTTTGCTTTTGTCAATGATTTAATTTAATTTTGGAACAAATAAAAAAAATAAATAAATAAATAAATAAAATATAAATTAACAAAATTCATTTATTTCGAAATTTAGGTATACAAGCTTAAACATTTATGAAACCAAAGTTAGATTAAATTAAAAATAAAGGAAACCTTTGGTGCTAACAATCACTATTTTTTAAAGTCTCTGCAACATTTAAGTAAATCAATTAGTGTGAAATTATTGTAATTATTGTAAAAATCAAATAAAACTTAAAAAAAAGTATGAAAACAAAATAAATATTTAAATGTAATTTATTCATTAAAAAAATATGTGTATGCCATTGAGCATGCGTATAATACATATCATTCCTATATAGAAAAATATATTGTTAGTTTAAAAAAAAAAAAAAAACAAGAAAGAAAGAAAATGAATAAAAGTTATTTTATTGTTGACGTATTACTTTATTTTTCATTTTATTTACAACTATCGTTTTATTATTATTTATTTTCAGTCATACGAATTGTTTAAACAAAATATACTAAGACTGTAACAATTCTTCGTGCTACTTCACGATTTAATAAATATTATTTTTATGAGTTGGGTTTAGGAAAACATTTTTAATGTTACTTTTGGGCCTGTATGTAATATATTTTAACATATTAATTCTTATTGGCTATGTTCTCAATTTTAATTTTAACTTTTTTTTTATGATCATTTAAACCAAACTTTGTACTCAATTTATAGACAAGTACTTAACCATATAACAATTCTAAATGTAAACGAGGGTGGTCAAAAAAGTTTCTTCCCTGGTATCTTTTTCTTTCAAAACTTTACTCTTGTAGACTGCTTTGTAAGCAAAATGATAAGATCACTCAATATACCAACAGTGTCAATTGTTGGAATTTCTTTAAACAACAACCCTCTTAGCTTCACAAACAATACGCATTCTTCTTTATTTAAAAAACATTTGGAAAATGGTTGGCCCTAAAGGCTATCCCTGCCAATTTCCGCTAATTTCATACCTAAGCACTTAAAATTTAATATATTACAATGTTTTGAGCCCTTCGAGCTCAAATTTATTTTTGAGCTTGTTTTTTTTTATTTTTGAGCTGTCTGAACCAATCAACCGATTTTCCAATCTTGGTGGCGTGGTTTATAGAGCTTTAATACTTATTTTATTTCATCAAAAACCATCCGAAAAGAAATGTCGAGGTTATGTAAAAAAAATATCGATTTTTTCAAAACGGGGTGAACCAATAACTTCCCGATTTAAAAAAAAATTTCGATTTTCTTAGCGGGAATATAAAAATATGATAAATTTTTTCATTTTATTGCCTTTTTTTTATAATGTAAGAACAATTTCCCTGAGATATTTTTTTGGTCACAAATAATATGAAATTGAATTGAAAATAATGGATACGATTAAAATTATTTTTAGATCAGTTTTTGATCATATAATCATTTCATAGAGATGAAGAATTCATAAAAATTATACAAGATCCCACAGAAGAACTTTAATCAAAGAGAATTCGACCTGATGTTTGAAATACAGCGAAAAATTTTTCAATTTTGTTTTTATATAAATCGTTTAAATCCCAATATTTACTTCAACGTGAATAAAAAGAAAAAATTGTTAGTATTTTCCCAATTTAAATAGATTAATTCGGATAATAATAACGACATTCGGATAAAAATACAATATTTTTATCGACAAAAAGACCTTGATAGATTATATAATCAAATACTTTATAGAATTATATATAGTATTATAATTTTATAGTATTTGCTAGTAATATAATAGTTATATACTTAGCAGGTAGTGACATCGCTTATTGTCAAGAGAAAGTATAGTCGGTGATTTAAAAATAAAACTAGAATTGTATCAATTTATGAAGGCAGATGTCGTCCCTCAATTTTTTGTTCTATTCACCATTTGAAAATAATTTTGTTTGATATATTGTAAATTAATATAAAGGTTTAAGTATAAAAAAAGTTTAATTTAACAGGTACAATTGTAACCATTTTTATATCCTATAGACTGAAAAACTTTTATGTCAATTTATTAATTTTTCCTTGTATGTAGCCTAAATCTTGTACTTCATACATTGTTTTGATAAGGTATTTGTAATGTGCGTGACTAAGACCAAAGACAATAAACCCCGTAGAAGCTCGAATAGTTGTGTATTTAAAATAATTTAGTACATACCCTGACCAGTAGTTCGCTGTAGCTGAAAAATGTTGGTATTTAATTTGATTATCAGTAGTGATAAAGAGAAGGCTATAGTTGTTCAATGTCGGCAAGAAATGGACATCTGTAATCTTTGATAAAACGAATGCTATAATGAATTGGAATTACCTGAATTTGGTTTTTGAAATCTAAAAGTGTGATATACATTTATAGTATAGCCAACAGCTATAGCCAACTGGTGGTCAGGGTGCGTACTAAAGTTTTTGAATACACGTTAATTGGACTTACGAGCTTCTATGGGCGTTTATATTCTTTAGTAAGAGTTTGGGTCAAAGGTAAAGACAAATGTATAATATGACGTACTTACTTTTCAAGTCTATAGCTTAATATAAATAAATTGAATGATTTTGATATTAAAAATATTTATTATTCATCATCATCGGTTAAATACTGTTTTGCTAGTTCTATTAGAGTTCTTCTTTGAACTTTTCCATTTGGTGTAGTTGGTAACGAATCAACAAATACAATGCCACCAGTGATTTGTTTATTTGGATTCATGTGTTCTTTCATGTGCGCATGTATGTCTTCTATAGTTGTGTCAGAATTTTGTTGTTTTACAATAAATGCTTTAGCTCTTGCAACATCAACTTTATGTGGTACTCCTATTACGGCAGCTTCTTTAATTGCTGGATGTTTTAATAAAACTGATTCCATTTCGACGGGTGATATCTGAAATCGCGTAAACATTTTTTAGGCAGTACAACTACTTAAGTGTTCTATTGGTTGCATATCAAATAACAAATTATTCTACAACTAAACATTATATTTGTGTCAAAAATCACTAATTTAATCTTTAATAATCAATTACCTGCCATCCTTTACATTTAAATTGTTCTTTAATTCGCCCTTCGATATAAAAACAATCCTTATCATCGTAATAGCCAAGATCTCCCGTATGTAACCATCCATCTTCATCAACAGTTTCGAGAGTTGCTTTTTCATTTTTGTAATATCCAGAGAATAATGATTTTCCCCTGAAACAGAATTCACCTTTTTTGTTTGGTCCTAATGATGCACCACTTTCAATATCAATAACCTGTGTATAAAAATAAAAGTATAGATGTAAAAATATATGGAGGATACGGTTACATTACGTTTAAGTAAAAACAGACAAAACGGAATTTATTTACTACGCTTTTTTGCATATTGGATAGATTGTGACGTAACAGGGCACATTTACAGTAAAATTGATACTTTGGAGAAAGCAAAAAATTGGATTGAGATGAATAAAATAAATAAATTTTTCACTGAATATTCAACCAAATCTGTCTAGGTATCCCGGATACAGCAATTTAATTTGGTTCGAGCAAAGACTCATCATCATGTAATGAATTATTTAGTATAGTTACATATTGTAGGCAAAAAATATCTGTCATGGTATACACTTTGCCTATAATGTAATAAAAAATCTATATTTTTTAACATTTACATATTTACACCTTTTTTTTATTATATATACTTTAAACAAAATGGTGAACACGATTTTTTATTTTTTATTTCTTTATTAGTTTCTTAAATTTTAATAAGATAGATTTTATTTCCCACCAAATATGGATGGAAATTATCAAAATATACAAACGTTTTCCCAAAACAACAATGTTAAAAATTCTACTTTTGAAGTTAATTATTTCTTTAAATTGATGGATTATCCCACACTCCCTAATTTTCAGCATTTATATAAATGTACGTTTAACACAAAAAAAAAAAAAAAAAAGCGATATTATGTTGATATTACATTATATTCTCTAGTGATATTGTGTTGATTTGTTTACAGAATAAATTTTGTTTTCTATGTAAAGCCATCAATTTAAACTGAGAAAATTATAAAAAACACTATGAAATTACTGCATCTATTTCAAAATATGAATAAATCGTAAGATTCAAGTCGTCACGTTTATTTTTTTGTTTTTATTTAAAGTACATATAAAAAGACTTCATGCCTTTACATGATAGCTGCACCCTTGCTAGTGCTACTTAATTGAAAGAACATGTTCCTAAGTCGTGTGAAAGTTCTAATCGAGTCTATTATGGACAGTGTATTATTTTTGAAGGATGTTTTAAACACTAACCTTACACTCCATACCCGGAAATAAACGACCTAGAGATGCAGGATTTGAAAAATCGGCTTGGAAAATTGCTCCAGATGTTTCAGTTAAACCATAACTTGAGGTTATTACAGCACGTGGAAACATTTTTTTTCCTTCAGCTAAATGCAGATCACTTGCTTTGGCACCACTAATACAAATCATTTGTACACAGCTTAAATCGAAATCAAATGCATTTGGAAGCGTTACCATACGCGCAAAGTATGGTACACTAAGAATCATCCATGTAATCTTATACTTTTCAATTGTTTTCAAAGTGTGTTCAGGTTCAAATGGAGGTGTTATAATACGAGTACCACTAAGTGCAATTGAAAATACTGTAACCAATATACCGGTTATCCAGAATAACGAAGACATATTTATCACTGTCACATCTCTTGGAGTTCCAAGCCTAAAACATGAAAGAAAGAATACATAAAGTAATTAGTTTTATACGATATAAATTTATTTGTTTTTGTTGTAAGCATATTTCCTATTACTATGAAACCATCGAAGATAATTTTATGAAAACTTCGTATTAGCAATATAATTTAAAATTTTTCATTTCAAATCACGAACAATTTCTTAATTCCAGATTATGTTATTTAAGTATTAAAATTAAAAAAAAAGCATTAAAGATTGCTATATTATAGATTTATAGACCTTTTTTTGGTTCTAATACTCCTTAATGTTTGCAAAATTTAAAATATAAAAATAAACTTACAAAGATATTTGTAGTTGGAAAAGAATTGCTGCATGAGAAAGAGCAACACATTTTGGTAAGCCAGTAGTGCCACTTGAAGACATCAATAATGCAATATGATCTTGTGGATTTGGAAAGTTAACAGGTTCAAACGCTATATCATCTTTTGCTTGCGATAAAAATTGTGAGAATTGGGTATGTTTATCAGAATCACCAAAAACCACTATTTCTGTTGATAAATTTAATTCTTCGACAACCTCTTCTATTTTTTTAAGACAACATTCCTCAGTAAAAATAATTTTTGGAGTTGTGATGCTCATCAAATGTTTGATGTCAACTAATAATTAAGTTAAAAAAATATAATCAATATTGATTAAAATCATTTTAACTTCAAATTTAAAAACTCACATTTATTTAAACTTGGGTCTAATGGACTTATTGGTGCACCTATATACATTGCAGCTAGCAATGGTAAAACGGTTTTTGGAGTATTAGCAGCGCATATCGATATAACATCACCTAAGCCAACTCCATGAGCAGATAATTCTTTTGCTACTCTAATACTACGAGTTTTTACATCAAGATGTGTGTATGACTCTCCAGTTAGAGAGTATATCTAAAAATGAAAATTCATTATATGTATATATATATATATGGTAAAAATTTCTTGTACCAGTAGTCGTAGTTAAATACTAAATGGGAGGCATATGCCTGGCAAGTAGGTCTTACTAGGTATTTTTTAACAACTCAATTTTTTCCCACTAGCCAATTGCCACAATATATCATAGCAATCCTCTGAAGATAGTAACAACATAACTGACGTAGCTACTGAGGGTGTTTTCTTGTATCAGACTTGTTTAAATGCAATTTTTCGATTTATTAGACTGTACCATTTATTTTAGGTTATTTAGTAAACGCCAAGCAAACAATCTCCGCGATATCCGGATTCTTAACATTTAAGCTCTTCTTAACATAAATCCATTGGCAGTATGTGGCCCTTGGTTTACTAAGGTAGTTCCATCGCCTGTTCTATAAGGTGTTGTATAAGGTTTTCAATCTATATAAGAGTAGGCTAAAGACAAGAAAAAACAATCTCTGATCTACAGAAATGTTTTATCAATTTGTTATTGTAAAATTTAAGAAACGTTTAAAGATAAAATATTGTTTAGTGTTTCAAAGACCAACAACTTTTTCATAAACTGAAAAGATTATTTATTGTGTTGGGCTTAGCTTTGTGGAAATTTATTATATAGATAACCAGATAACCGAATATAAACTATGTACTATTATGTAATGCATCATTTTTTATTAAATAATTTGAAAACTCCATAAGCATTTTTTACAGATTTTTCAGTAAAAATTGTAATGTGGTGATTGTTTTGATTTTTGTTAAGACATTATCACACAAGTTTATTATTTTAGACATTATAAAGCTTGTTTGAGAACAAGATAGCCAAAATACGTGTCATATTACAGTCGATTTGTACTGTAAATATGTTATATAATTAGTGAATGTGCAAATTAATGAAAAAAAATAAAAATATATTACATAATACAGTTTATATCCATATTTGATTTATTGTCAATTAAAAGATTATTTTTAATGTATTTTATTTTAAACTGCTAAAGTAAAAATTAAAGTGTAGATTACGAAAAATCAGTTTATATTGAGATAGATTCAAAAAATTTTGTTTCAGGAGGCTAATAATCGAAGGGGCCTGATTCGACATTAAGCTATTCTGATTCAATCTAATCCAATTATTTTAAAAATTATATATATAATGAAAAACAGATTTGAACAGGGTTTAATCGGAATGAATAAAAATTTCACATTATTATTATTATTTTATTGACTTCAGAATCGATAGTTTAAATGGGTTTGAGTAAGTAATCATGTACAGATTTTTTACCTAGTAGAAATTAAAATATACGTAAAGCATGTGTTAAGTTTCTCTTTCCCCCACAGAAAGGCCCAATATTTAATTTATGGCTAACTACTCACAATAATTGTTAAATCGAAAATTTCTTGAGTATAATTGAAAAGTGAATATTTGATGTCTGCTACCTTAAAAAATAATTTCGTAAATACATACTTGAGATATTTTGTCGTTATGTTGCGTTAATTTATCGAAAATGAAGGATCCTAAACTACAATCTTGAACCAAGGGCACATCCTGTCCTTTAATAATGATTTCTTCCTTTTTTGATAAGACAACCATTTTATACGATCTTGTATTAATTGTAGTGTATATTAAAAATTATCTTATAAAATAAATCTGATCGAATTAGTCACTGTATTTAAAGCAATTAATAGTTGTAAATAAAAATTGTTTTTATTTATATGGTGTAAAATTGTAGAATTTATTGTTATACAGTAGGGTCTGGACGTATTGAATATACAAAAAATAGAGAACTGCGTTGTTTCAATGTCATCTGTGATTTAAGACCGAAAAACTGTTAGAACACGTGATTTTTAGATGTGATTTACTTGGTTTGTAATGGTTATTGTTTAATTTTCTTTTTACAGATTTAATTCTCTCTTATGATTTTTGCGAAAAAAGGGATTTATAAATCTCGTGTAAAAGTCCCCCTATATAAAAGTGGCGATACTTTACTGTTTTAGGATCTTTAATCGTTTATAGAACTATAACGAAGCATTATTCGAAAAACATTACAAGGGTGAAAAAGTGTTTATTTTTTTCCATTACATAAGGTATAGCCCATTTTAATCGATGGATCCAAATTCTTCAGTTTCTATGCGTGGTACACAATAACGTTTTAGACACAAGTTGTTTAGGATAAAAGTGGAAGTGGGGTGCGTTAGTTTTCAATCTCAATTTAGAAGCATACGTTATTTGATTTTAAGGACTTGTCACTTTTAAATGATCTGTGTGAGGTTATCAAAAAATATCATTTTGGACCTAGAATTAATCGCTTTTTTGGAATATACGGTCAAAAACAGGGCTTTTGAATTACTCTGACCTTGAAATGGCAAAACAAATCTTAAGGTCAAAACAAATTGCATGGTTAGACTCTCTTTTTGTCGTGAATAACCGTTTTTTCGTACCACGTATAGACATGGAGGAATTTGGGTCCATCTATTAAAATGGGTTACCATATACATAAAACAATCATTAAAATGATCGTCGTTTTTTGCATACTCATGTACCTCCAGCCCTTATTCTATTAATTATTATTGATAAAAAATGAATATCTTCCTGTAGTGTTCGAAGAGGATTAATCGCGTGTTATCATTGTTTTGAATAAATGATTAAATTCGGCCAAGCGTATATTTGTTGTTCTTTAGTAGTACGATAACACCAGTGAAATGAAAGTTCAAGATATTTTTCATCAAAATGGATTTTGAACATAGATGAGTAATAACAAACGAGATAAATTAATGCTAATTATGATGTCCCAGTTTTAAAATCAGTTAATATTAAGGTACAAAATCTATGAACGATCTGATTAAATATCCTTGGTCGTACGAAAGTTCAAATTATTTATGATCTATCAGATGATTTGTGACATAAGTTTGAGTTAACATTTCGTGATCTGTGCTTTAACATTAATAAAAAATCACGAAATTATTGCTAATAGAAACTGTCCTATTTCGAAATCTTATAACAAATACCCCAATACAGAGTTTTTTTTTCTAAATATAGTGTTCTAAATATATGTACAATTTATTCTACCTGGTTTCCAAAAATCACCAAACTCCCTTGCCCAGGTCAGCTACAATTTGCGTAAAAATGATTTAAGCAAGCGCATTAGGATTTTTAACAGGAAGATCAAAACTTATTTAGACTTAAGTAATGATTTTCACGGTTATTTTGTTATTTTTTAGTTCATTTTAAAAATTTGTATTATAAACATTTCTTAAACACCCTAAGCTAAAATTGGAGGGGACATATAGATATCCTACGGGCGAAAATTTAAAAGTATATCTATTAATTTTGTGGAATTACATCTATTGTGTCCTTAGATGTTCTTTTCATGAGCTACTGATCATATATTATATAATATGGAATTCTTTTGGGGAAATTCTTCTAATTTTGAAAAACTTCCGAAAATTTAAAAATTTAATATCTAAGAATTATGAAAAGAGCGAGCTTCAAAGATTACTGCAAATCTCTTTTCCCTGAACAATATTATACTACCGTCTATGTAAATCTTTGAATCTGCAAGTTTTGTTTAGAGGAATTTCATCTATCTTGAATCGCACATTAACACTTATGACCATCAGTCAACACAGAATAGCAATATGTTCCCAAAGTTGATTCTGCAATGTCAGAAGAAGTATATATAAATCTCATGAAAGTATTCAACTCTGCTCCCAAGACATTGCTCAATCTTATGCTAATTTTATTTAAAAGGCAATTCAAAGCATACTTAACGGGACATTTTACAAGGTAATTGTGTATTTAAATGAAACTGAACGTCAATGAAAAATATATCCATATTTCATAATTTTACCGCTGTTGATTATAAGATTATTATATTTTTGTTATATTACTTTTATTGTTGATTAAGATCATTGTTACCTTTTTTTTTTTTTTATAAAAATATTATTGTTTTTGATATCATTTTACTAATTCCAGTTTTTTTTTACTGATGTTTATATGTTTATATGTTAATTGTTATTTAGTGTTACTCTTCGGATTATTTTTATTTATTCTAACTATAATATCAGACATGTCTGTCTTGGTATTATTGAATAAACATTGATTATTATTCAAATGAATTTTTTTGATAGAAATAATCTATGTGATCAATTTATTTAATTAGAATTACTTGTTAAATAAACTATATCAATATTCTTTTGCCACGCTTCGAAATTTACAATTCTAGATTGGGGTTACACAGTGGTAAGACTATGTTAAACTCAGATTTTCAAATATTTTTACTCTATTAGTTCACATTAAGTAAAATTTTTTTAGGACCCTACAGTTCCCTGTTTTTAGGGAATGGAATGCTAAATGTAAAAATATAAACTTCACATTATTTTTATACTTATGACTGTACTTAAAATTTATTTTAAAAACATACGACTTATACTTACTTACCTGATGACATCCAAAGCAAATTTCATACAAAATTTGGTTTATAAGAATTTATAACAAAGAAATGCTTACCCATATTATTTTCCGCATCGACTTATATCTATATGAAAATCCTTCGAAAAAAATAGAACCGATCTAAATACTGAATTAAAGTTCGTTAATGAGCAAAATCGTCCCAAATTGTCCAATGTATCAATGATCAAACTTTTAAATCGAAAAAGATGGAAGAAAACTTTTAAGACAAATTGGAAAATTGGCTAATTTCGTGATTCTGTAAACACCTATACCAAAATTTTTTTTGTGCGGTCAGTATTTTGTAGCGTTACAAAGTTTTTACTAAAATTATTATAGATACATTTGAAACCAGAATTAAAGTTATTATTTTCAGTAGTTAAGTAGTTTATCATTTTTATTTTGTAATAATTAATTAATGTTTATATCCAATAAAGCGGATTAAAAGTTTCAAATTTGAAATAATCTAAATTTTACAATTAATTAAATTTGAATTTTTCTTGGCACTCAAAACAAAAATCATAAATACTTATCCATATGCATAACAAGTTCACAGATACAAATTTATTGTATTAATCGTACTGTCACAGCCCGTTATTATTTAATAAGTAATTGGCTTATACATTTTGAAAATTTGGTATTTCGAAACTCCTGATGGCCTAACGGGGTTCATAAACTACAAAGTATGTGAATGCGTAAATAGCAAATTTCTTAAAACTAAGAAAATGCGTTTGAATGTTATAGCGAAAAAAATATAGATAAATGGATAAGTATATAAACACAGACAAACGAAATGCAAAATCGTCTAATTGTATCACTGACTTCTCTTTGTTTGATTAAAAAAAGTGGTAAAATTTAATAAAAATTCCAATCCCAATCCCAAAAAAATTGTAGAAAATGTAGTCAAATGTTATCTAAATTAAACTTCAAACTATATCGGCCAAAACTTTAGTATCCGTTTTTCTTCAAACAATCAACCAAGTATACTGGATATTTAATGAAATTTGTGATGAAAAGCTGCTGAAGAATTTTAGTTATGCTTTTGTTAAAGTCAAGAGAAGCCACCGAAACTATTTAGTATCGATAATGAAAAAGCAAGAAAGGGAAGAAGCAAGAAAGTTTTTTTTTTATAAGTACTACAAAAACAGACAATTTTTCTAAAGCTCACGATTATTTTCTCCAAAGTTGAAGAAAAAATATCAGCACATCTTCATGATCATAATTATTAAATTCTTATCCATGTAGTCAATCGACAGTTTAATCAATCAATCTCGTAATTACTTTGTATGGAACTGTGATAATATAGGAATGTAAATTGAAACATTTTACGAGCAAAAGTTTCAATCAAAACTTTTTTTGTTTTAAAAAGGCAGACATTTTTTGTTCTTGACTTTTTCTTCTATCTTTTATGGGTATAGCATTGACTTAATCTTAACTTAATTTTTGAAGTCTAGAATTCACCAAATTTTCAGTTCGTTATGGCTTCTAGTTTTTGAGTTATCTTGATGACAGTTTGACGGGAAGATGGACAAATGGAAATGGACTAATTTGGTGATTCTATAACATCTATATCAAAATTATGCTTGCTCCATCAATATTTGCTAGCGATTCAAATTTTAGATTAAAATAAAAATATAGTTGTATATTATATATGTCGTGTATAAAAATATGGATAGAATTAGTCTGGGAATATGGATAAAATTATATGGTAGAAGAAAAATTTATGAGATATATTTTAAGGTTTTTTATTTTCTAAGTTCTTATTTGAATTTTAAGTTGATTCATCTAAATAAACATAATTAAGAAAATAATTTTAATTACATTGCAATAACGTAATAAAAAATTAAAAAAACAAATATCCAAGTAGTTCATCCAAGTGTAATCAAGGGCAATCTATATGCATATATAAATATCACAAAAAATTAATACCAAGTATCATTCAAAAATCTGCCATAATTTTGTCGATAAAGCTTTAAAGAACATCTTTTGTTTAAAGTTTATTGCCGTCGAATTTTGATTTATCATTTAAAAATATCGAAAAATAAATGGAATATGCTATTTTGGAATTTTTATTTCCCAGGGTAAGAGACTAAATGAATTCAGTAGTAAGGACTCATAATTTAGAAGATTTCAATTCATCATCACTCATTAAATATTTTTCTGCAAGCTCAATTAAATCCTTTCTTCGAATTTTTCCAGTGGGTGTAGTTGGTAAACTATCAACAAACACAATTCCACCAGATAATTGCTTATGTGAATTCACGCGATCTTTCATGTACAAATTAATTTCATGTGTGGTCACTTCAAAATTATGTTGCTTAACAAGAAATGCAAAAGGTCTTGCTACGTCAACTTTATGCGGTACACCCACGACAGCAGCTTCTTTAATTGCTGGATGTTCTACTAATACTTTTTCTAATTCTATAGGTGATATCTGAAATAAAACATTAATTTTATATAAACGATGAATAAACATTTTGAAGGATTTTCTATGTAATATCTTCCTGTAATCTATACTAATGT
Organism: Chrysopa pallens; assembly: GCA_020423425.1. NCBI lineage: Eukaryota > Metazoa > Arthropoda > Insecta > Neuroptera > Chrysopidae > Chrysopa > Chrysopa pallens. The sequence goes on along the minus strand of CM035593.1, from coordinate 47,296,204 downwards.
TATAAGGAGGAAACATTTGTATTTGTATTTGTATATGTGTTTTGGTGTATATATTTTTGTATGTAACTCGAGTAAACTTAAAATATAATGAACCGATTAGAAAAATTATTTCGCCGTTTTGTAGCTACACTATCCCCGGGTAACCTAGGCTCCTACTTTTCCTGTATTCCTACGGGAACAAAAACTACGTGGGATAGAGATGAAACATTTGTATTTATTGTTTTATGTAACGAATAAATTTAAGGGATTATAAATCCCCGGGTTCAATGGTCGAGGTGCAAGGTGCAATCTTATATACGACTGATGCATAGACACCACATCCGCAGCTAACTTTTATGTATACATGAGCATTTCAATTCCACCCTCCCTTTTCAATTTTTATGTAAATTAAGTGAAAACCATCCTTTTTGTAACATTTCATAGTGTCAGTCTCTGTCATTCATTTCAATGTTATTTCATTCGAAATAACATTGATACTCAAATAAATTAAATTATACTAAAAGAAATTCAACATCGGAGCTCCTAATTCTCAGAAAAATATTATCGAAGATATTTGATGTAAATTTATAGAAAGTAAAGAAATGATGATATGAGGCCTATCTAAACTGACACTTAAATCAGTTTTAAACATTTTTACAAACGTGCATTATTTTTCATACCCATAGATATTATTTTTTCGAGGTACATTATAAAATAGAAATGTAACAGTATAAAAGACTGCTTGAATTGAAGATGTTTAACATTCCAATCCGGAAAATTCAAAGTAATGCGTATTAAATATTAATAGAATCGAAGTAGTTGAAAAAACATAAATAAACGTCTTAAAATTATTCATCCAGATTGGTGAATGTTAGAAACAATTAATTTTACAATATGTGCTACCACAACAACAGCGAACATAACCAACTCTAATTTCGAAAATGCAACAACACAAAATCGAAGTTTATGAACGATTGCAAACAATCCTACAAAATTTCCGTCTGATCACCGAAGATTGTATTCTGTCTCAAAAATCAACAGACTGTTGTTTTGAGTAATTTCAACATTACAATTAAATTTTTGTAGTTAATGAAATAAAGTAGATATGGAAAAGGTTCGAAACTGGCAAGTTGTGTGTTTGCAAACAACTCTGACAATGACAGTTTTATTGAGTTAATTATAACAATTGACTCAGATTTGAGCCCACAATCTCTTAGTTTCAAATATTCAAATACTTAGATATGTTAAACGTTATATCCATCGACGTTAGTTGGGCGGGTAAAAAAATTAAGAATATTTAATTTGAAACCAACAAGGCGATAAATAAATTGGACGCTGCATGAAATGATCTTACCTGCCACCCTTTACATTTAAAAAGCTCTTTTATTCGATCAACTACATAAAAACATTTTTCATCATCGTAGTAGCCAAAATCTCCGGTATGTAACCAACCGTCTTTATCAACTGCTTCGCGAGTTGCTTTTTCATTTTTGTAATATCCAGAAAAAAAGTATTTTCCTCTGAAACATATTTCACCTTTCTCGTTGGGTCCAAGAGATGCGCCATTTTCAACATCTGCAATCTTCAAAAAAGTTTTTTAAAAATTACTTTTGAATTTGAAATATTTCTACTATACCCTGAATTAAACTTTTACAAATAATACTCGAAAAGAATAATTAGTTACTAACCTTGGCTTCCAAACCAGGCAGTAAATGCCCAACAGCAGTTGGTTTTTCTTTATTCAATTTAAATAAAGTTCCGCATGTTTCAGTTAAACCATATGTTGAAGTTAATAAAGCACGATGAAAGAGTTTCTTGCCTATAGCAATATGTTTATTACTTGCTTTACCACCAACAATATAAACAAATTTAACGGAGTTCAAATTAAATTTAGATGCATTTGGGTGTGAAACTGTTCGTGCAAAGAAAGTAACACCAACTATTATAGATACAATCTTATATTTTTCAATTGTTTCCAAGGTGTGTTCCGGTTGAAATGAAGGTGTAAGAATACGAATTCCACCTCCTGTAAGTGTCATTAATGTCACCAGGACATTGGATATCCAAAATAAGGATGACATATTTAACATAGCTTTATTTGATGGATAATCTGCAAGTCTAAAACATTTAAAATGTATATCTATGTTATGATTAAAACTGATAAATTAATGTGAAACTATATACTTTATGTATTAGGGGTGTAAGGTGTCATGCGACTACGGCTGTCCTCTGAACGTTTTTTTAATATAATTCGGATTAGATAATATCTTGGACTCAATTAGTACTAAAATAGTATTAATTATGACATTTGAAAAACAAATATTTTTCAAAAAATAAGTTATTAACTTTAAAATATTTTAAAGCAAAAAATAAGTTTAAACGAACTAAAACCTTACTACGTTAATGTACTCTTAAAATATGATACAAGAAAATATTTTTGGATGAAAGGAGATAATGTTAAGATTGTCGTGGTGGCATGCCACATTACACACCTAATATGGTATTGTTGAGTACAAACCAGATTTTGTTTCGTATTTTTAAGAACACATTTCCTTCATAGATTTTTATATCATTTAAACTTGTTTGTTTATTTAAACTTAATTTTTATTTTTATTTTTTTTTTGCACATAAAATTTGTATTTTCGAAATTTATATTTTATGTACTTACACCGTTAATTGTAGTTGGAAAAGAATTGCTGCATGAGAAAGAGTCACACATTTCGGTAAGCCGGTAGTGCCACTTGAAGACATCAATAATGCAATATGATCTTGTGGATTTGAGAAATAAACAGGTTCGAAATCTTCATCATCAATTGATTCAATTAAAAATTGTGAAAAGACGGAATATTTTTCTGATTTCTCAAAAACTATTATTTCCGTTGATAATTGCAATTCGGCGATAACTTGTTCAATCATTTGAAGACAACTCTGTTCTGTGAAGATAATTCTTGGAGTGGTAATGTTCATCAAATGTTTCATATCAGCTGATAAAAGAAAGAAAATTCTGAATAAAATATTTTTATCTATCACTGCAAATCTTACATTTATGTAAAGTTGGATCTAATGGAATTATTGGTGCGCCTATGTAGAATCCAGCCAGTAATGGTAAAGCAGAAGTTGGAGTATTCGAAGAGCAAATTGATATAACATCACCTAAGCCAATTCCACGGGCTTGTAATTGTTTGGCAACTCGTATACTTTGTTTTTTTATATCCAGGTGTGTGTATGATTCTCCAGTTAAGGAATATATCTAAAAACAAAAGATTGTTCCTCAAGGTTTTTATTTTTCGGATTATAATAATTAAAACTATAACTTACCTGTGATATTTTATTTCCATGTTTTGTTAGATTTTCCAATATAAATGCCCCGATGCTACAATTTTTTGATAATATCATATCTGGTCCATTCACGATTCTTTCTTCCATTTGTGTCTTGGTTGAATCAATTTTGATTATTTTTATATTATACTTGGAAAATTGTGAATATAAACTATGAAACAATTGGCCTTTTTATATATAATCAACTGTTGACCACCGTTTTTTGACAACGTTATCGGAGTTATTTATTTAATGGATAAAAGACTTTTGTTTTGGTTGTGTCTGATTCAAAGCTTTAAATCATCCAACGCTAATTAGTCAAATTATAAATAAATTAAAAATTTTGTCTTCACAAATATGAATAGGTTTATTTAATTTTTTTTTTACGTATGAAAATAAAAATATTTAGAGTAGTAGTCATAGGTCGGCCAGAGATATTTAAAATAATAATTAGTACAAACGGTGTGGATAAAAATCATTCAAACTATAATTGGGAGTATAAAAACGTTGACTAATTTTTTTTAAAATATTATAAATTGAAAACTCTTTGAATTTCCAATTTTCGCTACATATTTTTCTATCTATGAAGAAAGGCTATGAAGACTTTAAGAAACTTCTTCATGCTTCTTTATGCAAGGAAGAGATGGAAAATAATCTTTGAGAGCTTTTAATTTTTTTATTTTCGAGTTTATTTATGATATTGAGCCTATTTTTATAATTTCTTCATCAAATTTTTATTACGTGTTAAAAAGGTGACTACCGAGCCGTGAATGAGCATAATAGATCTATAAAGTTTAAACATACTAAATGATAAACCTCAGAAAACATAATAGATCTATAAAGAATACATACGTAATCGTTTAAACTGAAATTCAACTACAAAAAAGTGTGTTTAAAATCAAGAAAATTCTACTTAAAATACTAAAAAAAGTAATATCTGAATGAAAACAATATTTTACGTTTAAACAATAATAAAAAATGTTCAAACATTGATACTGTTTCTTTACATTTATTATTTTTATCTACAATTCATAATTAACATCCTAGGAGTAAATACAAAAAAATAAAAACCTTTTTAAAAACTGGTGGGCTTTGGTTTGCCAATGTTTGTGTTTTACAGCTGAAATATAATAACATATATAACAGCTGAAATAATATTATATTTCATATATTATTTTTTTTTTTTTTCAGTTTTTTAAATTTTTTAAGAAAGCAGTGCATTTTTGTATTTGATCCTGGCAAACTTTTCGTAGAAAAATACCTTCCCGGCCGATTAATAACTTTTTTTCCAATTTTCATTCGTTTCGCCGCAAAAATGAAATATATATATATATATATATATATATATATATATATATATATATATATATATATATATATACATTTACAGCTGAAATAATATATATTTTTAGTAAAAAATGATATGGATCTAAAAGTATAGCAATTTTTTTAAAGAAGTTTTCACTCATTTTAAATAAAAAATACAATAAAAATTTGATACTAGATGGCGTATGAAATAAAAAAAATGGAAAATATTTGTTTATCTCATTTTATCTCACAAGTGTATTTCATTTTTGCGGCGAAACGAATGAAAATTGGAAAAAAAGTTATTAATCGACCGGGAAGGTATTTTTCTACGAAAAGTTTGCCAGGATCAAATACAAAAATGGACTGCTTTCTTGAAAAATTTAAAAAACTGAAAAAAAAATATCGAAAACTGGCAAAAAGCTGCCCCATATTTTCAAAAATACGATTTTTTATTTTTAAGCATAGTAAGACTTTTATTTAGAATCCAAAAAAGTATTTTTTCCATTGGGTTGCTCAGCTATAGTCGAAATTCCCTTCATATGCCGATTGATCAACTAATTCTGGTGGACTATGGATTAAATAAAATAAGTACATCATAAAAACCATATTTAAACATAAAAATCATATTTAATTTACATTACTTATTTATTTTAATTTCATTAATTTTAATTTACATTACCAAATTAAGTGTCATGAAAATCATATTTAAACATAAAAATCATATTTAATTTACAGGTATAAATCTTTACTTTGTGTATTTTCTGTACAATAATAAACAAAACATTATAGTCCAAGATCCTAGAGCGATCAAACATAACTTATATTCACACAGATGAAACTTTAGGATATCAGTCGCATCTCGTGTACTTAGAATACCAGGTGAGACAGATAACTAAAAATGAGAGTTAGTTAACAAAAATTTACATGGCTGATTTTTATATATATTTCCTAGAATATTACTTTAGAAGTACTAAATTAAGTGTCAGACACCTTTTATGGACCAGAACTTTTATTTTTACATGTCTGGCATTTAAATATGTCTTTAAAGCATCTGACTAAAGGTGCTTTAAAGGTGCGTCTAGTCCATAAAAAGTGTCTGATCTTATATGTATTATTTGTAAAAGTATAAATATGTATAATTTGTATATCTTATATGTAAAAGTGTGGATCTTATATGTATTATTTGTCAGATTACAGTGAAGGACGAATTTTTTTAACGAAATTATAAATTAGCTAGCTTGATTATAATGCACCTTTCAAAAATCTTATAAAAAACTGAATTTGTGGTAAATCAAGTTAAATGATCGTAAACAAACTATGACTGGTTTGGTAAACTAGTTTTTGGGACTAGTAGATATGATGATTACAAAGTGGAACAGGGAATAATATATTTGTTATCATTTATGAGCATAATTTTTGAACAAATTTAAGGTATTGCATTGGAATTACCTCTTTCAAATAGGCTACACGGAAAAATTAGTTTTTTAATTTACTGATGAGGCAAATATATATTTTTATTTAACTTGAACATTAGGGTAGGTCCGTGGGAGATGCCATACGAAAGAAATTGCGTTATTATTATTAGCTTTGTTCACTTCTATTAACGTAAGCTACTAGTGCAAAATTATATTAAAGCAAAATCCAACTGTATGCCAAAGCTCAGTAATAGATTAATTTTAAACTGGGACAGCGGCTATTATAGATCTAATTCCTTACGCAGTTAAAGAGTATTTATTAAGAGTATTTTTTTTATTATTACTTTAATTTTTCAAATGTACATAGCCAAAGAACAAAAAAAAAACCAAAAAGCATAAGTTAAGAATTTAAAAAAAAAAAATATAAAAAAGAAAATAAGTAAGTAAGGGTGGCAAGACTAACATCACCATATCCCCTGGACACATTAGGACAGGTAGCCAGTCGAAATATATAGAAAAGTTTTTTTATAATTGTTATCATCTTAGACTTTGTTGATTACTTTGTGCTTTTAATACATAAATGATTAAAGTTTGATTTAAAATAAATAGTTTTAATTTTAAACATCACTAGTTTTTTATAGTGTCTTCTAAAAACTACGGCCATTGCCCTCAGGTTTACCCAGTACTATAAAAGTCAATCGAAAATTTATTACAAAATTATTGTTTCAAGAGTTATTGAAGGTTAAAGATGAATTAATAATAAATTTCAGAGTAAATTTTATGGATTATTCGGGCATAGTACGGATGCAAAAAATTTTATTAAATTTTTTCACCCTAAGTTGCCCGAATACAGAAAAAGTTTGGTTTCGGGAAAGATATTTTACAGTTTTTAAAAAAAAAAAACCTGCTATAACTTTTGAACATATAACAGTATATCTGTTATAAATCTTTCTCGACTGTCGTCGAGTATTGTTCCCGAGCGACAGAATAAGACTTTCAGTTGTTGAAAAACTGAAATTGTTTTATATATTAGATGGATATGTGTTATTATTATTTAAAAAAAATTTGTTTATAAATTCTTATAAGTACTTTTGATAAGAAACTTTTAATTTTCCTGTTTAAATTTTTTTACTAAAGATTATGTTCAAACAAAGATTATTTTCAATATATGCAACTTTTGCTACATAGATGTTGCTATTCTTACATAAACAGACGGTTTTGGTTATATAAATATAAAAATAAATCAGTTACTCAGATATTTTATTACAATTAAGAATTGTTATATATAATTAAATAAAACATTATGATTGTTTTAAAATTCAAGGTCTGTCCAACACCTTGTTTATTAATCCGATAATAATTATTTTGTAGATCTTCAACATGTACTATAACTAAGAAAATTATTTATTTAGTATCACATGTTGAATATTGTTTGGCAATTTCAATTAAATCTCTTTTTCGAATTTTACCAGACGGAGTTATGGGCAAGCTATCAACAAACATAATTCCACCAGTTAATTGTTTATGAGAATTAACGCGGTTCTTCATATATGAATCTATTTCATATTTTGTAACTTCAAAATTTCCACGTTTAACAAGAAATGCGAATGGTCTTGCAACATCAACTGAATGTGGTACACCGATTACAGAAGCTTCTTTAATTTTTGGATGGTCTAATAATACTTGTTCTAATTCTAAAGGTGATATCTGTAATAAATTGTTATTTTTATATAATAATACTTGGAATGCCAACGGCCTTGAAAATGATTAATTACCTGCCATCCTTTACATTTAAAAAGCTCTTTTATGCGATCTTCAAAATAAAAATATTCGTCATCATCGTAGTAACCAAGATCGCCAGTGTGTAACCAACCATCTTCATCGATGGCTTCATTAGTTGATTTTTCATTTCTGTAATATCCAGAGAATATGAATTTTCCTCTAATGCATATTTCGCCTTTTTTATTTGAGCCTAACGAGGTACCATTCTCAACATCAACTATCTACGTAAAAAAAAAAATTATTATATAATTACAAATCACTTTAAAAATGATTCAATTAATTAAAAATTCTTGTAAACCTTGCATTCGTAGCCTGGAACTAAACGCCCAAGAGAGCTTGGTTTTGTATGCTCCCATTTAAAAACAACCCCGCATGTTTCTGTTAATCCATAACTTATAGAAAATGAAGCATGTGGGAATACTTGTTTTCCCCTATTTAAATGTTGATCAGTTGCTTTGCCACCACTAACACAAATCATTTGAACACAGGTCAAATCATAATCGAAAGCTTTTGGATTTGAAACAGTGCGGGCAAAATATGTTACACCAATAATTAACAGAGAGACATCATACTTTTCAATTATTTTCAAGGTATGTTCTGGTTCGAATGGAGGTGTTAGAATTCGGATTCCACCAACTGTGATTGCAAATAATGTTATTAGGACACCGGATAACCAATGTAATGAAGACATATTTAACATTATCACACCTGGAGGAATTTTATCAAGTCTGAAACATTGAAAGATAACATTATAATGTGCAAGTTGTAATTTTAATAATATTTATTTATTGGTAATTGATTTTAAGTAATATATTGAAAACGGATAAAAATTTAACTGAGGCATCGTAATACAAATATGAATGCTCCAAAAATGCACATGCATTTCCGCGTTTTAATTTCGCGTCTTATAAAAACACAATAATTTTTCTAGAATACCAATATATTTCTGTTAACCTTTCAAAATAGCGAAATTCATGGAAGTATATAAATTGAGTATTGTTTCATTTGAGAAAATTGACAAAGACTTCGAATAATCTGATCTCTTGTTCGGTTATTGTTTAAATAATTACAAGATTTATTCAACTTACTCAGCCTTTTGAAGTTGAAAAAGGATTGCTGCATGAGAAAGAACTACACATTTCGGTAAGCCGGTAGTGCCACTTGAAGACATCAAAAATGCAATATGATCATGTGGATTTGAGAAATTAACAGGTTCAAAATCACCATCATCACTTGATGGAGTTAAAAATTGTGAGAATGATGAATGTTTATCTGATTCCCCAAAAATTACTATTTCAGTTGATAATTGCAATTCTGTAATTACTTCTTCAATCGTTTGAAGGCAGCTTTGTTCGATGAAGATAATTTTCGGAATTGTGATTTTCATCAAGTGTATGATATCAGCTGATGAAATAAATAACAAAGATAAGTTCAGATAATGGATTTTTTTTAACCAATCAAAATAAAACTTACTCTTATTTAATGTTGGATCTAATGGACTTATCGCTGCACCTATGTACAATCCAGCCAGTAATGGTAAAGCGGAAGTTGAAGTATTATTAGAGCAAATTGATACAACATCACCCAAGCCTACTCCATGGGTACGCAGTGCTTTAGCAACTTGAATACTTCGAGATTTAATCTCAAAATGAGTGTGTGATTCTTCGGTTACCGAATAGATCTACAAAAAGAAAAAACAAAAACAAAAAAAATAAAAAAATATACAAAAATTTACAAAAAAAAAAATTCAGTATTAATTTATTTAAAATAACTTACTTGTGATACTTTGTCGCCATATTTTATTAACTTATCCAAAATAAATGCTCCAATGCTACAATCCTGTGATAATGAAAAATCTGGTCCTTTCAAAATAATTTCTTCGGTTTTGTTTTGCGTTGACATCATTTTGTATTAATTCCGTATTATTCTAAATAGTTTGATAGTTTAATTTCATTAAATCAGGTATTGATTTCAAATCAAGTATTATTGATTTCTAATCTGCAGTATCGAATTTTAATAAATTTATTACAAGGTCTACATTATTGTATAATTAAGTGTTTTACAAACACAGATAAATTTTCGTGTAGTTTGATGGTGAAATAACTTAAATGAATTAAAGTTATAAAACATAATATAAGTTTTGACGTTTTTTTCTTAATACATAATTTATAATTACTATTAAATATTATCTAAACAATTTTATCTTATGCATATGATAATAGCTACAGGCGTCAAATAACGATTAGAGAAGTATCAAAATAAGTTTGATACTATTTGTACAAGCATTCGGGAAAAATTGCTATTATTTTTGGCAAAATTGATAGAGAAGTTTGGATAATTACTTTCTTATTTCTAATTAACATTAGAGATATTCAGCTGACTGAAGAAGTCGTAAACGTGCTTAAAGAGAGTCGAGAGTAAGAAAACAGTTTTATAAGAAACCATTTTAAATTCTGGATTACATTAAATTATTAAATAACTTTCTCCAAAACATAAATTCAAAATTGTTGATCGTAAATTTCATCACACTTATTATCATTATTTGATATCCTTTAAGTTCAACAGCAATCAAAAGTTTTTAATGTGTACAAATACATTATGCGTTACAGTTTTAATTTCTTCTAAATCTGGGCAATTTTGAAACAATACTTTGCTTATTCGGGAATGTCTTAGATAGAAATTTGATCCAAGATGGAATCAAGTAAAATGAAAAATGAACACACCGCAAATAAAAACATTAAGAGCGACAAAAACAATATGGCTACAAAAAACCTTAATTTTGATATAGAAAAAGAAACATATTTTATTACCTCCAAATTTTGCTCGAAGAACTTATCAACAAACCATATTATTGGAAATTTAAAGACTTAACATCACAAGTACGAGATAATCGTAAGCAAACACACATGAATATAAGTTATTTAATAGAGGAAAATAAAATTAATGATTTTCTTTACAACACAATTCAGAAAACATTTATCACTCAGATAATTTCAAATAATTTTATTTAGTATAAATTTAAATCAAATGTAATATTTATTAAAGTTAAAACAAAATTTTTGGACAAATTTAACCACAGCTCTTAGCTATCCATTAATATTTTTTATTTAGACTGGAGATCAATAGAATAGTTTTTAAACTAATCTAATTGTGATATAATTTTTGTTGTAAGTTAAATTATTTCGTGTCACGTGGGTGTTTGCGCTATTAACTAAATTTATTTTTCAAAAGAAAGTCCGGTGTATTACATTTTGAATTTCAAATTTGTGTTTTTTGTTTTGTTGTTATTTTTAATTTAATATTTTTTATTATTTATTTTTATGTTGAAAGTTTGATTAAGTAATCTTTCATTCACATTGAGTGATATTTAACTCTTCTAAGGTTGTAGGAAATACACATAATTATGCATTTTTGTATGGACTTTTAACGACATATTTCAAAATGCTTTAAAATAATAATAATTGCATAAGTCAATTTTATGTATACAAATTTAAAAAATAATAATTTCGAACATTTCTAATCCCTAATATTTAACCACTACATTTATATTTAATAAATTTTTAACTATTAAAAAATAAATAAAAATCTTTTTTTCATACATCCTATGCATTACTGATGCATTTTTGAGCGAGCTGTGCCTAATTGTAGTTAACAAATATTTTAAATGTATTTCTAATTAACAGTGCATACTAAATGCACCGTTTTATAGAGGTACGATGCACATTAAGTATTTTTAGGATGCAGTGTTTTTGCAGATTTCCTTTTAGTGAATCGCGACTTATTATAGGTCAAAAAGTTTTCAAATGTATTTCTGAACATATGCAAAAAACAATATTTCGCAAAAGACATATGAAAAAAACAGCATGCAAATTTTTTTGTATATTCTAAGAAATATATATTCTTATGTATATTCTAAGAAACTGGTTTTGTATACTATAAGGTGAGAAAGCGAGAAAGACGATAAAGTCATGTATGTTATTATGAATACATACCAAATATAATTCAAACATTAATGAACTCCATGTTAATGAACTCTAAAAAAGTGACCTGATTGTCAACATGTGTATCTACTTTTAATTGGTGATTGATGTAAAAAATATATCCTTTTTTTAGTAGCGTAACAAATGCAAAAATGTCTAACGTATATATTGACAAAGTTTCAAAGTTGTTATAAAAACAAATTATTAAGCAAAACGTTAAAGATTTTGTTGTACCTTATGTGTGCTTGGATTAATATTGTTTAAATTATTATTATTATCTTTTTATTGCAGTGCATCAATTACAATAGTTATTTGCACTAATATTACCTGACTCAGAAGCTGATAATACTGTATGTATGATTTTTTACCTGAATTTATAGCCAATTTCTGTTAAGATATTACATATATCATCTGGTTATATACCCGAATAACATTTTATTTTTGTTTTAATAAATTAAAAAATTTGTTTTTTTTTTTTTTTTTAAATAAAATTTATTTAATATTTTTAAATTTAAAAATTTTAATTAAAATAGTAATAAAAAATATCCATGACTTTGATTTATTTTTAGTATACATAAATTAAGCTAAAAGTTAGAAAATTTTAATTAATTCCCAAAGAGTGCATTTTTGAAAAAATAGAAGTTTCTTATACAATTGCATGTAATTCATAAGTTATCGCAATTAGAAAACAAATATTTAGTCCACAGGAATTAAAAGTAATATAATTATCAATATAAAAATACTGGCTAAGGCATCGACTTAATTGGCAAGTGTCTTTCACTGAATAATATTGTCTTTAGCGTTACCTTGTCTTTTATTCACAGAATGAATTGGATTACTTTCCAACTTATTGAGTTTTCAATTGATGCATTCATTTTGTTCAATATGATAATAGTTTAATAAAAATGATGGAACAAATCTTAAAATTAAGTACTGGAGGAATATGTTCTTCTTAAGAAAAAGGCCTCAGTTTGTGATTAATTTGGCACAAAAATACTGTTATGGCACTTTGCGTCTTCTTCCAAAATACTCCTGTTACTTTATCGTATGAAACACATTTTGTAATCAAACCGCTTTCCAACATTATTGTTCAAAATTTCGGCAACGTCTCTAATGATTTCCTTGGCTGTTTTTTTCAGGTAGCAATCATTCATAAATTTAGCAGTTCATGATTCTGGAAGGTTGAACCTCCAAACAAAACAGATGACAATTAAAAAAGATTAAATGAAGAAAAAACAAATTAACAAACAAACAAGTACTAGTTTTCAAATAACTTAAAAACAAGTAAATAATTAGAAAAGAATTAAAAAGTGGTAGGGTATAACAAAAAATTAAAGATTTCTTATTCATTTCAATATTATATTTTGTTATTTCAAATTTAAATAATAATAATCTATCTAATATTTCATTGAAAAATTTGTGATAATAAATGTATAAAAATTATGATTGCAATTTAATGTTAAAACGACATTAAAATAAATTAAATTTGTAACTAATTAATTACAATAATTGTATAAATAATTAATTAAAAACAATAGTGATTTCCTTTGCTGCTTCAAAGGATGTTGGGTTGTAGCGAAGGCTCTCCATCGCACACGCTTCTTTGACATTCAATTAAGCTCACACCAGCAACATTTCTCTTCATTTATTTCCCAGTCAATCGTTCATTCTTGTGGATTCCCGAGGCGCTTTGCCTTAGTTGGGTCTTCTGAATGTATTACCGCCTCAACTTATATTTTCGGCTTTCGTTACTATTATAGTCATTACTTTACCCTTCTGCTAGTGCCTAGCATGAATTTTACTATATTTGTTTCCAACAGTATAAAAATTAGCTGGCCCAAAATATATTTAAAAAATTGCTTTATTTAATCAATACGTTGAGAATTATTAGAGAGCAAAATTCTGAACATAAACTTATTTTGATACAAATTATTTGGTTTAATTTTGACCTTATTCAGTGTTAAACATTTATTCTTCATCATTCGTTGAATATTGTTTTGCTAGTTCTACTAAAGCCCTTCTTTGAATTTTGCCAGTCGGCGTAGTTGGTAAAGTTTCAACAAATACAATACCACCGGTGATTTGTTTATTTGGATTCATACGTTCTTTCATAAATGAATGTATATCACCAACGGTTGCTTGTGAGTTTTGTCGTTTTACAATAAATGCTTTGGGACGTGCAACGTCAATTTTATGTGGTACCCCTAGAATAGCAGCTTCTTCAATTTCAGGATGTTGTAACAATACTGATTCTAATTCTAAAGGTGAAATCTGCAAGTTAAGATTTTTTTTTAATATCATTTAATCTCCAATGGATTGAATTAAAAAGACCAGTTATTTACCTGCCATCCTTTGCATTTAAATTGTTCTTTAATTCGACCTTCAATATAAAAACATTCTTCATTATCGTAGTATGCAAGATCTCCTGTATGTAGCCAACCATCTTTATCGATTGCTTCATTGGTTGCTTTTATATTTCGGTAATAACCAGAAAATAAACATTTTCCTCTAAAGCACAATTCACCCTTTTCATTTGGTCCTAAAGACGCACCACTGTCAACATCAAGAACCTGCACATTAAAAAAATAAGATAAAGCTTCAAAGTCAACAGTACCCATGTTTCTATATAATTCAACTCTAACAAAAAGAATATTTTAAGTTTAAATAAAACACAAATCCTGCTCTTACCTTAGCTTCGACACCAGGAACTAGATGTCCAACTGCAGTTGGTTTTCCGTAATGTAGTTTGAAAACCCCTCCAGTTGTTTCGGTTAAACCATATCCTGAAGTTAATAAAGCACGCGGGAATATTTTTCTGCCATCAGATAAATGTTGTTCAGTTGCTTTTCCTCCACTAATACCAACCATTTGAACACAACTAAAATCAAAATCACACGCTTTTGGATGGCTCACCATTCGAGCATAAAATGTTACACCAATAATCATCCAGGGAACTCTATACTTTTCTATAGTCTTTAAAGTATGCTCGGGTTCAAATGGAGGTGTCAAAATTCGAGTTCCACCAATTGCAATTGTACATAAAGTTACCATCACCCCGGTTATCCAGAATAAAGAAGACATATTCAAGACTGTTACATTACTCGGATATTGTGCAACTCTATAACATGAAAGAATAATTCAGTCAATAAAAAATATTAGAAACAAATTTATAATAAAGCAAAGTACTTACAAAGCTAGTTGCAATTGAAAAAGTACAGCAGCATGAGAAATCGATACACATTTAGGCAAGCCTGTGGTACCGCTTGAAGACATTAAAAAGGCAATATGATCTTGTGGATTCGTAAAATTAACAGGTTCAAAATTATCAACAGAGTCTATTAAAAATTGTGAAAATGTTGCGTATTTGTTGGAATGACCAAAAACTACAATTTCCGTTGGCAAACTTGATTCGCGAATAACTTCTTCAATAATTTTTAGGCAGCTTTGTTCAGTGAAGATAATTTTTGGAGTTGTGATGTTCATTAAATGTTTGATATCAACTAAAAATATAAATTACAAATAAATAAATTTGAATAAAGTTTAATTTCTCACACTAAAATGTTATGTTAACACTTACATTTGTTAAGGGATGGATCCAATGGACTAACTGTTGCGCCAATTAACATTCCAGCTAATAATGGTAAAGCGGATGTAGGAGTGTTAACAGAGCAAATAGAAATAACATCATCTAAACCAATTCCATGATGACGTAACGCTTTAGCAACTTGTATACTACGTCTTTTAATATCGAAATGTGTGAACGACTCCCCAGTTAAAGAGTAGATCTAAAATTATATATTTTTGTATGAATTTGGATAAAATTTGGATACGAGATGTTTTACGAGACGAAATTTATCTTCATGTTAACTTACTTGTGATATTTTGTCACCATGTTGTGATAGTTTGTCGAAAATAAAAGTTCCAACACTACAATCTTGTTTCACTGGAAAATTTTGTCCTTTGACAATGATTTCTTTGGGTTTCTGTTCGGCTGATAAAACTACCATTTTGTAATGATTAAAATATTTTTATTTAAATAAAATTAACAAACAATTAAATTCAATCACTGAACAATTAATTGATCACATAACTCGATTGCTTGAAATGAGCAAAAATTAGTTTTATTTATACCATTTCAAAATTGATGACGTGTTTGTAATCTCCAAATCATTTTGTACCTACTTTAGTATTGATTATGCAGGATTAACTACCTGCCAATCAATTTAAAAAAAAAAATTGGAGTGACAAATATCTATTTTTTTAAATTTTCTCCATTATTAACTATGTTGATGGAATTCTAAATACATATTTACGATGTTTCGATAGAAGATAAATATTTATTAACTGTATAAGAGTAATATTTTCGTTTTTTATGTGCTATGATTTTTTTAGACAAACCGAAAATGTGAATAGAATAATAGAATGAATATTTCTATGTTGATTTTGCGTGAATCGAAATCATAATTAAATTAAATTAAATTATTATGTGTATAATATTAGTGGATTATTATACAAATAAAAATTAAACGTATGTTTTAATATATTTTGTACTTAATTAAATTATTGTTTATTTGGTATTTAAACATTATTCCCAAATTATCAGTTTTTCAAAATATATTTCTCGTACATTTAAATCTATTTGGTGAAGTGTAAGAAAATTAATTATTTTTGTAGTGAAGTGTAATTAAGATAATATCTTTAAAACATTGAGCGAGTGATTTTTTTCTAAAAGAAATTTTTCTATGACTCCGGGTAGAGTCTAATACAAAATTGTAGGTGGAAGATGCTGAAAGGCATGAAAATTAAATCAAGAATTGAAACGAAGATGCTTTCTTTTTTCCGTGTCTTTTGAAAGTATCTGTAAAAATCATGATACTTAGATAGTTAAATGTTGAGTATTTCGAGTTTTTAAAAATTTTTTTATTTGAGTTTCTGAGGAGAAAGCTTGCATTGTCGTTAATGGATTTTTTTTCAGAGAAATTTACCTTCATGTCTTTCACTTTCAATGGTGATAGTTTTTTTTTCGCGGCATTGGTCGTCTGGATCCTGGAGATTTTGGCGAAAACCGTTTGTGCAATTATTGTTATCATTGTTGTTTGCAAAAATGACAGAACTCAGAATAGTGTAGAACAGTTTTTCTTCTAAAATTTAAAAGTTTTTTGTAAAGCTTTGCTTATTAATTTGGGCATCGATAACTTCACTGTTAAAAATGTTTGTAAAATTACAATCATTTTACTAAACAAAGGTTGAGTAAAATTACAAATCGATGTTTACCACTGCGAAATTATGAAACAATTCTAGTAATTTTTCAAAAAATGTCAGGAAAATTAGTAGGATGTGTTGTAATTTTACGATCTTGATGTAAAAATCCTACTTGTATTGTAATTTTACAAAAATGTTTGTCGAATTTTATGAAAAAAATTTTGGATTTACAAACATTGTTTGTAATTTGGTTTACTAGAAATTTTTGTAAAATCACAAAACGAAGTTGTAATAGAAATTGCAATGGGGTCATTGAAAATTTAGTAATTTTCTTTGTAATATTCAAATTTCGATTGTGAAATATATATTATGAATTGTAATTTTACCAAAAGTTATTATTTTTTTGATGTGTGTAGTAATTTTACAAGGCTATTTGCTGAATTACTTTAAAAACGTCTTATATTTGTAAACACTTTTTATAATTTTATTTACCAGAATTTTTTTAGTATTCACGAACTAAAGTTGTAATAGGAATTACAATGACGACTTTGAAAATTTAATACTTTTTTTTGTATTATTCAATTTTCGGTTGTACAGTTACTTTGTGAATTGTAATTTTATAGAAAATTTTTTATATTAACAAACGTTTTTCGTAATTTTATTTCCGTAAAGTAAAATTACAAAAAAAAATGTACAAAAAATTTATTTATTTATTACAATGGAGCCATTGAAAATTCTTTTCATAAAAAAGAATTATCTAAAAATTTAAATTAACTTATGCCAAAATATTTCATAATGTAATTTAGATTTTTTTTTTCATGATCAATAATTTCGATTTGCTTAATCTTCGTTGAACTATTTAAATTCAATAAAATTTTTTAGGATCCCGACTTTGAGCGATTCAATAAAATCTGCAAATATTTAAAACTCATTTCAAATCCTCTATATTAAAAAAAACAATATTATTTTTATTTTATAACAAATTTTTTACTGAAAAAAAAATGGGACCAAAGTTGGTGGGCGTCTGTTGAATTCGACATATTTTGTTCCTAGAAATATTTATTTTAGCAAAATAACGTATTTTATTTTACTAGTTTTTAAATGTGAAAAGTAAGGCACATTTGTGCAGCTAGAATAAAAAAGCTTGTATATGCTTGATTTTATGACCTTAGGTACTTGTTATATTATATTACGGTCTTAGTTAATAATATATAGTAATGGGTTTTAACATTATAGTCAGCCTGCGCCTAAACTCTGTCAATAAGTAACGACACTTCTCTCGATACAATTCTTTTAAAATAAAGATTCTATTTGAATCACTCTATGTAGATAATAATAGTTAATCTCATTATTTATTAGCGATCCTATCCGTAACTTCCTACAGCGTCGGACAATTTCTCTAAACTTGTTATTGTTTAACATAAATATAATATTTAAAAATTTTTCTGAACAGCTTTTCAAATATTTTATATTTGCATATTTAATTTTTCAACAATTTGTTCCTGAAAAAATAAACTAACAATTTGTATTTAATTTGATCTAACATGTATAAATATAAAAATCACAATTAATATTTTTAGTAAAATTTTTTATTCATAAAAAATAATATAGAAAATCATTTCAATAATTAAAATCTTATCATTCAATTTTATTTAAATAATGTTATGAAAAAAAATTATTTATACATTGAGAAAACATTCAAATTGCATACTAGCCGCTAGCGGCTTTTCAAAGGGTTTATGTGTTTTAAGTCTGTTCATTTCTTTGTAATATCACGACGATTTCTCACTCACAAAGAGGACAGCAGTATAGACTTTTAAACAAATACTGGACTAATATATTGCGCACTATTCTGAATAGTGTTTGTTTGTGGTATCGTACAAAGTAATTGAATTCTTTTTGAAATAGTTCAAAGTGTCATTAATTTATAATAAAAAGTGAAGATGAGATGATAAAAAATTGAAAGTTATGTGGTGATAGTTATTATAATCATACAACGACCAAAGATAAAATTTTCTACAATAACTATAATTACAATAGATCAGGACTGAGGATATGAAATTATTGTTTCAACGATCGGCATCAAGTAAGTATAATAAATTTATTTTAATAATTTTTTAGATTTTGGCTTCTAATTTAGTTTTTTTTAAATGATGATCTTATTATTCATAATGGGGAATCATTGTATTTATTTTCTTTTACATGCATAAATGTTTATCATTTATTTAATTTTTGGTAAATAATTACATCGTGAAATGCTAACCACAACGAAAATTTTATAGTAAGCTTCGTAATTTAATGTTTTAGTTATATTTTCAAATTTAGGGTAATAAATTCAAATGATTATTATATATAATCTAATTTATTTAATGATTATATCAACGTTTATTGATTATCTGCCCTTGAAAAATTTATAATAATTTTCCCGGCTAAACAGACATTATTTTTTTTTATTAAATCCAGTAGTAGTTGATTATACGAATTATTCGAAGCTTCAATCGAATATTCATTCATTTATCAACATAAACAATGACCCTACGTAGTGAAAGTAAGCATTGTTTCATGAAACGTGCCACACGATTTTCAAGGAATTACATAAATATTTAAAAAATGAGCTTGATAAATATTAGGCTAATTCATTAGTTACAATTTTTTTCTCATCAATCGAATTTTTATTTTTTTTAATTTTTATTCAAATCATATTTATAGAATTTATCATTTCATTGTAGGCAAAGATTTACATGATAGCAAAAATCAGTACAACATCGTTATTGAGAAAGATATTATAATACATGCTGATTCATTCAAAGATGGACTGTTGACTACTTTTTTAACTTATTATATCTTTGGTATCGTCTACCCTAAGGAAATCGAGGAAACGCTGGAGGCAATTCAACGGTGAGTGCATAAAAATTTTATTGTAATTTAACTTTCAACTCTTCTGCATAAATCTTTTTTAATTTGACTTCTATTTAAAAACTTTAAGTTTAAGTTTCTCGAAAGAAAAAATGTCATAAAAATCTTTAAACTCTAAATTAATATTGTCAAGTTTGTGAATTTAGCTTGACATTATAGAGTTAGCATTAAGACGTTTTTTAAATAAAAAATTTTATTTTATTCAGTTTTCCTTTGTTACTTATTTCGTCTCAATTTTTAATGTTTTAAAAATTGTGTCATTTTGTTTTTTTTGTTGTTTATATGAAATTAATTTACCACTTAATTTAAATTTCAGACTATTTTTCGAAATTTGCCCTCCGAAAGGTACGAAACGGGGTGGAAACCGAAAGGCAACAAATGTTCATCCTAAAGTCATCAAGTTGAGCACGATGATTGAGCCGTATACTACAGAGTATACTAAAGAGTAACTACATCAACATATGACGACTTCTCTACTATCTTTTATTATTTAATATTTTTTATTATTATTATTTCTATTTTTCTTAAATTATTTTATTGATATTTAATTTTTTATTTTTGAATAGTGAATCATTTTGTTTTAAATTGTATCAATCTTTATTTGAATTATTTGATTAATTTTTGTTTTGTTTGTTTTTGTATTTGTAATTATTATTATTATTATTTTGTATCTCGAACGATTGTTGTAATTGTATTTTTTGATTTATGTCAAATAAAAATCTATATATATATATATATATAATATTTTTTACTATTCTATTATATGACTTATTATTATATTATTATATTTTGAATATAGAATGAATGTATAGTATAAGTACAATACTTCATTATAAAATTACTAAACATATTGGGTATCATTTGATTAGTAAAATTACAATACGTGTTAGGAATTTTACTAAACTTTTTTTCAGTAAAAGTTTAGTAAATTTCAATAAATATGTTGTAATTTTCTTATATTAAATTATAATAAATAGTAAAGTAAATTTACAAAACTGAGTTTTAAAATTACTATACGTGAAGGGATTTTACTAAACTTTTTTTCAGTAAAAGTTTAGTAAATTTCAACAAATATGTTGTAATTTTCTTATATTAAATTATAATAAATAGTATAGTAAATTTACAAAACTGAGTTTTAAAATTACTATACGTGTTAGGAATTTTACTAAACTTTTTTTCAGTAAAAGTTTAGTAAATTTCAACAAATATGTTGTAATTTTCTTATATTAAATTATAATAAATAGTATAGTAAATTTACAAAACTGAGTTTTAAAATTACTAAATCGTGGTGCGTAATTACTTCCAACACATTTTTTGTAAAAATACAAAAGAAATTTTTAACAGTGTTTAGTAGTAATTAAAATGATTTTTACATCTATGTTTTAATCCAATATGAGAAGTTATATCTATTTCGATGTATATTTCAAGAATTTATTAAACATTAATGTTATATGAAATTAATTAAGTTATACTAAACAATGATTAAATAAAGACTAAATAGACTAAGGATTAAATAAAGAGTGTAATCAATAAAGATATAAGAATATTTTATTCCGTTGCAGCGCATAAAATAATTTCCTTTATATACTCACTATATGTTTAATTTTTTTAAATATAAACTTTTTTCTGTATATACTTTAAGTTGAGGCTTTTCGCATTCGACGTGAAATGGTTAGATAAGATGAGAAATTGATTCTTTTTTTAATCCTACGGAGGTAATATTGGACTAAGTTAAAAAAATATCCTTTTTTGAATGCTCTAGTCCCTAGTTACAGTTTTTGCAATCGATGTTAAACGTTTTGAAAAATGAAAAATTTGACTTTTATTATACAACATATCTTTTCAATAGGGTAAAGTACCAAATCATCTATCTGTAGTTAGATATTATATATTAAAAAGTGTTAAACTTAGCTATATTTAAAAAATTGTATGGATTTTAATATAGTTTTTATAATTATAAAATAATGGTTGATAGCGTTAACGGTTTGATTAAGAAATGACCTCGGTTGAAGAAACGGTTGCATTGATTTGTTAATATATATTTTTTTTTTCTAAAATATCAGTTTTTTTTAATATTCGTAATAGAAAAGAAAAGGTTTATTCGAAATAAAATTGTTAGGGAAACTTGGAAAAATCTAAAGTGTTTTCACAGATGGATATACGTAATTTTGTTGACGATTTCTTTGGATTTAATTGTATAGCTTGCTACAAATCATTAAAATATGATATAGTCGTTGCGGTTAACCTCATTATAGCAGCAGGTAATTCACTAAATTACTACAGATTTGTCATTTTGATTTAAGCATCTGCAATTTCCGTTGAAAATTTATTTGCTATTAATATTGATATATGGACAGTAATATATTTGTGTCTGTAATTGGAAGTGCTGAAAACCAATAGGTTTGATGCCAACACAAAATGGAACAAAAATATTATGTATGCAGCATTTTTTTCATAAAGAAATTTTTTAAGTTTAATGTACAAAAACTAGAACTATGACGTATAACGAAGCGAAGCGAATATGGATTACTATTGTATTTAATTTAAGTTTTTAATAAATAGACGGATGTAATAAGTTACTACGTAAAAGCTTTTATTCTACTAATCATTTAAATCGCGGAACGGTTTTTATTTAAACACCTCTTTGTTTTTTGTTTTACAAGGTCATCTACATTTTTTTATTATTATTCCCAAATCCTACGACTGCCAGTCAACTTATTAATATTAGACTTTTGTACTAATCTTCATATACGGATGGACATAGAAATCAAAAATTTTAAAAATCAAATAGTATAAAAATGACGGAAGGTGTCACCCATTGAATTATTGTAAATAAATATAAAAACTGGTCAAAATTTGTAAATCTTTTTAATCTTAAGTATATCACTTCAGATAAGTCTTATCAAAAAAAAAAAAAAACTTTTCCTAAGATTAAGCCTAATGATTGTTAGTTTCATTGTTTGATAATGGGCATGTTCGCTTTTTGATTCCAAGTTAATCTGTATGAATGTGTAGATTTATTTGATTAAATTTCCAAAAGTATAAGATCTAGATAATTAAAATTTCACACACATATTAAGCACACGGTCGTGTCATAATATCGTACATAAATTTACGAAAAGCTAGTGTAGGGGCTTATTCCTTAAATTTTACGTTTACTATACAAAATTTCGAATGTTATTATTTCCATTGTTAAAACACCTTTTTGTGGAAAATTAAGCACTGTATGTAAATAAAAATTTTATGAATGCATAAAATGCGAACAACTAGTTTTGACAACTACGTAAAAAAATTGTTTTTTAATATTAGCGTTTATGGTATTAAACGTAAAAGAGGTATTGAAGTCTACTTATCAACAAATGGTGGAAGTTTTAAGAGCCTTGAGAAATTTGATAATATTATTAGTAAGGTTTGATTACATACACAGAGGCTCTGAGACAGATGAAACTAAGTAGCTTATATACAAAAAATAGGAATTTAAATAATCATCACCGTTTCAGTAGGGTTAACAAGGCTGCTCAAGTGAATTATATTTATCTCTACATAAATGCTTGGGATCTAAAAATAAGTGAAAAATTTTTCTCTAATTAAAAATTCAAGTCATTCAATTACTGAGCATAAAATCACAAAATGCAGAGGGATCTCAGTGGAATTTCAGGCGCCATCTTTAGAGCAAAAGTCACTGAGAGCATTATTAGTAAATAAGGTTACATTAGAGAATAAAATCTCGAACCTACTGTTTCCTTTAACCCTTTATTGTAAAACTTAACGTTTACAAGTTATGGTCCATTTATTGAACCGGGTTTTCTATATCGGAAATCACTTTTAAAATGGTTAGATTAATCAATAAAATGCATCTATCCATATTTATTCTCTACAAATTTTGTTTATATCTTTTTTTCCCAATATCTATACTTTTTGAGCGGGCGTTAAATCGAAAAATTCCAGGTATGCATAGAGTAAAATAGTACAAATTCAACAAATAAATTAAAAAAAAAAAAATATCCCGATCGTTTATGTAGTTAACAATTAATAGTTCATTTCCGTACTTGCAAAAGTAATGAATTTTTTTATTTTATTTAATTTTTTTATAATTCGTACAACTAAAAAATATTTAGTACTTTGGTTTCATCCTGCATTATTAACTAATTAATTTTAATTATGTTATGTATAGATGCCATAATAAAATGAAAGAAAATGGACGGGGAAACGATGTAAAGCCTCAATGAATTCTTCATATCGATTATCTGCTATGTGTTATAAACCTTTAGGCTGTCGAGCGATGTCATTTCCACATTAAATAAATATGGACATTAGAAAAAAGTTTTGAACTTAAGTTGTAGAGAATAAATTGGTCTTTAAAAATGACATTTTATTGATTAATCCAATATTTAGAGTTATCACCCGAGATAGAAAAACCGAACAAAAACGGTTTTTCAAGAAGACACCCGAAGCTCCTCCGGAATCTATCCGCATTTTTAGATTTTATGCTCAATAAGTGATATAAAACCTTATTTAAAAAAAATAGGATCTAAAACTTAGTGCGAGGTTGACCAAAAAAAAAAAAAAAAACTTTATGTATGAAATGTAAAGGTGATGAGCAATATACTGTGAAACTGGCAGACCTAGGGTTAGTAAGCTCTTCAAAGATATTAATAAACCAATAAAAAATAAGTAAAAATAAAAACAATGGAAAAATCGCTATTGGCGTCCTTGAAATCTTCATAAGCATTCTGTGTTTCATTAAGATTTTCAGCTTTGTTTTAATTTTTTGAGAAAACTTTTTGAAATTTGTAATTTTTTTTTGTAATTTGATAATAAATAATGTATATTCTGTGTTATTGATGTTTTTATATTTCTATTTGAATTTATATATACTTATTATATTAGAATCATATATTAATAAGTAATGTATCATATTAAATATTAAAGACGCAAACGTATTGAAATTTAAGGTTCACAGCATTTTTAATATACAAAAACTTTTTATTTTAACTATCAAAAAGTAACCCACCTCAAATTATTCAAACTAACAAACCACAATGACCTATAAGACGAAAATAGTGGGTAATACTTTCGAGGATTTATTTTCATAATATTATTGCAGGATTATTATAATTTAATTAATTTTGTTAATTTTAGTTTTGTAGTTAATGCTTTTTGCCACTCTATGTTTGGATTATTAGTGCCCGATCAATTATGATTGATTACCAAATAAACCATTCGATAAATTATTGGAATTAATTGTATTCGTGAGATTTTACAACAATTATTATATAACGTCTTATATCTAAATGGTTATAACAAACAGAAACATATTGTAAATAATTAAGTATTTATTATTTCATAATCTAAATTTTAAAAAACATAAAATAGTAGAAAATAACAGCATAATTTAATGTTAAACTAATATAAAAATAAATAAAAAATTATAGCTAAAATTGTATAAATAATTCAATAAAAAATTATATAACTAGATAATTTTAGACTTAACTAATTTGATACAAATTATTTAGTCTATTTTTAACATAATTAATTAAATTTTAAGAATTTATTCTTCATCATTCGTTGAATATTGTTTTGCTAGTTCTACTAAAGCCCTTCTTTGAATTTTGCCAGTCGGCGTAGTTGGTAGAGTTTCAACAAATACAATACCACCGGTGATTTGTTTATTTGGATTCATACGTTCTTTCATAAATGAATGTATATCACCAACGGTTGCTTGTGAGTTTTGTCGTTTTACAATAAATGCTTTGGGTCGTGCAACGTCAATTTTATGTGGTACCCCTAGAATAGCAGCTTCTTCAATTTCAGGATGTTGTAACAATACTGATTCTAATTCTAAAGGTGAAATCTGCAAGTTAAGATTTTTTTATAATATCATTTAATCTCCAATGGATTGAATTAAAAAGACCAGTTAATTACCTGCCATCCTTTGCATTTAAATTGTTCTTTAATTCGACCTTCAATATAAAAACATTCTTCATTATCGTAGTATGCAAGATCTCCTGTATGTAGCCAACCATCTTTATCGATTGCTTCATTAGTTGCTTTTATATTTCGGTAATAACCAGAAAATAAACATTTTCCTCTAAAGCACAATTCACCCTTTTCATTTGGTCCTAAAGACGCACCACTGTCAACATCAAGAACCTGCACATTAAAAGAATAAGGTAAAGCTTCAAAGTCAACAGTACCCATGTTTCTATATAATTCAACTCTAACAAAAAGAATATTTTAAGTTTAAATAAAACACAAATCCTGCTCTTACCTTAGCTTCGACACCAGGAACTAGATGTCCAACTGCAGTTGGTTTTCCGTAATGTAGTTTGAAAACCCCTCCAGTTGTTTCGGTTAAACCATATCCTGAAGTTAATAAAGCACGCGGGAATATTTTTCTGCCATCAGATAAATGTTGTTCAGTTGCTTTTCCTCCACTTATACCAACCATTTGAACACAACTAAAATCAAAATCACACGCTTTTGGATGGCTCACCATTCGGGCATAAAATGTTACACCAATAATCATCCAGGGAACTCTATACTTTTCTATAGTCTTTAAAGTATGCTCGGGTTCAAATGGAGGTGTCAAAATTCGAGTTCCACCAATTGCAATTGTACATAAAGTTACCATCACGCCAGTTATCCAGAATAAAGAAGACATATTCAAGACTGTTACATTACTGGGATATTGTGCAACTCTATAAAATGAAAGAATAATTCAGTCAATAAAAAATATTAAAATCAAATTTATAATAAAGCAAAGTACTTACAAAGCTAGTTGTAATTGAAAAAGTACAGCAGCATGAGAAATCGATACACATTTAGGCAAGCCTGTGGTACCGCTTGAAGACATTAAAAAGGCAATATGATCTTGTGGATTCGTAAAATTAACAGGTTCAAAATTATCAACAGAGTCTATTAAAAATTGTGAAAATGTTGCGTATTTGTTGGAATGACCAAAAACTACAATTTCCGTTGGCAAACTTGATTCGCGAATAACTTCTTCAATAATTTTTAGGCAGCTTTGTTCAGTGAAGATAATTTTTGGAGTTGTGATGTTCATTAAATGTTTGATATCAACTAAAAATATAAATTACAAATAAATAAATTTGAATAAAGTTTAATTTCTCACACTTAAATGTTATGTTAACACTTACATTTGTTAAGGGATGGATCCAATGGACTTACTGTTGCGCCAATTAACATTCCAGCTAATAATGGTAAAGCGGATGTAGGAGTGTTCACAGAGCAAATAGAAATAACATCATCTAAACCAATTCCATGATGACGTAACGCTTTAGCAACTTGTATACTACGTCTTTTAATATCGAAATGTGTGAACGACTCCCCAGTTAAAGAGTAGATCTAAAATTATATATTTTTGTATGAATTTGGATAAAATTTGGATACGAGATGTTTTACGAGACGAAAATTATCTTCATGTTAACTTACTTGTGATATTTTGTCACCATGTTGTGATAGTTTGTCGAAAATAAAAGTTCCAACACTACAATCTTGTTTCACTGGAAAATTTTGTCCTTTGACAATGATTTCTTTGGGTTTCTGTTCCACTGATAAAACCACCATTTTTATTAATTTAATTGTCGTTAGTTAAACTAGATTAACAAACAATTAAATTTGATCCACAAATAATTGAAGATCACGTCACTTGATTGATTGGAATTTAACAAATCTATGAATATATATACCATTTTAAAAATGATGACGTTTTTGTAATCTAATAATTTTATTGTTTTGTGTTGCTAATCCCTGATTATGTATCTGATATAGTCAAAATATGAATATTGAAGGAGCAAAAATATTTTTTGCTCAACAGCTGAGTGTTATTGTTAATTCAAGAATATAATATAATCTTAGAAAGGTGTACAAGTCTATATCTCTAAATAAATCATTATTTGGAGGATACGACAGAAAAATTTAACATTTTTTAAAGGCTTAGATTCAGCTTAAGGAAAAAGACAAATTATCAGATAGAAAACACTTTCAATAAAAAAATTTTCCAGCTCTAAAATTATATTTTAAATTCAAATGGTACCATTCAAATTAATCTATAGTATTGCTTTTCGAATACAATACACTAACAAGAATTTACTTTGTAATATCTCTTTCTTACATTTTAATTATACGAATGTTCAATAACAGTACCTATGCTGATGCGATGCTTTTATCGATTTTTCAGGAAAACTGATTTTGACAAAATTTTAATGTTTAATGTACTGTTGCATTAATATTTCATGCATTTACTTACATAGTTTCATCAGAATTAGATCAATAAGTGGAAAGGCTGAAGACTTTTGTGATCGCTACATCTTACCAGATAAAATTCTAGATGCAGAGACATAAAATGCAAGCTGCTCCATAGGCATCAAAATTTTGATGTATATATGCAAACTTTGGAAATCGGGGCAAAAAAAAAATTCGACAACGAAAGACTTGTAAGTAAGTTACGTGAAAGTATGATTGTTTATATTGATTTATGATTTCTAAATAAAAATCCAGAAATAAGCGGTTACATCACGAAGAAAATCCAGTTAATAGTTTCTCAATATCTCTCAGTTAGGATCTGTATACCTTATTATCGTACAACATTGATCAGTAGACGTGCTTTTAATTTAATACTTCACATTGAGGCGTTTTCGTTCACGGAGCCCATAATTTTCGATTGCCCTTACAATCAAAAAATTAATTATCATATTAGTAAAAAGAGTCGCCGGACAAAAAATTCCTTTGTACTTTGCATGGAATTATGTAAATAACTAATAGAACACTCGAAGAAAGAAATCTTTCTAAGGATTAATTATGCTTACGTTTAAATTGGATTCGGAAAATTTATCATTGGATATCTGATATATTAACAATATTAATATTAAAAAAGCAAATAATTTTTTGTCAACAGCTGATGGTTATAATTAATTCAAGAATATAGAATCTTAGAAAGGAGTATAAGTAAGTCTATTTGTCTAAAAATAAATCATTATTTGAAATTGAAATTTGATTTCAATAATAGGTAGAAAATTAAACGATATCGATTTTTATCATAATTGGAAATGCCGGACAAAAATATGTTTTATAATTTAATGAATTATTTAAATAACAAATAGAACATGCAAAGAAAGAAATTTTAGATATAAATTGGTTTCGAAAAATTTAACTTTGCACGGATTAGTTTAAAAATAGATTGGTGATCATTGTTAATAAGAATGTTATTGAATAACAAACGAAAGGAAAAATTGTCCGATCCTCAATGAAATTGCAATAATTTTCGTTGAGCAAATACCAGTGACGCTATCATTATTAAAACACAAAAATTATTAACGGATATGAATGGTTCACGATTATTGTCATTTAAGTCATGACAGAGAAATGAGTTTTGAGAGCTATACCCTGCGTACGGTAATTAATAAATGAATCTTGTTTTAAATGAGACCAGTAATTGAGACACTCCAATTACTCATATTTATTATATCCCATATATAAATTTATATGTATATATATATATATATATATATATATATATATATATATATATATATATATATATATATATATATATATATATATATATATATATATATATAAATTTATACGTATATATATATATATATATATATATATATATATATATATATATATATATTTTTTTTTTTCATTCCAAAATAAAAATTCCAAGGTCGTGTCGTCCCCTTTTGAGTTCAGAAATATTGTTTTACTGATTTAAAAAAATTTCCTGTTTAATTTTCATGTATATATATATATATATATATATATATATATATATATATATATATATATATATATATATATATATATATATATATATATATATATAGTTGTGGAGCTCTCTGCATTCGTCTCAATGAATTTTGAAAGACCGGCAGATCGACTGACATGAAATGAAAATTAAACAGGAAATTAAACAAGAAATTTTTTTAAATCAGTAAAACAATATTTCTGAACTCAAAAGGGGACGACACGACCTTGGAATTTTTATTTTGGAATGAGATTGTGTTTAATTATTGTACCACTATAGAGTGCTTTATTACAATATCTTGATATTAACATGCAAGGTAACATAGTTGGCAGAGGAATTGCGTTTGGGACAAGTGTTTGGTGATCGATTCCAGGCCAGGATTTTTATGAATTTTTTTTATATAAATTTATTTATTATATATATATTATATTATCCATTATTATTTAAAAATATAATTTGAAAAAAAATATCTTTTTCCCAATCCAAACGTAGTTCCTCTACCATAATGGACTATCTCGCCTTTTATTATTTTAATACCATAATATTTATTGTAGAAAGTATATGAAGTTGCAAGTTATTATTGTAAGGGAAGAACACCCCATAGGAGTTAAATTATTAAACGCAATCTCACTCCAAAATAAAAATCTCAAGATCGTTTCCTCTGTTTATACAAATTTTTGAACGGGTAATTTTATCAATAATACTATGATATGCTTATAGGAACCTGGATTATATTATGGTATTACAATATCTACAATAAAGGATGTTAAACAAATTAAACAAATATTTATTATTATTATTATTTAGTCGATTTATTTTGGTTAGTGTAGATAAAAAATACAATAAATTAAATATCGTTGCGTTAAAACAGAACTATGTACAAGAAAATGTTGATAATTGAAATTTAACATACATTTGTTTATAATAAAAATAAAAATTTATTTACAAAGCACTTAAAATATTATTATAAATAATTAAATAAAAATATAAATAAGTTTTTAAATTCAAGGTTATACGATTATAAAATATACAGCCTACAATTTAATATAAATTAATATGTTTAATTAACCTTTTACTTTATGCCTTTATTCATCACTACTCGTTAAATATTGTTTTGCTAGTTCTACTAAAGCTCTTCTTTGAATTTTACCAGTGGGTGTAGTTGGTAGAGTTTCAACAAATACAATACCACCGGTGATTTGTTTATTTGGATTCATACGTTCTTTCATAAATGAATGTATTTCATCTACAGTTGCTTCTGAGTTTTGTCGTTTTACAATAAATGCTTTGGGTCGTGCAACGTCAATTTTATGTGGAACTCCTAAAACAGCTGCTTCTTTAATTGCTGGATGTTCCAACAAAACTGACTCTAATTCTAAAGGTGATATCTACAAATTATCAAATTTGTTAAACAAATAAGCACAACTATAATGTTTTAGTTTTAAATTGATTCTAAAAGTTAATTACCTGCCATCCTTTGCATTTAAATTGTTCTTTAATACGACCATCAACAAAAAAGCATTCTTCATCGTCATAGTATCCAAGATCTCCTGTGTGTAACCAACCGTCCTTGTCAATTGCTTCATTCGTTGCTTTTTCATTTTTGTAATATCCAGAGAACAATAATTTTCCTCTAAAGCATAATTCACCTTTTTTATTTGGACCTAAAGTTGCGCCACTTTCAACATCGATAACCTGCATACAAAAAATAATTGTAGTATTTAAAATATTTCATTTAATTGATAAATATTTCTATTCCTAATATTCATAAATATCAATGTAAAAAAATAACTGTATTACAAACCTTAGCTTCGGCCCCAGGAACTAAATGACCAACAGCAGTTGGTTTTCCATAGTGTAATTTGAAAACATTTCCGGCTGTTTCAGTTAAACCATAACTTGAAGTCAATAAAGCACGCGAAAACACTTTTTTCCCATCAACTAAATGCTGCTCACTTGCTTTCCCTCCACTTATTCCAACCACTTGAACACAACTTAAATCAAAATCAGCTACTTTTGGATATGTTACCAATCGAGCAAAAAATGTTACACCAACAAAAATCCATGGGACCTTGTACTTTTCAATAGTTTCCAAAGTATGTTCAGGTTCAAATGGTGGTGTTAAAATTCGAGTTCCCCCAATTGTAATTGCAATTAATGTAACTAAGACACCAGTGATCCAAAATAATGAGGACATATTTAACACTGTCACATCATTGGGATATTGAGCAACTCTACAACATTAATGAATAATAATTATTAATGGATAGGGAAAAAAATTAATTACACGGAATACTTACAAGGCTAGTTGTAATTGGAGAAGTATAGCAGCATGAGAAAGGGATACACATTTAGGCAAGCCTGTAGTGCCGCTCGAAGACATCAAAAATGCAAGATGGTCTTGTGGATTTGTGAAATTCACAGGTTCAAAATCATTGTTTTCATCAATCGATTCATTTAAAAATTGAGAGAAAGTTGAATGTTTATTAGAATCACCAAAAACTACTATTTCCGTAAGTAAACTTAATTCTTCGATAACTTCTTCAATAATTTTAAGGCAGCTTTGTTCAGTGAAGATAATTTTTGGAGTTGTGATACTCATCAAATGTTTAATATCGACTAGGATAATAAATATCAAATTAAAAATTGAAATACTAATTTCTTTAAACTATTATATAACACTTACATTTATTTAGAGTGGGATCCAATGGACTTATTGCCGCACCAATGTAAAGTCCGGCTAACATTGGCAAGGTTGAAGTAGGTGTATTCGCAGAGCAAATGGAAACAACATCGCCTAATCCAACCCCATGGCCACGTAATTCTTTTGCTACTTGAATGCTGCGTTTTTTAATATCGTAGTGTGTGTATGATTCCCCAGTTAAGGAGTATATCTTAAATTAAAATTTTTTGTAAGTATGCGGCTTAAACCTAAATAAAAAATTTAAAATTTTGTGTTTACATGATACTTACTTGTGATATTTGGTCACCATGCTTTGTTAGTTTATCCAAAATGAATGTTCCCAGACTACAATCTTGTTTTACTGGGAAATTTTGACCTTTAAGAATAATTTCTTCCGTTGTTTGTTCCGCTGGTAAAACAACCATTTTGTACTGATATAATAGTTCCGATATATAAAAGATTAAGAAACAATTATATATGATCTATTTGATGATTGATTTTCAATCAATTGATTCAAATAAACACATGTGAGTATTATTTATACCGTCTCAAAAGCTGAATGACGTTTTTTGTAATCTCTGAATAATCAATCAATACGTGTATGTGCCTAATGATGGATTAAGTACCTAACTGAATTCATTTATCAAAAAGTTCGGAGAAGTAAATTATTTGTTTATGGACTAATGTACAAATATTACTATTATTAACTTATTATACAAATTAATTTTTTGGAAAATGAAAAATTATAGAGTTCTCATTTATTTCTGCCGAAATCTTTATGTATTTAGGTATATATAATTCGATAGTAGACGCGCTCGTTCGAAATACCGAATATAAATATCGAAAGGGCTTAAAATAATTATTATTTAATGAAAACAATTTTATTAATGTAATTAGAAATTGAAATGACACTCAAGAAATTTTTTTCTATTTATCGTTTCATTTGGTTTAACAGATTCTCCAAGCCATAAATTGGAAAAATATCGAAATTAAAATTTTTCATACTATAATTTTCAGCGGACATTTTTAAGCTATTGCATAGCTTCTATCGCGGGCCTTGAGCGCGGGGACCGAATCCAGAAATTCCGTAACGAAAAAACCTGATATGTTACAAATCATCATTTCCATAGAAACCAAAATCTAATTTTGAAATTCAAAATAAAACTTCTTTATCTATTCAAAATAAAACTTCTTTATCTCTTCTCACTAGCAGTATGACGAACTGTCAACTATATAAAGTGTACATATCGCATTGTTCAAGTATTACACTGAGTACTATGTAAAACCCAATGATAAATAAAGAGAATTTTAAATCGTAAAAAAAAAAAAAAATGTTCAAGTATTACCGGAATCATTGCATAGCTTCTATCGCGGGCATTGAGCGCGGGGACCGAATCCAGAAATTCCGTAACGAAAAAACCTCACGCTCCCCACTCCGACGGGCAAGGAGGTGTGGCTTGACGAATCGAGACGAGCTGCTCCGAAATCGGACGAATACATAAGCAGCTGTTTATGAGAAAGTAGATAGGTGTATAGGTGTAAGAAAAAGCAATACTGCATGAATAAAATAAATAAATAAATAAAAAATGATAATTGCATAAGTTGATACAAAATGCTATGCAATAGCTTTACCGCGGCAGTCCCCGAGTGCCACACGATTTTATTTTAAACTAGGAATTCCATAAATATTTTGGTATGGAATTTTATATATTTCATCATAATATAAATCTATCTGTGTGTACATACTTGTGATGTTTTATCTCCAAATTTGTTTAATTTATACAAAATGAATGCTTCTACACTACAAACTTGTATTGAGTCACATTTTTCCCTTTGACTATTAGTTGTTGGTTTGGCATTTCTTTCTTTTTTAAACCAATCATTCTAGATAATTAAAATATACTTTATTAAGATTTGATTTTTAAATTGAAAAGCCGCCTTTTCATCAATTAAATATCGTTGATTTATTATTATTACATAAGTAACTAATTTTATTAACTTTTCTCTAGAACTTTATTTGGTCATCAATCACGAATTTTCTAATCTATTTGGAAATACTATAGCGAGTATAGATAACTTAGCTGATTGAAAAGTAAATCAAAGATTTTGATAAAAAAATAATAATAATTATAAGCAAATTTCAACAGTTATTATCACCTATATATCATTCTTTATAAAAGCTCGAGGTGTTCAATCTATAGATAATATAAAAATACAATTTCTTGATTGTTTTAAACACGAAATTTTCTCGCAGTTCAATTTTTGATTGAGACTATTGTGTTGGCTACAACAAGGGCTTGATTAATATTTCTAAGATGTTCAATATTATGAGAGCTCAATCCGTTACTGCTGATCCTCAATGCTCGAAAAATGTATAATAGCATAAAATCAAAAATATATGTACGCTTAAATTTTCAGCACAAACATTTTATTTTCAAATGTTTATTACTCCGAAATCAATAGTTTATTCCGGAACAAATTTATCATGAATTGACTTTGCCAAGTAGCCGAACCGCTTCACATGGATTTAACTTATCCATTTTCTAATTTTTAAATATTTCATTAATTATATTTCAATACATATTAATGATTTATTGAATTCAATAGTGTATGTGTTGCGGGTAATAGACAAATTAAAATTAAAAATTATTATTAACGTTTATTTTTAATTAATTTAAGAGTCAGGATCGAGGCTAATTTTAGATGGAATGAACAAAATATCCAGAAAAATAACAAATCAACAATGTTAATAGCGAAAAGACTAATTGAAAAACTTTTATAAATGAACGAAGAACTTTATCAATGAACATTGAAAATGAAGACTAGAATTTGGTAGGTATTGCATTCTTTTGACTGGGAATATCTTGTAGATATATTAAAGGATTATCTACAGTTGCTCTCAGAAGTTTGTTGGTATAGATTTCTTGAATATAATGCAATACCTACCAAATTCTAATCTTCACGCAATACTCTTTCTTCCACTTACATCATGAATTTCATGTGTAGGAAGTAATATAATCAACAATGATTAACAATATTGATGTTTTTCACCTCTGTTATACAAGTGTATATTTGAGAAACGGAGATCTAACTCAATTAATATTATGTGGATAGTATTTTCAAAACAAATGAATAGTATCAACGTTATTTTACACATTATTTATCCAACCAGCTCCATAAAAATTGTACTGGGATGGTATTTACTATTTAGGAGAAAATTTGACAGTTTAACAAAATCATTTATATCAGGATGTCTAAAGTAATAAAAACAACTGAACAATTATATCAATTAATTTATTGTATTTCAATAACTTGTGTAGACTTCATTCCTCATCATCTATTGAATATTGTTTTGATAGTTCTATGAGACCTCTTCTTTGAATTTTTCCAGTTGGAGTAGTTGGTAAAGACTCAACAAATATAATTCCCCCGACGATTTGTTTATGCGGATTGACACGTTCTTTCATAAAAGCAAAGATATCTTCTTCTGTAACATTTGAGTTTTGTCGAATTACAATAAACGCTCTAGGTCTAGCAACGTCAACTTTATGTGGTACACCTATTACAGCGGCGTCTTTAATGGATGGATGTTTTAACAATACTGATTCCAATTCTATAGGGGAAATCTGTAAATAAATTTAAATTATGTTTAATACTAGTAGCTCTATGAATGAGGACTATTCATTCATTAAAAAATAAAAACCGTATCTTTCTTTGCAAAAGGCCGGTGGCTTCAAAAGAAATTTTCCTACAATGTTGAGGTATTTTTGTTTTACATCGATTACATACTAGTTCGTGTTTCTATTTTTCAGAGGAAAATTTTGAAGATTTTCTCAAATGGAAAGGGAATTCCATAAAACATTAACTTTCCCTCATCATTTCACATCGAATGTACAAAACCGCATGTTTCCTAAGTGTGTACTAAATTTCATCCAAGAGAATAAACTGTTTCTCTCTATCTCTCTGTAGAATGTATAGAAAAAAGTGTTTTGGAAAAATTTTGAAGCGTAACAGAGATAGTTAGAGACAATATAAATTCAAAATCGTCCTAGTTACACCATAGTTTTCGCTTCGTTCAGCCAATTAGGTATTAAGTTCGATAAGAGAAGCTCAA
Organism: Chrysopa pallens; assembly: GCA_020423425.1. Classification (NCBI taxonomy): domain Eukaryota; kingdom Metazoa; phylum Arthropoda; class Insecta; order Neuroptera; family Chrysopidae; genus Chrysopa; species Chrysopa pallens. Next base: position 47,259,732 of record CM035593.1, on the reverse strand, counting down.
TTACCTGCCATCCTTTACATTTGAATTGTTCTTTTATTCGACTTTCAATATAGAAACATTGGTTATCGTCATAGTATCCAACATCTCCAGAATGTAACCAACCGTCTCTATCAACTGCGTTCAATGTTGCTGAAGGGTTTTTATAATATCCAGAAAATAATGCTTTTCCTCTAAAACATACTTCACCCCGTTGATTTGGACCTAAAGATGCGCCACTCTCAATATCAACAACCTACGGAAAGAACAATTATGATTATTTAACCAATTTCAATTCTTATTTTATTGAAATGCACTTGGGTCTTGATAATTATAGGTTTGTAAAAAAATGTATCTTTATTTCATGAGCATGGTGTTGAGCTATTTGCCACAATTAGTCAGATATCAATTTTGAAAAAATATAGCATTCTTCTAACCTTACATTCCATACCCGGCACTAACATTCCTAAAGCACTTGGTACTCCATAATTCAATTTGAAGACATTTCCACTTGTTTCAGTCATACCATAACTTGAAGTTAGTTTACAATTTGGAAATACCCTTTTGCCATCAGCTAAATGTTTTTCACTTGCTTTGGCACCGCTTATACCAACCATGTCAAGACTTCTTAAATCATAATCAGTTACTTTTGGATGTGTCACCATTCGAGCAAAATATGTTACACCAAGTACAAGCCAATTGACCTTATATTTTTCAATGGTTTGGAAAATATGTAATGGCTCGAATGGTGGAGTTGAAATACGAACTATACCAATAGTGATTGTAACTAATGTTACAAATACACCAGTTATCCAAAATAATGAAGACATATTTAACATTACCATGGTTGATGGGTATCTTGCTAACCTGTAAGTATGCAGATTTTAATATTCGATAGGTCTGCCGAAAAAGACAAAGATACTGATGATAACTAACAGAGTTAATTGATATGTTCACTTGTTTGTTTTTGATTACCTTATTTTTGGACAGACGGGGGACAAGCGAAATGGGACTTATTGACTTATTGCGACAATTAATTTCGTTCTTAAAACATCTATACCATAATTTTGTTAATGGGTGAATATTTCCTAGCGGAATATTTAGAAAAACAATTAAATACTCTAATATATTCTTTATAATTATATCGAAAAATAGTCGTATAAGCAATCATGAAGAATTATTTTTATTAGAAGAAAATTTATAGTATTTGACCTGCATATCAAGTCCATCCAGAACTATACTACATGTAGTAAGTACTACTACACTTCATGTAGTAAGCACTTACATAGCCAGTTGTAACTGGAAAACCATGGCGCCATGCGAGATAGATACACACTTTGGTAATCCAGAAGTACCACTCGAAGACATTAAATAAGCAATATGATCGTATGGATCCGAGAAGTTGACTGGCTCAAAATTATCTTCAGCGTGATTGCCACTTGATTGGTTTAAAAATTGCAAGAAGCTGGTATATTTTTTAGATTCACCGAAAACCACTATTTCGGTAGTTAAACGTAATTCTTGAATAACTTCTTCAATCATTTGTATACTACTTTCTTCAGCAAAAATTATTTTTGGTTCCGTGATTTTCATCAAATGTTTTACGTCACCTATTAAAATGAATTATGAACGAATAATTATTTATTTCCACTATTCGCCATGAAATTTATGAAGAAACCTCTAGAAGTTTGTGAATTTGAATTTCATATAATCAGGCTTAGTTCTTCAAATTTTCTACTAAAATTAATGTGTGATTTTTATGGCACTTTTTCTTCATAGATCATGGAAATCCATTGACGCTCAAAATTGTTGGACACACTTATAAAACTAAATTCCCAGATAATGAACTCTAGTTGATTAACTCTGTTAATCAGTGCATAATTAAGCCACTGAACATTTCTAGAGCCATATTTATAAATTACAGTATATGGCGATGGATACTAAGCATTATATCTTCTATACAGAAGGTCTTACATTTATTTAGGATGGGATCCAATGGGCTTACAGCTGCACCAATATATGTACCAGCTAGTAATACAAAGGACGAATTTGGATTATTAGACGAACAAATTGATATAACATCACCCAATCTTACTTCATTGGCACGTAATTGTTTTGCTATCCGAATAGAGTATTTTTTTACTTCGTGGAAAGTGTATGATTCCCCAGTCAAAGAGTATATCTAAAAACAAAAATGTTTGCTATTACTTCATATAAATTGTGTTCAATGAAATTTATAGCCCATAATATAAATCTGTGTGTACATACTTGTGATGTTTTATCTCCAAATTTGTTTAATTTATCCAAAATGAATGCTCCCAAACTACAATCTTGTGTCAAAGTCACATTTTCCCCTTTGACTATAATTTCTTGGTTTGGCATTTCTTTCTTTTTTAAACCAATCATTCTAAATAATTTTAATATGTTTTGTTACGATTAGATTTTTTGATTGAATATCCGCCTTTTCATCAATTAAATATTTTGATTTTTGATTGTTGCGTAATTAACTAATTTCATTAACTTTTTTCTATAAATTTTTTTAAAAATCTATACTTTTCAAAAGTACAATAAAATATTATTATTGTTTTTAATTTTAAATTAAGTAACAGTATTTGATTATGTATAAATTAAGTTTGTATAACACCATTTCATTTATTTAAAAAAAATATATATATTGGTGTTACATTTTTTTAATAATTTGTAATTTTCGTAAACATTATGCTATACTTATCCCTACAGTTTACACCATCTATTGTATTTTTTGAATATTCGAGATTTAATCACTCAAAAAATACTAGTAATATTAGGCTAAGTGAAAGAGCTTGTCTCTCGATACTCATTCGAACTGATTGAGTTGAACGATTATTTTCTATCATTTATTTTGAAAGCCAGAAGACCTTTGATAGATATCTCATTGCAGGTAGACTAACACAAATTATTGAACAACCCAAAATATCTAATTTTTATAAGCTTTATTTGTGCGATTGACTGTGAAAATTTGACATTCTGTGTGTCTATGTGTCTGTTTACCCGATTCCAATATGGTAATTATAAAATTAGATAATTACTAATAAGGTAGAGATTTGAAAATCATGACAAATTTGTAAAATGGTTAAGAATAAAATATTATCACAAAAGAAAACAAAAAATGGATGAAGCAAAATTTTGTGATTGATATTTCTTGTATTTAAAAAGTAAGAAACTTCTTGAAAATTGGAGACGTGCAAACCGTGGTCCATATATCCAATATTTATTATAAACATAAAAACATAATTAAGGTTGAAGAGTTAAAATTTAAAATTTAAGGCTTTTTTTTTTGCCCTAAATAAAAAATGTAATAAGTTTGAGTTAACAGTTAAAAACATCTTTATTTCAAATCACATAAAATTTAAATGATACTTACAATTCTATCGAAATATACAAACTATTTTTGTTATTTGTTGTTATTTGCGGTTTTTATCTACTTTAAATTTTCAGCCTCATACGTTGTTATTCATGCAAGTATTTTTATATTTTAGTGAATTTTAAAATCTCTTTCAAGTATATATCCTTGAGTAAAGCAACAGTTTATTTTTAAGTTTTATTATTATATAATAAAGAAATAAAATTTATTTTTTATTACTTTATAATATTTCTAAATATATCGAAATATATCTATCATACATATAAAAAATGTTTTGATTACGAAAGCAATTTTACAATTTTACTATGTCACTAATGCTGTGTAAAAATTATACGGAAACAAACAAAAAACTCAACATTTATATCGATCGATGTCCTTTTTATAAAGTGATAAAATATTCATCGATCAATTGCATTGAATCTAGTTACATTTCAGTATTGAGAAAATAAGATGGGTGTTTCAAAGTAACTGACAAAATTTCTGTGCAAAATTTTTATTTTATTTTTTTAATAGTATTTGTTACTTGTAATGTAAATATGACGTACATACAATTTTTATAAATTTGTGCATTCTTTATGCAATTCACAATTCTACTTAAACAAGACAAACAATTATAAAATAAAATTACCGTAATAGATAAGTCTTAATTGTTATAAATCATGTAAGATTATAAAAAGAGACTCTTCATCACTCATGAATCTTCTAATATAATTAAAAAGAGTATAGTTAGTATATATATAGGTATACTAGCTGATTGTAAAGTAAACCAAAGATATTGGTAAAAAAAATACACAAATTCTTACAGTAATTATCTATCATCTATATATCATTCTGCTTAAAAGTTAAGGTGTTCAATTTATAGAAACTACATTTATACAATATAAAAATACATTTTCTTAATGGTTTTATAGACGAAATTTTCTTTCAATTCAATATGTGATTAAGACTATTGTACTGGCAACAAAAAGGGTTTGATCGTAGAATAATGAAGATCTTAGAAATATTGATCAAACCCTTTTTGTTGCCAGTACAATAGTCTTAATCACATATTGAATTGAAAGAAAATTTCGTCTATAAAACCATTAAGAAAATGTATTTTTATATTGTATGAATGTAGTTTCTATAAATTGAACACCTTAACTTTTAAGCAGAATGATATATAGATAATAGTTAATAATATTATATAATAGTTGTAGAATAATGAAAGTTCTAGTTCTTTGGACACTGTTCTTAGCTAGGAATTCAATAAATGTTTTGGTAAATAATTTAGATTTTATATATTTCTTATAATTAAAGACAGGCAAGTTATATTAACGTATATTTTCAATTATTTTAAGAGGCCAGGATCTAGGCCAATTTTAGATAGAACGAACATAATGTCCAAAAAAATATATAATCCACAAAGTTAAGGAGGTATTGGAAAGACTAGAAGTTGGTACTGCATTCTTTTTCAGGGAGTACCTTTTAAGTATATAAATGGTTTGTCTGCAGTTTCGCTCTCAGAAACCCAGACCTTTATTCGAAAAGTTCTCTTGAAAAGAATGTGCTACCTACCAAATTCTAGTCTTCACGAAATACCCTTTCCTCCACTTACATAATGAATTACATGTGTAGGAAGTAGGATAATAAACAATGATTAACAATATTGATGTGTTTCACCTCTGTTATACACATGTATATTTGAGGAACGGAGATAAAACCCAATTAATATTATTTGGATAGTATTTTCAAAACAAATGAATAGTATCAACATTATTTTACACATTATTTATCCAACCAGCTCCATGAAAAATTATACTGAGATGATATTCACCGTTTAGGAGAGTTTAGGAGAGAATTTGAAAGTTTACCTAAATAAAATTTAGATGAATCCAAACAAAATCATTTATAACAACTCAACAATTATATCAATTAATTTATTGTATTTCAATAAATAGTGTAGACTTCATTCTTCATCACCTATCGAATATTTTTTTGATAGTTCTATGAGACCCCTTCTTTGAATTTTTCCAGTTGGAGTAGTTGGTAAAGACTCTACAAATATAATTCCTCCTACGATTTGTTTATGCGGATTGACACGTTCTTTCATATAAGCAAATATGTCTTCTTCTGTAGCATTTGAGTTTTGTCGAATTACAATAAATGCTCTAGGTCTAGCAACGTCAACTTTATGTGGTACACCGATTACAGCGGCTTCTTTAATGGCTGGATGTTTTAACAATACTGATTCCAATTCTATAGGGGAAATCTGTAAATAATTCAGATAATAATTCACAGAGCTACAAGTGTAAAAATATGTTTAACACTTGTAACTCTGTGAATGGAGTCTATTCATTATAAATAAAAACTGTTTCTTTCTGGATTACAAAAGGACGGTGCGTTCAAAGAAAATATAATTTCTAGCTTACATAGAAAAAAGTTGTAAAATTTCTCAAATGGAAAGGGAGTTTTAGAAAACATTAGCTTTCCTATATTCCCTCATCATTTCACATCGAATGCACAAAACCGCCTGTTTCCTATATGATAAAAGTGTGTACCAAATTTTATTAAAAAGAGCAAAATGTTTCTCTCTATCTAGAATGTATAGAAAAAAAAGTGTTTTGGATATATTCACCTTAAGGTGAAGTTCATATTTTTCCAAGTGGAATAATGTTGATTTCCTGAATATGATTAACGGAACGGATTAAAGCGGAATAAACATAGACAGTTATAGAAAATCATCTTAGTTACACCATAGACCTTACATCGTTCGGCGATTTAGGTATTAATTCTATAAGAAAAAAAAAGTTCAATTACCTGCCATCCTTTACATTTGAATTGTTCTTTTATTCGACCTTCAATATAGAAACATTCATTATCGTCATAGTACCCCAGATCTCCAGAATGCAACCAACCGTCTCTATCAACTGCGTTCAATGTTGCTATAGGGTTTTTATAATATCCAGAAAATAATGCTTTTCCTCTGAAACACACTTCACCCTGTTGATTTGGGCCTAAACATGCGCCACTCTCAATATCAACAACCTGAGGAATGAAAAATTAAATGATTATTTAACCAAATTCAATTCTTATTTTATTAAAATGAACTTGGACCTTGATAAATATAGGTTTGGAAAATGTATCTTTATTTCATGAGCATGGTGTTGAGCTATTTGCCAGAATTAGTCAGATATCAATTTCGAAAAAATATACCAAGATTCTAACCTTGCATTCCATACCCGGCACTAACATTCCTAAAGCACTTGGTACTCCATAATTCAATTTGAAGACATTTCCACTTGTTTCAGTCATACCATAACTTGAAGTTAATCTACAATTTGGAAATACCCTTTTGCCATCAGCTAAGTGCTTTTCACTTGCTTTGGCACCGCTTATACCGACCATGTCAAGACTCCTTAAATCATAATCAGTTACTTTTGGGTGTGCTACCATTCGAGCAAAATAGGTTACACCAAGTACAAGCCAATTGACCTTATATTTTTCAATGGTTTGAAAAATATGTAAAGGCTCGAATGGTGGTGTTAAAATACGAACTGTACCAATAGTGATTGTAAGTAGCGTCACAAATACGCCAGTTATCCAAAATAATGATGACATATTTAACATTACCATAGTTGATGGGTATCCTGCTAACCTGTAAGCATGCAGATTTTAATATTTGACAGGACTGATTAAGGTAATCGATAGTGAAGAAAACAACTAAAAGAGTTAATTTTTATCTTCACTTGTGTGTTGTTGATGACCTTAATTTCGGACAGAAGGGGGGGAGAGCAAGTGAAATGGGACTGGTTGGGTGATTCAATATCATTCCATGATTATCTATACCTCGATTTTGTTAATGCCGTCAATATTTCCTAGAATTACAAACTTTAGAAAAACACTAATATACTCTGACAAGCATAATTAACAGTATTTTACCCGCATATAAAGTCTACCCTGAATGCACTACATATCATGTAGTCAGTACTTACATAACAAGTTGTAACTGGAAAATCATGGCTCCATGCGATATAGACACACATTTTGGCAATCCAGTAGTACCACTCGAAGACATTAAATAAGCAATATGATCGTATGGATCCGAGAAGTTGACTGGCTCAAAATCATCTTCAGCGTGATTGGCACTTGATTGGTTTAAAAATTGCAAGAAGCTGGTATATTTTTTCGATTCACCGAAAACCACTATTTCGGTCGTTAAACGTAATTCTTGGATAACTTCTTCAAGCATTTGAGTACTATTTTCTTCAGCAAAAATTATTTTTGGGTCCGTGATTTTCATCAAATGTTTTACATCGCCTTTTAAAATGAATCATAAACGGATAATTATTTATTTGCATTATTAGAGACCTCTTCTTAGAGACCTCTAAGTTTGTAAATTTTAATTTCATATAATCAGGCTTAGTTCTTCCAAATTTTCTACTAAAATTAATTTGTGATTTTTATGGAACTTTTTCTTCATAGATCATGAAAATCCATTGACGCTCAAAATTGTTGGACACACTTATAAAACTAAATTCCCAGATAATGAACTCTAGTTGAATAACTCTGTTAATCAGTGCATAATTCAGCCACTGAACATTTCTAGAGCCATATTTATAAATTACAAATTATTTAATACAAATTTTCTTTACTAAAATTAATGTAAGTAATTGTTATAAAACTTATTCTTTTCAGATCGCGGAAATAGACGCTCAAAATTGTCGGACTTATAAAACTAAAATCCAAAATAATGATTCTAGATTGTCGAACACTGACTATCCCGTTTTATGGAAACATCCTTTTAGAATAACAATAAAGTGAATGGCTGTCTAATTTATCTGATCTATGAGAAATATAACATTCCCTTTCTGTGATTATCGTACAGGAAAAAGTTTTTAACTTAATAAAAATAAGTCTGAAATTTCTAGAGACATATTTATTAATAATATTATATGGCGATAGATACTAAGCATTACAACTTCTATACAGAAAGTCTTACATTTATTTAGGGTGGGATCCAATGGGCTTATAGCTGCACCAATATATGTACCAGCTAGTAATACAAAGGAAGAATTTGGATTATTAGACGAACAAATTGATATAACATCACCCAATCTTACTTCATTGGCACGTAATTGTTTTGCTATCCGAATAGAGTATTTTTTTACTTCGTGGAAAGTGTATGATTCCCCAGTCAAAGAGTATATCTAAAAACAAAAATGTTTGCTATTACTTCATATAAATTGTGTCCAATGAAATTTATAGCCCATAATATAAATCTGTGTGTACATACTTGTGATGTTTTATCTCCAAATTTATTTAATTTATCCAAAATGAATGCTCCCAAACTACAATCTTGTGTCAAAGTCACATTTTCCCCTTTGACTATAATTTCTTGGTTTGGCATTTCTTTCTTTTTTAAACCAATCATTCTAAATAATTTAAATATATTTTGTTACGATTAGATTTTGCGATTGAATATCCGCCTTTTCATCAATTGAAAATTGCGATTTTTTATTGTTGCGTAATTAACTAACTTTATTAACTTTTTTGTATCAATTTTTTTAAAATCTATACTTATTGTTTCAAATGTACAATAAATTATTATTATTGTTTTTAATTTTAAATTAAGTAACAGTATTTGATTATGTCTAAATTAAGTTTGTGTAACTCCATTTCATTTATAACAAAAAAAAATGTATACCAGGTGTTACATTTGTTTTTTTTTTTTTTTTTTATTATTAGTTTGTTATTTTCTGTAATTTACTTAGAAGCCATAAACATTATGCTAAACATATCCCGAAAATTTTCAAAAATTTATACTTATTATTTTAAGTGGTTTTGTGTTTTTGATAGAGACCTCTCCAAGCTCTGTAATGCAATATCCATTTTTTTTTTCAATTTTCGGATTATTACTAAAAAATAATTTCCAAATGATTATTAATTAATTTTTTTCGTTGTTTTTTAAAAATTTCTCGAAGTCTACCGGTCCGAATCGGCCCAAACTCACAGAAAATCTAAGTTTGGTAAAACTCTTCAGAATGCTGTTTGGTGAGCTCGATTCGGTCAAGCCGTTTCAAAGTTATAAGCGATTAACTTACTTACACACACACACACACATACACACACACACACATAGTGAATCTTCAACTGGCTAAACAGAAGACCGAAGCCGTGCTTATTACTAGCAGAAAAGCGCTGGAAACGATCAACTTGAAAGTCGGAGATCAAGAAATCACATCACAACCATATATCCGATATCTGGGAGTGATACTTGATGCACGACTTAACTTCAAGCATCAAGTAGAACATGTTGCCAACAAAGCATCAGCAGTAAGAGCTTCTTTAGCACGACTGATGCCGAATGTTGGGGGCCCAAAGCAGAACCGGAGACTACTACTGTCATCAGTAGTCACATCAGTGTTGACTTATGGAATATCTATATGGGCAGACACGCTAGACACCCAAGATTCATGGCGGAAAGCTGGACCAGTATATCGGATGAGTGCCTTAAGAGTAGCTAGCGCCTTTCGGACAATATCAGAGGAGGCAGTGTGCGTCATTTCCGGAACTCTACCTTTTCGAGTTCTAGCTAAGGAAAGACGGAACCTTTATCATCGAAAGACGACAACCACACTGACCGTTGAAGAACTCAGGGTAGAAGAACAACTGAAGAGTTATGCACGTTGGCAGTTTCAATGGGATGCTGCAGAGAAGGGTAGGTGGACTCATCGTCTCATACCACGGATTGATGTCTGGCTGAACCGTAGTCACGGAGAAGTCAACTATTATCTCACGCAGATGTTATCAGGACATGGTTGTTTCCGGGCTTATCTGCACCGTTTTAAGCACGATAATTCCCCGGAGTGCCCGTCCTGCCCAGAAGTAATCGAAGATGCGGAGCATGTTTTCTTTGACTGCCCACGATTTAATCGACAGCGTGATCTACTCGAGACTGTCTTACACCGGAGTATCCAACCAGAGACAGTTATCGAAGTAATGCTGTCATCAAGTGCCCTCAGAAGTCCTTATATACTTGCGTTCCATCGAAAGAAAAAGGGCAAATGACAACAACTAGAAGAAAGGTAAAATAACACCTTAGCTACCAGAAGAACGAGCAGTAGCTATATCCTCCCCCCCACGAAGTAATGCCTAACGGCGGATACTGTGGGGGGTCAGAGTTCAGAGGATAGCGGAGGTTTTCGTCGGTATTAGCCACTAAGTTAATGTTCGAGTACGACATACCAGGTAAAACATCTAAGCCAGAGATTCGTAAAAGAATTTCCTTCGCTATATAAAAAAAAAAAACACACATACACACATACACACACACACACACATACACACAGACGGAGTGACGACTTCTCAGGAGTGTTCAGGAAAGCTTCCTAGGACCTTAAAACGTCGAGATCTGATGAGAACTCAATTTTTGCAAAACGGGGTGAAACCAATAACTTCCCAATTTAAGATAATTTTCAATTTTCAAAAAAGGAAGTCAAAAATGAAATTTCTACAGTTACTATCATGTATATATCATTCTGTATAAATGCTCAAGGTGTTCAATCTATAGACACTACATTTATATAATATGAAAATACAATTTCTTAATTGTTTTAAACACGAATTTTCTCGTAATTCAATATTTGATTAAGACAATTGTACTCCGACAACAAGTGTTTGATCAATATGTCTAATATCTTGAATATTATATGAGCTCAAACCGTTACTGCTGAGCCACACTGCTAGAAAAATGTATAAAAGTAAAAAGCTAAAAATATGTGTCTAAATGTTCAGCACAAATATTTTATTAAAAACGTTTATTACTCCGATATCAATAATTAACTTCGGAGCAAATTTATCATGAACTTACTGGGTAATCAAAACGTTTCACATGGATTTAACTTATCCATTTTTCTAACTTTTAAAATTCTTCATTAATTATATTTTTTCAATATTTATTCAATGATATATTTATATATGTATTCCCATACACTATTGAATTCAATTAATATAGGATGGCCGTGTATGTTAAAATATTAGTTGTAAAGAAATTCTAAGCTTCTACAAACAACTTTTTTAATAGTTTGTATTATTAGAAATACCTTTAATTTTCGTTAATCAAAATTCTTAAATTTAACACCGATTGATTCATATTAATGTAATCGATTAGAATTAACGAATTGTGTCTTTAAGAATACTGCAATATAACTTCAAGAAATTTACTGCACTGACTTTTCCAAATTATTAGACTCCCCATACAATAAGCATTACATTAAATGCATTCTTGAATTGATAAATCAATGATGTAATATCTTATTTTAAATTTCCAATTGCTTTGATTAAAAATTTCTTATCGAAATTCCGTACATTGTTTTAAATATACCCTAAAAGATATTGCGGCCATGTGCAAAAATCTAATTACTTAAAGTATATTTAGAAATGACGTTGCGCATACCTAATAGATTGCCTCTCAGAAATCACTTTCAGAAATTCCAAGCAATTCAGACATTTTATGTACAATCCGAATACAAATTTTCTTGAGAACAAAACGAAAATTAAGGAAGGATTCGGCTTAAATATGGGTAACAATTAAAAAATTGGGTAAATATTAAGAAATCAAAGTAAAATCAACCATATATTATCTCGAACACGTATTCTTGACCTATATTTGTCAAAACTCAACTAAACTACCTTTTCTTGAACTTTCAGACAATTTGTCAGCGTGAATATTTGCATGTGATATATTCCAGATTCTTACAGAAAAAAGGATGAAAACATGAGACATACCTCGATGAAACTGTAGTCCCAAAAGTTTTAAATACCACAATGTGCTGAGAATATATAAAAACTATCATCATATTTTTTGCTCAGGTGATCAATATTTACTATACTTATTTGCTTTGAGTGATCAATATTTATATAATTGATAGTAATAAGTATTATTTAGAAATCAAAATGAAATTTGTACATCTAGAACTACATTCACAATATGATTTTATAAAAATTGAAATTTGATAAAAAATTTAGTTATTATAAGATAAATATCTCTTCCGTATACATGTATTATAGACTTTGATTGACCTTTGATTTTTTTTAGTAAATATTTTTGTTCAGACACATATAATCTACCTTTTCCTGGAGTTTCAATTTTTTCAATGAATATACAATTTTACTGTACCAATTTTAGCATTTGATTTATATATGGCTCTTTGCAAAGAAAATAACAAACAAAATTTTTTTTAAACCCTATAAAATCCTTATATACGAATAAAAACAAGTACCAAATTCATTTCACAAACATAGTCGTTTCTCGAAGAAAGAGTATTGAAAATTTCTATAAATTATTAGATTTATTCTATCTTAAGAAGTCTATGCGTATGCTTGAAACAACTTATTTTAATTTTAAAGCAGTTGAAGACAGAGCGGAAAGATTCCCCTCGATTTTTATCATTTTCTCAATTCTAAAATATGACTTGTTCCATACAATAATCTTAATCTTGGAAAAATATAGGAAAATAAAAAGAATCTGTTAAGTTCATCACTTGTCTGTGGCTCACTTGTCTGTGGAAGATCGCGGTACTGGAGAGAGTCAGTTCAATTATTTTCAAAATCAATAGGTCGATTGTAGTATTTTATGCTTAGTTTACTCCTCGCAAAAATTATTTATTTACGAATATACTTCTAAAAATTAGTGTGTGGCTTAGTTATGATTATTACAACAACTTTTTCCTCTTCAAAAATTTTGATAAATGTCGTTTTTTGTAATTGTAATTGTAGTGAAAAGATCACTCAACAACAAATGAAAAAATCATTTTACCCGTCACGTGACAAAACCAAATGCCTATTGTCCGACAACCTGAAAATTGTGAAAAATAGTAATTTCTATGTTTTTGGACAAAGGATATTCCATTTTGTTACATGCTGAACATAATGGTTTAAAAAGCGTTTGTTTTTTAATGATCTTCCTCTAACAATAAAAAAAAAACAGCTGTCCGTCAATAAGCTTTTGGTGGAAATCGGCGCTCTTTTCCGAATTTTTTTACAGTAAATGTTGTAACACTTATCAAAATTCAGCTATATACAATTTTTTATACTCCACGTACAAGTAAGAGTATATTACTTTTAGTCTAAAGTTTGTAGCGTTACCTAATATTGATCACACAAATAAAATAAATTTGGTGTAGGTGTTCATCGAAACACCTAATTGGACCATTTCCGATTGTCCGTCCACTTGCCCGTCAGCTCGTCATCACGATAACTAAAACAAAAAGAGACAGCGAGCTGAAATTTTGATGACGCATTCGAAACATAAAAAGTAAGTTCAAGTTCGTGAATGAGCAAAAATGGTCCATTTGGTCCAATGGATTCTTACCCAACTTTAAAAGATAGAAGAAAAAATGAAACATTCTTCGTAAAACGTTTGAGCTTTCCACAATATTAACTCAAATTTGGTTGATAAACACATATGGGTAATAACAATACATATTATAATTATACATGCATACATATATAACTGTATAGATTGGATATTTATAATATTTGATGAATGTTGATTAAAAATAGTCGAAACAATGAAATTCAATCACATGTTGAGTATCTAACCAATTAACTGTTAGTTGTTATTTTCACTCGTTAGAAATATAATTACAAAAGTTTTGATATACTTATGGGCACCGGGACTATATTAATTATAAACATTTATATAAATTGATCTATTAGAGATAATAGTAACACTATTTCCACCAAATCATGTAAACAAACATGATATTTGGTTTGTTGTTATTTCGGCAGTGTGATATGATTTGGAAGTCTCATGTTATTCGAAAAATCTGTACCAATGAAATATGATATATAAAATACATCATTTAAATTCTTTTGTCGTCAATCAAAATTATAAATAAACCATGAATTAAATATTCAATCATATAGAACCTTGTGTGAGTATCATGCCTTGAATATCATGTAGACATAAAGAGGAAACGTGATTTTTCATAGATAATAATTTGTAATCAAAATATAGTTTAAGATTGTTAATATAAAAGTACTTAAAAGTTTTTTTATCGTATGAAATCACTTCAAAATTAGTATAATATTGCGTTCTTACTATCAAAACAAATGAATTTAAAAAGAAAACATAAAATGCGTCAGTTACTAGATACTTTTTATTGATAAATATAAGACAATTGAACGTGCCTCACTTATCTAAAGCCATTTGATTGTTTTAACATGTTTTTTTTTTTTTTTTTTGGAAAGGAATTATCCACGTATTCTGATTCACTGAATGTAAGAATGGTGATCTCAATTAGAAAAAATTTGCGAATGTTTTAAAAGATTTATCATTGACTCTAACAAAATCACGTAAAAAGAAAACAGCTATGAGTGTCTACGAAATTATGTTAATGAAAAACAAAACATGACAGTGCAAAAGCTGAAAGCAAGTATAGAAGTAGATAATAGCCCAGTTATCAGTATCAGAGAGAGTGGAGAATTGAGACTGGAGAACCTAGCGATTAGTTTGATTTATTTTATTATAGATCCTTATTTATTTTGAGATTTTGAGTGCACCTTCTGCATACCCAGTGTTTGATAAAAAAAAAAACGCAGCGATCGTAGTAAATGTTATAAAATTTAGAATGTAAATATAACATTAAAAATAACACTTTTTAACAGACATCAAAAAAAGAGGTTTCTCAATTTGACAGCATATAAATTTTTAATGAGTGTTCGCAGATAACTTTCGTTTATGAACCGATTTTGATAATTTCTTTATTGCTGGAAAGGAGATATCCCAAGGGTGGTTTCATGATAAGGGATCTGACGTTCTTAAAGAGAGAGGAGGAGCAAAAACAATTTTTGGTAATTAAATTTCATCCAAATTGAAAAATTTTTGTGGTTGTATACAAAACTCAAAAGTAAAAAATAAAAATTTTTCAACTAAAAAGAACCGCCTTTGACGCCTTTGAAATATTTGACGCATGATAGCCGTTTCGAATAGCCTTCCAACTAACAGAATAATAATTTACCTATAATATTGCAGCACTTATGGCCTGGAATATTAAATACGTGTAAGGCTTGTATCCAATATTTCACTCTTAGGGAATAGCTTAAATTATCTCCGACAACGAATTTATTATAGGTTTTAATATCAATATATAAGGGTTTTAACTAATTCAGATTTTAATATAAAACCGTTCTTATGAAATCAAAATTTTGGGCTACTCGTAATAATTTTATTTTAGAGTTACTGCTTATTTTTTTTGTATAATAGACTTGTTTTCAATGTAAGTATATTATGTATGTGATTATCAAGTCCTTGTGCTTGATGATATATTAGGAATATTTATCTGAAATTTTTCAATTTTTATATAGAGACCAATTCTACGATGTCAAATTAGCTGAAACTAGCCTTTTCTATGTATTTTATGACTTAAGTTTCAACACAAATAAATAATTTTTTCATTTTAAAACAGGAAAATTAAATTTCTTTGTCGTAAACCCAGTATCTACGTTAGATTCAGTGAAGCATATAGCATATGTGAAAAGTTATATCTTTTGGATGGAATTGGTTTCATCAGTATTAAGTAATTAGTTTATGAGATCTACGATTCTATTTAAAAAAATTTGGATAAACTAATTTGAAACCAAGCATGCATATTTCAAGTTCATCTTGGAGAAAAACTCTGAACTTTAAACATAAAATAATCAAAGTTTCATCTTAGTTTGCTTTGCGAAATACCTTTGGTATTCTTCGAAATAGGAAACCAATTTTTTAAAGGTTAGTTGTGTGTATTGTGTTGGCTGCGTAGTTGGGTTTATTCAACTTGAAGAGTTCTTGGGTTCTTTCAAGTTGAATAAACATCTGATTAAAGTTCGTACTATACCTTATACTTAGCATATCCCCTTTCCCTATTAATTAATATAGGAATGGTATGATGAAAATCTAGTTCTCTTCGAGTGAAATGAAATTGTACCCTGAAGACCTTATTTTGCAGGCAATGAACCTATTTTTTCACGAATCCTTTAAATTCTAAACATTATTTGGTTTTGTCTTTTTTAGGAAAAAAGCAGGTCAGTATTTTTAGGTACCAAACAAATTTCCTAATATGGACTTTTATTGATTGTTGAAATTGTGTAAGGTTCAATGTTTTAAGTATATCAATCAATATCCGGTTTTATACCTTGTAAATGATTCATTGAAAATTATTAATATTTTTAATCCATTATAATCAGAAATTAATTACCGCTTAATAATAATTAAACTTCATAAAAATGTACATAAAATCCGTCATATATGATAGTAAATTCTATCGTGTTAGGTTAGATTAAGGAAAATCTTTAACAAATATAAACACAAATATCAATATAAACATCATATAACATCCTTGTACGGTTATAAAATGGTTATTTCTACAGAAATTAGACCATGATTAAATATTTGATATCACTAAGTATAAGAAAGTATAAGAAAATATAACATTCTATGGTGAATGGATTTTGATATACCCGAGATACATGCACACATTTAAAACCATAGATATACGCAAATGTATCGTCGTGACTAGTTAAAATGAATTTAGGGAGACACCAGAAGTGTGTTGCTCAACTACAATGGTGTGGCGGCGCTCGAGAGAACGAAGACAAAGGCGAGAAATCCTTTGTATGGTCCTATTCACTTTCCAATATGAAAGAATTTTTGAATTTTTAAGAATACTCCATATTAAATAATAGGTTTTATATTTACTTAATCAATTTTAATTTTGAGAAGTTTCTTGACCGAAGCTGTACTAATTAGACCGTGATTCTGATTGTTATGTAAACCTATAATTTATAGTTTATTTAATTGTGTTTTACAGATGATATTCCACACGGGGCTAGCGAAGATTAACCAGGGTCGTATTAGGGACTTATCAGGGAGAAGAGAAAATTCATTTCGTAGTCTGAATTTTTTATTTATAAGAGGATATAATTTAAGGGTACGGATATTTTCTTCTTTAATTTTAGCGTATATGTGATCGTTTCAATTTAAACGCTTATTGAGCAATATTCCAAGATATTTAACGCTTGCATTATTCCAATTTATGATATGGTTATCAATTATTAAAATTTGTTTAGTTGTCCCACGTTAAGAGTGTGTAATAAAATTGAAAAATATCGGTTTTACGGATGAAAATTTAGTGATTTATTGTAGAATTAGTGAATACACTTGACAAATTTTAAGTTCAACTGAGTTAAGAAGAAATAAATTTTTAAAATTTTTCTACTTTTCGGATCTATTTTCCCTTCTTCTTCTTTTCTTTCATAATGTTTCAAAAAACTTTAGGTAATTACTATTATCGATGATTAAATTTTACAAATTTGTAAAACTTTGTTACAAATTTGCAACTGTTTTACAAATTCGCAAAGCTTTCTTGCAACTATAATATAAAATCTACACAATCACTTTTACACCGCGCAAAGAAGTCAAAAGTATTATTATAAAGCATTATCTCTGTCTGCATACCTGGTGTAATATTTTATAGGTTTTATAGATGTTTACTAAGAAAATATTTATATTTACAAAATGAAAGTATAATGTTTACAATAAGGAGAAGGACTTATAGTGAAATAAATAAAAGTGTAAAAACCCAGAGTCCAGTTTAATGCTCTCCAAACAGGTTAAAAAATTTATGATTTTTCACGAAGTTGAAGAAATTTATTTGTAAGAAATTAATTGGTAGTACTCGAAGACTTATAATTGAATTTGACATTAATATTAAAAAGATTTCTTGCGTGTAGCATTTTTAAATTTAAACAAACAAAGAAAAGTTTCCTCAAATTTAAGCCCTTCATCTTTCCTTTCGCAAAGCATTTAATCATAAAGTAACATGAAATACAACTTGACAAATTGAATTTTATATAATACATGTAATTTAGCGAATGAACAAAACCAATTTTATACCAGCAACCAAAAATTAAAAAAAATTAATCCATTTTAAAACTTAATCTGCTTTAACTCAACTGAACTTAAAACTTCAATTGTGAATATGCTCTAATTTTACTAAATAAATTTTCATTAATTTATTCTACTTAATGAAAACAGATAAATTATACTTATGCGCTTATCATATCTTTTGCTTGAAAATAAAAATTGTTTAGAGCTAGCAACACTCAAATTTTCCAATAATTGATTTTTATCTATTTAAATAACGGAAAAAATGTATACACCAAAAAATATTTTTTTATCAAAATTGTATTTGTTTCGATAGGTCATAAAAATAAGGTAAACTTGTAATTTCTTAAATATGGATTACATTTACACAAATTTTCCAAATCTTAAAGAAAAATGAAAAATACAACCAAACTTGATAGAGTGGGATGTAGCGATGCATTTTTATTGGAGATTTTGGACCGATCTAATTTAAGTATTATAGAATCGGTTGTTGCTAATGGTCATTTGAGCCCTTAAAATTTTCTATTGTAGGTATAAAAAATTCGAAAAGCATTTTCAGGTTGTTAAAAATTTGCTCAGCTAGAAAGATGATGGTGGATTCTATATCTGATGTTTATATAAACCTGTACCAAAAAATTATTTTTGATTCCTTTAAGGTCTAGTGAAACTACATAATACAAAAAATACGCTATACAAGAAAGACCGTCGACCTGTGGATTATATATTCTGGCCAGGCATTTACTCTGAGAAAAGGATAGCCAGATGTATTATTAAACTAGGTAAATCTTTTATCAGATTTATTTATGTTTATTTATTTATTTTGAGGAACTAAAAAAAATCCGATGTTCTGACATTTTTTTAACAACGTTTAACAACGAAAAAATTGGTTTTAATTTTTATCAGTGTCTCGAAAAATATTAAAAACGAAATTTTTTCTAAATTATAAATTCCGATATCTCGAATAGCATAACGTTCAATATGAAGAAAATTTTGAAAATACTGTTTAATTCAATAATAGTGTTACTTTTTGCAGTTATAAACTATATTTATCTTTGATAAAATATTATAGAACAAAAATTGTAATTGAATCTGGGCAATTTAATAAGAATAAGTATTTGTATTTTTTATTTCGTTAAATAATGTTTCTTAGCAAGGATATTTTATTCAATCTGAATCATTTCATGAATTTTAAAATTAATGTACTTGTTGAATAGACACCAATTAAATGCAAAACACTTAAAGTAGGTGTCATTGGATTTAATCTTATCGTTGAAATTTTAAGATTTATTGTCTATAACCATGACAACGTTTTTTAATAAATAAATAAAAAATGGTCATGCATGCAAGTTTGGTTTCCAACTCTGATAATCTGGCATCAAAATCTCATAGGGTACTGTAGGCTTTTCTAAAAAAATTATATCGAATCAACTTCGAACTAGACCCTATGCAATAAAAAAAAACTATTCAAATCGAACTATTTTGTCTCTTCCTTTTCACGTCGGTTAAAACGATAAAATTTTGTATTTAAAAATTATTAATGATAATGATAAAATAATGTAATATGGCTAGGAACTCTACACAAATTAACAAGAGAAATAAGTACTTATGAATTCGATTACTGATATGATTTTAATAAAAACCACTTTAAATAAGATTGATCAACTTAACCCAATTAAATTAAAACAAAGGGGGGTAAATCACGAAATACAAGATTACTTGCAATAAAAATGTAAATATCATTGTCTTAGCATTTTAAATGATAACTGAAAAGTATCATAAAATTTCGTGTCCGCATCGAAAGCTATCAGGAGTCATTGGCTCAAAAATCAATTATGTATGTATTTTAAAACAAATGTCATAACACCAATGAAAAGAACAAAAATTATAGAGACATATGATAGTATACTCAGAGTAGTTACTTAGACTGCAGATCTTCAAGGATTTTAGATTCAGAACATTAGAATAATGGTCATTTTCGTGATTTTGATACCTGATATTTAACCGCTAACACGATATTTTATGAGATTTTGAAAACTTTTAGAGTTAGAGAGATTTAAAAAAATTTATAACTATTTTGCAATACAAGACTAAATCTTCATTTAATTGGATTGTCTATATGAAAATCTTATTCATACAACTATCAGAAAATATAAATCGGATGAAAATTAAAAAGGAAGTTTAAAGAAGCGAGTTTTAGAAGATACTTGAGTTTTTCTGTAAATATGGTTTAAATTTTCACTCTTGCATAGAAGTGCAATGAACTAAATAAGTTATTTTTGAGAATTTGTAGTTGAGTATACATTTGGTATAAATCTTTTTTAAAGTAGTAGTAGTATCCAATTTTTACGTTAATGTTTCAGCATAATTACCTGAAATGTAACAATTAGAATAATTACAGTTTTTTTCAAGTAAATACTGATATTTGATTACGTTAAAAATCATTACGTTTTTTCTTTCTATTTACTTAATATACAATATACTAGTTTCATATTATTTAAATTATAACTATAATTTCGAATTATAATTCTATTTACTAGACAAAATAAATATATTTTATTTTTTTCAAGGTATTTCATATGTTTGTCATGACTACTAGACACAATAGTTTTAAGATAATATGATGAGTACTTAGATTAAAAAATAAACATTGGTGTTATTTTTTTCAAATTTGACTAAGAGAATTATCAAAATTATATAGTAATAGTGGAGTGTAAACATATGCCAGATAAGTAGATCTTCCTTTTTTACCGATCCCCTTTTGGTAGCTGGGGACAGAATTATGGAAGCCGTTTAACCAAGTTTCAATTTTAATTAAATATTTTTCATTTTATTTTTGACTATTGGAATAAAAAGTCAAAATGAAATCTTAAATTTTTCCAAGAATAATTGAAGCGAGTATAAAAAATAGTAAAGGATTGTTTGTCAATTTGCTTGTATATTTTGCTCATGGCTACACTCATTTCTTACGTAACCATAATGACAAGGATATGTCTTAATAATCAAGATCTAAAAATCTTTGTATAAATCTCCCTGTATAGATATCTGTATAAAACCATATATAAAAATACCCAAAGGCAAATATTTAAAATTTCTTTGCTTGATGGAATTATTTCATCGTAAATCTTCAGTAAATTTAATAACATTTACTTGATGACTTTTCTTCTAATATAAAAAGAACGTAACACGGCGACTAAAAAGGATTTTTTCTTGAATATATTTTTAATAAAAAGAATAAAAAGCGTATCTATCAAAATATGATGGAAGTGTACGGAGATCAAAACGAATTAAGTTTTACAACGCTACCGTGTGATTTTTGTATTATATTGTCATATTATTCTATTGTTATTAAATTAACATCTAACGTCTCACAAAACTAAATAAAAACTGCTCACTTTTAAATAAAAATACTTTATCTTAATTTTTCAGTAGATTTTATAACAATGACTTCGATACTATTTTATAACAATGGCTAATTCTCAAATACACACAACTTTTAAGGTAAAATATAATATTTTTAAAGTACAATCGTATGGTTTAATAGTGAAAACGGCGGTTATTTTAACAAAAATTTTAATACAATGGATGAGAATTTCAAAGCAATGCGAATGCATTATGCGTAATTAGGTCTAACAAGTTTACTTCGATCCATTTCTCAGTGTTAGATTGACCTGAAATTGTAAAACTTAATTCTTTTTCAGTTCCTTGCACTGTCACCATATTTTGAAAAATATTCCCCTTTTATATATAGAGTGCAAGGAACTCAAAATTAAGTTTTGTTAAGGGTTTGAAATTTTGTTGGGTAATATATACAATAGTTCAGAGAATATCAGTTGTAGTCTAAAAATTGTAACACTAAAAAATATTGAACACACAAACAAAATTATGGTGTAAGTGATCATAGAATCATTTAATTAGTCAATTTCTGTATGCCAGCCATCAAGATAACTCAAAAACGAAAAAATATCGGGTAAAATTTTGATGGCGTATGATGGACACAATGGATCCATGACGATCTATGAACCAATTTTTGAACCATTAAAGATAGAAGAAAAATTCTAAAACAAATAATGTTTGAAATAATTTTTCGTAAACTGTCAAGATTCGCCTCAATTTCAGGTAAGGTCATATTGATTTTGATTTATAATAAGTCATAGTACGATGATTATAATTAATGCATACCATGCCTAGTCAAATTTATGTTTGAAAATTAAATCATGGACTTTTACAAATTATCAGTATACTTTAAATATTAAAATACACATATTTTTTACAATCATGTCATTGCTTAGAAGTACAAAGATCAATGATTAAACATATTAATTAATCAGTGTTGTATTTTGGCATATTGCGATTTAAGTACTTTAGACTAGCGAAAAAAGTCCTTGTATTTAGTAAAAAATGAATCACATTTTAAATAATGATTATTGTAAATTAGTAAACACACACATAGACGATCACTGACTTAATGCGTAAGAGACGGGGGGTAATTTTAACAAAAATAGTTTTCTTCAATTCAAAACTAATTACACGTATTCGTGACCTTAATATATTTTGCATTTGAAACAAGTTTTTCAAAAATTCTCACCTAATCCGGTGTTATTTCCCTAAAATTGGTCTTGAATTTACTCAGAATCTTGTAAAAATAGTTGAGGAACTATTTTTCCAAATCTTCTCTAACCCTTACCTTCTCTAATAAAATTGCAATTAGAGCTTATAAGATCCATTTAATCACAAGTGGAACATTAGAAGCCAGAAAAGTACAATTATGTTAATGTAAAAATACAATCAAGTGTTAATGAAAGCAAAACAAAATTTATACCTGAACCTGAATACAAAATATCAGAAATTTAAATTATTTACAAATCAAAAGTCATAAATTTGAACGTGAATTTATTACAATGGCTTCCAAATTTAGGTCTAATGTGTATTGTATAAGGAAAGCAGAAAGGTTAAAAGAAAAACTATGAATGCAGTAGGCAGGGTATAGGGTAAACCTTAGTGAAGAAAATTTGATGGAATATTCCCATAAGTGACGTGCGTAGCCAAGAAAAAAAAATACGTAAAATTTTTCGGTTCAAAAAGTGTATGAATTTTTATATGAAAAAAGATATCTCATCCAAATCTGCTATAGGTTTTTAAAATGCTCAGCAACCTAGTCCCGGCTTATTGAGAGATTGCAGTACAAACTATTCATAAAATTCTTAATCAAGGAAGAACATAATTTAAAAAAAAAAAAAAAACCTGTGATTTCAAAGGAACTTCTCATAAGAAAATTTTTCGAAACTCAGAAATCGATGAAAATTTTAAAAATAGGGTAGCCCTGTAGTGAAAGAAATATTCCATTCAAAAGTTATAAGGATTTTCATTTTAAAAAATTGCAAAAATCTCAACAAAAACTACTATACCTTTTAAAAATGCTCAGAAACTTAGTCTCGGCTCTTTTGCGGGAATGATTTTCTTTCCATAAAATTCTTTATGATGAGAAAACTTTCTATTATTAAAAAAAATAGTAATTTCACAAAGCAGAATTTGGAATCGAATGAAAATTGAAAAAACGTAAGTGGCGCGTGTCCCCAAAAAAATTTTGTCGTGGGCTGCAATGGACTTTCGTGCCAATGCAGACTTGGCAAAAATAACTTAAAAAAGACAGAATTCAGTATGTATGCGTACTCTATTAAATACTCAAAATAGGTGTAACTCTAAGATTGAAATACAAAATTTTATACAGTTGTGGAATGAATCCAAGGATGGGGGTGGTTTGGTTGATTCGGTTTTAATAATAAAATTAATAGGAAATAAGTCTTGCAAATGTAAATTATTAAATAATGATTTGGCATTCTATTTATAAAAATTTTCAAAAATAAAAAAATAATTCAACCATGAACTAATTATAACCAATTGTTTATAAGTATTAAATCAATTACAATATACGTGAAACAGTACTTAATAAATGTACGTTATTAATTTTCAATTAAAAATGGAAAATTTATTTCTTAGATGATAAGATAAACGCTATTTTTTAAGAGATGAACACAAAAGTCAGTAATTATACACGTATTTAAAATATCCCCCGCTATAGTTGATATAAATTTTGAAAAAATACCAAACACTTGAACTCTATTTTTTTTATTAATAATTTTTTTAAATAATAATAATACGACCTTATAATGCATATAGTACAAGAGCCCACCGCATAAAACTCGACGATGGAATCACATAATACAATGTTTTTCAAATATTATTACTCACAGATATTATTATTTTACTGTATGTTTTAGAAGAAAACTTGAAATGTCTTTAAAGAAAACTTAAAATTTTTTGTAAGGTCTGCGCAGCAAGTACTGATATTATATAAATAAATATTACAATTAATATGAAGTGCTTTTCTCTATGTTTTATCTCGATTTCATAAAATCAAGACATGTCATATAAAGGTAAAAATATTCACCATAAGACACCGTCTAAGTGAAACCGCGTGTTACACCGATCCATTTACCAAATCTGAAAAAATTTACTATGACAGTCAAATTTAAGAGATGAAGCATAACGAAAATGGAGGGAATAAGTAAGGATAAAATTGAATAATTTTCACTCAATGTCAACGAAACACATGTCCAGTTTTCACTGAAGGCAAAATTCTTATAAGCATTTGCGGATTACGGATTCTATTTTAAAATATTGATTTATGAAATTCACGAATCTCATGAATTGTCTACCAAGACAATAAATGATGAAACTATATTAAATTAAAATTTATTTGCATTTTACGTAGCTTTATGGATTACCCAGACTCAAAATTGTATTGTATGATGAAATTATCTTCTAAAATGTGCTCATAAATCTTATTCTTTTAATTCAATTTTTTCACGTAATTTACCAAAACTGCGCATTTAATTGATACTTGAAGATAAATTTGTTTGTAAAAAACTTAAAGAATTAATATTAATCTTTAAAAAAATATGTTTTTTGATATTATCAAAATTTTTCTATATAGCACTTATGAATACAATGACTTATCAAGTCTCCATGGGGTAATTGTAATTTAGTTAAAAAGATTTGTTTTAAATTATTCCTCTTAAAATTTCTTTGTGATATTTATTTAAATCAGTTTAAGAGCTTGAATTTTGGAGTTTTCAGTAAAAAACCAGATTGGTTTAGTATCCGAAAATAATTGTGGAAAAATTTCAAATATTACATAATATATAAAATTTCTTAGTTGTGATTGAATATAATCCACTATCAGACAAAGTAATAATAATTTATAATGTTACTTTATTATCGCTTATGAATTAAATTTCTTATTAACATGAAAAAAAGACAGAAGTTTGCCATAAGATGGACGGATTCTTTTTAAAAAATAGATATAATCTATCTGATGCTCTTACTTTCAATCTGAATAAATTCTTTAATCAGAAAAAGTTTTCATTTTTATTTTGTTAAATCATGTAGATAAAATTTTAACGAAATTTAGATGGTAATTTTTAAATTCTTTGTTCATTTTAATCTGTATTTAATGGCATTATCACCATGCAATGTTGCAATAAACTACTAAAAGCTAACAGTTTTAATTGATTAAATACTCAATACATGAACGAATATACATTTTTCGATATTTATAATTATAAACATTAATAAAATACACTTTTATACATATTTCATATAGTTGTAAAAAATTTATTACATACATAATAATTAATATATATGTATTATATTATTGCCTTTGTTATTAATAATGAAACTTGTGTGTAATAATTATTGGTCTAAAGCGAAAAAAATAATAAATTTAAGACTTAAAACTACCGCCTACCCAAAACTAAATAAATACTCTATTACACACAACTAAACAAATAGTTTCGGGATACGAGTAGATTTGAGTGTTATCGAACTCTTTATTCAAGGAGAATATCTATCTATATTTTTTGGAATGCAGATCCAATACCAACCTATATAAAAATTATGTGAGAAAACTAAATATAACTCCTACTGTTTTTAGTATTTTTCATCTCGTTTCTTAATGAATAATTAATAAGATCATTTTAATAAATCTGCTTATGTAAATAAATTAAAAAAGAAATTTTCATTAAAGCGGATTGAAACATAATACTGAATCACGCTCCATTATGTAAAAATCTTTCAAGTTTCGCGCCTAAATAACTCAACCAAATAATTATCCAAATATTTCAAAATTTGGTATACACAATACTGGCATGAAAACAGAGGGCTTATCGAAGAGAATATCTCAAAAAAAATTTTTAATTATACACTCGAATCTTGCCTAAGAATTTTTTTTCAAACCAAATTTCAAGAACAAATGGTTAAGTAATTTTTGAGGTATTTGGATGAGAAAATTGAAAGAAATACAAGGAATATTACATAAAATTTAAGTCAACTGTTTGTTAGAAGCACATTCTATTACGTCTATAACAGCTGTGGATAATCGCTCTTAAGTGATTACTGATAATAAATGATTGCTTGCCATCACTATACATTTAAGCTTCATCACGTAATATTCAATGAATACTTATTACAATAGAATAATCAATCATTCAAGTACGTAAGAAATTTATTTTATCTAAATCTTAGAAAAAAAAAACTGTTTTTATTCAACTCTTGAACATTGTACAATAAATCTGAGGATTTTATAACGTTACAAGCAATAAAAATAGTTATGATTGGAATGAATTGGTAGAGCAGTTTCAAATTGGGATGTAGTAAGCGGATGTCTATCTAACGGTTTAACAGAGATACTATTTTTAATTGTTTATTTCAATTAATTGATATATAAAGTTGAAAGATGGATGCAATTAAAAACATTAGATATGTGCCGAGAATTGAAAAATATCGAATTGCTAGTTGGACCTGCTACCAACTACCCCAATATGTCTGGTAGATGCTTGGTAGTCAATTATGGATCTGATCTACTCATGGTAATATCCTCTATCCACCCATTCTTTTGTTTGTATGTGTAGTGAGTTGTCCCCTGTCACGATGATTTGTTTATAATCAAGTCTTGCTAGCTAAATTTGACGTACTTCCCGCTTATCAATTGGCCTAAAATTGGACATTCATATCGGATAACAATACAATATTAAGATATTATGTTATACAAGAATAATACTGTAACCCGGAAAAACTTTGTTCTTCTTTATTCCATTGCGCTTTCACCATTCGATAACGAGTTAACTTCTACCATGTTATGTCATGCCGCGGCGAGTATGGAATAAGTCCTAGATGATTGTCACGGAACCGAAGTTAAAGCAAGAGACAGATTAAAAACTAAAAATTTGATCAATGCCGAAAATATTCTCAGCGTATCTCATCCAAAGTACATTTAGGATATAAAAAATAAATTCATAAGTATAAATAAAGAATATCAACTTGTTTTAATTTTATTTTTGTCTTTTACTGTATGACCTAATTTATTCTTTTTGATTATTTGATTAAACAGAAATAATGTGTAAATACAATAAAAGTATCGAGCTTGAAGAATCTAACAATTGCACGTAAAATGAAACAGTTTTACTTTGTCCATAACAGTAATACGTGACAATGTTGCTAATAATCGATTAGATTTCAATTGATTAGTTAATTTGATTAATTTCAGTTATAACAAATATTAATCGTGATTTAATAAATCTCAACTAATAAATGCGTAATCGCATTTAATAAATTTAATCATTAATCTATAATCTTTAATTTGATTAAATAGATTAAAGTATTCTTGACTACAAAAGTTATCGAAGAGTACTTTTCCGATAAAACGCTGTAACTATTTATTTCAGATTTTTTGAGGCATTCTTCCCCACTGTTCGCTTCAAATATGTCAACATTAGGAATTTAATTTTTCCTCACGAAATTATTTTTCCTAAATACCTAATTTTTTCACCATATTAGATATCCAAAGTTATCATTTAAAAATAAGAAACAATCAGTAGTTTCAAGTTGGAGGATCTTTGAATTTGAAAGCTTGAACATATCTATCAGAAATTCGCTCAGAGAGAATTTGATAAAATTTGTTATATACCACTTAAATATATAATAGATTCTCTACTGCTTTTTTTATTCAAACTTTATAAGAACTTTCTTTCTTGAATCTTTTGTCTCAGGTTATTGAAAAACAACGTCAATTAAAGTTTTTATTTACACAAATTTACTACGACATTATGTACTTAACTGATTTCATTTAATCATAGTTAACAAGAAAAGAAAAACTAGTTGATAATAAAGCACAATTAATTAATATTTGACGTCTAACTTGTTATCACCTGATTGTCTATCATTTCACTTATACCAGTTTTAATATGAAATTTCCGGTTTATTTCTGTTTAAAACCTTTTTAATGCTTGAAAAATTTACCACCAAAGAAAAGGATGTGTGAAAATGTTACATCATTTATGTCAATTAATGCATATGTCAGCGTAGGATGATAATATACTCGGGATTCCGCATAAAAGTTATAGTTTCACTTGTTTTTAATGATTCTTATGCCACTTTCGAGTGTTTTCGAGAAAACGTCGATAAAATCCCACCTTTTTCAGCGATAGCAGATTTTTTTTACTTCTAATAATAGTACTTCACGAACATGGACCTGAAGTTATTTTTATTTTTTAGTTAGTATCTTCATATAAATTACATATTATAAAACGTGTTCAAGAAACAGATAAAAAGATAAAATAATATTTGAAGGCTTAAAAGTCGTTGTTTTTGAATCAATTTTAATTTAATTTTCAAGTTTTGTTGTAGTATTGAGTCTAGTTTCATATTTTTATATGAAATATTGCAAGTTAAGAATCAGTCGGGAATCCTATGAATAATTTCTATTTGAATATGAATTCTGTGCATCCTGTATTTACAATATTTAGCCGATTTTAATATTATTTTAGCACGAATCTTTAGGTTAGCACGTGTTTGTGGGTTTAAGGTCTCTTAAGTTCACCTTGTGATTAAACTACGCAAAGAAGATTTATGGTCAAGTAAGCACGGGCCTGTTTAATTGACATTTATTATCTTGCAACACTAGTGAGACTTGGGTTGATCTACCTTGGGATGGTCCCATATATATCCACAGGGTAAACATAAGGGTGAAAATACCCATAGAGCGGTACCAAATAAATCCCAAATGTGCATATCCGTTAGAGCTTGCCCCCAAATGTCAGTTGCGAAGTATATTAATATTATCCATGGTACAATATGGATAATATTATTTTAAATTCTCTCGAGTACGTAATATTAAAATCTTTTTTCGTTCGCAAGCATTTTAAAATATCGATTATTTCAAAACATAAATAAATAAACAATATCTTTTTCTTGAGATAAATATCACCTGATCGTAAGTGAATTACTTTAAGTTCTAGTCTAATTGTTAAAACAAAAACAAAACATTAATCTATCAAACTATTTTAAAAATAATAAAACTACTTCTTATTAATCTCACTATCTGTCTATGCATTCAAAATTACTTTAAAAAAAACTATGATTTAATTATCGAAGATAATAATGAGAGCTCCAAGTGTTGATAAAAAATTACCTACGTTGTTAGTTTTTTTCGGGAATTATAAAAAATAACGTTCTAATTAAAATTAGTAATTTACCTATCACGTTTCAGTTCACATATTTTGAAGTTTAGGGGAGAACGGGGTAATTGCGATCACTCAAGGGGAAATGTGAATAAGGTGAAAATTTTAAATCTTTGTATAAATGAATTCAACACATTTTCAAACAAATAATCTTTATTTCTGGCAATTTTTTAAAGGCTTTAGTATATTTATAAACAGGTATCTTAAAAATAAATTCAGTTTAGATCATAAGTAGCCACGCATATGATTAATGATCGCGTTGAGGGAAATGGCGGTCTAAGATCCTAAATACACAAAGAGTGTGAACAGAAACCAACACAGAGTGCATCGGAATATATTTTTTCTTCAATATAGTTTCAAGAGTTGAAAATGGCATTTCCATGAGTTTCGAAACTTTTCTGATAGATTAACCTTCATAAGTCAGAAACATAGCTTATTTTAAAGGCTCCGTGTTCCATATCACCTTTTCATTAAACCTACGAATTATTTTTACTTCTTATTTTTAGCATCTATATAATAAAAATAAATAAAAATCTAAACCTGTAAAGACCTTAATGCGAAAATATGTTGATGGCAAACAGATGAGGAAAAATTATACATTTCTAACAACTTTTTTTATATTATTACATTATATCCGTGTTCCAGATATAGAAATAATATTTGTACAGAACGTCAATTACGGCATTTAATTGATTGATAGATAGAAATGAAAACATTACATATCTGCCAAAAGTCGAACCCAGGACGTTCCAATTACTTGTCGGGTGCTCTACAAACTACGCCACAGACTGTATCTATTTCAGTATAAATGAATATAATTTGTTAATACTACAAACGTTTTTAAACATATTCAAGCGAAATTTTACAACATTAAAGACTTCATAGTTGTAATAATAACTGATATATAACCAAGGAACACATTGATGGATTGCAGACATTATTAGATCCATGGATCACTGCAAAGCATCTGTGGTATGGTTGGAATCACGAGTGACTATCATTTATTATTACGCACATTTTTTTAAATTTAGTATAAATATTTTCCAATATATAAGGATGGAAGCTTTTTAGCTAATAGCCTCGATCAACAATTAATTTAAAGAAATTTAAGAAATGTATTTTTTAAGAATTTTAACGAAAGACATTTCAACAGTAATGGTAACGGTCTGAATACCAATTGCAAAGTCTCGAATTTGATTTCCGGAAGATGTCTAATGTTTTCAATTCTAACGTCTTAAATTAAATATTTTGACTATTTAAAATTCTAATAAAATTATAATATATAACAGGATTTTCTTGCCTCTTCTACTCAGAAGACTTTAATAACTTCATCCTACCGTTTATTAAAATGTTCAACAAAATTTTAGCTTTTAAAAACTTATTTTTGGTTGTTCATAAATAAAAACTATTTGACGATTGCGAATCTTTTGAACATTTGTCAGACATTAGCATTCATTTCGTATTCTGCGTGCTTTCATCTAATTTTTACGTAAAAAAGAGTACATCATGTGATTGTGTATCAAAAATTAAATTAAGACTTTGGTCGTAAATTTGTATTACTGCTTTATTTCTTAGAATTTTAGGTAAATACATTACCTGATTATGATACATACCTGATAATAGTTCTTTATCTTAAAAAACCTTATTGTTACCACTCAACAGTACAAATGTAGAATGGGAATCCAGTTAAGTAACCGAAAAGCGGAATTAGGAAAAAATTATAAAAAAAAAGAAAAAACAAATAAATTTTTGAAGAATTTTATCATCAGTCTTTAAGTAATCTAAAAAGGGTTTTTGATTTATTTTCTCAAATTAAAAACTATTTAAGAGTCAAATCTAAATAATGTGCTCATTTGGTGCGATTATTGTTACATAATATTAGTAGTTTCTCTATTCAAATTTGTACATCAATACTTACAAAAATAATGCTAAAAATATCAAATAAAAATTGAAAAGGAATTTTACAATTACTTATTTACAGATATGAAGAGTTTTTTTTCTTTTTTTTAATTTTTTTTGTTATTATATAATATATTATCTAATAAAAGCCTTGAATATATAAATTTCTTGTATACACATCTTGACTTCGATAACAAAATTTATTTTTTAATTTATTATAATACTTTTTTTTATTTTAAATATTCATTTGGAGTCCTTACACAACCACAGTAAATGAATTATGCCTTTTTTTATTACATTAAAAATGTCTGGCCCCAGAAGTACGGATATTATTGTTATATAATATATCGATATCAGATAAATGAAATTCAAAAAGCGCTTAGTATAGAGCGGACGTTAGATAATTTTGAAAATTCAAAAATTTTGTATTGTTTCGGAAGATGCCCTATCTCTCAAGTATTCTGTTCTGAAGTTATTCAATAAAATATTTTAATATTATGTGATGATTGTTTTCCCATTATAACTGAGTAGCTAAACCATTCGGTTAAAATAATCTCTTACAATACCATCGTACGTTTTTGTTTACTTCAAAAATGCTTTTAATAGTCCCGGTGATGCCCACCATATCAATTCATTGATAAATAGACTCCAAAAAAATTGTATAAGGCTAAGTTATCGTTAGTTGAACAACCATTTCTACGAAATTCTGAAAACTAGAGGGTTTTTTTTTCGTAATCCGTAAAATTTTTATTGCCCTCACAGACTTCAAATTGACCGAAATTTGTTTTTTTATTGTTATCAGAAGAATCAGCTAACAACTAATGAAAAAATGATTTTCTCCAACATGTGACAAAACGGGATGTCCTTTGTCCGGCAACATCAAAATTGACATTTTTCAAAATATTCAACGGGCATCAAGTTGTATTACTTGGACAAAATGGTTTTTACATTTGTGATTGAATAATCTTCCTATTACATTAACAAGGAAACTAACTTTTATCAATTTGAGGCCTGTGGGGACAGTCGAAAAATAGAACGCAGAATTTTTGTAGAGGAAAGAAAATGTTGTTACACTAATCATAAATAATTCAGCCATATACAAATTTAAGAAGTTTAGTTTTTAATGACTTGATATGATTACGGGTACTCAGCCTATAAGCTCTATCAAACTATTATTTTATTTTTCGAAAAATTTTAACTTACTATATGTAATTAAATACAAACTAACAGTGTCAGTTCAAAAGTAAGGAGACTTGCAGGTAAAAAAAAACGTATTACGTCTTCAAAAATAATGGTATATAACTACTTTTTTTATTTTTGTTTGATATTGCGATCATGCTCTAAATTATTTTCTAAAGACTATATTTATTAAATCGAAAGACACTAAAAGTATTTTCATTTAACAGGCTTTAAACAAAATAGTGTTCCGTCAATTACCGTTTTTAATGAACATTTGTCGATCAATATTAATAAATGAATGAAACAAGATTGTGAAATAATCTAAAGTAGTAAATGAAACTTCCATGTTAAAACAAAAGTCATAGCTTTATCGGGTTTAAAACTTATACTCATTTTATACCTTATTATTTCTTGTGAAAATTTGTCGTCACGAACAAACAGAGCAGTTAAAACGAGTTCCAACGAGAGTGAAAGTTTTGAATTTTAAATAAAACATGTAAAATAAAAAATTGTTTTTTTTTTTTTTGTCGATTTCAATTATAGAATTCGTCAAAATACGAGAAAAATCAATTTTTTAAGATTTTCAATATCGATGGCTGAAATCCAAATTTGTAAATCATGATATATCTAAACCAATAAGATTCAAGTTAATCTTGTTTTTATGAAAATTTCTCAGTTTTCGCTATAAAAAATAAGTCCCCGAATTGATTATCAAAAATTGGAAACAAGTATCCTTACAAAATGATCTGTCGCTGAACCTAAATCTTTAAACGTTTGGCATTTGACCAACTCTAAATTTAATAGTAACTTTATTATTTAGCAAATATAGAAATTAGTGCCATTGAAACTACATTGAAAAGAGTAAAAAATAAATAGTTAAAATAATTGGTGTAAATTATATGATTATAATAAACTATTATTTCTTCACTTTGGAAGAACCAATTTGCTACAAATGATTCAGTTTAAAATTTGTATTAACAACAAAACTTGGTGTAGCATTTTTAAAGCCAATGTTTCTACTTATAGTATTAAATTTGTTTCGAATAATTTTTGCTATGGCTCTGTATACAATCCAACTTCTCGGACGTACGTCTAAAAACAAATTAATTTCAAAGTTTTACATATTTCAAAGCAAGTTTATATTGTTTCATTTTACAATTTACTTTATTACCCGTTTTCACCAATACCACGGCATTGAAGTTTTAACCTTTTTGTTTTCTCATTATTATCAAACTCAAATTGTGCACATTTAAATAATTTGAAATTCAGTAATTCGTGCATTGAAACTTTCCATTTTCCATGTAAGCACCTAAGCACCTTGCCATTAGAGTTAATTATTTATTAATTTCTTAGCATACATATTATTGCATGCATTCAAATCGGAATCAGAAGTGGTTGCCACTTGCTGTCTTCATTTCTATATTAAGACATGAAAATTTTGTTTTCATAATATATATTAAATTAAATTCATTTTCTTATATTTGAATCAATTTGAAGTATGATAGATCTTAAAAAACTTTCATTTAATTTTAAAAAGCATATTTAACTAAATAATAACCTTATCATGTTTTTAAAAATAATTATTTCTGCTTGAAAAAATACATATTCGTTGAGAAATAAACCACAGATCTCATCTTACTCTTATGATAGCCAAGATTATGGTAACCCAAAGTTCGTCAGAATTGGAGAAATAGAAAAACAGGTTAACTGGTAACTAAACATCACTTGAACCTTTTTGATGGAAACGGGAACAAAAGTAAATAAAACGGTACACAAATATTTCAGTTAATTTCAGTTGATTTTAGTCATTAACTACTTTTAGTTCTTCAATTTAAACTAATTAGAGCTCATATCCTAATTTTAGGAAATGTAATTAAAATGTTTCATTTTTCCAGATAATTTTTTACAGATTTATTCAGTGTGATGAATAAAATCAGACGTTAAGTTTGTGAGATATCGGATTGTTTACACGGGTCATTAAATAACTTCAAATTAATTTATATTTATGAAATAATTATTTAATTAACTCGAAATAAATATAAAAAAAGAAATGTAGGAATATAATAAATATTTTTTTTTTTTTTTTAATTAATTAATAATTAATTATTGTTTATATTTACATAATAACATCTGTGGTTGATTTTAAAATATTTTTGCTATTTGTTCATAAGATGTTGCATACTCATACATACACACTCAATTTTTATTTTTTATTATTTAACAAGCTAAAGGCCTCTATTTACAAAATTAACAAAATATACATATATTTCAAGATAGTATAAAAATAAGAAAGGTTCGTTAAACTAATAAATTTTCATTTACCAATTTTCTAGATTATATTAGCATTTTTTTTTTTTTTTTTAATCTTATTAATAAATGTTCGAATTCTTAGTGGAAAGATTTGTGAAGTAGGAACATTTAGTGTCGTATTGTGCATTGGAATATTAAATTCAGTTACATTTTAGAAAATTTACGAAATTAAGAGTATAACAATTAAGAGTAACTCTTAATTTCAATAATTGTACAAAGCTCTTTGTAATATATTTATATATATTTTTTTACTATTTTATTTTATAATAAAAAAGTTTTAAAATTAAATATTAAACTTAATTTTTATCATTGTAACGCATTAAACAAAGACAAATACTTTACATTCAAATGAGATCATCAGTGGGACAAGTGAAGTACCATAAAAAAATTCCTAGCTATTATAACTTTTTGGTATTTCGCATAATTATTATTTTACTTAAAAAATAATTATAATTTTGTTTATTCTTTTAAACCTTCGCTTTATCGGTGGATTTTTAAATTCCAGGCCATATTCAAAATTTGTAGCTCTAGAAATTTTACACTGACATTATGTATTAGTAAGAATTATATGTAGCTTACGTAGACTTACGAATTCAAATAGATTATTCTAATACAGAAGAGGTAATACGCAATTGGATTCCGTTCTTCACCAGCTACACGAAGGGTTAAAAGGATGGATTTTTTATATATTTTTTGAATTTTCTAACAAATACCACTAAAGCTTATTTTTTACATTTAGTGTATTCCAAAAATACATATTTCCTTCGATATATTTTCATAAATTCAACACGATATTTTGTTTTTATTGAATTTCAAACATTTAAACATTATTCTTGTATTTCCTTAAAAAACCTTATTCAATTCTCTAGACCAAAATCTCCCTTAAAATAAACGTTGTAATTCATGAAAGTTTTAAGTGCATAAACGGTTAAATATTTTCATTTTCTGTTATTGTTTAAGTTACAATGAACTTCTTTATTGAAGACATATGAAATAACAAATCAATATCACAATATTTGAACAGATGTATTATATCGAGTATTGTGGTATTTTCTATCACTTACAAATAATATAAGAAAAGACAAGAAGCTGACACAGATCACTGAAATCAATATCTACTCTTAAACAATGTATTCTAGAAATACAAAAATATAAAAAATAAATTATAGTATTTCAAAACAAATTAGAAATTAAATCTTATCCACTGGAAATTTTCACTTAATTTGGTACCTCATAATTTTGATTATCTTTTAATTTGAAAAATATACTATTAAAAAATGCCAATACAATCTCAATCTAAATAAAAAAAAAAGGTTGGAAGAGTTCTTGTAGAATTTTTTTTTATTAAATTGGCGCATATCCCAAATTTTTTCTTTGTAAGAATAAATGTATTTCCTGAAAGGTAGGTCGTTCCGAAGCATTTCGTTTCCAACATTCACACATTAATTCATAAATATCTTTAACGTTATTTGCAGTTTTTGGTAAGTAAGTGAATTGTCCATTATCATGGTGCATATGTGCCAAATTTTCAAGAACTTGTGGATCACTTAATCCTTCATATGGTTGTCGACGTGCTAATGTTAAAATTTCCCATAAGGTTACAGCAAATGACCACACATCACTTTTCGTTGTATATTTGCCGAGAAATACGGATTCCCATGCCATCCATCGTATTGGAAGTGGAATATTTCCATCTACCTTATAGTAATCGTTAGCGTAGACTTCGTTTCCCGTTCCAAAATCGGATATTTTTATTTGATATGCTTTTCCTACGAGGCAGTTTCTGAAAACAATTAAAAACATATATTGTAGTAATTTGAAACCATTAAACGTATTTATTATTTTAAGTTAAGTTTATTATGTAGTTTCAAAAATTAATTTGAATTTTATAATATGATAAATTTTTAATATGATACTTTATTTATTTACAAACAATAAAATTATTAAAATTTACCTTGTAGCCAAATCACGATGCACGAAATTTAGGGTTTCTAAATATCTCATACCAGAAGCAATTTGAGTAGCTATATAAAGAAGACAATTAAAACTAATAGCCTTATATTCTAAAGGCAATATACGATTGTCTACTGTTAGATGATTTTTCAAAAATGTGCACAAATCACCATGTTCTAAATATTCCATAATAACACAAATCGGTTCATCTTTACTACAAATACCTAACACTCTTGATATATTCACATCTTCTAAAGCTGCTAAAATACGAACATCCCTATGGAAAAATTGCCTGAAAACAAAAGAAAAGTAATTTTATTTCAATTTTCTTAAAATTAATGGAATTGTTTACTGGATACATAATTCATTTAGAAAATTAACAGTTTGTAAAAATACATCGGTATTCAATTCAGAACCTTCAGTGAGTATTACAAATTTTTATGAGATATTAGTTAAATAAAAATTCTTGGCCAATTACATACCTGTCTTTCTCAGCAGCATCCTGCAAGAGAAATTTCACGGCTACTAATCTTTTCCCTAAAGTAGTTTGTGATGCATACTCGGCTATACCATCTGCTTCTGCTATATATACCTGAAACAAAACATGTTCATCTGAAAAATTGATTCAAGTTTATAAATATGTACTAATATCATTATTATCTGATAATACGAGTATATTGATAGCTTCAAACATTTTATATAATAATAATTTGGATAATCTAAATACAAAGAACTGCAAAAACGCGATTATTGAGCAGTTGTTCGTTTCTTTAATGCTGCATAATGTTATAATAATAATGAAAGTAAAATCACTATACAACTGTTTAATTTGCCTTTTTTTAACAGTTTGTGTGTCACAATGACTAACAAAAGATTGTGCCTCAAATTTTATGCTTTAAACGATATTTCGTATGTTCAAAGTGCTAATGATAAAACATTTTAAACAGAATTTTAAGAACTGTATTTTGTTTTTTCTTTTTTAATAAATTTGATTAACAAAGAGTAGTTTTTGATTGAATAAAATGAAGAAACTGAAGCATTTGCGTGAAATAAACTACAAAAACGTATTTAAATTTATGCAGCAATAAATCGTGGATTTCGAGGACAAAAAATAAAATGGAGATGGAGTGTCAACGATGCTTGAACAATACAGTACCCAAATTTTATATTTCATTCAATACTTACTGTGCCGAAAGTGCCTTCAGCTAATTTTGAAACCATTCGTAATCGATGTCTTGGAAATTCAGGAACTACTGTGGTCTCTAATTTTATTTTTAATGCATTTAATATATCGTTTTGAGAAGTTAACTGTAAATAAAAAAATATAAAAATAATTTAAATGTAAATATAAGAAAATCCAATAAAGTTGTTTTTACCTTTAATTCATCAATTTTCTCACATTTTGGTAATGTATCAGTTAAACACTTATTTAGAGTTCTATTTGTGACTAATAGTGTACTATCGGAATTTAAGAGTGGTACAGTGCCCATTTCTGCTGGAACTGCATAGTCATAAGAAGAATCTAAAAACAAATAAAATAAAATTCATTAAAACGCTACAAATTGTTTTATTTAAAATTAAAGATACATATCGATATATTGTATGTTTTTTAGTATGTTTCGAAATCTTGATGTTGTTACTGGGTAGCAAAGTATGATGTCATCAAATATGGTATTTAACATTGGTAATATACAATATTGATATTATATCTTACCGGTCAATGTTTTGAAACACATACTTAGTTTTGTTGACATTTTTACAATTAAAGCAGAATGAAATCAATTCTATCTTGAAGAGCATAGTTTTTGAAAATTAAATTATTTAACTACATTATAGAGTAAAAACGATAGTGAGAAAAACACATTACTTATATTGATTGTTTTTAGACGGTTTGAATAGTGTGAGCTATATCTAGAACCACAAAGTAAAAATTTTTAACACAGCTTTTAGTATGTTTACTTCGCAATCATATTACAAGCATTTATAAAGATTAAAATTAGAAAAAGATTGTAGTAATAAGAAGTTGTGTTTTCAGAAGTTAAGGTCTACCCGTTCGATAGTCGAATGAAGAATAATAGCGGGGATTTGTGTTTTTAGCCTGAATTTTAACTGTAATTAAAGTATCTACAAATTCGAGGTTAAGTAAGCATGGGTATGTGTATTTGTGATCAAGTTAGAACGGGTCAGGGGTCCAGTATATCCACAGTGTTAAATATTTAGACGAATAATATCTTTTTTTTCAGAATTATTTCTTAATTTATCCTTATTAATCCAGCTAGAATAATTTATAGAAAATTTTGTATTACTAACCTTCACATTTATTAGGCATCATATCTTTCATTTCCATAACAACAGCACTATAACTATAATATGGTGCATATTTTAATGCTTGATACGGTTCCTGATATTCATCCAGACGCATATCAATATTATTATCTATACACGAACTAACCAATGTTGAGCGTCCACTAATATTTAGCATTGCTGACACTTTACCACTATGATTTAAATCATCAACATTTGTAATTCCATATGCAACAGAAGGCACTCCTTTTTCATTTGTTGTGCATGCCGAACTCAGTTGATTCTCCTCCAAACGTGATTTCGCTGTTAAGGGACTAGCAAAACATTTACGTTGTCTATGACGATTTATTATAATAAAAATTGCTACAGCTAGTAAAAAAATTATGGCCATTAAAATTCCTATTATAATTGCCATAAATATTGGATCCTCGGGTTTGGCGGTTGATATTGGCAATTCTGATTCGTTATGTTTATGAACACGTACATCACTAT
This sequence comes from Chrysopa pallens, assembly GCA_020423425.1. Lineage (NCBI taxonomy): Eukaryota > Metazoa > Arthropoda > Insecta > Neuroptera > Chrysopidae > Chrysopa > Chrysopa pallens. The sequence continues at coordinate 47,219,732 of CM035593.1, read as the reverse complement.
GAATTGGTAATTTATCAACAGTTGGAGTTGGCGGTGTTTCAACTTCAAAAGTACCATGTGCTACACCTTTAAAATTAATGTTTTATGTTATTATTTTGTAAAATATACAAGGAGATAAATAAGAATGATGATAATAACTTTTCATGTCTTTTAAAATATAAAATAAATAAAAAACAGGTATTAAAACTTATTTTTATTGCCGCTTAAGGATATTATTAACTATTATGTAAAAAATAAAATATATTTTAATCCTTTTTTTTTCATAATTTTTATGGGTCAAAAGTATATAAATTCGGAATTTTTCAAACTTTTATATTCATATTTCAACAATGAATATAAAATCAAAAATTTTCCCGTTTGAATAAAACAATCCTCGCAATTGAATCCTCCTTGGTTTTAACAATACTTCAGTGGCACCGAGTTGACCCCTGGCCACATACATTTATATCATCAGTAGAAAAAATGAAAGAGAATTTTGTAAAAAAAATTGAGGTGACCTTGTTTCTGGTGTGTGTGTGTTTCATAGTGAGGTGACATATCTATGTGTGGATTCCTACCAGACTATATCCGATTTAAATTAGACTTAAATTTCGAATAACAGCATTTAACGAGTTATAGATCAATGAAATAAGAAGATTTCTCAATTATTATCGAGTTTTATAAATGCTAACAAAATTATTATCATCGAACGCAATATTTTTGTTAAGAATACCTGAATCAAACATTATTTCACTAATCATTATCCACTTCGATGCAAAGCTTAATTGAATTTTGACAAAACGACCTATACGGTGATGCAATTTAATACTGACATTTCGTGATGATTCGAAAATTCGGTCTTCCATATAGGTATAAACAATTGGTTCGCCTACATAATATTCTCCACCGATACTGAACCAAATTTTAGCTTCTTGAAAAACCTGAAAAACGTAGTAGTTTAGTTATTAAAAAAACAAATTTAACGATTTATTTATAGGATATTGAGCGGTCGTAGAAATTAATTAATTAAGTTCTACCGTTTTATCACTGATTGCTATAACTTTAGCATGGTGTGTAAGAGATAAATTTGTGTTAAATATAAATTAGAACTTACTTGTACATCTCGGGTAAATTGATTATTGCAAAATATATGAACATCAGTAAATTCTCGAACAGTATCAAATTCAAATTTTATTTCAATTGGTTGACCATTTCGGGTATCATTTTTCCAACCAACCCATCCTTGACCTTGTTCATAATATCCAGCTTTAAAATTGTCTGGACCAATTTTACCATCTGTTAATTGACCTAATCCACGTTTTAATTCACCATCCCAATATCCATCATAAGTTGCATCGAAAAATTCCCATCCACCACCTCGTTTATCACCTTGCGGCATTGAATAACTAATAATACCATCTGAAATTTTATACAAAAATAAATTAATAAACATAAAGTCCAATGAATTAAGTTTGTTAGATCCTATAATAACTCTCAGATAATAAACATTATTCGCGGTAAAATTATACCTAATCTGTGTCGCATACGACACTTGTCGTGCAATAGTACACAGTTTTCCCTGAATACGTTAGTGTATACTTGACTATAGGTCAATTCTAATGAATTTATATAGGATTTAATAGGAAATCAATTCCTATTCAATTCTATTCAATTTATATAGGATTTAATAGAACTTTTTTTTTATCAGGGTGTGTATTTATGAGCTTTATTATTTGCGAGTCATATCAAAAGCAGAATTAGTAATTCAAAAGAAAGAAAATAATTTACCATTCCAATAACATCCGTAAATTTCCACTCTCATACATACTGTGCGAGTATGATAGCTGTATGGTAAAAATCGTATTTTACTTGCCCAAACTGGTGGATTCAAATTATACTTGGATTCCAAATATGTATTAGTATTAGCTGGAATAACTTCTTCGCCTTTATAATCTCTATATCTATACCATTTGCCTAATTTTGGTCGCCAATACTCTATAACATATGCTTCAGCAAATTCTACACCTTGACCGTTTCCAAAACGTCCTTGTGTACCGGTTGCAGTTATTAAGTGGACTGTTCGTAAATTTATTTCAATCCATTCTTTTGGTTCTTTTGTAATTTGATTTTTTGGACACCATGCACCTCCGTTGATTTCCTTTTTTAATCTATATATATTAAAACAAAACTTATTAATCATTATTTGATATTTAGATTAATGAGTTATTACTCAGACTTACCGTCCATGTTGTGGACCCACATTTTTGCTATCAAATGATGAACTAGCTGTAATAAATTCATCCGGTATCGCACCACTTTCCATTCCCAAAGGCGCTATACATTGTGCTGTTATAACAGAAAATAAATATGTTTTAATAGCATCTTATAAAAATAGATATTTTGACTGCAAAGTGTACAAATTAATATAATAATTGAATCCAGCTTATGATCACATCGTTAAAAAATTTGAATGTATATTGTTGTTAAATTTGAAGTAAAACTTAATGATGGATAGTAGTAGACCATCCGGAGATGCCATAATACTTAGATAGCCGAACTATAACTTTAGCATATATATTATATATGCTAACCAGGATAAGACAAAAAAATGGCTAGTTTGGTATAAACTTTTCAATTAAGCATTATACCCTCTGCCTCAGATCTTTAAAAAAATGCACCTTAAAGACCATTATCAATGTCAAAATAAATATATAATATTTTTTTACTAAATTGACTATTTTATCATATCTGAGAACGAAGGACAGAGGGTTGTACTTGATCCCTTTGCAGAAGAAACAGAATCCTTAGCACTGAGGACCAATTATAAAATGTTGTTATAGACATACTTCTATGTAAAATTAATTAGTCTGATGTGTGTATAATGACTTCTTGAACCACTCTTCAATCGTACCTGAATAAATATTTATAATATATTCAAAGATGTACTACTATTTCTCGATGAAATCACATACAAATAATTTCCTCTTTTGTACCCAATCTGTATAACATTTCCTATTCATTATTTCAAGTCACACAGTTTTATAATATCATAAACAAAGAGGGTACGTATGTAGCGACATATCATAAAGATGGGGGAGAGAATATTGCGTTGAATAGAATATTAACAGAATAATTCTAATTGAAGTTGCTTGAGTCTACCTACTATGTACCGGGTATTCTATATAAATTTTAAATACCTATGTAAACGTGGTTTTTAGGTAACGATTTTCTACTGAAAAAGGAACTGTTGACATGGCTGCCTTAGGTTCATACGAAATAAATGTAATCATGTATACGTATATTCGTCCATACGTAACGGCTAAACTAATGAAAATAGATTCAGGTATGTGTATTTCCTTTTCCAAACATCGGATTTTTTCGTGGTAAAGTACTCCCTTCAATTTTCATGAGGAACTTATTTTAAAAGTGTTAAAATTTGAATCTATTTTTTCACGAAATTATGACTTTTTCTGCCTAACAAACCCCCAACTTTTGGGTATATAATCCATCGTTATCGTTTAGTATTGAATTGATATTTACTATGTTGAAGCAACTCACTGAGGGGAAATTCACACCGTAAAGTTGTTTCTAATGTTAAAATTTATTGATTCTACGATGAGAAGGGTTTTCTTTTAAGTTAAGGAGGATTTATAGGTTTTTAATTGATAGTATTAAAATATAACTGTTCCAAAAATTTTTTCGAAAAATTTTACAATCTATTGTCAATTTTCGAGACAAACGATCTTAGCGGACTTAAAGCTCATATTGGAAACTCGGTATGTAAAATGAACTATACATAATTTACATATTATTTCGATATTATGAAAGCTTCTGTATACGATACTTCGAACATTGTCTATGTGTTCTTACAAAGATTATAATAATCATATGATGTCACTGAGTTAACTAATCATGAATCGTTCCTTGTGGGTATCACATGTTACCCAATATTTCACAAAATAACACATCTTTGAACTTCGCGCAATGGAATATCGTACAAATTCCTGATTAACCCATTTATAGTTTTTTATGTACTCTTGCTTAAAAATTCCTCATTCTGACTTTTTCATTAGAATTTTTATGTTTTATACCCTTTTTTTGCTTCATGTACGTATAGTAGTAATCTCTTAGATATATTTATAATACCATCCGTGCTACAAGCTTTATAAGCGAGTTGCATTGTATGTTTTCCTTTCCATAACAACCTTTATACACAATGACTGGAAATAAATACCTTGGGCATTGTAACCTAAAGTAATAAAGACATAATAAATGCTCTAGCAATGGAAAAATGTCAAAAAGTAAAGTTGCTCACCATTTCTAAGATTTAGTGTTACAATCGTACACAGAAGCGAAACAATTTCCTTGTATTCATAATAATAACAATAATTGATATACAAGCAAGAAAAGTTTTTGTAATAAACATACAAACACACAAAATGGATAGACTGAAGACATAGACATAATAAGATCCGTGGTTGACTACTAAATATCTGTGGTCCAGTTTTATTTCCATATTTTAAGGAAATTCGAAACATTATACCGATTTTGTTGAAAAGTTAAGATCCGTATCCGTGTCCGCGGATCTGGACACTGATTATCCATATCCGATTCCGCGTATCTCCATTTCTATCGTTCCGGCACATCTCTGATAGTGATGTAGTTTATCAGTAGACAGTTAATTTTTTAGAGTTTTTTGAAATTTTGGTGGGAAGTTAGAAAATCGTATTTACCTAAAATTATATCTGTTATTATGTTTTCTGTATTCTGTTTTATTTTTTCGAATACTTTTCACGTATTTCTCAAAAGATTATCGAATCTAAATATTATCACATGTATTAGATATTACATGTTCAGTGAAATTGAAATGAAAACAATATTCATATATATAGTATATACGACTTTACTGAGGATAATGATACTTTGGTTTTAGTGGTTGATGTAATACTTACACAATTCAACAGCGCTGGCAACAGACAGATGTATAATCGCTGCCAGAAGCACTTCTATCTTCATCTTCGTATTAGACAAGTAAGACTCTTCATTTCACCATAATCTGGTTACAGGCTGTATGAATGACAAAATGAAAACAAAATATTGTTAAAATCTGTATTATATATTATACACCATTATTATTATTCAAATGTATGTAAAATGATATGCATAAATATTTTATAATAAAACGAAATAAGACATTTGAATGTAGAGAAAATTCAACAATTGATTGGTGATTTAAATTCTACATTCAATATATCTTTTTTTTTAATATAAAATATCTGCTCATGAATTGAATAAGTGATTGAGACTTAAAAAAATTAAACTATTACGATATCCAATGAAAGAACCAAAAAAAAATTATTGCCTTAGGGGCAATACTGATCATCGCATTTTATTACTTAAATCCAACTTTAAAACGAAAACAATAAATGAAAGTTTTCGATATTCCACATAAATCTTTGTATCATATCTAAAAGAGCAATGTGAAAAATTGTATTTTTTATGGCGGTTGTAACACCCTAAATATTTTTTTTTGCTTTTAACCTTTTTAAATGAAATTCGCAATATTATTAAATTTTTTTTTAAACTTTTGTCTTAGCATGTAGATTTGAATTAAACTTCATAAAGAAAAAAATATTCAATTTTTTTAAGTTAAATTATTTTAGAATACATTACGAATAGAGTTATAATAATTTTTTTTTTTTCAATTTTGATTTATTTTTATACATTAGTTAAATAAAGACTTATATTATTTTATCGTATGAAATATAGTCAACACCGTAAATAGTTATATAATTTAAATGTTGGTACAATATATTGTAGAAATTTTTTTAACAGTTTAGTGAATCTGTTTGTAAATTACACATGTGATTTAGAATGAATTGATGAATGTTCTATTAAAATTCGTCTAGTAGCATTTTTTAATATCCCCCATAAAAAAGGAAATTGTTACATATTTAACGGACCTTTAATATTTACAGTAATAGTTTGAATATTTGAATATATAATCATTTTGGAAACACGGTGTACATATATTTTGGATTTTTATACATTGGGTTTGCTTATTATCTAGTGAATTCAAAAATTATTCTTTTTTATCAGTCAAATAGAATGTTAATCAAATAAGCATTATCTTTTGTTAACTATATATTAACTAAATATTTGTTTAAAAAGTATGATAAATAGATTAAAGGTTTCAGAGAACTTATTGTTATTATATTAACATAAGCGTATAATGTATTAAAACACATAGTTTAAAAACATAGGTAATTTCAATTATAATAAAAATAATACATAAAAGATTTTAACAATTTCGGCGTTTTCTTGTAAGAAATAGTTCTATGATCAAAAATATTAAAAAAAAAAACTTAAACGTAATCAAAAATAAACACTTGAAATTGTAACATGTAGAGATATTTGGCAAAAATTCTTGCACAAGTAGTGTATTTATTATAGAGATCTCTACTATCAAAACGTAAGTTTTTAATGTCATTTTAAAGAAATTATTATTATAATTATTTTTATAACACGATGAAAATCACCGTTCAAAAAAAACGTATAGCTAAAATGTTATTTCTCTTGTAAAATTCTGTTTTTCCAAGTACAATTTTTAATCGAAGTAATACGCATGTTTATATTAAATATTTATTAGTATGCTGTGAGATAGAGGCAGTATAGTATCATGTTGAAGAATATCAAAGCCACAGCTGTAGAAACTTAACATTAATTTCTTAATTTAAAAATAATTTGGCATTTCATTTTACTTTTATATGAAAAAGATTTAACCAATATGAAATGGGTTATGACCAAGATATATAAATATGAAATAGGTCATTGTAATATATTTACCAGAATATGCAGAGATTTCTTGAAACGTGATTGACGTTACTTAATGTAGGTTTATTTGCAAAACAATATAAGATATCACAGATTTTAAATAAAATTACTTTTGACGATATATTCGCACCGATTCTCAAGGCAGAATTTTTTTTAAATATATGTATTGAAAATTAATTAACCTAAACATAATGTTAGGCACTAAAGATAGTCTATATTGATTTGTAACTTTTTCTATTTCTTGCTTTACCTCAAAATAATTCAAGCTTTCTATTCAATATATAGTCGCGGAATTTATGATTTAGGAAATATTTTAGCGAGTGTTCATGTCATTTGAGCTGCATCTATCCAATCTAACCATTCAATAGTTAGCTTTTTATTAGCTTTTTCACTTTACAAATTTTTCCCCTTTTTTATAGAAATCTATCATTTAAAAAAAGCGGTTTTTTTGGTTGATAGATTGTATGAATAATACGCAATAATACAGAACTTTGCTGGTTACTTATTGATCTCTTTCGGCTATTTAATACAACTGTTTATATTTTCATAATACAAGCTCAAATTTAGACAATTAATAGTACTTAAAAAACAAACTATTCATATCTGTTTCGACTACGAATTTAATGAATTTAATTCGAGCTAATAATTAAAAATATTTCATACATTGATACTTATCCATACGTCGGATATTTAAACAATTAAAACTAATTAACATTATATTCAATTATTTCTAAATTTTTTTACAAAACACGCTATTCATTCTGTAGGATTTATTTATTGAGTGCGGTAAAGATATACAACATTTATTTTCTTACATTCTTCATTTTCATTCTTCGTTATAGTTACCAATGTAAACGTATACTTTTTGTTCTCATATTGTGTGTTTTATGTGTGTAAACAAAGCCCAGCTAATCAATAAACAGAAAATATTATTGGCCTAAATTTTTCACTGAATTCCATTACACCATATTGTAATGCGCTACAATCAGTAAGCTATACTACTAGAATGTGCTGTTACGAGTACTCTATGTATTTATATGTATTTTCTGAAAAAATAGAGACTTTCTAATTACTTACTCAACAATACTATTGGTATGGCACTTGAGTTATAATCTCGGAAATATTTTAATTTTTAAGTTAATGTTCGCCCCAATTTTAGTGCAAAAAAAAAACTATCTAAAGGTTCTTAAGGGGAAGCAGGAGAGCAATTAAAAAAATAATAAAAACAGTTTTTTGTCTTAATCATTGGTCCTTATGAGAAATCATAAATTTTATGTTATAACATAAAAAATACCTCTCTTATATCAAAATAAAAAAAGCCTTCAATTTTTTTTTAAAAAAAGAATGTGAAATAACATAAAATCTTTTTTATAAGGATCAATGATTTTTTGTTATTGTTATCTAAAGATCCCTTAAGAACAGAAACAAAAACAGTTTTCGCCAACATATGACAAAACGGGATGTCTCTTACCCGATGACATAAAAATAGCTTTTTTTTCATAATTTTCAGGTTGTCAGATAACGGACATTTGGTTTTATTACCTGGCGAACAAAATGGTTTTTACATTTGTTGCTGAATGATCCCCAAATTATAATAACAAAAAACAGATATCTATCAATTTGAGGCCTGTATGGACAGTCGAAAAATTAAATGACTCCGAAAAAGAAAACAACCAACTTTTCAGAATTTTTGTAGGGCAAACAGTTGATCCATTAATTATAACTAAGCCATATAAAAATTCTTAGAACTGTGTTTATCAATTATTTAATATGTTAACAGGTTAAAAAAATACGTTATTTTGGACTATTTTCTACATAAGGAACTCGTAAATCTTATATTTTATTACATTTAAATGCGGTTTTTGTGAAATTAGCGAGACATACATAATTAATTAGTATGTTTCTAGTTGTCACAAAGTATTATATAAACACTTTCGGCTACCACCACTGAAAGAGTTTTATGGTTATTTCTACACCAAAATAAAAGGGTGGTTACACTTGAACCAGGACACATTGTACATATACAATCTAAATTGAAAGCGTAATAAAAAAAAAACTGGAAACATATAAAACTCTTTTCGGAAAACGATCAAAATATTTGAATTGGCTATTTTATACGACCGCATTCCTGCAATTCAACAACAAATAGAAATACCAAAAAAAATCAATAGTTTAGTTAAGTAATACTGATAATATTTTCTATGCTATAATATGTATAAACACAATGAAATATTAAAATCGATATCGAAGGAAAAAAAGGAAAAGAAAGGAAAACCACCACACACACTAACATAGTTATAAAATTGAATTGAAAAATATTTATTAAATTTTACATAATAAAAATAAATATCTAATAAAAGAATATAATTTTAATAATATAAAAAATATATCGTATAACGTTGTTATATAATATTTTATTATAAAAAAAAAATCCTCTCTATGATATAAATGAAAATATTAAGTCATTTTGAACGTCTTCTAGACTTGATAGAATCAACAACAACGTATGAACTAGAATGAATCACATATAATATCATGTTGATATCGTTTGTACATTGATTTTCAAATAAATTGAAACAATCTATAGATATTTTTCACTTTTGACGTTCATTCGTCTATATTTTCGTTTGTAAGAGTAATCATTTCGTGAACATAAGCTTATGTACCATCGACATCTATCAGTGCATAATTGAACGAAGACAATATGTTTGAGTTCTACGCTTTACACAATTCTCTTGTACTCGAGTTTCTGTGCACTAACGTTATCTTTTGAAATGTAAGTGGAGAAAGTTAAAACGGCATCGATCATTCGCTAGCCAGTAGAACAACTCTGTACCATCCGTATCATGATTTATACCTTACTCGTACTTTGAATAAAAAATAAAAGTAATTCAGTTTCGCGATATACATAGATATGATATTTCCACTCAAGTTATGCACAAAAAGTTTTTCAAATTTTATTAAAATTGGCTTCAATTTCGATAATTATTTGTTGAGTGGTTTGTTTGGAAAATAATGTGTTTATTATCAAAAAAATAACCACTCATAAGTGTCAACCTATTTCGTTATATTATTTTCAAACTCTTCATATCATCGTCTTGTGCTCAATATCCTCAGCTTGAAATATTAATTCGTATTGTTCATCCATTTGACGGGCATTGCGACCAATACTAGTATACATAAATTGAGACACATGTACACATAGATGAAGATATTTATTGAACATAATTGTATATTATTGATATTATATAGAATTTCTGTAGAATTGTAAAACACAATAACGCGTGTAAGTACAGTATATTGACTATTATAATAGTATATAGCAAAGTCTTTGAGCGTTCACATTATATTCTTAAGTATATTTTATAATCTGTATTCGAAATTGGTATTATGTTATCAATCTTGGTAAAATTGATTTGAAGCACATTATCTCTAAAAAGTAGGGAAATTGTGATACATTGATAATTAAACAATTTGCAAATCGAAATAATTGATTACTCTATATATATAATATTAAAAACCAACATTATTTCTTGACTGTTCTGATTCCAAAACCAATCGTAGCATTCTCTCTATTCTAGTAAAATTTATTTGTAAAAGTGAAAAAAAATTACCACATTTTGTTAAAACAATAATTTTCAAATGGACGAAGAAAGACTAAAATGCCAGAAGCAATTTTGTGGAAACGTTTCTTGTAGTAGGAGTTCTGTTGAAATCTAGTGAGTTTCTTGGTTTAATAAAGAAATAAACCATTATCAAATTAAAAATATTATGATTGAATTGTTATTTAAATCAAAAGTATAAGAAAAACTTAACTTTCTTTCGCCATGCTCTTCGCATATATCCATCTAAGTTATGGTCTTTTCTCTGTTCGGGATGCATAAGCTCTTCCCCGCAAGATTTGGATACTATCATTTTCGTTTCTTTGGATAACTTAACCATCTCAATTTTTGTAAATTAATAAACTACACCTCCACATTAAGTAACTGATTGATCTTCCAGTTGTATCTGATACGCCAGTTTAGATCTTCTTATTATCTAAACTTTTTTTGATCTTCTTTAATAAGAATCCATGTTTTAGTGTTTGATTATTCGTCTAAGTGTTGTTTTATAAATATTAATTTTGTCTGGTTAACAATTTGTTCTTTAATAGGTTATGGTTTGTAAAAAAGCTTTATTTCTTTAGTTATATATTCTTTCTAGGTCTGATTTAATATGTTAATATAATAAATGTCGTTTAAACATTATTTGTAGAATCTGATAATCGCACGCAAAAATAAAACAATTCGCTTGTGTTCGTTAACTAACCAATTATGATAATAAATTTATATCATTATTACATACATTCGATACAATTTGGGAACTCTAGTTTATAGGACTGCTATTTATAAATGTCTCCAGTATATCTTTCCGGAACGTTTTGGTAGCTGAATGTAATATTTAGAAATGTTTTCGGGGTTTGATTGTAAAATATAATCCTCAGTTTGTACAAATATTTCATATTTCGTAGATATGTATTGACAGAATCTATAGATATATATATATATATATATATATATATATATATATATATATATATATATATATATATATATATATATATATATATATATATATATATATATATATATAACAACATTGAATAGATGGCGTTATTATAGTATGTACTTCAATATTATTGTTATTATCTGTGAATATGAAGATGAACGAACGTGTTTCCAAATACATATTAGAGATTTACCTACATTTTCATCGATATAATAATAATAATAATAATATTCTGTTATGTGTACGGAGTAACTCTAACATTTGATATAGCGTAGGATGAGGTATGGAGTGAGAATATCCTTATCAATACACTTTTTTTTTTATATTACCAACACTATATGTCATGTTTCCTTTCATATATCCTTATGTTTACCACTTTTTACAATTTTTAATATTCTTTATTATAATCTGTTGATAAATTTATTGATATAAACCCTTTTTTTTTATTACTTATTAAAGTTATTCAATACGATAATTAACTATGTTAAAAAAAGTATGGATTTCCAAATAAAAACCCACAAAAAATATATATTTATTTTGGCAAAATAAAAATTTCTTGTCATAAAATTACATTTAAATTTAAACCTTTTTTATTACCGTCAAAACACTGTCTGCCATTTTGGTGACGTAATACTGGTATATAATATTGACAATACTGATATAACAACACATTGAGAATAAAATCTAGTTAACAAAGCTCTTTATATTGAACTGACAGATGACAATTGTCCACAGGTGCTTTAGGTCACGTGATATAATGATTAAAAATATCGACTTTTAAGATTAAATAAAATAATAATATATTCTTATGAATTAAATTCAGAATAAATTCTGCATAAATTTTAATTTTTGTCAATTTTTTTAATTTATGTTTCACTGCCGAAAGTTCTCTATTATTGAAGTATTCTAAAATTTTTGATTATCAATTCTTTAGAAAATTTTCTTAGTTCAATAAATGAGTCAAGTTTTATATGAACTTTTTAATAATTTAATTATTTTTTTTTTTTTAAATTAAGAAATATTTTTTCGATGATCAATGTTTAAATCAGCTGTAATTAAAAAAATTATGGACTTTAACGATATAGAACATTAAAAAATATATATAAAACTATATTCCGTTTGCACTGACAGGAAAAGAAAAAAAAAATGAATATTAAAATCGTTTAATGAAGGCAAAGAAAAATTAATTTAAATTCAATTCCGTACATTTATTATTCATGCAAATATCCTGTACGTCCTTTACAATATATATACAATATAAATTCTCTATTTTTTTTCCCTATTTGCATAATATTAAGAAATATATAAGACTTATTCATACAAATTAATGTTTGAAAGATATATAGACATTTTTTTTCTATATTAGTTATTCCACATTCTATAAAAATGTGTATAAAGAACGGAAAATTGAAAAAAATAGAGGTTACATTACATATCAGTATTGTTAAATCGAAACTAAACATAATTTGTCTAGACATATGTTAAACATGAAAATAAAACCTAACTAATATTTAAAGCGCGTTATATTTGATAGACTAGTTGAAATAGGAAAGTTGCAATAAAAAATATTGCTATATTTCCCATATCAAAATTTGAAAATTAAATTAAAATTGATTAAAAAACGAATAAGTTATAAACTTTTAAAGATTTTTTGCTATCTGTTTCTTGCAAAAAAAGTTTGATGGGTGATTCTACGAAAAATGGTCATTTTCTAAAAAAAAACCGCATAAAAAAATTTTTGAATATTAATGTAATTTATATAATATATTTATTCACAATCAACTCATTTGTGCATACTAACACTATTTACCTTAGATTTTTGAAGGAAAGTGTATATAAGTGCCATGGACATCGATAGGGTCTTTTACCGTTGAATAACCCTTATGTATAATCACTATAGAGATGAGCATATATGACGTCAATTATGCAAATCTCCTTCTTTGTTTAATTGGGATTTTTAGGCTTCTTAAAAAATATCTTCAAATTCATGTTCGTGAAGTAAAGACGCTTAAATTGAAGTGCTCCTGTTTTCGTGGTTGAGTAGAGAAAATTTAATATGAGATGTTTATGAATTACATTCCATATGTTCAGTATTAACACTATCATTTTCTATCACATTATATTTGAAATACTTGAAAAAATTCCTTTGTATCTATCGGTCTTAAAAAGATGAAAATATCATATTTAAGTTTATATTTTAAATTCGTATATGAAGAAAATTTTAAATTCTTTGCTATTACATTTTATGAAATATTGATAAATTTCTAGATGTTTTGTATAAAATAACGTTCTTCAGTCAAAGAAAATACATATCTGTTAAAGGAAAAAATAAAAGAGAAATGTTACTACTGAATAAAGAAAATTTTATATGATATATATATATATATATATATATATATATATATATATATATATATATATATATATATATATATATATATATATATATATATAAATTATGCCACATATGTTCAGTTTTAAACTATCATTTTCTTTCACATTATATTTTAAATATTTGAAAAAAAAACCAGTTGAAAAGTTGATGGTGCTTAAATATTATGATATACAAAAATTATGCAAGAAATTTTTGCGGCATAATTCGAAATGTAGATTAAATTCAATTTTTTACACCATATTATTTTATTTTTGAGTAGTAAATATTGGTGGGATATATTGGATAATTCCATCGTTATTTCTACTCCAAAATAAGAGAGTGGCATCATTTAATCCAAGATATAAAGTACATGTATAACCTTGAAATATTTGGGCTTGTGAAATGAACATTTTTAATCGATAAATCAAAAAATCATTTAATGACTGTGATAACTTTTTTTAGAATTCATTTTAACTACTACAGTGTCATGTATGAGAACAGATTATTTACGGAGCAGAGTGGCTTCTCGATTATGTACTGACCACACTTCGTCGGTCATGAAACAATGTATCGCTAAAGAGTATCGAGGTAAAATATCGAGATAGGGTAAAATTGTGAATCTGATAAACAATGTATTCTATATATCTTATTTTTAATGCACCTATTATGCATCGAACTATATTATGCATCATTAGTACAACAACCCGTAGAATATTCAAGAAAACTGTTCAACAAATAGAGAATATTCAAGAAAACCCTTTAGTTTTGAGTTTAATATTTTATAACAACGATAAACTTTAAAGTAACATTAAGAAATTCTATCTAACACCCTGTAGTTAGGATATAGAATATAATGCATATGTAATGATAATAATAATAACGTCATTATAATGTAGAAATGTCGGTTAAACTTAGATCGGTTTACTTCACTTGATAGACAGACATCCTAACATAGGTACATACAATTTTATATAGAGCATGGAATAAATTACAAAACTATATCATCTAGTTTTGCATTCACGGTATATACTTTTAGTTTTATTTTATATTTTGTTTATAATGAAATAGTTTAATATAGAATAGTTATACATTATAATATTTATTATACTAAATGTTTTAAGAACTTTATGTCTTAGGTATGTGAGGCAAATAAGGTCCAGAAGATAATAAGACCCACATTCAGGCCTAAATAATTTTTGGAAACAATTTCAAGCCTAAATAATTTTTTGAAAAAATTTCCTTACGCTTACATTCTTTTAGTCGGTATAACCTCAATGAAATAAATTCGAAGCCGGTAGTGACTCAATTTTATAAATAACGAACGAATTGTCAGTGAACTGGCAATAATTGCACTGTTTTATTTTTATTACCTTTGATGACACAAAACTTTAAAACTTAATTGTTTTCTTAACATAAAAATTATTGTTTATATCGGGCATAAAGAACTGTATGATACGATAAAAGAATTTATTTGCATTAAGACTCATATTAATTTATTTTTTTCGTTGTTTTCTAAGATCAAGCCATTCTAGTGGGCTAATGAGGCTCACTGTAAATATGCGAGAGCCTTATTAGCGTACTTGTTCTTATCTCAAATATACTGGAAAAGTATAGCATTCATGGCAAAATTAGAACAAAGACAGCACTGGCAGTTTTTTCAATCTTTTAAATGC
This sequence comes from Chrysopa pallens, assembly GCA_020423425.1. Classification (NCBI taxonomy): domain Eukaryota; kingdom Metazoa; phylum Arthropoda; class Insecta; order Neuroptera; family Chrysopidae; genus Chrysopa; species Chrysopa pallens. The sequence goes on along the minus strand of CM035593.1, from coordinate 47,204,324 downwards.
AAGAAACGTTTGGTTCGTAATTCTATATTGAATTAAGTCCAAGAAAATAATCATGTGGCAAAAATGATTCACGGGTGTTGGTGTGACTATTTTACCAAAATTTATTTGAGGTAGCTCATTTATTTGCATACAATCAATTTTAAAATAACACCTAGTTAGATTTTATGCGTTGATTAAGTCTCCGAGACATGGAATTTTTATGATTAAAATTATCTTCAACACTTCTCCTTTTGTAGAAAAAATAACAACAGTTTTTCTAAGCAAGCTGCAAAATGCAATCGATTTAATGGGAAAGCAAGGAAAATTAATATTTTTTAAATTTTATCTTCTCCTTTTGTGGGAAATCACAACATAGTTTTTTTATTGCAAACTAGAAAGATGCTGAGGCTATTTATAATTTCCATATGGTTATTTTGGAAATACTTCCAAAAAATAAAACAATGGACTATTTCTATGCTAGGTACTCTGAAGCAGTGGTTGTCTGTAAGGACTTTCAAATAGAAATTTTTTCTATTCCATTACAGCTAGATTATTGAATAAAAGCTTATGTTAGAAACTTTTTTTTCTTTTAAATAATTTTATTCTGAATGAATTACTAAAAATAACGGGTCATTAAAAATTAACACTTTACACAATCTCACAGCTTATTCGTCAGTTTAAACTTTTTAGTTTCAAGTGTTAAAAAATATTTGCATTCCCTATTGTTAACTTGATTTTATACTGCTCCAAAATAACTGCAACAAACTTAGAACATACTGTAAGTATATAAACTATAAAATGTATACAATTGTACTTTGGCTCGTGTAGTTTTATAGAATCTAGGTGACATTTTGCAAGGTTTATTTTTGCAAATAAAAAGTTTGTGAAACATAGAACCTAATACTAAACACACATATATTTAACACTATTGTATCGTCTGATGCGGTTTACAACTTTTATAAAATACTATGTTTTGTTGTCTATGGAATATTTAAATATTTATTAACTAAAGTTTATTTTAAAGATTTTTTATATATATGTTTTTTTATTGTATTAAATATAGACAAAAAATGTTTATGGTTTATTTAAATGTTCTAAACAAGTGTATCTAATTTAAGATGTATTAATTTAGACATCTATCTCTATTTAGATAGAACATATGTCATACGTTTTAAAATTGTAATCTATTTTGACGGATTTTATAAACATAAAAGAAAGAAATAATAATCATAATCGTTTAAGCTTCATTATTATGATCAAGTTGTTATAAACCGCTGAAATAATTATAGTCTCAATGCCCGTAAGCAAATGTTTATCATTTATAAATACATCTTTAGAAATTTTACTATTGGACCACTTTAAAGCTGTACTGAATCCAAAGGAAAGATAATTTAACATGGATCTATAAAAAAGAAGTTAAGCTCGAACAAATATACTTGAACTATTACGGCACTTGCAAATTTCCTTCTGTTTTCATTAAATTCTTTGTTAAGTGGGCAAAAATTCTATTAACATTTCAATTTGTTCAATTTGGAAAAAATTGGTTTTCATAATATATTCTATATCGTTTATTTTAAATGGAAGGATAGTAATAAAATTCCAGGTAGGACATTTGCAATGATACATCTCCAATACATTGAATTGTTACAAATAACTAAAAATATATAATTTTGCTGTCCATAAATAACTAAAAATATAATAATTATCCAAATGAAATTAAGTTTGTAGAATCTTGAAACTTGATTGTCTTAATTGTAGGTGTCTCTTTTTTGGTTCATTTTCCCCTGATATATCTAGTATCTTTCAGCTAGAAAACTCAATACCCTATTTTTATATATTGTTGAACGAAAATCTGAATCAATACATACAATCACATCTTACACAATCATATTTTGGAAAGTTTTTCTTTCTGATACTTTGTTATGGGGACATTAATTTTGGGGACTATGTATAGTGTCTTATTTCAAAATAGAGAACGTTCAGTTTAATTTCATTGCTTCATCATAAATATTTTGTTAGGAGTCGTTGAAGGTTGAAAAATTAATTAGTTTAGGAATTATATTTAATGGAAACGAAGCAGTAAAAATTTTGCATTTTCACATTTTATAGATAAAATTATACCATAAAAATCATTTAAAACTACAAATACAAATAAAATTACTGACTGTCATCGGTAGCTGGGTACTAAATAAGTATTAACTGTTAAATGGTTTTAATGGTGGAAATGGTAGTAAGAAATATCAAAGAATAAATAAATAAATAAATAAATAAAAATGTATTTGGTATCTATATTAAAAACAACATATTATGTACGTCTATCAAACAATCATAAAGTAACAAACCAATAAAACCGTAGCCATTTGTTATATTTACCTTTACTATTCGATTTTATTATCACATATATAACCTCAATTTCCGATAATCATAATTGTTATTTATAGGATTTATATTATCCAGACAAAATATATTATTTTTTGTCTTTTACTTATATTTTCTATTTTTGTACTCAAACTAAAAAATAAATATGAAGATGAGCGATATTTGTCAAGATTAGAAGCTTCGTTTTTGAGAGATAATCTGAGAAGAGATCCAAATGTTAATATTTCGAAAAAATTTCAAGCGATGTCTCAAAAACTGATTACCCATCTAGATTACCCTAGAAAACTTAAGAAAACAGCAATTAAGTTTTGTTGGTTTTTTTGACGATTTTTATCTGTTTGATGTTTTTGTTTGTTTTGTTCATCTGTATTGACTTACCCAAAAATAAATTTTTGGGTTGTCTGTAGTTTTTACTTCTAAAATTTTGGTGGTTTATTTCGCTAAATTTTTGGTTATTAAAAATAAATGTTTATCTAAATTATCAACTAATATTTAAATAGTCAAAATTATATATTGAATAATTCTCACAATGTTTACATACCGTTAAAATCAGTCAAAATTAGTATACTCATCATAATCGAATCGAAAAATCAGTGATGTATATTGCTGATTAAAAATCAATGTTAAATGAAGTGATATTCACACACGTGTTCATGTAAAGGTGTATACTATGTAAGTTAATACTCACTCAGATTACAGCCATATAATTAGGAAGATATGTTAAAACATGATGTTCATACTAACTGATGTTACCTTGTCTAATTTCTCTATAATACACAACAGTAAATACTAAAGGTTTGTTACTACTATATTATAATCAGTGTTAAGATCTCAATCAATCGGTATAATATTTTGAATTTCTTTAAAATGTGACTATTTATTGATTGAAATGTGATTTATGAAATCACTTAGCAGTATTATTTGGTATCAACAATAATGAATTTGAATAATAATTTGAAATTTGATAGCATAATTGCTTATTATTACCTTATGATAAGATAGTCAACTTATCAAAAATTATCACTTAGCTCACTGCAATAAGGGTTGAAATATCTAATTTTTGTCAACTATTTTAATGGGGTTTTGCAGTGTTTTATAATAATACAAATCCTATTTTAATTCATTACGCGTCCACCATGTTTCTGTAGTAAATATAAATGCCTCTTATTTTTATTACTTTGATTTTTATAATAAAAATTAAAGAAAAAATTCTTTTTAATATCCATTTTCCCTTTTAATACCATAAAACCATGTATTTAAAAAAAAAACATTTTTATACATTATAGCTTATTTTTGCACAATACATTTTCTGTTCTAAAATAATTACTCCTAATCAATTCTACTAAAAACTATTTCTAGTAATTAAAATAACCTTTCGATTAAAAAAAGCACCACTTTTATTTATATCGTTTTATTCTTTAAAAGTATTAAAATACATTAGGAGAAAAATAATTTTAAATAGAAAAACTGAAAAGTATTTAAATCAAATTTTTGAGTCGATATATAAAACGTAGGTAGAACTCTTTTCATGTCGAAATAATTATTTGAATAATTTTTTTATTTTAGAGTTAAAATGTAATCATAAGATATATTTGCAACATATTTGATATATTTTTCACAAATTTTTTTTTATATTCATTTGAATAGCAAGCCTTTGTAATTAAAATATCATGTAACATAGTCTTTAGTTCATCATGATACCATTATAATAACTTCCTAATTAAACAGTGTCTTTCTTAATTATATAATCCAATTACAAGTTATTAAGGAGGGTTAATGAGTTAATTTGTGCGTAACTAAATAATAATATATATCTTTTAACTTGTGAATGAATATGTGATTTACAAAATATTAAGTGAAGCAAATTTATATTATGTTTAAAATAGTAGATATGGGTAAAACATATTATCAAGACGTTACGACCAATTAATAACGGATTATGGTTTTTGTGTTTATACGTATATGGATATAATTTGATTTGATGATTGTTATCCCTTGTTCGTCACTCACTTATATATATATGCCAATAAAGTTTTAGAACTTAACCTAAATGAATCCTTTGGGGTTTTTAAAGTACGTAATTTTAATGATTCCATTGGGATTATTTAATTTTTGAAAATAATTTATATAATTTTAAGTCGAACCAATTTTCTTTAAGAAATTTATATCCTAAAATGATTCACTATGCTAAAAACTTCATCAATTGAATATTCCATCAATCAAATGCTATAGATGTTCGATTTTTATATTTAATATTTGTCAATATTTATAAATAAATTTCAAAAAATAAATTTGTATGCTAATTTATATTTAAAAAATGTTGCTAATGTTTGTTTAGAATTTCTACCGTAATTAAATTTTTTCATTTTTTGTAGTTTATTAATAATTTATTATAACATATTTATTTCCTCTTATTGTTCAAATGTTAAATTCTATAAATCTTTGTAAATTTATACGATTTTTCTCTTAGAAAATCGGAAGAGACGGAAATCAATTTTTAAGAAGAGATAAATTATTCGTTTTCTAATCAATTTTAATTTAATTTTCGAATTTTGATTGATATTAAGCCTAATTTCACATTTTGATGGATAAAATAGCAATTTTTTTTTTTATTGCACCTTCCCTTATTAATAGAATTTAATGAGGAAAATTCGAGACCTTAGTTGTCCAATAACACAATTATTCCGCAATTGGAATAAAAATCTGCCTTCTACTTTTTAAATAGATTAATACACAATGCCATCATTTTATGTATTTTTAAAATCGATTTGAAAACAGTTGAAATAATATAGGATACAAAGGGAAAACGGTACCTCCTATGGAGACTGCTTATTAGTTATTAACCATATGGCCTACTCACACTTAAATTGGGGATGTAAATTCTTAGAAACCATATTTTTTAAATCGAACAGTAAAAATAATTCTAAAATCTATTAATTTAGTTACACTAAATTTTAAAAAAAAATTGATTTTATACGGTTGTTGAAATATAGGTATAAATTTCATAAATTATTATTTTAATATCCTGAAAGTATACAAAAAAATAAACAATGGAAGAACATTATTTCTCATATAATTAGATTTCTTAGTAGGTAGTCTTCCACACTGTAAAAATCTTTATCTATTTTAAACTATGGGCGTTATTTATCACCCAAAAAAATTCAAATTCTTATATAAAAATAGTGCAAAACCTTTTGTGAAACTAATTGATTATACAAAAAGAAGTTTTGTTAATATATTTTTAACCGGAACGTTATCGGCTTTTAATCTTTTGAGTTTATTTTTTTTTTTTGTGATTCAAGTGTGATACAAGAAACAATACCTAGGTTCGTGGACTTTGAAATATCCGACAAAAAAGGATCATAAATTACAAGCGTCTGTTTCTCAGTAAGTTTAGCGATTGTCAGTTGGTACATCAAACTGTTAGACCAATTTCAGTAGGATTAAATTTAATATTGGTGTGATTTAATTAAGATTATAAGATTTGCACCAGTTAAAACATAGTCTGGAATGTTTGGAAAACACTTAATTTTTCCAGCGTTCCAAAATTCATAAAATATTGGATTTTAATAGTGTTCGTATTTTACCTAAGGATCTCTTATATTTTAAAAACAGAATAAAAAGAACAATAATTATTGCAGACACATAAATTATCAATCGAAATTCGAGTTAATTTATCGACTAAACTACACATATAGGTGAATGGGAAATATAAGAGAAATAATATATACTTAAAACTAATATAACAAGGACTTGAATATCTATTTGAACAGAGATGAACACAAACAAAAGAGTATCTACCATTTTCTACACACGTTCCATCTAATTATGATACGGTTTTGGTTACATTAAGATTTATATGTGTGTAACTTGTTAGGTTATGTGAAACATCCTTTTTACTAATGGTACTTGTCAAGATGATGTTTTGTTATGTACTGGATGTAACAAAGATGGTATCTTAATTTTCATATAGTAATAAAATTCAAGTTCTATCCAAAGACAAGATAAAAAAATATGTTAAGCCAATACAGCAGAACTTTCATCACATGGTAGGCCATGTAAGTCACAACTTAACTTACGTAAGCAGAATATATAGATTATCACGCCGCTTATGTTAATTAGTCAGGTAGATCATTTTTAACCCGGTACAAAGTATACATAAACAGCCATAAAACTTTATCAAGCCATAAATTATATTTGTGACAAAAGTCGATAATGAAATAGCTAGAAGCCCTAGAGTTTAATAAATTAAATAAAAACGTAAATTTTACAATTTTAAATAATCAAATAGACCTTATTATCTTCCCTTTACTAAATTAGTAAAGGGAAGTTATCAACTCCACCCACAGTTTCTTCATTCACAATAATCTTACCTATTTTCCGTATATATTTCCAAAATAAAAGAATAATTATTCATTACTTGACAATGACTTTGAAGTTGAAAGGACACTTATATTTTTAAAATATTTTTAAGTGAAAATTAGACAAAGTTAAACGTTTCCATATTGTTTAAAATAATAAAATTTACTCAACTACTATGGCTTTTCGTTTGATTCATCTTGTATAAACCATTAACAATACACATTATAAATATATATAACCTATATATAAAATAAGTTTATGGTGTAAGAAATTCTCATTCGTCTTCTACCTGTGTTCTCTCAGTTTTATGTGCGTTCGTTCGTTTGTTCGTTGTAACAAGATTTCAGCAGCAGCCCACAGTGGCTGTTTCAGTTTTAACAATAATTATTATTTCTATTGTTATAAATGTATATAATGTGTAACTAACTAATAATGATTTATTAAACGTTCAACGGAGATAGAGGAGTCATTGTGTTATTATTATTATTATTATTATTATGGTAACATTTAACTACCTACCCTCAACTTGTTACTGTGACAAGCCGATGCGATGAATTGTTCTTTAAAATGTTGCCATAATAGAAAATTTTACATAGGTTGATTAATGGTTCTTTTAAATATTCAACCTTACAGATTTTTTATGTGAAGCGTACATTTCAGTTCAGTTTCACAATGAATGTTTAATTCATTTTATTAACCTTTATTTGATTAGCAGTCGATTTATTGACAACGGCAGCACTACAATTTTAATTTACTTGAGATCAGAAAACATTTCTCAAGTTTTGAATGAAAACATTTATGATGTTTATAAAGGCTACTTATTAATGTTAATTTATATAGTAACAGATTATAATTTTTTAGTTTTACTTTTATAGAGTCAATTATCTTTTAAATATGACTACTGATTCTAAAACTACTGAAATAAAAATTATTTCAACGATTTAAAAGCTATACCATCAGCATATTATCATATAAGACTAAATTCATAGTTTAGGACGATTCCAAGAGTGATTTGTGTTAAGCTGATTGAGTGACTATCCAAATGTAAATTATGATAATGTTATCTTTATTAGATCTGGAGAAAAAGATTAACAACAATCAAAAGTAGCCTAGTTTTTCCATTTTTATAATTAAACGAATATCTCTATTCATAATTTTTTATAAATATATAATTTATATACCTTCAATTAATAATTTTCATTATTTTTTTAAGATAATCGTAATACATTTGCTTTTGTAATCTAATAACACGTTACTTCGAAATTGACCAAAACCTACTTTTTAAATATGCAATCTTTAACATACAATTTTCAAAAATTACGGACGCAAGGTAAAAAAAATTCTACATTTAGAGGACACTTCTAAGTATGTGTATATATTGTTCTATAAGATTATAAGAAAAACTGATTTTCTTAATTAAAATCTGTTGATTCATTTTTAGTATCCGTTGCGTAACAAAAATCCAAACAATTAAACATCCCTATAAACTCCCACATTAATCAAACGAGAAGGATTTAATAGATAAATGTTTTTTTTTTTTGCTTATTGTTAAAAATAATTTATCTTCTTCTGAATTCTAATTTAAAATATTATTTCCGAAGAACAGAATTAATAATTTATTATTAATACTTAGACAAAACAAATATATAGAAAAAAATAATTGGGTGCGATTTATTATTTATTAGAATATGGATCATATATTTTATTATGGTATAAAACAAAAAAAAAACATCCCGAACATCAGTCGGTTCATATGTTTACCCTCTATGTATATTGTATTCCTATGTCTGTTAACTGTTCTTCTTTGTAATAAAATGATGATGCGTCTCCTCCTACACCATTAAAATACTTAACCATTATACTTTATTTATTATCGTGTATAGATGCGGTAAGTTTATTTAAAGTATAGATACACTTCTTATATTGAAAAAAAAAATTTGGACGTGATCAGAATTTAATTAGATTTACTATTTGTACAGAACCAATAAAAATATTATTCTTCCTGTTTCTAGTTTAAAAATAAATACTGTCCAAACATGAATTTATAATGTGTCGCCAGAAATGACTTCAATCTTAGGATCAAAGTTGGCTTTTGAATTGGTTTGTTTGATCAATTTTTTACAATACTTCCGATACCGATAGTTATAGGTCGGAATTAATAATAGATCGGACAAAATTTCTTTCATAACTTCAATTGAAGTGTTTTTACTTGACGAACATGTATTTGAATCTATTTTTAAAAAAATATTTGGACATTCAAAATTCCTAATTAAACAAAGAGGGATATACTCAACTGTTAGTATTTCCATTTAAAATACATGTTAAACATCGTTTTCAAGAAAGAGATAGAGAAAATAATCTTTGATGGCATTCTTTGTTTTACAATCAATTTAAATTTAATTTTTGTTATGGTATAGCGTTAAGTTTCACATTTTGATGTGAAATATAGCAAAATAAGAATCGAATTGATACCTTTTTGAAGAAATATCATATTTTAACTTTTTTATATATTTTTTTGCAAAAATCTGAATAGAAAACTAAACCTATATGGTGTATGTTGTTCAATAATATTTTTATTGATGAAATGTTAACAAAAACAACAATAATGTTCAAGTTATTTTGCGGTTTGTTTTTTTTTTTTCTTTGCTTATGTAATACTTAATTTAAAATAAATAAACGAATATGTATAGATATTTTGAATTTGACCGTCTTCATATTATAGACACACACGATAAAGTACAATGACTCGTATTTATTTACGATCAAACTGTTCAATTTATCAACAATTTATAATTTTAAGTATAAACTAAAATAAATATTTAATAGGTTTTATGAAATTAACCATATGTGTTATATTAATATATGTTTAAGAATTTGTTTTATTAGGATTATTTATATAAATATAGTTCTCAAGAAATCGATTTTAAGTAGGGCAATCATTAATATGCTTGAGAAAAATTATTGTAAGCATTTAAAAAATTACAAACTCTATGAATATATAAGATAATATATACAATACACAAGGTATGCTAATCCTGCAATTCATGGCGCCATTACAAGTGTGTCAATATTACTAGTGTATATAAATAGTTCACATCCTGGCTGGCAAAATGAGAAGTGTTCATAGTGGCCATTTTATTGTTTATTAATATTATTTTACAATATAAATATTTTTATTTTCTTATTAACTCAATTAATTTATATCAATTATTGATAATGCATATTTGTATACAAATAAGATACATCATTCAAAGAATTCTTACAAACGTGTCTACCATTAAAAAATGGTAACAAAAAAGCTATAATCCATCAAAGATTATTTTTCACTTGTTTTTTGAAAAACAAAATTTTAAATTCTAACTTTATGGAGATGTCGTGAACATGATATCTTCTGTTTAATCGAGATTTTTAATCGTCTATACATTGCTTATTTTTGAAGATTTAAAAAATAACTCTAATGTCCTGTTCATGACAAAAAAAGTTCAATTAAAGTAATCAAATAATTTTAGTAACATATTAAAAAAAATTCTGATATATTATAGTTAAATTGAAGAAAATGTAAATAATTATGTTTCATTTGTGTTAATTAATCCATCAATTTTATTTAAATTGACCTAAACATTTTATAGATAAACAAAATTGTCATAATATTTATAAACAATTAAGCATAATTATTTATAAAAACTTTAATGACTGTATATTTAGAGTAGATAATAATAGCAACATTGTTTCACAAATAAATGTATTTATCCAATTATAATTTTATTTTCATTTATTAATAATAATAATAATCACAATAGGTAGGTAATACCAATTGTTATTCACAAATGAAATAGTTATATATATAATAGTTATATATATATTTGTGTAGTTATTATTACTATTGTTATTAATTATTGTATTTTATTTGTTACATAATATTATGAGGAGTTTATGTGGAGTTGAATTTCTATAGGATGTGCAGATCGTATGGATATAAAATAAATTATATTACTAACTATTACGTTTTCATTGATTGATTATCAAATGTTTGACAAATTTTACAAGTCGTCATTTTGGCGTGTTTGAAATGTTTTATTCTAATAAACAAAATAAAATAATTATTTTGTGAAAACTACAAAAAACGAATAGCTCGTTATCAGTTTTAATTTCAAAGAAATTAAGGTTTTTTGAATTTTATTAAGAAATTGTTTTCCATTCTAGAATAATAATAATTATAATAACACTAATTAAAAGATGCTCGCTGTTAGCTTGAAACCGCATATTTATTTCAGTTTTTTTTTTCATTTAAAACAATTTTATGGTAGTTGAATCGAAGAATGGCTTTTCAAAGGATTTTAATGAAACTTCTCTGGTTTGTTCTTTTATTAATAACAAAAAATAAGAATCAATATTTTTTTTTCTTTTTTTTAAATTGTAACATATACTCTTATTGAAAAAAAGATATTTTAATATGATTCTTTCACATAAATTAGAAATTATTCAATGGAATTCAATCAAAATTTAATATAGGAAGGAAAGTTGGGAATCGTCAATGGAAAACAGTTAGGAATCGAAATAAAATTGGATGAATTGATCACGTCGTTTAGATAAATCATTAAAATATGTAAATATTTAAAAGATTATTTCCATGCATGTATATACTTAAGTGAGTGAGCATATGTATAAATTGTATATAGTATGTGTTAAAGTTACCATACACTAAACAAATATAGCCATCGGTCTTTGTTCTGTATGTGTGTTATACATACGTAGAATGTAGATACTTTAGTGAGTGAGCATATGTATAAATTGTATATAGTAAGTGTTAAAGTTACCATACACTAAACAAATATAGCCATCAGTCTTTGTTCTGTATGTGTGTTATACATACGTAGAATGTAGATACTTTAGCCGCTGGATTGTCGAGAAAGAATTACCTAAAGCTCTAATTATTCATTGAGTTTTTATTTTAGAATATTATCTTGATTTTACGTAGAATTAAATTCAGTGCATGCGAATGTGTATTGGTCAACCTTTTTATGGTTTTTAGTGAGTGTAGAGAGTGTATATTTATGAATATAATAATAATAATAATTATATATTCGCATATTTTATGCACACATACACTCATATACTCATTTGTTGTTACACTCATATGATGATGAAGTTTATATGTTAACAAAGTAAACAGACATACACAATTTAATGTTTAATTGTTAATATAACAATATAATATTGCATTTGTTCTGTACTGTAGAAGTAATAAGTAGGTATAATACCATACATTTGATAGAATATGCTCAACGTTTGACTTTATGGTTAGAAAAGGGCATAGAAGGGGTTGAGTGTGCAACATACGAGCAACACATTCTGTCAATGGAATTATTTTAACGATAGCTTGCATATGAGAAATCTGGTCATTAACATCCGCACCCCATATGAAAGTTAATCACTTTTGAACTCTAGCTACTATATATATATAGTCAAATCCAAAAATAAGCGCACGGGAGTTGAATTTTTATAATTATTTAAAATTACAAAATAAGCGATTTTGATAGTGTTTTAAGGTCTTTATTAGATATAATTTTGTTTATCTAAGTAAAAAGTTCGTTTTAAACCTTAAAAGAAATTATGAAATACACCATAAAATCGTGTATTTTTTAATTTTAAATAAATAGAAACACTCAAGTCGGTTGCGTTTTTTTTGAGGTTGACTGTACCATAGTGATTAATAATAAAAAATTTAGATTTCTAGCTTTACATTAATATTTCTACCTCATAGTATCGCAATAAATTGTTTTTCAAAAAATTATATTTAACAAAGTAATTCAATATTGAGAAAAACTTAATTTTTCCTTTATATAATTATTATGTCCTCAAAAATCTGACGATGAAAATCAATTATTTTAATATTATTCATAGTTATTTCAATTATTTTACTTTTTAGATGTATGAATTTCATGAGACCACATAGAAACTGTGTTAGTAGAAGCTTTTAAATTAAGCCCTTGACTGGATGTTTAATATTTATAGAAAGACTACTTTATACGAATATTTTTATACGAAGTTTGTTACTATGATTAATTGCACTTATAAATTTTAATTGCAATATATATTTGGTTTTCGACTTTAGATGTGATAAAGTAACACATATGTTGTGAAACGTACCGTAGTAATCATCTATGATATTCATTATAACTGCTGTGCATAATGGTTATAATTTACTTGGGTACATTGCGTATAGCCACATTTACAATGTAAACTATTAAAACATTTTACGTTCAAATTCATTTATGGAGAAACACAAAATATAACATACAGATATAGGGTGAAAGCAAAGTTGTGTAACACACTTTGTTAAAGAAAATATGCGGAGTTTTGTAAATATATTGGCAGTACAAATAAATTCGATCTATTTTCAAAAACAGTTGCTGAATGTTTCATAGTAACTGCTATTTTTTTTTGTTTTGCATAAAAAAACACACATTGGCACTCCGGGAATGTCGACATTATTGAAAATTTGAACAATCACGTGTGTTTCACAAGAATTGCAATCTATTGCTTAACATATTTGATTTTTATTACAATATTATGTTAATTACATGATAAACTTAATTTCATGTAAACTTAATATCAAAGAAAGGCAAAGTTTTTTTCTAATGTAGAAAAATGCCCAACGTGCCTAAAGAGGTTTGTTTGTTTCATGGAAAATTAGTAAATGATAAGAAATAATCTGTAATGTAAATAATTTTTGTCTAATATATAAAAAAAATAAAATTTAAATGAATACAAAAGGATTTGAACGGAGGTCCGTTGCACAGCCTGTAGAAATTCGTAGGTATATAATATTATAATACATACATTTACAAAAACATAACCATCAAAATGTGTGTACACAAAATACACCTCATTAAATTTTAATTTAAAATTTTCATTCACTGATTTTTATTCAAAGTTTTATCCTAAAGTGTTTTCAATTGTATAGGATTCCGTAATAATTGTTCCATATACTACTGCAGATTAAATCTTTGTAACTGTTTTGTAACTGAAACAACAGAATTATGCTATCAATCCGAATCTATCCTTGTTCGATAGTTTTCATTTACGAAACACGAAAGTTTCCTGATTATTTTATTAGTTTGAAATTGTTTAAATTCCGTTCTTAACAATAGAATAGTAAATAAAAAAACCATTTGGTACAAAAATTGAGAAAATATATTTCACATTGAACTCATAATTAAACTTGTAAATTGCAAAAAATTTATTTAGTTCAACTCCTAAGTTGCAAAATAAATTTTTTTGAAGTTTACATATTCAATTACTCTGCTAGTTATAGGTAATACTAACGAAGATTTATGTTTTTACTTGATCGCATTAAACTAAATTATGATTAATTACATACTGATCGATGTGGATTTCAATTATCTGATTATTTCATTTGGATCTAAGAATAGTCAGTGGCTCAAGACCTTCCACTTGAAGTATTAAACACACAAATTAGAGAAGATGAAAGAGTGCAAGGTATGGACATTCATTTTTTCATCAATAGATTTTGATTACAAATTATTTTTTTGATAACTTTTTGATAATGTATACTTCTATTTGGAGAATTCTACGTACCTCAAATCTAACGTGTATGCTTTATCGAATTTTATTTTTTTATTTAAAAAAAGAAATGTAGAATAAACAAAAAATTTCAATATCCAGGCAAATATCAATACATACATATGTGATGATTATTGAAGCGTAAATTCCAACAAAGTACATGTTTTTTGATTTAATCGATACTATATTATTTATTTTTATTTTATTTTATTTTTTTTTTTACTAAATAATGTTGCTTATCATTTTTCAGTTAATATTTCACTATGTCAATTAAAAGAGACACACAACTTCTGAGATTTATTTATTACATTCGAATGATCGTAAATTGCTTCTACTGTTTAAAAAAATATATATATGTTTTAAAGTTCTGTATTTTTTGTGTTGTTATTTAACATAACACCTTATTGCTAACACATTTTAATTTGACTTAAGATAGTTATGCTAGTGATTAATGTGTTTTATATTGTAAGCTCTGTTAATAGTGTCTGTAAAGTTAGAAATGCTCCAGGAACTGTTTCACAGAGTAAGTAAGCATTTGTAAGTTCCACCTTCAATTAAAACAGGTGGCGTAGTGTTCTACCCGGTGTTCCTTTAAAGTTTTACGCAATCAAATTTAAAGTCAAATATTTAGGGGTCTTTGTGATCAGTTTAAAAATGCGAACAAAATTTCACAAAATATTAGTTAAAACTATTTTTATTTTTGTAACACATGTTTAATTTTTTATTAATGTACAATTCTTAAAGCTTTTAAGCTTTGTTCACATTAATCAAATAATTTAGTAACTTAACGTAGATGAACAGTAACATTAAGGTCAAGTGTTTATTAAAGTTCTTTAGACAAGTAGTCTAGTTTAATTCTATGTTTTGTCGCCGCTCTTCAACCATAAAATAATACATAAGTGGAAGAATATGTTTGACATTTAATTGTTGTTTCAGTCATATAATATAACAAGTTTTTGATATGAAATTATATTACATAAATGTGACTATTTACAAAGTTTTAATAAATTACTTGTTACTTGACAAAATTATCAAATTATAAATGTGAACGATTTTTGATCAAGTGTTAAGTGTTTTAGTACTAAACTACTTGTTACTTGTTTAAATTACTTGATCAATGTGAACAAGGCTTTAGAAATCTAATTATAATGACACAGATTTAAAACAAATTTATTGAAAAAAAAGTTTATAATTAATTTTGATCACACAAATTTTCATTCTTGAACTTGGTTATAAAACTTTGAGACGCATCTACTTTATATTTTAAGACCAGTATGCTTATATTAACTACACAGATTTTTATTACTTCATTGAATACAGTTTAATGGTTGCTTAACTTTTATATCACCAATGAAACAAATGTCCACTGTTAAAACTTATTTATATTAAACGGTTTACTAAAAAAAAAAACGTAATATATTTTATATAGGTTTTGTAAACAATGGTCGTGTCTAAAGAAAACAATTATCGATAATAAAGGAAATATTTTATTGTATACAGTTTAACAAGAATTATGTGCCGGAACAAATAGACATTATTACTATAATTCATATAATAACAATAATTAAATTACGAACTGATAAAAAATAAGAACGGATATTCTTTGTTATAGAGGATTCATTCCAGTTGTGAATCTTAAAATTTTACAATTCAAAGGATTCCAAATCTAGTTAAGGGTAGAGTAGTAACATCTAACCGTTAACTTATATCGCTAATAGACAAATCTTTGCGTAACTTTTACATGTATTTAATAATAGGAATTAATGCACTTTGGTCAAATAATATGTAAAAAATGTGACACGTAACAAAATTTTCTTTGACTACTAGCAAATTTACCAAAAAACTATGAACTAAGCTCTACAATCATACAAATCTTTGAAGTTTTCGGCTTCATTTATAGGACAGTATGAAGAAATTTGACAAGTTGAGATTTGAAAATCTATATTGTGGTATAAAATGCGTTTTATCGTAGGTAGTTTATTTCAATAATTGGCTAAAATAAAATGCATTTGAATGATATTTCGGATAAATTCCAGGCGCTATCACGAAAACTAGTCACCCAATCGTAAAATAAGTGTTAATTTAGTTTTCCTAGACCTTAATTACCCTACGAAGCCTAAAAACAACAATAATTGTTTTTTGGATTTCATTGTCATTTTTAAGGTTTTTTTTACAGAAACACAAAAATTGCGTAAATGAATGTCTTTTATTTAATATGTGTGTCGATATTCGTATGCGTCTGTCCGAATCATTAAGGCTCCTAAACGGATGGACTGTTTTGAATTTATTGGTTTTTGGTTAAACAATAGCCTTATCAAGAGTGTAGTTAGCTATGGTTCAAGAAAATCTGTTTAACCATTAACAATTATTATACATAAAATTTAAAATATGGTTACATATTTGTCGTTTCACATTGGAGTTTTCCAAAATTTTGTAAATTTAACTTTTAATATGAAAAATATTCAGGTAATTAAATGCGCATATTATAGAATCTCGATAGTGAATTTATACGGAATCCTCAATGAAACGCACCCAATTTTTAAATATTTATTAATGATAAGTTTATAATATAAATTGATATGACTGATAATAAAATTTTTTCAAATGAATATAACAAACAATTACATATAAATATTATGTAGGTACTTTTTATCAGTCATATTTATGTCTATTTTGTGAGTAATTTATAACAAACAAACTACACACAAAGAAATTGTCTATTTATTTAAACAGTTACGTTTAACTGATATAATGATTTTAATTTTATTCTTTATATAATATATATTTGTTTTTATTTGTAGCTGAGTCAATGTATATTCCTTTGTAGGTAAATGTGGTAAAATATATAAATTGTTTTTATTAATCATCTATTTATAAGTACATATATTTTTTTATCATTCAGAAAGATAATAATTTTCTTCAAAGTAAAACATAATGTTTGGAATAGTCATAATATTTCTATGTGGTTTTCACAGAATTTCAGTAAAAAAAAAATGTACCAATTAATTGGTACATTATCGTACTATAGTGGCTACTTAGCATTTTACCTCACCCCTATTTAAAATGGAATTATTAAAAGACTACTCTGGTCCATTTTTTCAGTTTGTTAATTTAAATACAATTACAAGAGACGAAAATTACTTGTAAGGGACAATGATTTCAGAGGAGTTTTCTGTATAATTTTGTATGTTTATTCTCACAAATATTGTTTTCAGACTTTCGTAATCTCGTTTGATTAAATAATTTTTAATGCCAAAATCATACTTTTAAAATGATAATTTTATTCTTCATACTTTAATGTTATCCATAAGGACTGGCGTACAATTATGACCAAAAGAAAGACTATTAGATACTATTTACAAATTCGCAACATTTAAGCTTAATTATTAATGAAGAAATCCTTGAGAAAATAAAAATGAATTCGGAGATAGCAACAAAAAATTTCGACTTCAATTGTTTGATTCATGTTAAATTTAATTCAAATCATGTTATAAATTTCAAAAAAACGAAATCTCAACATCTTAACCTATGTAATTTTATCAGATGAAGTTGCATTTATTGTGATTTTTTTGTAAAAATGGGTTAAAAAGTTAAAAACAAGACCGGTTTAACTTAAGAGCTTCGATTGCCCTGAAAATTCATCACTATCAGAATAAGTATCATTATTTCATAACTTTTTTTAAATTACAAGACAAAAAAGTCTCTGTACGTGTCGCTCAAAATTGACCAACAACATGTCCATTTTTTTTGGAAACTTTTAAAACAAAATTAAGGCAAAATGGGATTTGAGGAAATTGTATACCTTTATTTAACGACAATATTTCCTCGGCTGATAAAATATAACCATTTACTTTAGTAGTACATTTTTTGTTTAGTTTCTCTGCAACACGGCTACTAGTTTCTAAATTTAGATAAATTTTTTTTTACACAAAAATTACCATTAATATACAACAGGAACCGTTGTGAAACACGGGTAAACAACTATTAATAAATAAAAAAAGTTCATTTAATAAATTACCACAAGTATTATTAAACTCAATCTAGTGATTAGTAAAGAAATACAAAGTTTGTTACCACAAAAGGGGAACAAACTACGAACTTTATCAGTTACCTATCTAACCTGACACAAAATATTTTATGAAAACATATAATTAAAAATAAAAATTGTTTACAAAAGATTGAGTTATATATTATGAACATATAGTCAGAAGTCTTCCCTGCATACACCCTATTTAAATTCATTAAAAGTAATTAAAAATAATAAGTTTTAAAAAAAAAAATATCGCATCTTTCATTCGAAATATAATACGGTAGCGTGTATGTGTTTATCGGCCAAGTACAATTTGGATTCTTGTAATTTGTCTACGAACAAAAGGGCATAAGTTAAAACAATTTGGTTGAAAGTAATATTTGATATTTCTTCCAACGCAATATAAAAAAATTGAAGGGCCCATTGTTAGGTACCTGTATCAGGTAAGGTTTTCACATTCAATTTCCCAATCCATTTTTCTTAGAAGGTTTTTACTTTTTTAAAGAAACCAATCCACCTTCCACCAAAATTCCTGAATGTTAATTATAAGTCTGACGCCTTTAACCATATGGCTATTTATGAGACAGTTCCCGTAAGCGGATTAATGTAGATGTAAGTAGATTTTTTAATTTTTTAATTTTGATCTTTAAAACATTTATTATCCTTTAAAAAAGTTTATTTTTATTTCAAGGATGTCTTTTCAAATTCAAGTGGTTGTTATGATGCTTTCTAATTCTTATTGTGCACATACACAGATACTAACCCTTTAACAAGCACTATATAATGTCTTCTATCTCTTTCTGTCACATTCTATACATACTTCTATCGCCTTCTTCCGCATGTTATTTCTATAGGTGTATGTGATTGTCTCTTTTTACTATCACTTTTTCGTTTCATCGAGTTTGAAATACTAAAACGACACTAAAGAAGTTTCACTTCAAAAATAATTTTAGGTTCCTCAAAATTTATATAAGCGTTTTCTGTGGCATAAACAACGTAAAGAAATATTAGATTTAGATTTGTTCGTTCCATAATATTTTTATAAGTAAATAATAATGTGTAGGCATGACCAAAATAGTTGTTAAATTAAATACCTAGCCGAGTTTGAAAAATCCCAATCTTCCTGTTTACTTTTAACAGATAATATGACTGGTTGTATATGTGCGGTATCGTATGCATCATTGAAATATACAATTTATTATGTAGAATGGCTGAGAGGACCCTTTTATGTAATGTAAAATAATAATTTATGATTTTTATATTTCATTTTTAGCCCCTTTATTTCTTTTAGTAAGTTTTCATACATAAAAAACATATTCATTTGAACGTAATATACACAATGTAACAATTTAACAAACCGTAGAACCAAATTTCATTATTTTTTTTAACATAACATATAAATATAATATTCTGTCAATGACGTAAAGTAGTCTATATTATGTCGTATTTTCAAAATTATTGAGGGTAATTTGTTTGTTTGATTAAACCGAAAAATAAATTATTAAAAAAACAACAAAATAAATAGCCTATGACATAATTCTAGGATAATGGGGGAATATTTAATATATGTATACTGCTTAGTTTAAATTGTAGGTGAAAATATGCAAATTCATTAACCTATAAATGACATCCCCATCAAAAAAATGACTGGTTGCTTTTCATCCAATAAGGGTGAGGACTTTAATGACACGAACATTGCACCTTGTTGCTGGTAGTGGGTGCCAAATGTTCCAAAACGTGTGCTAATTGTATGACTTTTTTCATTTCTCTCAAGTATTTGTTAAAGCGGCTTTTAAATAGTGTGGACTAATTACCACAATTGACTTTCAAATTTTTTCATCTCCTTTGGACAAAAATTACGTGATTATATCTATAAATATCCTCATTCCTCTATTTAAATTACACACATTGTTTCAAAAATAATTTTGTAGTGTTATCTTATTTTTGGTCTTCGATTTCTAAATGAATAAATATTTAAAAATAAACCGTAAAAAGTTGAAAAGTATTGAAATATGATATTTTTGAATTCAATGGAACTCTATGATGATTAATTCTGCTTGTAGTAAACAAATTATTACCCTTTTATTTTTCTTATCTGAGGTCATTTACCTTACAGTAAAAAAAGAGGAAGGGTTAAAAGACTTGAAATGTAGTTTAATTCAAATAGGTCAAATCTAACCGGTCTTTCATTTGATCCTATTTTACTGTAAAACTACTGGTATTATATAATTAATACAAAGAAAGACTCCTTTTTTTACGTAGAAGAAAATTATGATAATCAATACAAAAGAATATGAAAAAATAAAAATAATGAGCCTATGCCAATGATAGAAACAAACTACATTAAATCAGTGGTCGAAAACACAACTTCGATTATCCGTATTATAGAATTGATTTATCCTATTAAAGACACTAGATAACTTGCAATACCACCATTATTTGCAACCTTGATTTTTAGAAAATTTACAGAAAAAAAAAATTGAAATGTGTACCACTTATTATGGGTTCATTGTAGAGAAATTTTCAAGTTTTTATATTTATTCAGTGTGTGAACAAACAGAACGCCTAATAATTTTATCTCGAGGTACTTCCAACACACTTAGAAGTAAAATGGATTTTTCTCATATATATTAAAAAAGTACTTAAAACTTAAAAAAATAAAAAATTATTGCATTCATGTTGATTAAAATATTAAAATTCAAGAAAAACATTAAATAAATAAATAACTTTAGAAAAAAAATTGAGTTTATTAAAAAAAAATTCCCTTCTATTTACTTACATATTTTCTACAAAAAAAAGCAAAAATTAAATGCCTTTTAAGAGAAATATAAAGAAACCTTATATAGGAAAGAAATTTTAATTTAAATAAATTATTAAAAAAAAAGAACACACCTGAAAAGTTAAAAAAAGTTCCGTGTGTTTTTTTTTTATCACAATATTCACACATACACACGTAAACAGGACAATATATAGGCCACAAAATAAATGTGAGATATTTCACATTTTACCAACTACGTTAAATTCGATTTTAAGTTCACTTTCTTGTTCTTTCATATAATCAACGCAAGCGACATACCGTGTACACGTTTTAAGACGCATACCGTATTGTACATTTATGTAGTAAATTAATCTTACCGACTTTAAAAAAAGAAGGAGATTTCACAAAAAACAAACACTGCCAATTATGGATAACGAATTTCTTGATAATGTATGATTTAGCTTACAAAATTAGCTTTATGCCCGGAACGTCTTCATTGAATGATTTGCAATATAAATTACAATGAATTTTCTACATTTTAATCACATACAATTTTTTGTGACAGTCTGCTGGTTTTTTTTTTTCATGTTTCTTTTTTTTCGATTTTTGATTTTCTCTTAATAACGATTTTGTCAAAATAATCGATTTTAACACAATTTGAACGAAAGGCGTTAATTTAGAGCTCTAAAACTGCAATAATCCGTAAGTAATTGATAAAATTTAACCAATCTACATATCTCCATTGACTATAGTTTACCACAAATATATAAATATCTTTAAAGTAGTTTGGGAGGAATAGGTGTTCATCTGAATTAGTATCATAGAGAACAGACCGAACAACCGATAGAGAAGCGGGCCAGAAAATTTCAAAACGTTGATTTTCATCGGATAAAACTTGAAGATATAGAATTCCAGATTAGTGATGTAGAATCGTTAAGTTTAATTTGTGATTTCGAATAAATATTTGAAAATAGGTTTTATTTCTTTCTGTAAAAAGTATTTTATTGATAAAATCAGTTTTAAAATATCGTATAGCTATTTTAAGACAATTTTTGCTTTTAAAGTTCAAACGACATTTACATGTTCAAACTGTCAATCGTTTGAATAGGTTGTGATGTGAGTTAATTAAATATTTCGTGCTTTATATATAGACGCGAGTAATTTATTTTATTTTCTGGAATTTTTTAACATTGTGATATGAATAAAGAAAATTTATTTTCTACCATACCGCATATATGTTATATTGTACAAAAAGTTAAGAAATTATATTGAGTTTCTTTAAAATAATGTCAAAAAGTTTTTCCAAATATTTATATAGTAATCTGTGCGTTTACGCATATGTATGTGTTCATTTAAATAAGTTACGTTGGAGAAAATAAATTACGATCAATTGAAATGGCAAATAGTACGTACATGACAAAATTCACATCTGATTGGTAAAATAGAAAATCGTATTTCTTCAATAATTTTTATTTTTCGAATTCTTTCTATTCAATTGAATATTTTATTGTTATTATAATTCGATTATTTTAATTAAAAATCTTTGACAGTAAAACGAGCGCACTGTTAATATTAAATAAGCACAAATTGGAAGTTAGCTATAATACTTTTACCCAGCACTGGAAATTTCGTCTAGAGATATCCATGGATAACTCTTAAAAAAATAAATTCAATGCATCACTTATACTTTTGTTTACATTTATACTTAACTTTCTAGAACAGCATGCTTGCGAATACTCCACTTGATAAAACTTTATTTCTGGCAACGAAATCTTGTATGAAACTAAATGTTGGTTTCAGGAAATAATATATTTTAATTAATTCGTTTGAGGACTTGAAAAATTTCTTATTTTATATTAAATATTACTTTTAATAAGGATTGATTTTACCAAATAGAATGGAACGTCTTATAATATTTAACATTCCAAAAATAGCTAGAATATAGAACACATCACTAAAAAATATACAATATTAAATCGGTCACCCAATTACTTATGGGTTTAAACGGAGAATGAAACCTCATCATCAACAGATATTTCATTCTGAGAAATCATATAGAAATTATTATAACACTAAAGTAGCGTGAATCATTCACACTAAGTAGTTTAAAAAAAACAAAAAAAGAAACAAACAAACAAAAATTTCGACATGTTTCTTATATAAGAATTTCTTTAATTAAATTATAAAAGAAATATGATATGTTTTTCGGTATTTACGATATGTGACATAATTAGGCAAAAAATACTAAAATATATTCTTAAAACAACATAAGATATTTCTTTGCGCATAAAGATAGATAGCTACCACTCATAGTCATTTCATTTTACAGTATGTGAGTGAATAACTCAATGTTTTTAGACAGAGAGACATCCTCTCCTTAATCTGATCAAAAGATATAATTTAATGAAGTTAGTTTTACAAAGATGCCTTTTGTGCATAATATATTTATATACATTAATATCTTTTATATAATATCTAAAAGAACATTATAACGTATATGTATGTATACTTAAAATATAAGATCTTAAGAAAATGTTGAACATTGTGTGTGCTGCATATGACGAAGAAACATTACGAACTTCCGTTAAAACATCGATCAGATATTTCTGATAGTTATTTCTTAAATTTCAAAATAAAATATTTAAATAAACACAAGTTGATTGATAATCTTATTAAATTTATTTATTTTTTTAAATTTATAATGAAAAACTGGGTATTAATCTATGCTAACCACACGATGCTGTGGTCCGTTATAAAACGTTAAATTAATATTATACTAAATTATTAAACATATAATTGATATAATATTCATTAATAAAATAAAAACATTTGATCGAAAAAAGATTCATAAAAAACTTGTGTGTGTTAAAAAACGCTGGTAAATGACATACAAGTTGTATCCTCACTAATAAAAAACATTTTTAATATTGCGATTTTTCAAATTGTAATAATTTTAGGAATTATTGAATAAAAGTAACTAATAAATTCAGAAAAGATGCTACTAAGGTCAATAAGTGGCCAAATCCTTGATTTAGAGAAATAAATACTTTCTGAGAAATCCGATAGTTTATTTAAAGACACTTTCCTTAAACTTTCGATTTTTATTTTGAAATAATTTTTCTCTTGAAGAGTTGATTCAGAAGAGCAGTTAGAGTATTATTAAAGTTAAGCATAAAACTTTCAAGTGAGTTTTAAGTTAAGTTTAGCAAGGCGTTTGCGTAAAAGTTAGTAGATTCTCAATCAAAATTTTTTTTTATTGGTTTATTTTTTTGCTACGAATCAAGTTTTTTATTTTTACAAATTATTCTCGATTAAATAAATCAGGGATTTTCTTTACTATTAAAGCTCATTATATATATTAATTAAAGATAAGAAAGAATTATTATTTAATGGCGTATCTCACCAGCTCCGGAAATCATCATTTATAAAAAGAATTTTAAAAGTCTGTACTCTGCAAATTATTCCGCCAATTACCGCCCAATTACAATGAGATTTCATGAAAGTATGACTCTAGCAGAATTCAAAATTTTTACGACGTCTTCGGAAAGTTAACCATCAAATTACTAAGAATATATAATAGCAAAATATTTTCAACATTTGTATACTATTTAATAGACTAATCAACAAATGTAATTTTTTAATATAAAGGATTAAATATTTATATTGTAGAATGATTCATGGCTAAAAACGCTGTATGAACGTGTAAATAGATTTTATATATTTTGTTTAAAAATTTCATTGTATTTTGTATCATCATAAAATTTAACAAAATAACATTCAAAAACCATTTAAATTTTAATAATATTTTAAATTAAAATACCATATTTTATTAGATAAAATTTCATTTGTGTCAACGGAATTCCGTTCGATAATTTAGTCACAATTCAAATATGTTAATTGCACATAGCAAATACAGTTTGGTATTATTTGCAAATTTTCAAAAATTTGAAATGGTAGTGTGAAATCGGGAACTTTTTTATTAAGCCAATTTAAAGAATTATTTGAATTTTATTTGTGTTCAAATACTTTTTCGTTAACATACAGGTAGTTAAACATGTCAACCAACAATGGCTTAACAGGTCCCTTTCCTCGTAAGGTTTATTAGTTTTTTGTTTAATACTTTCGTAGCATTTTGGTGCAAGGATAAAAATTAATTCGGACGTAGAAAAATTGAAATTTTAACCGTTCCTCGATGAAACTATTATGGCAACAAAGTATCGCTTTATATATTTTTTTTTTGCCTGCTAAATAAGCTATTTTTGAAAAAATAACCACAAAAACACATTATTCACCTCTCTTTTGATAAATGCGAGTTTAATTTTTACTAATAAAAATATATCCCAGAAAAAATCCTTTTCAATAGCTGTTTTAACTAACACAAAAGAAACCTTGTTTTTAATGTAATCCCAGTATATTATTTAGTAATGATTTCTATCGTTTATTCAATGATCAAAACTAGATGTCGCCAAGATGTCGGAAAAATTGTATTTACTAATTAAATATACATGCATACGAAAGAATAATAAATTTGCCTACCTACAATATTATTCTAAGAAATTAAAATGAATCACATATCCCGATTATCTTGAGCAATACAAATTGATATATTTGACACATCTGTGTACAATCACACTGTAAGTAGTACATAATAAACCTGCGACACACGCACACATTTAAAAATGTACTTAGAATAATTTATGTGCTTAAAAATGCTATGTACTGAATGACTAGGTAGGTACGAACATTGTATGTTATGCTATCATGTTACTTACTTCTTTCATGTCTATTGTTTTCATAAATCTTATTTTTAATTATTACACACTTATATAAGGATTATACTTATACAAGTGCTGTGAGTTAGTAGTTATTAAGGGTGTCTTTGCTGCTTAATCTTGTATTTTTTTCCCAACATCAACATAGAATTTGTTGTATACAATTTTAAATGAATAGAAAATATATTTTTCATTCATTTTTATTTTATGTAATGTAATTTTAAGTTTATATTGTCTTAATGTGCAATAAACGCAATAAATAATTATAAAAATATTAAATTTGGCATCAAAACTTAAGAATTATAAAAGAGCTGTTACCAAAAAAATATTTCTTAAATTACAAAATAAAATATATATTCTATGTTTAGAAAATTTTTTTCCAAAATAGACTTCCGTTTTCATGTGAAGATAGTTGCAAAATGACACATTTTATTACATTTGGAGTCTTATTGTTGAGTTATTTTGCGCGGAAATTTAAAGAAATACAATGTTTTAGAGTGCATCATGTCCTTTGTTAATTAAAATTGACTTGTACGTGTATATGACTGATACTGGATTTGTGAAATCTAACATCAAAATGTGAAACAAGACTCAATTCCATAACATAATACAAAAATTAAATTAAAATTGATTAAAAACAACGAAGGTATTAGCACTTAAGGATTATTGTCCATACCTTTCTTGAAACACAAAATTTTACATCTTATCCTTATGAAGATACACACAGGTGTTGTCATACATCTCCCTCTTAGTTTAATCAGGATTTTTTAATGTCTAGATGTTGTTATTTTAGATTTTTATAAAATAATTTCAGTTCCTTATTCGTAAGTAGAGACGCTTCAATTGAAATAATGAAAAGATTTGTTTTAATACTAAATATAAATACTTTTTTTCTTAAATTTTTTGAATTTTTTTAGATCTTTATACATATTTCAGTGCTCTTTTGAAAAATAATGCTTCACTGCCGTATAGTTATACATTTTTAAGCTAATTATGGTTAAGGCATCCAAAAATTTGTCGAAATGTTCGTATGAATATTTTTTTGGTGATGAGCCTACTACACTGTAAACAAACATCGTAAAAAACCTTCTGTAAATAAATAAAAATCAGTTTTATATATATAATAAATTTCTTTTTCCAAACATAAAATTTGTATATAAAAATAATGGAATTAGTATAGATATAACAAATATTTATATTTGAAATAAAAAATAACAAAAAAATATATTTGCATTAATATAAAACATGCACACACGCCAATTTAATAAAATTAAATTGCTCTGTGAAAAACGTTAAAAAATTTACAACCACAAATAACCATTGTTGATTCTCAATTACCTGTTTATAAAAAATAAAATCAACAATCTATAGATGTAACCTTTAGAAACCAAATCAATAACTTTCTCATTATGTTTATACATTTTCCTAAATGGTATTTTTCCTTATTGCCATAGAAATTGCAAAAATTAGATTTGTTCTTTGAAAGTTTAAATCGAAAATAACAAGCGCAATATACTTATACATAAAAAACTAAAAAATTGAAAAAACACTTGACTAAAAAGCACACACAAACATTTGTTAAATACTTGTTTTTATGAACAAAAATGTCTATAAAATCTATGAAGATGTCATCTTTTTGACGTCGAATTTGCAATAAAATTGCATAAAAATGAAATACTAACATTTTTGTGGATTTCTTTTAAGTTAGTTTTTTTTTTTATTTTAATACTTTTACTGTATCTTTAAAGATATTGATTTTATATTTCAATTACTGAAAAAATATACAGAAAAAAATTTTTTAAGAACAGAATCTTTCATATAATTTGACTATTATCCTGTCTTCAATCAAAATGAAATACAAGGAAAAAAAATAAGAGTGGTAATTGATTAAGTACCCGATAGCCATACATCGGAGTCTCGTTTTTGTAACTATTAATAATAGCTATTATTATTATAATAAAGTATATACAATAAGTAGTCCATACGAAGGCTTTGTGATTTTTAGTTGGAATTGTGGTAAATTTAACAAGTTCTTACAAAAATGTCTGAAACCAAAATATTTGGTTAATTGACGAATTTAGATCTAGAATGCATCATCAAAATTTTCGTATTCTATGTCTTTTCGTTGTTGAGCTATTTTGATGATGGAAATAGAGTCTCTATACTAAATTTTCTTAGAACCAGATTATTTTCTAATATTACTTACTTTCATCTAAATTTAATGTACTCTTATATATTCACTTTTAAATCGGGTACCAAAAATTACGAGAAACATTTAGATAAAAGTTGCTTAATATTGTATTATTTCAATTTTCAAACGCACACAAAATCTTTCTATCAGAAAATTTCTACACAAAAAAAAAAAAAAAAATCATTAAAGAAGGTAACAAAATTTCTAATAAAAACATTTTTAAAATTCATAATTAAAAACTTTATTAAAATAAATTTGATTTATGTAATGACTTACAAAAACGTTTTAAAATTAATAATAAAAGTTTTTCACGAAAATCTGTGTGTGTGTATAATATATTCATGCAACCAACCAAACCACTTTCTTCAATAAACACCATAATGTTGATTGAAAAATATACGAAGTTAAAATAAAATTAAAACTAATTGAACTCTAGAAATAATTATTTTTTACGAACACACGTAAGTAAGTATAAAAGTAAGCGTATAAGAGTTTCTCAATCGAGCTTTCCTCTAATTAAAAAGATATACACATTTCATTATCAAAGTTAATAATTTAATTGTAATTATAAAAACGTGTCAACTTTGTATGAGAAACACTTTTTAAATTTATTGGATTACGTGTATTATTAAGGTTATTCAATCAGAATAGGTGTATATACAATACCTATAGAAAACTTTAAGATTTACTTTAATTTAAATAGTTGTTATTTTAAATACTCTGGACATACTGATTCTTTTTTTTTTTTTATTTTATTTTAAATCAACGAAAGTTTAATTTAAATAGTTGGTATTTTAAATACTCTGGATATACTGAATTTTATTTTTAATTTATTTTATTTAAAGTCAGTAAAGGTTTCTCAGATTATTGAGTATTACACACTTTATTCAGATTACAAATACAAGATTTAATTACTAAAAGTGAAGATAGCAAAGAAGAGTGTTAATATTTTTATAAACACGAAGTATCAATATTTGAACTATTTTTTATCATTAGCAATGATAAAATTTAGTCCATCCAGTTATAAATACATATATAATAACATGTATTATTTTATATAAGCACCAATACCGTATCAGATTTCCCTTTGTTTAGATGCAACTACAAATAGCTAATAGTCTATTACAAAATTCCATTGTTATGGTTAATTTTTTGATTGCGATTATTTCCATATTTTACTAGTTGCCTGTCATTAATTCCAGCTCATGAATACATAAATAGATCATTTATGAACATGTTCTATCTACCTTTTGTAATTTTTTACCACAGCAGTAACATTATTCGAAAATATAAAAATAGCATTAAAGTATGTTATTAAAAGGAGAAATTATTAATCAATGAAGCATTCGTATACCTGTTAATGTAAACGATGCCCTTTACTAACTAAAGTCGAATTATTATTTTAAGAAAATTGGTCCGTCCATTGTCAAATTTTTTATCCAATAATATACGTCATTAAACTAATTGCGAATTTCAAAAAATTAAATTTTTTGTTGAAATCACAAAATAATAATACCTAATAATATTATTGACGAAAATTTATACCAACTTATATAAATTATTTTCTACGAATATTTCTAAATTGGTTTCTCCGTTTATATACAAGCTTAATAATAAGCTTTTTAATTTTAACTTTTACAGGCAAATGACGTTTAGTTGAATTGTTAACAGCCAATTTTAAATAAAACACAATAATTCATCTGTAATAAAGACTTATTCTTAATTCAATTATTAATTTGTAATTTTATAATATAATAAATATTTTTTAATCAATCAATCTTGACAAAGATTTCCTTAGCCTCAAACTTTTACTTTTAATTATTAATTAATTTAAATAAAAATAATGAGTGTTGCTGGACACGTTTTAAATTTTGTATTCCTATAAAAATTATTGATAAATAGAATATGTAGGAATATTTTCATCAAGCATTTGCTCAACAAAATAATTCTTGCATTTATTTTGGCAGTTTCAGGGATTTAACAACTTTTTTAACAAAATTTTTCAGGGATTTAACAACTTAGTCACAGCCAATTTTAAATCTTTTTCTGGATAAAAGTTATCATGTAAATATTGTTTCAAATGTTATTTTTGTATAATTTTAATTTTTTGTCAGTTTATAATTTCCATAGGTTTTATATCAGTAATACTAATTTTATGGAAATACTTAATGTGTAAGAACTTAGTTTATGGAATTTTCAAAACCATACTCTAATTATGAATCAAATATTCAATTTCCTAATGAGTCCTCGTGATATCAATATAGAATCTTTAATATAGAATCGTTGAAAAATTCAAATACCTATATGTATTTTTCCTTATTTTTTGCCTATACTTTAGTGATCGAATAACCTAACATTTATTGGATTACTTTTAGTTAAGTGATTTTACTACAAAACTTAAATCCTTAATATATATTGGATTTAAGTTTTGTGAATGTGTTATTTTCTTATACTTATAAGTATTGATAATAATGATAAAACCAATTTTCACTTTCTTTTCACTCCATTCTTTTATTTTCTATTCTTTAACGATGGTATTATGGTAGTATTATACCTTATAATACGTTAAAATAATCGAAACGTTTATAAGATTATCATTTTATTTGTGTTTGGATTGTTTCATGATTAATTTACAAGGTTTAACCACACAATTCGAAATTCTTTAAGTAATCATTCATAATATTAACTGTTTCATTAATATGGTTTCGTGAAATTGTATAAACTTTAGGCTTTTATTTTATGATAAACGAATTTTTCCCATTGTACAAATTAAGTACATAATTTTAATGGTAATTTGTTTATTTAAAATGTTAAATGAAATTATTAACAATATTGTTTGGACAAGGATATTATAATGAAGTTATTATGTGGAACTGAAAATTTTAGCCTAAGTATTTCAAGCTAAGATTTATTAAATATTCAGTCGAAAACATATGTGATTCTGATATGTGTTATATGAGCTAGTTTACAGCTCATTTTAATTTAAATTATTTTAAAAAATTTTTAAGGCTATATTTGTAAAAATACAGTATATTAATAGTAAGTAAATTATGAAAATTGCTAAAATCCAATTTTAAAAGTTTTTTCAATTTATAAATCAGTGCATTGCGAAAATGCGCAATAATTATTTACTTTTTAGAATTGTTAAGAATTAATTACATGATTTTGTTTATATTAAGAATAACGCAGAATATTCTGGCAAGAGTGAAAAATAATTTTGTGGACAAGATTCTCAAAAAATTTATAAAAATATAATAAATTATATTTTGACAAATAATCACCAACAATAATAAATCAAATAAGTTAAAAAATATTAAATGAAATTCTGAATTCCACAAAATTAATGAACAGAATGCTAAATATAAAGCACAAAATGTAAAGTTCTTCTTAGTAAATTCGTAAAACGTTCCATTTCAGATAAAATTCGCAAATTAGGGAACCAAATTGTGATTACCTATTATTAGCTGGTCTTCTTTAAGTACCTTTGGAAAAGACGAATCATAAAAACCGATTATGCAAAATTTATTATGTTATCGATTGGTATCGATTTTTTTTAAATTTATATTTGTTCTTGGATCTTTAATTTTTTTATTTAATTTGACAATATTCCCTCTTCAAATCATTACTAAACGAAAGTATAATAGATGATAAAAAATTTGATACAAATTCAAATGATAAAATTTTTTTTTAGATTACGAAATTTTGAAATTTATTTTGTTAGAAATTCATTGAATATAGATAGTATAAATATATAAAAACATTTTTCACTCATTTAAACTATAAACATTAAACAAGAATAGAAGAAAATTCATGAGCATATGCTAATTGGAAATTCTTTCATAACAATAACAAAATTTTCAAAAATTTTTATAACGCACCTATCATTTTCGCTCCATTATCTTTAGAATCCGTGTTTATTTATTCTATTCTATAAATTATCACAACAATACACTAAGTTGAATTTTAATACAAAAAATTCCACATTCAATAATCACACAAAAATTTGATCACTTGTTTTTCCAAAAAAAAAAAAATAAAAATTATTATTTTTTCACCAATTTCATAATCCTGAAGAAAATTTTCCAAAAATATTCACAGTATTCAAAAACAATTCACATCCAGAAAAACTCGGTTTCACCACTACATATTATTGTTGTAAATTTATAAATATTGTATCTATATGTTGTATGTAATTGTTGACGTTAACGCCATCTGTATATACAAAACGTTTTATAAAACAAGCATCACTATCGAACTACCCAACACAGACGATACGAAGTAACTGTGTTCAGATCGCATGTCGAGGGTATGACGACCCACTACTACTATACTCAATATTGGCTTGATGTTAACATTCCGAAGTGGGGACTAAACAGTAGATGCTCCCCTCTGGTGGCGGACTACATAAAATATTTACTACACGAAAATAAAGAGAAGATATTTTATATAACACAGAGAAAACATCAGGTTTTTGAAAGAACATATAATAAATATACATAGTGATCATTTCAAAGCTTCTTATTAGCTTCAAATCATTTTTTAATTTTTATCTGGTCGAAAAATGTTTTGAAAATTGTATTTTTACAAACTGGCCAACTAATCGGCTGGTCATTCGGTCAACTAATCACTTGGCAGGCTAGTCAGCTCAACTCTAATCCATATATATCAAAATGTTTGAAATCAAAGTAAAAATTTGTTATTTTTCAAAAGGAAACACTAGTTTAGATATCGTTGGATATAACAGGGAAATAAAATCACGCGGAAATGCTTAGCCAGAAAGAAGCATTGAAATCGATCATACTGTATAATATACTGAATACACAACATTACAATTCCATTTCTACGGTGTTTTAGTATGGTAGAATAATGCTTTGTCGTTGAATATAATATGTGTATATAGGCCCTTTTCTCCAACTGGATTTTTCGGTGGTTTAAGGGATATTATACTCTGGTTTCATGTATACAGAGTAAAAAAATACTAAGTTTTTTTTTTTACGATTTATTTTTTCAGAGATTATAGGTCATCCAGTCTCCAGGAGATGAGAAAAAATAAAGGAATATAATATAAATTGTATATATGTTTTTTTTTTTTTTCATTTTTTTTTATTGAATTATTGATTTCATAAAATTAGTGAGATGCCTTTTTTTATGATTAATGGTTTTATTTTATGATTAAAAACATACATTTTTTTTCTTTGATTACTAACATTATTACTGTTAAAATAATATAGAAATTCCAGCCATTTAAATCCATCACATTGCATAGAGCAATTTTAGATTTGAAAATTCATATTTTGAGAATGTTGTAGTCACAATGAATTTCAGTTATTGTTATTCTGCATACTTTA
Organism: Chrysopa pallens; assembly: GCA_020423425.1. Taxonomy (NCBI): domain Eukaryota; kingdom Metazoa; phylum Arthropoda; class Insecta; order Neuroptera; family Chrysopidae; genus Chrysopa; species Chrysopa pallens. Next base: position 47,170,918 of record CM035593.1, on the reverse strand, counting down.
ATCAAAAATATCTAATTTTTATTCTTCACGAAGTTTGCTTGTCGCTTGAAAGGTAATTTAAGTCGTATTCCGTATTATAATAATACAATTATGTACTTAGGAATCAGAATGGATTTGCAATTATAGTTCAAATTCGTAGAGATATTATTAAATATCGAATTTAATAATTTATATTGGGTTTATTCAAGGACTTTGAGTTTATAAACGTGTTTCACATACATTAAAAGGTAATTCCTTCAAAACTGGAAGGCGTTTTAGTGATGCTAAAGAATTGGGCTATCTAACACAGATAATTACATTAAGCCTCCAGGTAGGAAACCTGATGAATTTCATACTTATTGATATTCTATGATGCCGCTTAATTTCAACATGTATCTTGGGTATTCAAAGACTGTTGTCAATTTTGTCATAACATGGGCTGATTGAACCTACAATATAAACAACAAGTTATATAAGGTATAAAATGTTCCCTTTGAGAAACCATTTCTTTTTGTTGCTGACAAACAGATTGTCCTTCGTCAATTTCAATTAAAACGATTTATTGTGATTTTATTTAGAATCAAGCATCTCATTAAAAAAATCCTTAAACATGTAGCTTCAGACTTAATAATTGAAAAGTATTTGAAAACTTTTTTAGTTTTTTTTATCATACCTTAATAAATACAAAACATGATTCAGAATTAAATTTCTTGAAATATAGTAATTGTTTTGGATAATTGTATAATGGGAATACACAAAAGGAAATTTTTTTAAGATGGTTAGTTAATTCAACAACAACAACAGAGGAAAAAGTTACAAAATTTAATTAAATATGCTCAAAAATATTTTTAAAAATTGAGCTAATATGATGAACTGCTTGCATGAAATAACGCTAACGGACCAATGTGAAAAAAAAAATTTTCTAATATAATGCCAGAATTTGTTACTTTTATGGTGTGAATTAAATAAATCAATTTAATCAAAATTACTGAACAAATTCATGAATCATTGCTTAAAAAAAGTGTCAAGCTTACAGTGATATCTTGAAATAATAGAAGAAATAAGTCAAAAATAAATTGCTCTGAAACTTGATTTTACGGCAGCAGTGTATCATAATGACTCAATTTTCTTAATTAAAAATTTCTGTATCTAATTTAAATTAGAAGCACCTAAATACCATCTTAAAAGCACCTTATTTTGAGCATATTTAAATTCAATTTTGAATACTTTGATAATTTGTGTTGTATTATAAGAAATTCTATAATAGTTCAGATAATTCTTGAATAGTAAAAATGACGTATGAAAAATTTTAAAATTAATAAATATTAATTTGAAACACAAGTTAGAAACTTTTTTTTTTTTTTTGACGCAGACATCATAGAACTCTCCATATATTGATCTGAATAAGAAGACATTCATAAATATCTTAACTAATGCAAATTTAAATCTGATTACTATGAAGAAGAATAGCATGAACTTGAAATACAAACTTTAGACGTTAGTAGTGTAGCGTTATGAACAACACCTAGTTTTGTGATAAATAAATTAAATAATTTACAATGTGAAACAATGTAAAATAAACAAACAAACAGACAATCCAAATAAATAAAAAAAAAGAGGTATACATTTGAATGTTTATAATAATATTCATGTATTCCAAACGAGAAAATATATGATGATCGTACAAAATAATGATGATTGGATATCGTACTTGCAATTGGTTGGTAGATATGTACTAAGTTAATTGAAATTCATAATGAATAATACTCACTCTAACATACCTTTATAGATCTATCTATCTATCTATCTATGTGTATGTATGTATGCATTATTATGGTGAAAAGTGAGATTAGTCATTTTACCTCTATCGTCCTAATCATTATTGTAGTTTCCAACCCTAATTTGCATAAATAAATTGGGTTTTATAGTGTACAACATCAACGTATCTATATAAAACATACAATTTTGTACAAAGTGTTTTAAAAAGTTTTGGCATGTGTTTAAGATTAAGGCCACTGTTGTGGTAACAGTTAAATCGATAATATTTTAACTGAATTGATAAATGTTCTTACCATAATAGAGAAGATTCAATTAAAAAAATTTGATCTTTTACCCATGAAAATGTGACACTAGGCTCAATATCTAATATAATATTCGAAAATTAAATTAAAATTGATTCAAAAACGAATGAGTTATAATTACATGAGTTATATGAGATTTTATAGATTGTCATCTGTTTCGTCAAAAAAAATTTAATGGGTTATTTTGAATATTAATGTAATTTATATAATACTATTTTTCACAGTAAACATTTGTGCAAACTAGCATTATTTATCTTAAATTTCTAAGAAAAGTGTCACGGAGGTCGATAGGACGTCATATCGTAGAATGATCCTCACGTATTATCACTATAAAGATGAACATGTATGATGTCATGTAGGCAAATCTCCTTCTCTGTTTAATTAAGAATTTTGAACATTCATATTTTGAAAAATTTTTAAGATTTTAAAAAAATTACTTCAAATTCATGATCGTGAAGTAAAGACGCTTCAATTGATGTGAAAAATAAAATTTGTGAACCTTCAGTATTTTCGCAATGAAGCCCCAAATTTACAGAGTAAAATCGATTGATAATAATTTTATATAAAGCTTTTTGATTAATAAAAAAGACTAAATTTTGATAAACAAAATGAATTCATGAATAGTTGAATTTATCTAACTGACGCAACAAAACTCGAAATTTTTGACTTTACAACCACTATACATTTTACGAATAATTCGAAGTAATTGATCATCTTCAGAGACGTAGCAAGAGGCTAAGCTAGTTTGCAATAATGTTAGTTTAGTAAAAACATAATTCGAAATCCATTGACTAGAATTGTACATTTTTGATGGTCATCTTCAGAGACAAAGTAAGAGGCTAAGCTATTTTGCAATAAAGTGAGTTTAGTAAAAACATAATTTTGATTCCATTGACTAGAAAAATACATTTTAGATGATCTGGTACATATACTTGTTGAGTGTTTTGTATGTGAAGGTATTCATATATGTATTTTATATACTCTTACACAAAATGGTAGTATTCCGTTCTAGGTACGTGTAGGTGGTGTACATGTTGAATAGAGTGTCGAACTGTTAATTATTATTATTACATTAATTCTATAACGATGTATCATTTTTAAATAAATTATACTTTAATTTGTTTATGAAATGTGTGAAAATTTACTACCATTTATAACACACAATTCTTTTGTAGGTACATTATACTGCATATAATCACATCAGTTTAATAATCCATTTTGTCAATTCTTGAAATTACTCAGTTGTGATTGGAATTAGAACTAATTTTAATATAATTTTTAATGTAGTATAAAGCTTACCATTTTTACAACAGAAAAATAATCTTAATCACTTCCCAGTATAATGCCATATTCAACATGGTAGTTAATATGATTAAATTCATCTGTAAATATGGGTCAGAAGTATAAACCATTAATAGTGCATTCCGACTAGCGAGTCAACGGTCCTGGGTTCGCAACAAATCTTTATACCAAATAAATTATGCAACGACGTTATAAGTTGATAGTAAAAGTTTTAAAGTAAAAGTTAATTTTTTTTTCTTCTCAGGGAATTTAAATAAAAACTCGTTTATTAAGAAGGTTTCTTACTTTTAATTTTATAATTAACAATGAGTTTAATTTTGCTTACGGTTTTGATTATAAATATTATTTCTTAAAATTCATATTTGATAGAATTTAAAACTGAATGTGATAAACTTATTAAAATTGTGTCGTCAGCAGCTGTCTTACTTTTGTATACGATTGTAATAAAATTCAACAAATATATAAGAGAAAAAACTTTTAAATTTTCTTTTCTTAGTTTTTATCTACAAAAAACTCTTTTTAACATTTTTGTGAAAATTACAAACCGTATGTTTATTTCCGTTTGTACATAAAAATTTAAAATAGAATAAAAGTAAAAGAACAAAAATGATTCTCTATTCAGTTTTTCACCATTAGCTACCATTTTCAGTATATTTTTAAAAATTGAATAAAATCTTTTAAAAATATTCAATTTTATCTAATAGTTCTGTGGATGGTAAGATGATATATTTTAAGTATTAGCGTACGTAATGTAGCAAAAAACACTAGTTTAAGATAACATGTGTTGATATTTTTGGTAGGTTACATTTCGTACAACATTCTTAATTCATTATAAGCTATATATTTTAATTACTCAATGAAAGTGCGCTTTCAAAAATGTGAAAGATATAGCGAATAAAATTTTACATTTCTTCAATTAAAATTCCTTCAAGTTTAGAGGGCGTTAGAGGGATTAAAAGTAAACTTCAAGCACTGATAAATTTAATAATAATTATTATTTTAATCGCTTTAGTTTATTTTGAGCTTTTTTTATCGACAATTAGATTTAGGAATTTATTTAACTGGACTACTCACTTCTGTGAACTGTATTCTTCAAAACAAAAGAAAACAAATAAATGATCATTGCTTTCATAGTAATAGACGAGAGGCTTTTTGAAAAACATAAATTTTCCTGGTCGAGTCATTTCATTTCACATTGATTGCAAATAACTACATCTGCCAAACTTGATAGAATAACGGGAAATGACATTTTCAAGGAGATGACCTGAAAATTATGGGAGGTGACATTTTCTTTAAAACTATAGAACAAAATTTATGATTTTGATAAACGTGTCGTCCAAATTTTGGCGGCACAAGATACTCCTCGTAGATAGAAAAAGTGTTAGAATCAAACAAACGAAATGAAAAATCGTCTAGTTAAAAAAAAAAAAAAACATACAAACGCTTTGTTCGGCCAACCAGTGTAGATTTGAGTAATTAGACTATTAAATAATAAACTTTATAAATCTCTTAGGGACAATAGAATGATCTTTTAAACATTTTATATTGAATATAATTAAATATTATACAAGAAAATTACTAAATTTATAGTTTTATGAAGATGAATATGAAGCAACATACAAATAATGTATACTGTAATTGTTAACACAATACCACTAAAGGGAATAATTATGCAAAAGAAATTTCTATTCCTTAGGCATTGTGTTGCAGTACACGACAACTTTAAACTTTTAACATATAATTTTCTTTTTAAGCGAGACCATAAAAGTAAAACTTATTATATTTGTCGCAAAACAAATACTTACTTATGTAAATCAAATTCTACTTAAGTATTTTATGCATTATCAATTGTTAGTAAAAAAAACATTTTTAAAACCAAACTTTTGTTGAAAGGCATCAATCTTTTACTTGAGATCATTTATAAACCAAAGCGTATCAAGAGATTTCAAAATACGTTTTGGATTCATATCAACATGAGTAAAACGATATTTTATACCATATAAAATTGTGTAACATAATAAATTGATGAGTTTGATCTAATTTAAAGTATTTTACTCCTCTTTAAAGCATTTAAATAAAATCTTTTTTATTTATTTTATTTTTTTTTTAATATTTAGTTTTTCGTTTAATACCTGTATTATGGTATCATGATATAGATAAAAGTTGGGATGGAGCTTTGCCCAAATTGAAATAAAATATTTTTTGCCATAATTTCTTCTTTATTATTTCATATCGATTGTAAAAACTTCAGGTTCCCAGCTCGCATAGTTAAAAAGGTAAAATAATGAAAAAAAATTGTAAAATAAGGATACAAATCAAGGATAAAAATACATGCAATAAATGTGGATTTGCTTATTAATTACTGGATGATTTTCAATTTGGGCTTAGTCATGACCTTATTTTTCAATATATCACTCAAGACTTCAAACACTTAAATGTGTACCTGAATAAAAGCATAATTTTTATGAAAATATTTAACAATTTTTAATATGGAAAATTACGTGCAAAAAGTCAATTTGCAGATAATGTTACATAAAAAAAAAATTGTTTTTTAAAAAGAAAGATGAAAATTGTCATAAACATTTATAAGTGAAATGGTGTGAAACAAATTTTACACAGAGAAGTAGAAAAAAAATCGTACTTATATTTTGATAAATGATTTCTCTTTTCTGATGGTTCATATTCGTCTTAGGTATATACTTATAATACGTCTTGTTACATTTTCTACTTATGAACATTCAAATAAGAAGATAATGTTTACCATCCGAAAATCAAGATAACAATTAATTCTATTTATTTGAAATTAATTTTCACAAATTTTGGATTGTTGTTTAATCCAAAACCGAAATACTGTTTATAGTATTTGTGTACTGTTTTGGTTAAATTTGGTTTTCATTAGTAATTGTACCAAGATTAAAACCTGAATATTACCTAATAAGTTCAGCTAAAGCGACATGCCCTTAGGTTCTTTGACTAATCATTTCAAACTACGTATGGATATTATATTTCAAGAACAGCAAAAAGCTTTTTATTTGAGTAATTTACTTGGTAATATTTTCATTTTACTTCTTATACTAACCGATTTCAAATTTCGGAAATTCCAAATATTATAATGAAATATTTTTTTAATACCAAGATCAGAATCTAGATTAGAAAAGTAAAATGCCTTTTTGTTTCCGGTATTTGATATATGAGAGGTACAAAAAATATAACCTAATAAATTAATCAGAAAGCTTAAAGCTTGGTCACCAAGTGTAATATCCATCGTTTTTTTGTAATGGTTAGTCGACGGACATGGTAGTAAGAGAATGAAAATGCTCTATGCCTTCAACACAATACACTTTGGGCTGTGGGGTTGGAAAAGTAAGAAGGTAGTTTAATAGCACAGTTATTATTTCTCGTTATTAAATTGTATGTTTAAAGGTATGTTGAAATTTCATTACTTCTCTTTTTTTTATATATTTTTGCATTTTTGTAATATTAAAGTATTTTTTGTTTTGTTTTATAATTTCACAGTATTTTTAATGTTGGTGGTGGTTTTATTTATTTATTTTATTTCTTGATCTCTTGTTCGTTTTCTTCTACCCTCAATTATAAATTGAATAATTACCACCAAAGGGTAATTGAAAATAATATCTTTTTAGTTTGCTTTTATAATTACTAAATTTAACGGTAACTTTTTATTTCTTTAATGAAAAAAAAAAAATTTTCATACAATAAAATTTAAATAAATTTTAGAATAATAATCTTTATTAAAAAAAACGTTTTTACAATTGTATTGAATGAATAAAGAAAAATCGATGTAAAGAATAAACTATGTGTTATTCTTTTGGTTCAATTTCATCAGTTGGCTTGGAGTCTTATAGAAAATTAAAATATTTATTAAGCGGTTCCTATTCTGGTTTATTACATCGAATAATTTATTTGATAAAACAAGCAATGTTCTTACGATTATCTTAAAAAACTAAGAATTATTGTTTAATTGTCTCGATTCTTCTATGGTGGAAATCCATTTTTATGTTGAAATATTTAAAAAGAAATAATCTTAGCTTTTTCCACTAAACTATCAGTTCATTTGTTTAGCTGCTATGGTGGAACATCCGTACATACTCACATACATACATATATAGAGTGCTAAAAACATAGCCCAACCTTTTGGCTTCGCTGTAGTTCGGTAAACAACTACAGCGTATACATATGATAAAAATTTGCTACTTTTGATCGTTATCAATCTTTTTCTCCTGTACTAAAAATAAAAGATAAATTAGACGAAAAATGCCAGAATGGCATTACTTTTGTATTTCTGTGCTTGGAAAAATAATGAAAAGTGGCCAGTGAAGTTGATCCTGTTTCAATTGTAATTATGATAATTTTTATAGGTATGGGCTCTCAATCAGTTGAGCATGAATCTCCGATGATATGGCTTTTCTATCGTTGAAAGAATTTAGAAATCAGCTCAGCAGTTCCAAAAATTTACTAAAAAATAAATAAAAATATGTACCTCGTTACTAACTCGATTGACATCATAAAACATTTTTCATTCAAAATATAAACTGTAATAGAACTTGAATCTTTAGAACGTCTTAAGGAAATTTATGATTAAAACAGGTGATACTCGCCAAACCACGGAACAAACTTTATTAATTAGTTGTAATAACTGTCAATTAAATCACTCTAAAAACTTTAATCGGTTCATTCAATTAAAGTAGCTATAATAAACGAAACGACATTATATTTTCGGAAATTTTAAATAGACCCATTTAAAGCTACAGAAATTATTCTTCTACCAAATATGAATAAAAAAAAAATTCAAAAAATACATTCAACAGTAGAAAACTTCCTAATTCAAATGGTTTATTTATTTCATATTTGTAATAATATTAAAAATACATTTAAACAATCTGTTGAAAAATATCCAACTCTTTTCAATTGATTGCGTATATAATAGACAAGATAATATAGTATGATTTGCCATCTTGCATAAACAAATTCATTAATTATATTGATAAATATTATTCATTACACAGAAAAAAAAAATAACATCTTAATTATAATTTAATTTTTTTATTTTTTATTTATAAACAATTTAAGTATTGATAATTGATGTTATAAATAAAATGTTTTTTAATCGATCATTAATATTTTTTCATAAAATTATTTTATTTTTGAAATTTTTATATTTATTATTTATATTTTTTAGTCTAATCAGTTTTAATTGTATTATTTTATAAATTCAATTAATATTATTTATTCTCCAAATAAACAATTAGATTCATTTAATTATCACTAGAAAGAAACAATGTTAATTTCTCAGAATACATATTTTATAAATGATTTCCTTTATTAATTATTGTAGATTATTTTACAAATTTAATTAATAAGAAAGGTAAATGATTAGAATTCAAGGAACTCTTTAAAAGGAAATAAATGCAAACTATTGTCGTTTAAAATTATTACAAAGAATGAAATTAACATTGTGATTTATGAATGTATATATAAAAGAAGCATTTTGTAGAATACCGAAATATTACATAGCATTGATAATGATTTAGCATCTTTTATTTCGTTTAAAAATACAAAGAGTTACATACAACAAAATGAAAATTAAGAAAGTAATGAAAAAAAATGTACAAAATAAAAGCAAATAATTCAGTTTGACAGGTCTATAATCCCTGTAATGAACTTATATATCCATCCCAGTTTGTCAACAGTGTCAACGTTTAGCTATATCGCACACACTTAGCTATCAAAAATTGAGTCTTTTATTTCTTTAAATTTTGGACATTCCATTAGAGTGTGAAATTTAATATGAAATTGTTAACGTAATACCGCAGTTCAGACAAATAGTACCTTCCTTAATTATTGGAGTCTTTTCGCCGTGATATAGTCTACGATAATTTAGGTTGGCTAATTTAGGTCGGCAAATCACTAGGGGTGTAAATTAGCGTAAAGTTTAAGCCAGAGGAACTTAAGTTTTTTGATTGTCAATAGTTAACTACAGTTTCTACCTCGAATTCTATTAGCGATGACCGCCTAAAAGAATTTTTAAAGTGAATTAATTTATGTCAATTACAAAATAATCGTTTCTTGTTTTCATTTATTTTTTAGGATCATTTCTATTTCTTTTTATTATTCACATTAAGGAGTACTTTTTTAAGCTTAAAAATTAATTAATTTGTTTATATAAATTCTGCTTCGAAGCTTTCAGTTCAATACAACTTCAATAGTATTGTAACATTTTGTCACTTGTATAAATACCAAAAGTTCCAAAACTATTTAAAAAATGTTTTTATTTGAATTTATATTATGTTTGGCCTAATTTAATTGTTTAAATGATAGTATTTTACCATTTAAAAACATTTTCTACAACATTTTCATTTAATAATTCCCAATGTAATGTCCGAGATATTTTATAAATATAACAAATGAATTTATTATTGCAATTGTAAAGTACTTTAAAAAATTTTAAAACATATTTTTTTTTTTTTTTTTTTGAAAAATATAAAGCCATAAGTGTCATCATAAAGTAATGTAGAAAGGAAAAAAATGATGTTGAATGCATTTTAGAAGAAGAATTTTTGTTAAGTGTATAGAAGAACGTAACATAAAGTGTACTCTCATTTTATACATTTAAAACATTTCAAAAAGTTTTCTATAAAAAATTATTATTTTCAACTTTTCATGCATAAGATATTTTTCAACAGAATTCTTCTACATTTTTTAATAAAAAGATGGATGATTCTGATCTTGTTATTTCAAAATTAAAGCTGATGATGCAAACAAATTAATATGTACTAAGATACCACAAGTAAAAAAATCATGGATTTTTTAACTTTAATTTAAAACGATATGATTGTTTAAAACCTTTTAGTGTCTACACAGCATACATAGGTATTGAAATTTGTGAAGAAGAATGCGAAATAACGTTTTTAGCAAGAATTCTAGGGTACTTTGAAAATCTGTATAATATTTTTGTAATTGCACAATATTCATGCACAATAGTCTACATGGCCTTCTAAACAGGTGTGCCAAATTTTATATGCATATTTTAATGTCTGCATGCTTAGTGATCCACGGATTTCTATGAACCCTTTTTTATTGGATGAATCACTAGATGATATTATTTCTTTTATCTAAGTTTGGTCATACACGTTTTCTATTCGAGTTGTACGGTTTCGATGATTTCTGTATCATTTTCAAAGAGGAGACGTTTGGGATATATATGCACATAAAGTGAGAAGAAAATTCAAATTGAGAGGAAAAACAAACTTTTTGGAATTCTATACTACCCAAAGAAACATTTTTAGTGGTTGGATACAAAACGAAAAAATAAAAAATGGAATTAAATCGATTTCAAAAAAACCAAATAAAAAGTTATATAAATTATTTTAATTTAATATTTCTAGTTATAATTTTCTTGTGACCAATTACCTTTCCACGCCTACGCAAATCATATTCTTGGCTAACGGGGTGCAATAAAAAATAATTATCGAAATTCTACCCCTAAGAGGTAAAAAGAGGGGAAAGTTTGTACGGGACAACGTGATTTCTTGGGCAAACCTACTTCCAATTTTGCATGCAATCGATATAATAGCGTTTGAGAAAATCAGGTAGTTTATTTTTCAAACTTTTTTCTGTAAAAATTATCACACCAACGCGTGACTAGGTTTGCTAATTTTTTATATGAAAAAATTAATTACAAATATTTTCAAAATCGAAATATGTTATACCATTTTACCTCCGTATAAGTATGAAAGTATTTCTATTATTCTGTAGATTTATTGACATTTTCATCTGTGAATATTTACCAACATGTTTGCCTTATAAAAAGTTCAAGCATTCGTATTTGGAGATCCTTTATAACATGATGGCTTTGCCCTTATGACCTATATCCATTACTGTATGGATAAATAGTTACTTTGATGACCATTTTCTACGATTCAAATGAGTTAAAAGCATCAGTTTCCTTTTTTGTAACCTTTTTATGACATTCTCAACAACAAAGTACTTAAAAAATAAAAGAACTATGAGAAAAAAAAAGAAAGCTTTGTATTACAAAATATAATAGAAAATATATTTGTTATTTTAGTATTCCACCACATTGAATTAAAAAACTAATAACTACTGTGTGTTTAGTATCTGACTCACTAGCTCTCTATCACTTCTTAAGCAAAGTTCCATTTCCTCAAAAACTCCATTTCTCATAGTATGGATTAAAAATACTATACATACAAAAGGGTTATATGTGAAAACGAGTTTGTTGATATGTTGGCTAGGGAAGCAGTTCAAAAAGGTGAAGAGGATGTTTCACCTCCACCCACACAAGATTTTTGGTCATATTTCAAAAGGTCTTCGTTACAAGAATGGAACTAAATATTGAGACATCGTGAAAAGGCTGCTGTTTACACAAGCGTTAGTCTACTCGTTCGCTTCAAACAAGGTTTCCTAAATAGGACGTGGGCAGGAAAAATTAATCAGTAATAAGCCTGCCTACTCTTCAATGACTATAGACCTATGTATCTAAGTTTCATAGCTTAGAACTTAGCTATAGAGCTTGCAGTTTTTCCACTTCCCATCCACTGCCCTTCCACTGTCCGACCACAGAATCACCCGTAAATTATTTTCCTTTCATTTTTGTTATTTTCTCTTCCGTTTCCAATAGGTTTCATCCTACTATAATTTTATATCACTTTTTACCGTTTTAAAAGGCTTCTACCCTGGTCTATGTGTTATATATTGTCACATAATTGTTAATGTGATTTTCCTTTCCGTTTCCAATCGGTTTCATTTTATTATAATTTTATATCACTTTTTACCATTTTAAAAGGCTTCTGCTCTGGTGTATATGTAATATATTGTCACATTGATTCTGCTGAATTAGCTGAAGCCAGTTTAAATAAAATTTAAAAAAATAACTGGTGTTTGATAGTGTTTTTAATGTACCTACGGACCGACCAATGATTGTAAATTCATTGACCTATTTTACAAATGACTTTTATATCCATACATGTAGTGCACAGACAAATACATAGGTAAGCTTAGAAAATTATATAAAAGCCATAAGTAGTATGTAAAAGTAATTATATTTTCCAAACAGTTTGTTTTTACAATTTTATTTCATTTAAAATTTAAAACCCAGAATGAATCTTTCACTATGTAATAATAATTTTGTTGTAAGCGTTCTTTTTCTCTATATATGCATAAAGTATACGCTTGCTTAAGTGGAATTGCATGAATTTAATGTTCTCATGAATAATATTTTTTTTCTTCCATTTATGTCAATTTGTTTTGAATTATTAATGAAGATTTTTTTTAATGGTTTTGTAAAAATTGAATTCACATAATATAAGAGAATGAATACAGATCATATACTTAAGTCGGTTTATGATATTAGCAGTGTATATTACTTAATATAATAATAATACATGAAAGAAATATTTTATCCGAAAATTTTTTTGAAAATTTTTATTATGAAACATCAACTATCAAACATCAAATGCACTAAATAGAAGACATAAAACAAAAAACAAAAAAGTGCAAACATTCTTTTTTCGCGAAAATTTATTTTTACAACCACTTTATCCCCAACGGAAATAATCACAGCCGTTTCAGTTTACTTATTATGATTTTAAAGGTGCCAAATGAATAAAAATAAATTTTATAAAAGTAATGCTAATATAAAGCTACTAGGTTTTGCTTACCAGTTTCGTTCTTGAACTATTGTTTGGATACTATGCTCAAGCCAAGAACTCAAAATAGTCAATTACTATAAAAGAAATGTATTATTTACTTTATCTTTCATTTTTTTTTTTTAAATTTTTTAACTTTTCAGTTGGCTTTTTAATTACTAGTTCTATTATTATTTTATAATTTGTGCTATAATTTTACAAAGTGAGGAAATAAATTATCTCTTAGTCAATTTTACTTGTTAGAATTAATAATTTTTTTAAACTATAGAATACAAAATATTTCGAAACCGAGCAAGGAGTTCTGTTTGCTGATTTGTAAAATTATAAGATCTTGAAGAATACACAGCTAATAATGCGCACAAAATCTCCCTGTAACGAAAATCTTGATGGATCGGAATAAATTTAAATTACAAAATGAAAAATTACTGGTGTAAAAATATATCAAACGACAATATGCAAAATTTCTTCAAAATTCAATGAAAGAACTTCTAAAGTAGTGGGTTACGTCTTTTTCACTGTATCTTCAGAACTCTTCATAACTTTAATTGGAAGGCAAGATGTTTATAAATTGGATCCATTCCGAAAGCCTTGACAAATTTGTATCAATAATTAATTTAATAATCGTTTAGCAGTTTTGGGAGGTCGTCTGACAGTTTGACATATGTTCCAAATGAGGTTTCAAATCGTCATTTTATTTTATTATAAATACGAACTTTCCATTTTGATAGACATAATACAAAAGAAGAAATGAGGTTCAACTTTTGTTCAAATTCACTATATACTGTTTCGTCTTTGTTTATTCTTGTAATTGAGATAATATTTGCTGATTCCTTGGCTGTGTAATTCTATGATCATCAGCAATTATTTTTGAACATTATTAAATTTAATTGGATATAGATATATTATTATTAACATTACGTACAATATAACAAACAATATTAAAAATAAAATAATTATTGATGATTTACAAAATACAATCTTCCCTAACAAACATTCATGTAATGATAATAATGGGAACTAGCAACAGCAACAACAACGTTAACTTGTAATGTAATATGTTAAATTAACGAGTAGTTTTCCTGAATGTAAGTAGGTAAGTACATATGTAAAAACAGCATTATGTAATATATACGATATACATACTATACCGATTGGCACACAGAATCATTTTTCGTCAGAAAAAAGAGAAAATCGATTTTAAAATACATATATAGAGATTACACACAACATACAGAAAAAATATTCACAACTACTATTATAACAATTCAATCAAAAACAGAATGCTATATTTGCTTATTTTTAAAAGATTTAAGAGAGGGAGTTTGCGAATTTTAAAACTTACCTAAGTTAATCTGAATAATCTATATGTGTGTGTTAATATTGTGTATATTCTATGTATGCGTATTTTAATATTATTTCCCCTACTGGCCCTATGGAAAATGATTCTGGAGACGTGAATGCAACTAACTGAACGAATTACTTTTTTTTTTGTATTTCTTAAAAGATATTTTCACTTTGTTTACAAGATATCTATATTGAAGTGAAAAAAAATAAAATAAATGTCAGCCTACTGCCTCGGATAATTTGTTGTAAATTAACTGAGGTACACACTTTAAAATATTATGACATAGGCATAGCTGATACAAAACTTTAAGAAAACTGTCAATTTTATATTAGTGATGAAATAAATATTTAGGACTTTATTAAGAATTTTTTATAAGATTGCCAAAACGAAGCTATAAAATAATTTCAAAAGTGTGTTTTGTAAAACAGTGTAAGTGTATTAACTATGAAATTCTAAAATATGTTACAAATTTCGAGCAAGAGATAAATTCGTCTATAACCAATAAAATAAACATGGATGTAGGTTATAAAAGATAATAATATGGCACAGGATATTGGAAACAAAATAATATAAATACGATTTTCTATTCTACTTACTATCTTAAACAAACTACTGTTGTGTTTATATTCATTTTATCCTTCATTTATTCATTCAAGTAAGAAGAAATATCATTTACATATTACACAGATATTTATATACATGATATTCTGAATACACTGTATTACAAAAATTTGTGTAACAATTGATAACCAATTTTTAGAAAAACTAAATATCAAAAAAAATAGTAACATTTTTTTATATTGGTTGGACACAAAATTTTCACGTGAACATTTGTATACTAAAATGTGATTGGCTTTTTGAAGGAAGGTTGTTTTATTCATTTGTAAATAATAGCATGCACTACGGTACAGTACATATTATATATTTATAATATAATATGTATTGACGAAAAAATAGAATCGATAAAACAAATCATAATGTGATCACGCAGAGAATGTGTGATCTCTAACGAAAACGATTCAATTTTAATAATAAACATTTCGATGTTTTAAATAAATCATTCATACGTTATCTACTATAAGTATTCAATTTTATAAAAGTATTAATTAAATTGAGCTTTAAATGTGATATTTATATTTTCCATTTTACATGAAATATTACATACTTTGTATATACACAACCGAATACTAAAAGTAAATGACGTATTAATGTTTATAAATACTTATTGTTCAACAAAAGTTAATTTACCTTTTATTTAATTATGGAATGAAAAAAAAGCCATTCTCTTATTAAAATATTTCATTGAAATAATAATGTAATTATATTATTTTTATTTGTTTTTTTAAATATTTACAACCAAATTAAAGCGAATATTATGTAACGTAATGATTTAATTTAAATACATAAATTATATAATTTTAATGTCTTCAAAATCATGTATTATACTAGTTGATTTAGCGACATTTATGACATAACAGATAATAAGAGAAAATGAGCTTTCATATGGAAATACATTTGAGATTAATAGGTTTGAATCTTTTTATGTGCATAAACATAAAAAGACACATTATAATAAAAATGTTATATTATATGTATAACCATATTTTCAATAAATGTGAAATTATTTGTAAAGTTTATTATTCAAGATATTGATACTTCTTTGATGATTGCTAAAGTTTTGCTATAAAGCACGTATATAAAAACTTTTTGAAATCATTGTTGTTCATACTGAGTTGTTACTTTTGTCTATATACTCACTCAGATAGATTATATATAAACTTTCAATGAACTCTTGAACTTCTATGGTGAATTATGTTTATAACAATTTGGTGGTATGCAATTTAAGTCTGATTAATGAGTATTTATCAATCAGTTTGTAGTTTGTATACTAGAATGTGGAATGTTTGGTATACATTTTATGGAGTTGTAAGTACAAATCAACTCATATATACATTTAAATGTTTTTGTTTGTTTGGTATGCTGATTATTTTGTTTGTTCATTTTACTTGTTATAGAATTACTGTATCAATATTTTCTCAATGAAAAAAGACAATTGTAATTATTTATGCAATGAATGTACTACAATTTATTAATTATTATTGTGTTCGTTTGTTTTTAAACGTGTGATTAATGATTGTTGTTTTTTTCGTTGCTTATTTTGGAAAATTTGAGTTTTAAAATTACTGTTGTGTATAAATATTATATATATATATATATACGTATTTTGATATAAAGTAGTCATCATCAGCCTAATACTAAATATTCAATGTAGATGTTACCCCTAAGTAATTTTGGTATGCGCAATTAATACTTTCAAATAATCTATCAGATTGCTACGTTAATTCAGCTTTAAATTGCGAATCTAAACAGAATAAATGTTTCAAACAAAAGTTGTTTGTTTAAAAAACAAAAAATTTTTCTTGGTCTCACTTTTTATGTCTTAAGTACATCACCAATCTTTGAACTCGCTATCTCTTATCGTTTTTGAGTGCATCTTGGTGGCAGACATGCAGAGATTGGCAAATTTGATGATTCTATGACCACCTATACCAAAAATTCGTTTGTGTGGTCAAAATTTTCTTGCGTTACAAACTTGAGACTAAACTAATATACTCTAACATATTTTATATATAATATTATAATATTAATTTTATAAATCAAGAGTAATTTTCAAATTGTTTATTATTAATTATTATCTTTTTAATTATATAAGCAGAATCTGTTTTAACATATAGAGGAGTTTCAGATGATTTAAATGAATAGACTTAAAACATTGATCATGATATATAGAAAATCATTTATTATTGTAACGATAACTTTATTCTAAATGATGTGGTTGTAGAAAGATGAAGATCTGCCTCTCTCTTCTCATTATTTCATTACTATACCTTATGTTTATTCTTCAATAGATGAATGTAAAATACTTTCTGTTCCTTCTTTTGAATAATTATCCCCTAAAACATACCTTCATTCCCCAAATTATTGCCTTGATCCTTTGTCATATTTGTTGTTTGATACAATGAATAACATGATGTTAAAATAAGAGGTTGAAGTGGAAATTTTCTAAATATAATTTTGATTTTTATCTATCTGTATCAGAGTTTTATGAATGTGTTTCCATGAATAACTTTAACTTTTACCCTTCTTATTGAAATACATGTTTATTTATAAATAACCTTTGTATAGATATTTTGACAAAGGCATACTTTTCGTATTGGGAAAAATTATTTTCATCATTCAATTTTATTTAACAATTTGGTAAAACTCATGGTGATTCGGTACTCAATTTTGATAATAAAATTAAAATCGAAATTTACTTATGTATTTTCGAAAAAATGTATGGTAAATTTAATATTTTTTTGGAAAAATTAAAAGATGAAAAACACACTCTCCATTTCGAAATTATTACGAAATATGCACCGATTTTTCTAAATTAATACAGAAGTGGTGTTTATTCTATCGAGTTTATGTAAGTTTCAAGCTTTTGATTAAAATGTCATTTAATTATTATTCGTATAAAAACATTTAAAAACAAAAATTTTGAGACTATCTTCAACGTGTGACACCTGTATGTAGTATTAAGAGGTAAAAGAGCTATTAAAAAAAGTTAAGTTTGTGAATTTTTAGTATAATAATGAAAGACGTATTTATTATGAAATGATGGAAGCGCAATGAAATAAAAATAACATAGTTTTTCAGAATTGCCATATTATTTTTGTATTGTATTATGTCATAATATTGGATTGTCATCCGATTTACATATTTTTTCCAAACTTTACTCCATTGGCATATGTGCGTCGGAAATTTAGCAAGGAAGATTTAATAACAGCCAAACATCGGATCTGTTGAAACTAAATAAAAGCTTCTAACTGTACTACTCTTCAAAAACAATAAAAAATACAACCATGAGAATCTTTCATGTTTATTTAAAATTATAAAATTATTGAATTTTGTAATGAATTTTACAATTTATTTAGTTATTATATCTGGAAAACATTTTAACATACAATGAAATAGGGATATAAAAAATTCAGTAGTATTTTCTTTAATTCTAAAATGTTGATAACTATTTGATTAACTATCGTTGCCGTTGCTTATTCAATAACTTTCTAGTTTCATTAAAATTATTCATTTGTTCTATTATTTAAAATAGAATATCCCTTACTCATCTAGCATATATATATATATATATATATATATATATATATATATATATATATATATATATATATATATATATATATATATATATATATATATATATATATATATATATATATATATATATATATATATATATATATATATATATATATATACATATATAATTTATTCCATAAAACATTGATTGTATATATACATAATATTTTGAATTATTATGTGACCTAGTGACGTATTGTATTTTGTGTGTATATGGTATATGTTCGTTCGTTTATACATAAATATAATAGTTATACATTTTATGATAAATCCTGTACCCTGAAGACACGTTTCATCATTTTATACACGTGTGTGTAGGGCACAAGTAATACATCATCACATATACAATACGATTGAAACATTTCTATTCTATGTTCTATACATTTTACTTGCCAATATTAAATTAGGGTATTTTAATATATGTCTATGTCAAAACGCACAAGTTCTTTTAAAAATACTACTTTATGATGACTTTAATACTCTATATATAAGTATGAATATGTCAGAGTATACAAGTTTTAGTTTTAATCTACAACTTTAGAAAATATTGACAGTACTATCAAAATTTTGGTATATGTGTTCATAGAATCACCTAATTAATCCATTTCTGTTTGTCCGCCTGGCATCAAGATCAAAACGAAAAGTGTTGAAATTTTAGTGATATATTCTGTAGGTGACATACCTAAACAATGAGTTTAAGATCGTGAATGAGCAAACCAGCCCTTGGGGCCTAACGATCCATGACACAAAGTTAAATATAAATGATAAAAAAAAAAAAAAAAATTAAAACTATTACTTGAAACATTTTTTCGAAAAACACCACAACTTAGCTCCAATTTATTAAATAAGCACAGACATTTATGCGATATTGTTTTCTTTCTTTGTATGTATATAAATTTAAATTTTCCAATTGAATTCCAATTGATTAAAAAATGAAGAAATTATAAGCCTTCAAAGATTACGTCACTTCTTAGTACGACTATCTTTTTTCCCTTTCAGAATTTTTGAACGTTCATATTTTTTTCATTTTTAAAGAATTCATAATAGAAACTTAGCCATTATATTTGATGACGTCTGCGACGGCTGGCTCATTTAGCAAAAATAAACAAAAATTTCCAACCAGACACCCAAAAATGCGTCTTAATAATAGCGAATAATAAAAACAAACGTGTAATAAAAAATAAAAATTTGAAAATTTTTTAAAACCTTTAGTCATTTTGTCACATTGATTTTTCTACCTGTGTACTTGCAATATTTATAATAAACAGTAGCTACACAAGTCGTAGCTAGGCTTTATTGTGTATACATAACGATGATGGTTCTCGTTCGAAGATCAAAGAAATATAAAATAAACAAAGATAGAAAATAATATATACCTATAAATTTGTATTTTAAATTAGGGTGCTTAAAATTTGATTATTATACAGAAGTTAATTATTTATTGTCTTTGAGGATAATTAATTTGAATAAAATATACAAAAAAAAAAATAGTAAATATATTTATGTAGTAGTCACAATAATGTCTACTTCAGCTCACTACATATTAATAAAAATTTAGAATCAATTGTACTGAAATATACTTAGATACGATTGATTCAGATTTTATAGATTTTATAAATTAGTGGCTGTTAACTCGTTTCGAATAGCAGTTTAAATATTCTTCATTAAAAAAGTCATCGAGACCTGTCGATATATACTACCTCTTTACACTTCAGCTCATCTATTTGCACAATATTCGCAGAGCTCGCTTCACTCAAAATTGGTATTTATGAACTTAAGGTAAACTGTTACAAAAACACCAATTGAATTTTAACTTTGTTTAATTTTAACCTTTGAAAATTAATAGCTCACAAACATTGCTCAATGCACTATTGAAAACTTGACTCTTAGTTCATAAGTAAAGCTACCAAAGTCTATCTCGATCTCAATTTTATAATTTATTACTGCCTGCGATTTTAAATCATATAAATGTTTTTACAATACCTCAGAAGTAAATAGAATTAATTAATAAACTTATCATACCTTGTCTTTAAATGTGACTTGCATAAAAAACAGTTGTTTATGACATTTATGCAAAATAATTGTGTATCTTTAATTTTATATATCAAAGTCTTAGATTATTTATTGTTGTTAATTTAAAATATATTTTATTTCGATGTTAAGAGTTTTGTTATTTTTGAATTTTCTAGATAAAATCTAGGACCATAATCATTACTTTGATGATTGTTATAAATATTATTTAACAAAAAATTTTGAAATGAAAATAAAATATAATGCAAAAAATTAATTTTACATAAAAATACTGGATAAAACAATTTCTTTCATAACAATTGTAGAATATATAACTTTTTCTTTTTGAAGTTTAGGTTAATTTCACAATAGAGTTGTTTTAATTCTACAAGAGCGATGGTCGAAATATTTATAATCTGTTTCTTTGAAATCTCTATCAAAAATTATTTCAGTTGAGCAGATTTAAATAAATGAATTTTTATTTAAAGGCGGTCTTTTTCGGATGTTTTTTGATTTGCTAATTTGGTCAGTATATTTGAAGATTATAAGCTTTTTCATGGTCATATGATGTGTCTAATCTATCGTGAATTTATCTGTCAGATTGAACGTCCTCGGTATAACACTCCTTTAAAGTTAAAAGAATAATAATTTTTACACAAACTTAATCATTCATTAATATTATTTCTGCTAGAACACGACAAAACATTTGTTCTACTATAATGTAGGTATCTTCGGTAAATTAGCTAATCGTAATAGTATAAGAATCATCTTATTTGAAATATTATTATATTGTTTTATATTACTTTTCGCTAATTATGAAACTGTTTTGACATGTGGCACTATGACTATCACAAATTAATTTGTTTAAAGAATCAAATCATATCATTTTACACAATAATCAGTCAACCTAGCATTTTAATTATTTCTTAATTGTGTATTTTCTAAAAAATAATATTATTTTTAATTTTCGAAATTTGTCAAACGCCAAAATACTTTTCCGATGAAAAAATTGCAGTAGATATTTTTTTAGGCTATTTTATAAACAGACCCACGAGCTCAATAATCAGTTGTTCATTAATTGTTTGACATTTATTTTTATTTAAAATAATTTCCATTTATATCTTTGTATTTATATCAAGAAACACAGTTTATAAAAAAACCCTAAAGGGTTTTTATAGAGTTTATACAAAGTACTAAGTGATATCGCACCACCATTCCTTTTTATTTAAATATATGGTATATTAAAGGTTAGTCTTTATTTAAAAATGAATCCTTTTGATATATAACAACAAATACAGATAAACTTCAATACACAACACATTTAGGCACGTAGATGTTTTATTAAAAGCGCCTTGTTTTTTACATATCTATAACTCATGTTAATGATTCATTTTTCTTACCATTTTTTAATGCAACAATAACTCAAAATTCACAATTTCTATCTCATTTGGATAGCAATATATTCGTATTTTCTGATTTTATTTTTAGTCATTTATCTTAAAGGAATTATTAATATTAAGAATATTTCATATACACAAATACATGTTTTATTTAATTTTAATATTATTATAAGCTAGTAATCTTTTTGATAAACACTCGAATAATGATTGAATATTTGTTTGAACAATATTTAATTAGCATTCATAAAATAATCTAAAAGTCCAGTCTATAATACAGGTACAAATAGATGTATTATAGATAATAATATGTATTGTAATTAGCTATATGCGTTTATTATCTAAATTTGAGCTACACTTGTGGCTCAAGTGTAATTTTAGAAAAAATATTCAAACAAACAACTATGTTATAAACATACAAATATTTTTTGTTTCGATTTTTCTTCTATTTCTTATGGTTAAAGTATTACATTTTAGGTATATACACCTCTAAAATTTAAGCTCTATATCTACTTTCATTTGAAGTTATCTTGGACGGATGTCCGATCGCCAACGAAAATCGACGACGTATTTCAAAATTTTGTTTGTGTGACCAAGAATTAAATCACTGACATGTTATCTATACAAAAGAAGAAGGTGTTGGGACGAGATATAAGATAAATAAATCAGTTCAAATATTCAATAAATGCATATTCCATATTTTAATAATAATATCCACTCAAAGGTTTACAAGAGACTTTAATATTTGTTGTAACTTTACAAGATCATCGTTACTCAAAGGGTTGGTTGTTTGTGGGTACAATTCCTTTATAGACTTCTTATTGAAATTACTTTGTGTTTATATAAAATAGCAAACGAAATGGTAAACTAAAATTTAATGTTCATGTAGCGTCGTAGTGTATATATAAGAAATCGTTTGGTGTACTGTATGTATGAAGAAAGTACACAGTTCTTGTTATACTTCGTGTTTGATAAATATTTCTATTCATAATTGAATTTTCACAAACAGATAAATTTTCTACATGTCATTTTCTATATTTCAAATTAACATTTTATGTTATTTATATAAAATAAATACGATATTGCATGGGGTTATGATATTCCCTTTTATTTTTTTTTTTTATTTTGTTTTGTTAAATAACAATAATAATATTTATGAAGAAGGTATTTTGTTATAAATTAATAATATAAATATAGAAAATTATATAGTCTGGTATAAAGTTTATGAAAATTTTTAATCATAACTTTAACTCCTCAATTTAAAATTTTAAATCTAAATTTAAAGTTTAGTTCGATTCTGAAAGTATTATTTTACCACAGATAATTATTTTCGAAACAATTGTCGCAAATAAATTAAAAGTTTTAAAAATCTTCCAATATTTGTTCTTATTATTTTAATTTCTGTCAATGATCAACAAAATCTCCACAGAAAAAACTGAAAAATTTCGAAAAAGATGAATTTGAAAATTACAAAAAATTTCAATTATTTTATACCTAAATAATTTTCATGCGATTATTATTTTTGGAATTCATCGTCTGCGAATCAATTTCTAGCTTAGAATACGAAGGATGATATGACTTCAATGGTAAGTGTTAACAAGGAAACTATATATAGACGTATTTAATTTAAAATTATAGTTCATATGTTTGTTACGAAAATTTTTGTTGTTACGGTTGTATCCAAAAACTTTGAGTGATATGCAATCACAAAAAATTATATAAATCACTGAAAATCATATATTCAAATGGTGTACACTGGCGATTTTGTGCACACTTATCAGAAAAACAGTTTATGAACTGAAAAATATTGAATCGGTTTTAAAAAAAAGATACATTGTTCTTTAAGCTAAAAGATACTTCTTTCTGGAATTGCCATCCGATGTTAAGTTTCTAAGAATTTGCCTTATATTAAAGTAATCTTTCAATAATTTTCTAATAAAGGTGGAAAATATATGAAACACTCTCTATAAAATTAAATTTGCATATATATCAGTATGCAGCTGTATTTTGTTGTAGTTGTAAACCAAATATTATTATTATGACTATGATTTGCTGCGGTTTTATTATCAAAGTCATGAAAATAACATCAATGTTCATTATTTATTAATAAACAATATAAAACTTACAAAAAACATTCTTATAATTTTATTATAGGTAAAATACTATACAGAGAAACACAAAAAAAGTTAATAAATTTTTAGCTTTTTCAAAAATTACACACATTAAATTTTTAATCTAAAATGTAAATCAAGCGGTGCTTATTGTCCATTCTAGCGGTGCCCAGCACTTGCAACCCAGTTATCATAACATTGAATATTGTAAAATATAAAACTATGTACAAATTCAAGCATCATCCAGATATGTTTTATTGCAGAATTCAATGTAAATTCCAAAATTCCATACTTAGTGTGTACATAAGTTACAATAGATTTAATTAGATAAAATTATAATTGGGTTGTTATAGATGATATTTAAAAACCAGAAAATTTTTATAATGCATAATTTGTGTATTTTTTGTTGAATGCTTAAGAATGTTTATTCTAATCGATATATGAAGAATATGTGATAGTCAATTAGTTTTAGTTTAAACAATGCATCGCTTGCAAATATTAACCCCACCAACATAATTTTGGTATAAATATTCATAGAATTATCTCATTTGTGTCCATTTAGTCTGTCTGCCAGCCTGTCATCAAGATAATTCATAAGCGAAAGTAGATAGCGAGCTGAAATTTTATTGGGGGGGGGGGGTAAAAATTAAGATCAAATTGTTGAATGATTAATATCAGGCCATTTGGTACAATAGATCCACAACCCAGCATTTGAACCATAACAGATAGAAGAAAAGTTTAAATACCTATATATTTTTTTTTAACAAAACATTATTTATCAAATTCATAAATTGTTTATTATAAATATTTGTTCCTTTACCATTAAAATGTTAGCAGAAGAAAGATATTCACTTGTTGTTGTTGATATGACGTGAAGGGTTAATGAATTAATTCGTGCAATGCGGGCCCATTTTCTACGTTTTACGAGCTGATTTGAAAAAATATATTGAAATATAAATAATATCAAATATTCGTACTGGTTATCGAGTTTGAAATTTGAAGAAAAGTTTTTCTAAAAAGTGTTTAAAAATGACCGATAAGGTACAAAACATTGTCACTCATTGTGTCCCAAGTATTTAATGGGTTTAATTAAAATAAATTTCGCACATAACTGAGGTTGAGTATAAAAATAAAATTTTTTATCCTTGCTCTTTTAAGATAATGAGCTGGCAGTGATTGCAATTCATTCTTACTTTCAGAGTACATCGATATAAAATTGACTGGGCTAGCAGTGAATGTACTAATAACAGTTTCTGGATTGAAAAATTATGTAATTAAAATATTGGGTTTGATTTCTGTAAAATAACTTATAAATTCAACGCCAAATTTGTTTCCATAATTGGTTTTAGAGTTTATTTATGTATATACTAAAGAAAAATGCTAAAATTAGAACGGAATGTATGAAAAATGATTATTTCAAAATATAAAATTTTACCCAAAGATGTTATAACCTTGAACAAAATGTCAAGATTAATAAAAAAATACGTAAACATTTAAGCTGTGTATCAAATATTTAATGCTGAACAACTGTATGTACATTGAAATAAATTGGCTTGAATAGTAAAAGAGAACTTTTTTTCCATATAAAGATATGTGCCTACTTTTAAAACGAACTTTCGAGACTACACATAAAACTGACATAGTTGAATCTATCTATGTATAAAAATATGAATTATGATTGTAAAAATGAATTTTTTTAGTAAAGAACTGTTGTATAGATATATAAAAAATTGTCACGTAAGATATACGAAAGCGAAATGAATTTCCACATAATTAAAAATGACATTGGATTAAAAGAATGCACGAATCCACGACATTAATTTTGGGGCGAAAAGGTGCATTTCCTTTGAGTACCAGTGCCAAAGACCAAAACTTTCTCGAATTGTTTAAATATAATTATTTTTCTCAGGTTTTGTATTGAAATACAAGTTAGGTATTCAATATTTAAACCTTTTTATTAATTATTTTAAATTAATTGTTTTGCCATACCGATGTTGATTTTTTTCATACAAAACATACAGAATTATTTTTTATGAAGGCCAGTTTTTATTTGTGGATAAAAAAAGATAAAATAAAAAAGATTTTTAAATAATTCATATTACTCTAAAATTTAGAGTCATCTCCATAGTGCTTTATAGATATAAAATGTTTCAAAGAAAGGCAAATCTAGTCCATTGTATAATTTCCCGATTAAATTAATATAGTTTTAATCACACGAGGACATGCCCAAATTCCATTTTTACTTCATCTATCTGATTACACTTTTTGGAAAATTCCTTCCATAAAACGAATAGCTCAAATTATTCAAGACACAATTCGCTAATAAGAATAGAGAACGAAATAAAACACAAAATGTCTATCTAGAACAACATAACCTACAATATCTACGAATATATGAAGTAGAAAGGTATGTATGTATATCTATAAAACATTTGTGTAGCAAAGTACAAGCAGTAGTCGTTAGTATAGGCATCGATCGTACAGGTGAGGGCAGTGAACAAACAAAACCCTCTGTTTGATGGGGTTGCTTGGAAATATAAGGGTAAAGAATTATGTTGGTATGAGGGAATTGGTATGAATGCATGGATATACGGTGTTGCAAAATTGTTTTCATATACCTCGCAAACCTGTATGAAAAATTATATTGTCGTTATCTGGTCTTACAATTTCTTTAGGTTAATAAGAAGTATGGTGTAACATTACAACCTTTTAGGTCTGATGCATATTGCAGCCCGTTTGACTCAGCCCGACGTGGCATCTCGCGGGTGGCATGCCGCACCATACGAGTCATTTTGGGAAACACATATGGCCACGCAGTTTTCTCGCCAAGTGACACGTGTTTTTGTTTACTTCGTGTTTTGTTTTTGTTAATTAGTTTTCTATTGATAGGCTCATGCAACGTGCGAAACGTGGCGCGAGAAACTGTGTTCGATTTTTCCTAGATCAATTTCCTCCAATTTCCTAGATCAAATGTGCTTCTGTATTTTATAAATACGTATTTCGACTACAAAGTAGTCATCATCAGTATGAATTAGCTAGTTATGATTCTCTGAGGAGATGTTACTCGTTGCTAATTTGGTGACGGTTTGAACTTCGCTATTTATGGATTTTCTAGGATAATTACGTTCTGAAAAGTTCAAAAATAGCATTTATTTTACGATCGGACGACTAGTTTTTGAGATATTATATTAAATACATCCGCTAAATCGACCTTTAGATCGGTTTTATGCAGATATCTCAAAAACTAAGCATCCGATCGTTAAATAGATATTATTTTTGAAATCTACAGGTCAAAACATACTTATGAACATGATTTTTCTTGAAATTGGATAAAAAAATTTTTTTTCAAATTTTCGCAATTTTTTTAAGGGGTACGTACCCCTTTGAAAAAATCGAAAAAATTTTGAAAAATTTTTTGTCCCCGATTTGGATGAAATACATATTCTAGGGTAATTTCAACCCGCAGACTTCAAAAACTATTTAACGATTGGACTAATAGTTTCTGAGATATTGCTAAAAATCTGATCCAGAGGCCGATTTATCGGTTGTATTTCATGCAATATCTCAAAAATTAGTCGACCGATCGTTAAATAAATATTATTTTTAAATTTTTTAGGCCTCAATTATACAAGAAGCCCCATAAACAGCGAACAACAAATTTTCAACTTTTCGTCGGTTTTTTAAGGTTGAATAAACTTACATTTCAGGCTGAATGAAATCGCTAACTTAATTATTTGGAGTAACTTAATTACTAATTTTATAATTATTAATGAGAACTCTAGGATTTTTCGAATAAATTTCGTTTTTTTCCCCAATTTCCTAGATCAACTTATTTTGAATTTTATAATTACGTATTTCGACTACAAAGTAGTCATCATCAAAGTGCAAACCGCCACAAAATTAGCAACGAGTAACATCTCCTCAGAGAATCATTACAACTAGCTAATTCTTACTGATGATGACTACTTTGTAGTCGAAATACGTATTTATAAAATACAAAATAATTTGATCTAGGAAATTGGGGAAAAAATCGAAATTTATTAATTGCTCATGTTTTTTCAAAAAACATCAAAATTATCGAGTAAGGTTTCAAAAAGATTTAAGGTTCACACATCAACATTTTTCTAACACTAATTTCTAACTCTATAAGATCATGTTGGCTCTATGACTTTGGACCTCAAATTACTCAAATTTTATACTTAAAGTATAACACAATGTGTATTCCAGCTATCGATCTATTATACTAAATTAGTTAGCGGTAAGCTTACAGCCTACTGTTTTTTGACCAAATTTGCTCATAAATTGAGAACAAAAAACAAAAAAAAAACAACTACAACATAAAAGACTAATTTGCTTCAAATGTTAATTTGAATGCTTCTTATATAGAAAACGAATGAAAATATTTTTCGAATACTTGGTACCTAAGCTTTTGGAATAAGGCAGGTATTGTAACAATGGCACCATGTATAGGTGTATTATGAATATGTATATGTGTACTACATTGCATGCGCTTTCTGCTCAAAGACTATAATGCCCGACTTTCTCATATAAAATGAATGTAAAGAGAGATACCCTACCCTATTATACAAGTATATATATATAGTATTCTTATACATACAGACGTATTACAATTTATAATACTAACAAAAAAATTATTAATAAAAAATAAATTAAAAAATGAAAAATAATTATAAAAGTTAACAGAAGAAAGTTAATAAGAAATACGTTGTGATGTTTTAATATTTTTTTATTTTGTTATTGTTATAATCTATAAATAATTTTCTGTTAATACCTGTGCAAATTTTTATGAGATGAAAAAGGTTATTGTTATGAAATTCAATTATAAGGTTCACTATAAAGTGTAATGAG
Organism: Chrysopa pallens; assembly: GCA_020423425.1. Lineage (NCBI taxonomy): Eukaryota > Metazoa > Arthropoda > Insecta > Neuroptera > Chrysopidae > Chrysopa > Chrysopa pallens. The sequence goes on along the minus strand of CM035593.1, from coordinate 47,141,935 downwards.
AATAACGGAATCGAGAAATTAATCGATACTTCACGTTTGTCAATGTAAAAATTTAAAGTCAGTCTTGCTGTTATAAGATAGGATACTCTAAATTTTCTATCAAATTAAAAATTATTTTTTTAAATTTACCCATTGGATTTTTCTTCTAACAAAAATTTTTAAAAAATCTCAAAATGATAGAAATAGGCCATGATAGGCTTTCAAAAAGAACATATAAATGTTTCATTTTCCTTATACTTATTCTTGTGCTTTTGTTAATTCTAGCTTTTATTGATTTTTGCTTGATACAAGTCAAAAATTCGTGTAAACCTAGTAGTTTTAATCTACCACTCTTAATCAAAATTTTAATCTACGGGCAATCCTGTCGTTTCAAAAATTTTTTATTATTTTCTTGTCATTGTTCTTTATTCTTTGTATAATTATTATTTATTATATTTATCATAGTTATATAAAAGATACACCTATAAAGGAATCGAATAGTCTTACAAAGGGAGCATCCGTGTCTTGTTTCACACCTATTGATAAGCAAAATTTTTATTTTGAGAAGTTTTAATGTCTTAAACTGATTTTATAGACAAAAGTTAATCTATGTCCAGGTTTCATCTCCTTTTTGTCCCTCAAATTATGTTGACGTTTTAATTTTCTTGCGTGAATTGCAGCCAATAGGGTCTGATTATTTAGGTTTTCTTCTTTTGTCTGTATACCATGTTTAGGGATTATTGTAAAATTAAACTATGTGTACATACAAAATGATATCAAAATCGGAGATACGATTCATGGAATATTAACGTTTGATTCAAAATATTGCTGATCGTTTATGTTTACTAAAATAGCTACTAACATCTCCAGAATGGTTCCAATTGAGTTGAAATTTGGAAGTTTGTGTCATTTCTTCATTTTCTTCATTTCTTTGAGATTATCTACTAATATAGATTTTTTCTATAATTATCGATTTTCTGGAAAAACAAACCTTCACCAAATTTAAATAACTAACGTAAACCATATCAGGAATGTCCATACACAATTTCATCAAAATCGTCTGAATGATTCCCACGATTTAGGCATTCAAGTGAAAATGAACCATCCATTAGCGTTAACGAAATTTTAGGAATGTATATACGTTCAGTAATTCTGGAACTATATGCGTTCGTATGTATTGTAACATACAGACCGACAAACCGACAGACAGGCACTCATTTAAAGTGAAAATATGAATGAAATCGGCGCAATCATCAATTTGGTACCAAAAAGGAACACAATAGTACCGGTATCGATAGATATGGCCCGAAAGTAATATGTAATGATTGACTTAAAATGGAATCGAATTTTTTTTCAGTGATATTAATTTAAATACTATTTTATTATCACAAAGTTATAATTATCGTGTTTACAGGATCTAAAAAGTGAATGGCCGTTAAGATTATTATTAAAAAAAGTAAAAGAATTGAAAATTCTCTTGTGCACATGTATGGTTAAAAAGAATGAAATTTATATAAAACTTATTTCATGTTGGTACCTATATCTACCTTATATATCCATCTATTTTGTTGGCAAACATAGCTAGTTTTTTCTCCATTTTTTTGTTTGTTTTTTAATTCCATACCAAGTAAAATTATTTCTCTATACCCTATCCAATATTCAAGATTTGAATAGAGAACTTTTTAAACAGTTTTAATGTTTTGTTATGTTGTCAGAAAAAAGTCCCTTTTTTCTCGTTCGTTTGTTTTTATGTTTGTTTGACTAGTACCAACCTAGATATCGTATATAGAAAACAATAGACATGCATAGACATTTTTTTCGTGTGTAGTTTTTTTTTGTATTCATTAGAATGTCTAGAAAATTCTGTTCTTTTCAAAGGACTGCATTCATAAAAATTATCTATAAAAAAATTGTAAATGAACAATTATTATAAAAATCATCAAATAAATTTAGATTAAAGTTGGATTAAAAATATCACTTTTGACGGTTAATAGTTCAAATATATTTTTAATATTCTCATGGTTCAAATTTCTCTGTCACAAATTTTCAGATAGATCTTTATGAAATGAATATTAATTATTTTGTTTTTTTAGACTGTTTTAAAATTATTTGATCTATTAATGATTTTCTTTTAATTTTATTATTAAAATATTTCTAATTTTTAACAAGTAAGTATCTGCCTATATGTATTTTGTTTATTATAATAATGTGAATAATTATAACATGTTCAAATACAGGGGCAGAAGAATTTTCAGAGAATTTAAACGACCATTTATGTAAGCTATTTCTTTACTTGCTTTGTCAAATTTTCATGAAGTTCTTTTCTTTTTTATCGTAATCTTGTGTATATTCGTCAATAGTAACACGCCCAAATCGTTATTTTTAAACTTAATTTATGTAACTATATCTATACATTAAAATTCATGATGTGGGTACAGGGTTGGATATTGCGTGAAGACTTGGATTTGGTAGGTAGTTCGAAGGCGGTCGCCATTTTGAAAGGAACTTAACCGATCTGGGCTTGGAGATTTAAGACGGAAACTACAGAAGACCTTCACAAACATAGCCGGTTACTTCGTTTTTATCCTCTATCCAATAGATTTATTTGTACAATCATACTTGTCATACGCTAAGACATGTTTCACGCCTGTATCCGCACGCTCTGATACTTTCTTAATAATAATCTTATTGAAACTTTACTAAGTAACTTTTACATTTAAGAATAGGTGCCCTTTATGTATTTCTATAGTTGTAAGATCATGCGTGGAATAATAGGTTTGTCAATATATTATCGAATTAAATTAGTTCCTTTTTATTGTCTTTTATAAGAAACTGATGTGTTTTTATCGTTTATATAATATACACTGAAATTATTTCAGCATTGCTCCTTTTAGTCAAAATCGGTTCAAAGTCTTAGACGTAAACATCTACATATGACTGTCACAAAAACTTGTCACGATTTGTCAGTAACGTCCGAATTATACCGAAAAATAATTTATTTCAAATTTATTTATGGTAATCATTTTAATTTGCGTTTATATTTCAGACATCGTTGTAGGGTGCTATTGATTTCAAGGACAAGGAAAAACGGTCTAATTATGTTAAATCACCATGTATGCATGACTATGCGATATGATATTATAGTTTGTTTCACTACGAGTGGTTAATTTAAAATTTATCGACTTTCATTTATAAGCTTAAAATAACAAGCAGTTGAATATCATTCTACATATATACATTAGAATTATTTAACTTACGGGCAATATCAGTTGTGCTAGAAATGTTGGCTAACCACAAAACTCTGGTATTGGTATATTAATCTTGTTATATTTCCATGATAGAATGATTCTCTACGAAATGACTAATGGATCTCGATTCCATAAATTATTTAACCATCGGTTTAAGGATATAATTGAATTCAAACAATGGTTTTCGTGAAATATACTTTTTATACAAAAGTCATTTATATACGTTGCATTAATGTTGATACATAAATTTGGATCATTATCTACTAATTTATTTTTTCTATTACTACCGAGTGACCATCCTTAATCATCTCCCTGAAATTGTAGGCAGGTGCTCCAGTTACAATATTTATTAAATTGAAAAGTTGTTTGACCGGGATGTATTAAATCATGTACATATTGCTAAGCGTGTATGTTGAAGAGGATACTGCAAAAAAAGACTAATTTTTTAGTTTTAAAAGTGCTATATATAATAAATAATCGTTTTTGTTTTTTTTTTTTGGACACTTTCTATTTGAGCTAGTATTATGATGATTTTCTTATTCACTATTTTTGGTTGAATTGATTTTAGACACTCACATTTGACCAACGTAAAATGAATGATATAATTTTAATGGTTTATTTTTCTGGGCTATGTATTATTTTTAATTTGTTGTTTAACCAACCAGCAGTGTCTGAAAATATCCAAACAACGTTTTGAGCTATAAATATTATTTTAATCAGTAACTGACTTACCTACTATTAAACGATTTTTAAATAGAAAATTTCTACTAAGAAATTATTTTTTAATGAATGCTTTTTGTGTAATAATATTTATTTTGAAATTAGGTCAAGTAACATTTATCATTAAAAATTTAATAATGTATTTAATTTCAATTTTCTATTTTTGATTCCAAATACTTGGAATTTAACTTAAAACACATAGACATAATTGTAGAAAATTGTAATTTAGTTAATTATTTTAATTTCCTTTTATTATTTTCTTAACTCCCCAATGTTAAATAATAAAGGTAGCAGTACAGTCATTTAAGTCCGTTTATTTAGTAAAGATCTCAAATGAATATGTTTGTTTAAATGAATTTCCAGCCGAAACTGCTTCTTCACCGAGTTGCAATTTAGATATGAGGTAAAAATAAAACGACTTTTCTATATATACGTCCGATAAAATTTTCTGTAACGGAAAACTTACTTTTTTGAGATTTTCTATTTCACTTGTTTCATCAAATTTCTAATCACTCATGTAAATCCATACCATATGTGAATTGAACGATAGATCAACATCTTAATGAAAATACACATTATTACCAAAAAATCTTTTGTGACAGTGACCTGAATTTATTTATTTTTGACATTTTTTCGTTTTATTTATAAAACATAGACATTTAATGTAACAGCAAAAATAATTAAGTAAATTTATAGCATTTTAACTCAAGAATAGTAATTACAGATTAGATGTTTCTAAATTCAAAAAAACTGCAGTATTGTTTACCACGTTTTCTTAAATATTCGTTTAGTATTTCTGTAGTTTTACTTGTTCTGCGAGATAGACAGACTAATAGACAGAGGCATATGAAATGAAAGTTTATCAAGAATATATAACTCGAAATTAATACATACAAAACAAAGAGAAGCTAGTAGAACATTCGATTAGATTGAAACTCAGAAACGGTGAGACAGGGATTTGGGTTATATGCAGAATAAACGTTGAATAATTTCACTAAAATCAATTAGACGAGAGAATCTTATAAATATAAAATAATATACTATACTCCAATCGTTTTAATATAGAAAATTTTGTTAAGATATCTTCCGAAAGATATTTTTCATGTTGTTTTATATTTTTAGAGATATTTACTCTAAAACTTCAAGACAGAGTTATAATTTTTTTGTTCGCATTACATTACTGATTTGGTAACATTTTCCAATTAAGTTCTATTTGATGGGCATCTAAAATGAGTGTAGTATTATTACATTATATGAATCCTGTTTTTTTTCTTTAAATAATTTATTTCAATTATTTAAGAAAAATTATGGCCAAGTGTGGAGAACTATAACAAGTCATTCACGTCATGTAATGATAAAAATTAAAAAATTATTAAAGGTTTTACGTCAGGTTTTCAGTATATAATAATTTTGCACACTCTTCCAGTCTTCACCAATTCTGAACTGCCAATTCCAAAATTCAAAATCAATACTACTCAGTCTTAAACAATCGAATTCTAATACCTTGACTCATGTTCCAAATGATATTAAATTATGAAATTGATGAAAATAGTTGAAAACAGTTGAAAACAGTTGAAATAAGTCTGAGAAATTTGTAAACGTTCACAATAATACATACAGTTTATGTTTCAAAAATGCAAGATAGGTAACAAATTTGAAGATTAATTTAAGGTTTATTCAGGTATATCAATGTATCACAGTCTCCTAACATAGTTTTACTTTTTGAATAGGTGACAACTATTCTAAATATTTTTAAACGATATTGATAGTTTTGAACAAACATATTTTACGAAACGATAAGTTATCTACGGACTGGAAACGAAAAAAAAAGGAACCTCTATGTAGATAAATATGTATATCTAATTACATCAGAAAATATATATTTTCATTTTGACAGTTCTAGTTGGAAAATGGCGTGTTTGGAGTAATATGTGAACACACATTCACAAACTTACATTTATACATAAACGAACAAACAATTGTGAAAAAATAAAATAAAATTACAACAAAGTTATAGCATCGTATACAATATACAACTACCAGTTATGATACTATTTCTCATAACAGAAGGACTTTCGTTCATAACGTGCTAACTAGTAATTAGTTCATAGCGTGTTCTACTAGTTATATAAGCATGTGTGTATGTATATCTATGTGTGTATAGTGAACTCTCTTAACACAATGGGCTCACCTATGATGACGAACGAGGCGATTTTCCTATATTACCTTTACAATACATTACAATACCTACTATCAACTATTGTCGTCTCTCTCTAACTTTAGGTTGTATTAACTATTCGAGAATTTCCACAACCTTACTTACTTCGGTATACAGTTACGGTCTAGAATATAATATTGATGCTTTGTTTGCGACCTAATCGATCATGTGCGGAATTTCGATTGACCAATTATACCATCTGAAAGGTCAGAAATTGGTCATAAAAGGTCAGTTGGTGTCATTAATTGGTCAGCATCAGAAATTTTTTTATAAAATTATTAATTGACCTTGAAAAACTTTAATCCTTAATAAAAAATTTTCTGATGCTGACCAATTAATGAGACCAACTGACCTTTTATGACCAATTTCTGACCTTTCAAATGGTATAATTGGTCAATCGAAATTCCGCACATGAGGTGCTAAGATCGCGGAGCTGCCTATGAGAGCTTAGCACCTCATGTACGGAATTTCGATTGACCAATTATACCATCTGAAAGGTCAGAAATTGGTCATAAAAGGTCAGTTGGTGTCATTAATTGGTCAGCATCAGAAATTTTTTTATAAAATTATTAATTGACCTTGAAAAACTTTAATCCTTAATAAAAAATTTTCTGATGCTGACCAATTAATGAGACCAACTGACCTTTTATGACCAATTTCTGACCTTTCAAATGGTATAATTGGTCAATCGAAATTCCGCACATGAGGTGCTAAGATCGCGGAGCTGCCTATGAGAGCTTAGCACCTCATGTGCGGAATTTCGATTGACCAATTATACCATCTGAAAGGTCAGAAATTGGTCATAAAAGGTCAGTTGGTGTCATTAATTGGTCAGCATCAGAAATTTTTTTATAAAATTATTAATTGACCTTGAAAAACTTTAATCCTTAATAAAAAATTTTCTGATGCTGACCAATTAATGAGACCAACTGACCTTTTATGACCAATTTCTGACCTTTCAAATGGTATAATTGGTCAATCGAAATTCCGCACATGAGGTGCTAAGATCGCGGAGCTGCCTATGAGAGCTTAGCACCTCATGTGCGGAATTTCGATTGACCAATTATACCATCTGAAAGGTCAGAAATTGGTCATAAAAGGTCAGTTGGTGTCATTAATTGGTCAGCATCAGAAATTTTTTTATAAAATTATTAATTGACCTTGAAAAACTTTAATCCTTAATAAAAAATTTTCTGATGCTGACCAATTAATGAGACCAACTGACCTTTTATGACCAATTTCTGACCTTTCAAATGGTATAATTGGTCAATCGAAATTCCGCACATGAGGTGCTAAGATCGCGGAGCTGCCTATGAGAGCTTAGCACCTCATGTGCGGAATTTCGATTGACCAATTATACCATCTGAAAGGTCAGAAATTGGTCATAAAAGGTCAGTTGGTGTCATTAATTGGTCAGCATCAGAAATTTTTTTATAAAATTATTAATTGACCTTGAAAAACTTTAATCCTTAATAAAAAATTTTCTGATGCTGACCAATTAATGAGACCAACTGACCTTTTATGACCAATTTCTGACCTTTCAAATGGTATAATTGGTCAATCGAAATTCCGCACATGAGGTGCTAAGATCGCGGAGCTGCCTATGAGAGCTTAGCACCTCATGTGCGGAATTTCGATTGACCAATTATACCATCTGAAAGGTCAGAAATTGGTCATAAAAGGTCAGTTGGTGTCATTAATTGGTCAGCATCAGAAATTTTTTTATAAAATTATTAATTGACCTTGAAAAACTTTAATCCTTAATAAAAAATTTTCTGATGCTGACCAATTAATGAGACCAACTGACCTTTTATGACCAATTTCTGACCTTTCAAATGGTATAATTGGTCAATCGAAATTCCGCACATGAGGTGCTAAGATCGCGGAGCTGCCTATGAGAGCTTAGCACCTCATGTGCGGAATTTCGATTGACCAATTATACCATCTGAAAGGTCAGAAATTGGTCATAAAAGGTCAGTTGGTGTCATTAATTGGTCAGCATCAGAAATTTTTTTATAAAATTATTAATTGACCTTGAAAAACTTTAATCCTTAATAAAAAATTTTCTGATGCTGACCAATTAATGAGACCAACTGACCTTTTATGACCAATTTCTGACCTTTCAAATGGTATAATTGGTCAATCGAAATTCCGCACATGAGGTGCTAAGATCGCGGAGCTGCCTATGAGAGCTTAGCACCTCATGTGCGGAATTTCGATTGACCAATTATACCATCTGAAAGGTCAGAAATTGGTCATAAAAGGTCAGTTGGTGTCATTAATTGGTCAGCATCAGAAATTTTTTTATAATATTATTAATTGACTTTGAAAAACTTTAATCCTTAATAAAAAATTTTCTGATGCTGACCAATTAATGAGACCAACTGACCTTTTATGACCAATTTCTGACCTTTCAAATGGTATAATTGGTCAATCGAAATTCCGCACATGAGGTGCTAAGATCGCGGAGCTGCCTATGAGAGCTTAGCACCTCATGTGCGGAATTTCGATTGACCAATTATACCATCTGAAAGGTCAGAAATTGGTCATAAAAGGTCAGTTGGTGTCATTAATTGGTCAGCATCAGAAATTTTTTTATAAAATTATTAATTGACCTTGAAAAACTTTAATCCTTAATAAAAAATTTTCTGATGCTGACCAATTAATGAGACCAACTGACCTTTTATGACCAATTTCTGACCTTTCAAATGGTATAATTGGTCAATCGAAATTCCGCACATGAGGTGCTAAGATCGCGGAGCTGCCTATGAGAGCTTAGCACCTCATGTGCGGAATTTCGATTGACCAATTATACCATCTGAAAGGTCAGAAATTGGTCATAAAAGGTCAGTTGGTGTCATTAATTGGTCAGCATCAGAAATTTTTTTATAAAATTATTAATTGACCTTGAAAAACTTTAATCCTTAATAAAAAATTTTCTGATGCTGACCAATTAATGAGACCAACTGACCTTTTATGACCAATTTCTGACCTTTCAAATGGTATAATTGGTCAATCGAAATTCCGCACATGAGGTGCTAAGATCGCGGAGCTGCCTATGAGAGCTTAGCACCTCATGTGCGGAATTTCGATTGACCAATTATACCATCTGAAAGGTCAGAAATTGGTCATAAAAGGTCAGTTGGTGTCATTAATTGGTCAGCATCAGAAATTTTTTTATAAAATTATTAATTGACCTTGAAAAACTTTAATCCTTAATAAAAAATTTTCTGATGCTGACCAATTAATGAGACCAACTGACCTTTTATGACCAATTTCTGACCTTTCAAATGGTATAATTGGTCAATCGAAATTCCGCACATGAGGTGCTAAGATCGCGGAGCTGCCTATGAGAGCTTAGCACCTCATGTGCGGAATTTCGATTGACCAATTATACCATCTGAAAGGTCAGAAATTGGTCATAAAAGGTCAGTTGGTGTCATTAATTGGTCAGCATCAGAAATTTTTTTATAAAATTATTAATTGACCTTGAAAAACTTTAATCCTTAATAAAAAATTTTCTGATGCTGACCAATTAATGAGACCAACTGACCTTTTATGACCAATTTCTGACCTTTCAAATGGTAAAATTGGTCAATCGAAATTCCGCACATGAGGTGCTAAGATCGCGGAGCTGCCTATGAGAGCTTAGCACCTCATGTGCGGAATTTCGATTGACCAATTATACCATCTGAAAGGTCAGAAATTGGTCATAAAAGGTCAGTTGGTGTCATTAATTGGTCAGCATCAGAAATTTTTTTATAAAATTATTAATTGACCTTGAAAAACTTTAATCCTTAATAAAAAATTTTCTGATGCTGACCAATTAATGAGACCAACTGACCTTTTATGACCAATTTCTGACCTTTCAAATGGTATAATTGGTCAATCGAAATTCCGCACATGAGGTGCTAAGATCGCGGAGCTGCCTATGAGAGCTTAGCACCTCATGTGCGGAATTTCGATTGACCAATTATACCATCTGAAAGGTCAGAAATTGGTCATAAAAGGTCAGTTGGTGTCATTAATTGGTCAGCATCAGAAATTTTTTTATAAAATTATTAATTGACCTTGAAAAACTTTAATCCTTAATAAAAAATTTTCTGATGCTGACCAATTAATGAGACCAACTGACCTTTTATGACCAATTTCTGACCTTTCAAATGGTATAATTGGTCAATCGAAATTCCGCACATGAGGTGCTAAGATCGCGTAGCTGCCTATGAGAGCTTAGCACCTCATGTGCGGAATTTCGATTGACCAATTATACCATCTGAAAGGTCAGAAATTGGTCATAAAAGGTCAGTTGGTGTCATTAATTGGTCAGCATCAGAAATTTTTTTATAAAATTATTAATTGACCTTGAAAAACTTTAATCCTTAATAAAAAATTTTCTGATGCTGACCAATTAATGAGACCAACTGACCTTTTATGACCAATTTCTGACCTTTCAAATGGTATAATTGGTCAATCGAAATTCCGCACATGAGGTGCTAAGATCGCGGAGCTGCCTATGAGAGCTTAGCACCTCATGTGCGGAATTTCGATTGACCAATTATACCATCTGAAAGGTCAGAAATTGGTCATAAAAGGTCAGTTGGTGTCATTAATTGGTCAGCATCAGAAATTTTTTTATAAAATTATTAATTGACCTTGAAAAACTTTAATCCTTAATAAAAAATTTTCTGATGCTGACCAATTAATGAGACCAACTGACCTTTTATGACCAATTTCTGACCTTTCAAATGGTATAATTGGTCAATCGAAATTCCGCACATGAGGTGCTAAGATCGCGGAGCTGCCTATGAGAGCTTAGCACCTCATGTGCGGAATTTCGATTGACCAATTATACCATCTGAAAGGTCAGAAATTGGTCATAAAAGGTCAGTTGGTGTCATTAATTGGTCAGCATCAGAAATTTTTTTATAAAATTATTAATTGACCTTGAAAAACTTTAATCCTTAATAAAAAATTTTCTGATGCTGACCAATTAATGAGACCAACTGACCTTTTATAACCAATTTCTGACCTTTCAAATGGTATAATTGGTCAATCGAAATTCCGCACATGAGGTGCTAAGATCGCGGAGCTGCCTATGAGAGCTTAGCACCTCATGTGCGGAATTTCGATTGACCAATTATACCATCTGAAAGGTCAGAAATTGGTCATAAAAGGTCAGTTGGTGTCATTAATTGGTCAGCATCAGAAATTTTTTTATAAAATTATTAATTGACCTTGAAAAACTTTAATCCTTAATAAAAAATTTTCTGATGCTGACCAATTAATGAGACCAACTGACCTTTTATGACCAATTTCTGACCTTTCAAATGGTATAATTGGTCAATCGAAATTCCGCACATGAGGTGCTAAGATCGCGGAGCTGCCTATGAGAGCTTAGCACCTCATGTGCGGAATTTCGATTGACCAATTATACCATCTGAAAGGTCAGAAATTGGTCATAAAAGGTCAGTTGGTGTCATTAATTGGTCAGCATCAGAAATTTTTTTATAAAATTATTAATTGACCTTGAAAAACTTTAATCCTTAATAAAAAATTTTCTGATGCTGACCAATTAATGAGACCAACTGACCTTTTATGACCAATTTCTGACCTTTCAAATGGTATAATTGGTCAATCGAAATTCCGCACATGAGGTGCTAAGATCGCGGAGCTGCCTATGAGAGCTTAGCACCTCATGTGCGGAATTTCGATTGACCAATTATACCATCTGAAAGGTCAGAAATTGGTCATAAAAGGTCAGTTGGTGTCATTAATTGGTCAGCATCAGAAATTTTTTTATAAAATTATTAATTGACCTTGAAAAACTTTAATCCTTAATAAAAAATTTTCTGATGCTGACCAATTAATGAGACCAACTGACCTTTTATGACCAATTTCTGACCTTTCAAATGGTATAATTGGTCAATCGAAATTCCGCACATGAGGTGCTAAGATCGCGGAGCTGCCTATGAGAGCTTAGCACCTCATGTGCGGAATTTCGATTGACCAATTATACCATCTGAAAGGTCAGAAATTGGTCATAAAAGGTCAGTTGGTGTCATTAATTGGTCAGCATCAGAAATTTTTTTATAATATTATTAATTGACTTTGAAAAACTTTAATCCTTAATAAAAAATTTTCTGATGCTGACCAATTAATGAGACCAACTGACCTTTTATGACCAATTTCTGACCTTTCAAATGGTATAATTGGTCAATCGAAATTCCGCACATGAGGTGCTAAGATCGCGGAGCTGCCTATGAGAGCTTAGCACCTCATGTGCGGAATTTCGATTGACCAATTATACCATCTGAAAGGTCAGAAATTGGTCATAAAAGGTCAGTTGGTGTCATTAATTGGTCAGCATCAGAAATTTTTTTATAAAATTATTAATTGACCTTGAAAAACTTTAATCCTTAATAAAAAATTTTCTGATGCTGACCAATTAATGAGACCAACTGACCTTTTATGACCAATTTCTGACCTTTCAAATGGTATAATTGGTCAATCGAAATTCCGCACATGAGGTGCTAAGATCGCGGAGCTGCCTATGAGAGCTTGGCACCTCATGTGCGGAATTTCGATTGACCAATTATACCATCTGAAAGGTCAGAAATTGGTCATAAAAGGTCAGTTGGTGTCATTAATTGGTCAGCATCAGAAATTTTTTTATAAAATTATTAATTGACCTTGAAAAACTTTAATCCTTAATAAAAAATTTTCTGATGCTGACCAATTAATGAGACCAACTGACCTTTTATGACCAATTTCTGACCTTTCAAATGGTATAATTGGTCAATCGAAATTCCGCACATGAGGTGCTAAGATCGCGGAGCTGCCTATGAGAGCTTAGCACCTCATGTGCGGAATTTCGATTGACCAATTATACCATCTGAAAGGTCAGAAATTGGTCATAAAAGGTCAGTTGGTGTCATTAATTGGTCAGCATCAGAAATTTTTTTATAAAATTATTAATTGACCTTGAAAAACTTTAATCCTTAATAAAAAATTTTCTGATGCTGACCAATTAATGAGACCAACTGACCTTTTATGACCAATTTCTGACCTTTCAAATGGTATAATTGGTCAATCGAAATTCCGCACATGAGGTGCTAAGATCGCGGAGCTGCCTATGAGAGCTTAGCACCTCATGTGCGGAATTTCGATTGACCAATTATACCATCTGAAAGGTCAGAAATTGGTCATAAAAGGTCAGTTGGTGTCATTAATTGGTCAGCATCAGAAATTTTTTTATAAAATTATTAATTGACCTTGAAAAACTTTAATCCTTAATAAAAAATTTTCTGATGCTGACCAATTAATGAGACCAACTGACCTTTTATGACCAATTTCTGACCTTTCAAATGGTATAATTGGTCAATCGAAATTCCGCACATGAGGTGCTAAGATCGCGGAGCTGCCTATGAGAGCTTAGCACCTCATGTGCGGAATTTCGATTGACCAATTATACCATCTGAAAGGTCAGAAATTGGTCATAAAAGGTCAGTTGGTGTCATTAATTGGTCAGCATCAGAAATTTTTTTATAAAATTATTAATTGACCTTGAAAAACTTTAATCCTTAATAAAAAATTTTCTGATGCTGACCAATTAATGAGACCAACTGACCTTTTATGACCAATTTCTGACCTTTCAAATGGTATAATTGGTCAATCGAAATTCCGCACATGAGGTGCTAAGATCGCGTAGCTGCCTATGAGAGCTTAGCACCTCATGTGCGGAATTTCGATTGACCAATTATACCATCTGAAAGGTCAGAAATTGGTCATAAAAGGTCAGTTGGTGTCATTAATTGGTCAGCATCAGAAATTTTTTTATAAAATTATTAATTGACCTTGAAAAACTTTAATCCTTAATAAAAAATTTTCTGATGCTGACCAATTAATGAGACCAACTGACCTTTTATGACCAATTTCTGACCTTTCAAGTGGTATAATTGGTCAATCGAAATTCCGCACATGAGGTGCTAAGATCGCGGAGCTGCCTATGAGAGCTTAGCACCTCATGTGCGGAATTTCGATTGACCAATTATACCATCTGAAAGGTCAGAAATTGGTCATAAAAGGTCAGTTGGTGTCATTAATTGGTCAGCATCAGAAATTTTTTTATAAAATTATTAATTGACCTTGAAAAACTTTAATCCTTAATAAAAAATTTTCTGATGCTGACCAATTAATGAGACCAACTGACCTTTTATGACCAATTTCTGACCTTTCAAATGGTATAATTGGTCAATCGAAATTCCGCACATGAGGTGCTAAGATCGCGGAGCTGCCTATGAGAGCTTAGCACCTCATGTGCGGAATTTCGATTGACAAATTATACCATCTGAAAGGTCAGAAATTGGTCATAAAAGGTCAGTTGGTGTCATTAATTGGTCAGCATCAGAAATTTTTTTATAAAATTATTAATTGACCTTGAAAAACTTTAATCCTTAATAAAAAATTTTCTGATGCTGACCAATTAATGAGACCAACTGACCTTTTATAACCAATTTCTGACCTTTCAAATGGTATAATTGGTCAATCGAAATTCCGCACATGAGGTGCTAAGATCGCGGAGCTGCCTATGAGAGCTTAGCACCTCATGTGCGGAATTTCGATTGACCAATTATACCATCTGAAAGGTCAGAAATTGGTCATAAAAGGTCAGTTGGTGTCATTAATTGGTCAGCATCAGAAATTTTTTTATAAAATTATTAATTGACCTTGAAAAACTTTAATCCTTAATAAAAAATTTTCTGATGCTGACCAATTAATGAGACCAACTGACCTTTTATGACCAATTTCTGACCTTTCAAATGGTATAATTGGTCAATCGAAATTCCGCACATGAGGTGCTAAGATCGCGTAGCTGCCTATGAGAGCTTAGCACCTCATGTGCGGAATTTCGATTGACCAATTATACCATCTGAAAGGTCAGAAATTGGTCATAAAAGGTCAGTTGGTGTCATTAATTAGTCAGCATCAGAAATTTTTTTATAAAATTATTAATTGACCTTGAAAAACTTTAATCCTTAATAAAAAATTTTCTCATGCTGACCAATTAATGAGACCAACTGACCTTTTATGACCAATTTCTGACCTTTCAAATGGTATAATTGGTCAATCGAAATTCCGCACATGAGGTGCTAAGATCGCGGAGCTGCCTATGAGAGCTTAGCACCTCATGTGCGGAATTTCGATTGACCAATTATACCATCTGAAAGGTCAGAAATTGGTCATAAAAGGTCAGTTGGTGTCATTAATTGGTCAGCATCAGAAATTTTTTTATAAAATTATTAATTGACCTTGAAAAACTTTAATCCTTAATAAAAAATTTTCTGATGCTGACCAATTAATGAGACCAACTGACCTTTTATGACCAATTTCTGACCTTTTAAATGGTATAATTGGTCAATCGAAATTCCGCACATGAGGTGCTAAGATCGCGGAGCTGCCTATGAGAGCTTAGCACCTCATGTGCGGAATTTCGATTGACCAATTATACCATCTGAAAGGTCAGAAATTGGTCATAAAAGGTCAGTTGGTGTCATTAATTGGTCATGATTGGACACCAACTGACCTTTTATGACCAATTTCTGACCTTTCAGATGGTATAATTGGTCAATCGAAATTCCGCACATGAGGTGCTAAGCTCTCACAGGCAGCTCCGCGATCTTAGCACCTCATGTGCGGAATTTCGATTGACCAATTATACCATCTGAAAGGTCAGAAATTGGTCATAAAAGGTCAGTTGGTGTCATTAATTGGTCAGAATCAGAAATTTTTTTATAAAATTATTAATTGACCTTGAAAAACTTTAATCCTTAATAAAAAATTTTCTGATGCTGACCAATTAATGAGACCAACTGACCTTTTATGACCAATTTCTGACCTTTCAAATGGTATAATTGGTTAATCGAAATTCCGCACATGAGGTGCTAAGATCGCGGAGCTGCCTATGAGAGCTTAGCACCTCATGTGCGGAATTTCGATTGACCAATTATACCATCTGAAAGGTCAGAAATTGGTCATAAAAGGTCAGTTAGTGTCATTAATTGGTCAGCATCAGAAATTTTTTTATAAAATTATTAATTGACCTTGAAAAACTTTAATCCTTAATAAAAAATTTTCTGATGCTGACCAATTAATGAGACCAACTGACCTTTTATGACCAATTTCTGACCTTTCAGATGGTATAATTGGTCAATCGAAATTCCGCACATGAGGTGCTAACATCGCGGAGCTGCCTATGAGAGCTTAGCACCTCATGTGCGGAATTTCGATTGACCAATTATACCATCTGAAAGGTCAGAAATTGGTCATAAAAGGTCAGTTGGTGTCATTAATTGGTCAGCATCAGAAATTTTTTTATAAAATTATTAATTGACCTTGAAAAACTTTAATCCTTAATAAAAAATTTTCTGATGCTGACCAATTAATGACACCAACTGACCTTTTATGACCAATTTCTGACCTTTCAGATGGTATAATTGGTCAATCGAAATTCCGCACATGAGGTGCTAAGCTCTCATAGGCAGCTCCGCGATCTTAGCACCTCATGTGCGGAATTTCGATTGACCAATTATACCATTTGAAAGGTCAGAAATTGGTCATAAAAGGTCAGTTGGTCTCATTAATTGGTCAGCATCAGAAAATTTTTTATTAAGGATTAAAGTTTTTCAAGGTCAATTAATAATTTTATAAAAAAATTTCTGATGCTGACCAATTAATGACACCAACTGACCTTTTATGACCAATTTCTGACCTTTCAGATGGTATAATTGGTCAATCGAAATTCCGCACATGAGGTGCTAAGCTCTCATAGGCAGCTCCGCGATCTTAGCACCTCATGTGCGGAATTTCGATTGACCAATTATACCATTTGAAAGGTCAGAAATTGGTCATAAAAGGTCAGTTGGTCTCATTAATTGGTCAGCATCAGAAAATTTTTTATTAAGGATTAAAGTTTTTCAAGGTCAATTAATAATTTTATAAAAAAATTTCTGATGCTGACCAATTAATGAGACCAACTGACCTTTTATGACCAATTTCTGACCTTTCAAATGGTATAATTGGTCAATCGAAATTCCGCACATGAGGTGCTAACATCGCGGAGCTGCCTATGAGAGCTTAGCACCTCATGTGCGGAATTTCGATTGACCAATTATACCATTTGAAAGGTCAGAAATTGGTCATAAAAGGTCAGGTGGTCTCATTAATTGGTCAGCATCTAATTTTTAATAATACAATAGCCAAATTTAATAATGTTAATTCTTAAAAACTTAATTACTCGAAAAGAAAAGTTAATAGAATAAACATTTCAATATTTCATATTTTTAACAACAAATTAAATGTACTTAATCATTAATAATCGCCTCTCATCTAAAATTCATTCTTATAAATTTTCTCCATAATTTTCAACAGCTTAGGGGAAGTAATGAGGTAAATATCAATTAGTTTGTGTTTCTATTCATTCTGGACGTCGAAAATACCAAACGGTTGTGAACAAATAAAAAAAAACTGTGACCAACAAAATGTGTATATAGTGAAACTTCACTAAATACTAAAGGCGAATACAATTTAGGAGTTTCCGTTCACGGGCTTCAATTAGGAAAAGGGAAACGCATGCCTGTATTTTAAGTAGATCATTTCTATTTATTTGCTCGTAATGCAACACAGAACTAATTATATAGCATCTCTTCCAGTATAGGAGATACAAAATAATGAGTAATGCATTATAATTTTATATGACCTTAATAATGCACTGAGAATCGACCAACCAGACATGAAAAAACTCCAAAGCTTTCTGAGAAACCATATTTATCTCAAAAAGATTATAGCAAAATTTTTTTTTAATTTTATGAGACTATTTTTTAAAAAAAATTAGCTAAATGCACGTAATATTGAAAAAAAAAAAAACTATTTAAAACCTGGGCAAAAGTTGTTATGTGTGGAAAAAACAAATTTAAATTTGGCTACAACTAAATAAGTATGTGTTTGTTTGGCATGATTGAATAAATCAGAATTTTAATTAACTATCTAGCCATTTTGGCAGTCTTTGAATTTGATGAAAGCGATTATTCAGAAATAATTTAAATATAAATACCTACACATTTTTTGTTTCAAATGGAGATTATCATCTTTCTTAAGAAATATATTTTACTAAGAACATCATATGAATATTTTCAATTACTGAATATTTAAGAATGACAAATATAATTATGAAATTTTACATGTTTATATTATAATGTATTTTCACTATTTGAGTAAAATTCGGTTTATCTGAATTTCTGGCAAGTCCTATGGAAGAAAGTTAAATGGCAAAGTTGTAGGTAAGAAAAAGATCTATAACGTTTGTATTTACACTTTTTTTAAATAACCTCAAAATTTATGTGAAAAATTAAAATAACATAAGTTTTTGGTTTATTATTTTTTTTTCTCCGAAATTTGGTGAAAACTTACCTTTTTATGTTCCAAATAAACTACAATTTTTTTGATTTAAAATATTTATTTTTTCATCTTATTTTGAATAAATACCGAAAAAGCACCCTAATTTTCAATCGAAAAATTTTGAGTTTATGTGAAAAGTGACAAAGTTGTAGATCTTTTTATTACCTACAACTTGGTCTTTTAACTTTTTTCCATAAGACTTTTAGTTTGGCCGGAAATCGAGATAAATCTTGTTTTATCCTTAAAAACTTACCCCCTCCTACATCCCGAACTAAGATCACCCGTAATTTATTTTTCCTTTATCATTTTATCTTGCGTTTCCAATGGGCTTCATCCTACTGTAATTTTTTTCCACTTTTTATCATTTTTCATTCTACTCTGGTCTATAAATAAAACAAGCTCCTTTAAATTCTTATTATAAAAATAAAAGTCTCTATCTAAACTGGGTAATTAACGCTTAGAACTTCTGGGATAAACTCATATTTATGATTACATGTGTATATAGAGGTCGTATGTGTGTATTTCATACGAAATTTTTTTACTCGTTTTAGCTTTTTGTAGGTAAGTACTATATACACCCCCTCCCTCATGCATGTACACCTACAATATATTCCTAACAATAAAATATTGGATTATTTATTATCATGAAAATTGTTGTTATATTTTCATTTTTATGTATTATTATTATTATTATTATTAGGTAAATATAGAGAGAGTTAGCTAGCTATAAATATGTTTTGTGTTGTTAATATATAGGATTTACCCAGGCTATATAGGCGTTTATTTTTTTGTTTTTTGTTGTTTTTTATTGACTTTTCTACTATACATTAAATATTCATAAATTATTTATATAAATACATTTAGACAAATTATATATATATGATAAATAATTTATTGTATTACATAATGGAGTTAATGTTTTTGCCGTTATTGGAATCGAAAAAGTATTGTCAACAAAACAAAAAAGTCTATAAATGGATGCTTTTGATAAACATGTTTGGTGTCCTTATCATAAGAAAATTTACGAATAAATATTAATAAATTTCATGGAAATCAAAACCAAATAGATTTCTTACTGATGGTCAAATTAGGCGGTAAGTATGACTATATTACTTGGTCGATTGAGTCTTTCTACAATGATAAATCTTTCCATTCCACGACCAATAAAACATGAATTAAATGCTTCAGTGAACTATATTTCCAAAATTAACTGTAATTTAAAAACAAGTGAAGATCATAACTTCAAAGTTAATTGTTTAAATACTTATTAAAAAGAACATAAGAAAAATAGTCACATACCTCAATCATATTGACAATTAAAAAACCAATATGAACAAAAAATACATTTATATTATATGATAATATCTGGACAATATCAAGTAGAAATATGGGAAAACAGTTGTCGAAAAAATGTTTTGACGAAAGGAACATCTTTTTTATATGAACTTATCTTTTGTCCCTTATAGTTTAAGGCAGGGGTCTCAAAACTTTCCAGGGCCATACTGATTACTCCAGTAAGTTCCGAGGGCCAAAACCATATTAATAATTATTCAACATAAACTTAGAATACTTCAGTAAATTTAATTTGCTATAAAAATATGTTCTCTAAACGGCCCTCCGCGGGCCGGACAAAATCTATCCGCGGGCCGTAGTTTGGAGACCCCTGGTTTAAGGTCTAAAATTGGTATCTCTAGAATAAATTGTATGGATGCAAAAAAAAAAACCAAAATTTCATAATATTTTAATGTGTTTGACATGTCCACACATAATAATAACCAAAGACGTTCTATCCAAATTGCATTATGAAAACGAAATTAAATTTGATATAAGCGATTATTAAGAAATTGTTTTAGTCTATCTAAATATTTTTTTCCAATCGATTTTATCATCTTTCCTGAGAAATATGCTTTACCAAGATTTTATCTCTACATTGGATTTATGTTCCTACTACTTCAATATATGATACTTAAATATTTGAATGACGACCATTGTATACAAATCAAAATATAAAATTGAATATTGTCTTAATAATTCTTTTAAAATATAGATCCTTCCGTATGCGTTTATTAGCCTTATTCGTACTTTATTTGTTAACAATACTGTATCGGCAACTTAATATCATTCTGTTATCAGTAATTAATATCATTCTATATAAATTACTAACCAAAGAAAATGGATGGAAATAAAATCCAATTGTACAGAAGTCAAAAGAATTCATAATGTTATTTCTTTCCAATAATTATTACAAAATTAATTTTTGATGTTATTCATTTTAAGACCAAAAATTGTTTTCGGTAAAATATTTTAAATTTCACCTTAAATTTTGAGGCATACCTAAAATTTTAGCAAATAGTTTATTTTTTCCGCTATTTGAAAATAGATTTTTTTCCATTATTTGATAGAGATTCAGTTTTTTTCTCTTGTTATATGACATTATTTATTTATACTTTATTTTTATATTTGTCTGACTATATGAAAAACGTTTTGGCTGCATTCTGGCTGATTTCTTGTAGAAACAATATTTCAAAAAATGCTCAAGCATTTGAGCTAAATTTTGGCGAATTTAAACAATTAACAAAAAAACCCTTCTGCTGCAAACGTTTTGTTTGTATTTATAAAACAAACAATTTTTATTTGAATTTGTATTCTATCCCATTTAGTTTTAAATATGCTTCATGGATCTTTGGGATCCAATTAACTTCTATTCAATTAATGAATTCTATGAATACTTATATTAACGATTTGTCATTACCTTCAACATTTTCTGAAGCAAAGACATGCAATACTTAGATTACTTTATAAACGGTATGCAATTGCTGTGATTGCATTAGTTACTACATGAGAGAAAAATGATGTTATATCTGATGGAAGTGGAGCAAATAGATTTGCCTATGAAATTTAAATTACAGAATATGTTTCGAATGAAAATTTTTTAAGTAAATAATTGATACTTATTTACGTTAAATTAGAGAGGTAAAAATTATAATTTTTGTATTTATTCTTAGGACTAGCAGATTCTAAAAATTGTTTCAACGATAGAAAAGCTATTTCATCAGTGTCTACCTTAATATTATATAAGACTACATACATAGTGTAGGACGTTCCCAAGGGTGATTCGTGCTCAACTGATTCAGAGATTATCCCGATATAAATAATGATAACTACGATTAAGATTCATAGTGCTCCTTCCAATACTTTTCCAAGCGAAGAAATATAAGTAATTTTATGTCGCCATTTTTCGGATTCGTTATCTTTTACTTGCCACGAGAAAAAAAATTGCAAATAATGAGAAGTAGCTAATTTTGATCATTTTTATATCTAAACAAATACCTCTTGTCATAATTTTTGTATAGAATTGTAATTGTAACACCTATTCTCATTTAATGATTTTAAATAAGATAATCGTACGAAAAAAAAAACACACCGGAAAATAAACTATGCGTTAAATACACAATTGATAACAAAAAATGTTTTACGATTTTGGGACACTTCAAATTTTGTGTTATCAAATTTTTTCTTGGATTTGCCCTAAATTTACAATCAAAGTATAGAGAAAAATATTCTCATCTCTACGAAGTATTTATAATATTCTTATAAATCTAATTATATTCATACTTCAGGATATACCGAAATAATATTCATATACATACGGAAGTAAGCGTACAGTAATAATATTTCATGAGAACATTTTTGATACATCAGTAAAAAAAAATTCCTTTCATTCAAGAAGGAAAAAATAATAATATTAACAAAAATATTTGTTTAGGCATTTTTTTATCGATAAATATAATGTTATTGATCAGTTATAGTAAGCATATTACATTTACAAGTACATTTTTTAACATCCGCCGTGAATGTCTGTAAAACATCCTTAAAAACAATAGTATCAACATAACATTGTATTCAACAAAAAAAAAAAATTAAACGTTTTTAAAAGTTCCACCGATTGTCACGTATTGTCATTTATGTCTAAAATTGCGCAAACAGTATGTTATATTATGTGTCGGCGTCTGATGCCAATAATATTCACCTACACTTTAGTCTTACCTATATGGTGGTTGTTCATTCTTGATGATGATGATGATGGTTGTGTGGCAAAATGGAAAACTTAAAACTAAGTACTTACCATTAGGTATTACTAAAGGTGTTCATACTGCGATTGCAATTCTATGTAGCTAATGTACAAGACATGAATGACAATTGTCTCATTATATTTGCTTGCATTTATATGGATAGGTAATGGTCTCTTGGTGTATTTACTTTATTTGCATTCAATTTGTATTTTAAATTTTTACATGAATGTGTCGTAGAATGGTCTCCTAACGGAGTAAACAAAAAAAGGTTTTGGGGAAATGTCTATTTATTTTCAACCGATTAGCATCCATTTCTTAGTTGCCATTTAAAGATAGATTATATGAGAAGATTTATCTGATATATTGTTTGATCTTTGTGAATCTTCAGTTTTCCCTTAATTTATTAACAAAGACCTTGTGAGCCATAGGGATATTGTAGGAAACTATGAAACATGCGTACTTGCTAGAAATTGCACATTTGCAAATTACAAACTACTTCTTAATTAAATTATCCTAAGAAATGCGATGGGAAATTAATTGTACTTAGAATACTGTAAGAATTATTCTGATTTCTTGAATTTAACGATTTTTTGTTTTTTGTTTTTGAGTGTTTAGAATCACGAATGGGGGCGAAACGTCAAAATGGGGGCGTAAAGATTTTTAGATACTTTTGAATTTTTATAGTATATAAAGTCTACAATACAAAAAATTAACTACGATTTTCAAGATAGATTTATAAACCAAAGTTATCTTTTAAACAGACGCCAAAATTTTCATTATAAAAGAATTTTGACTCAAAAACAAAATACATTTAACGATTAGATGCGTTATTTTTGATTTATTGCTTAAAATATTAATTATATATATATATATATATATATATATATATATATATATATATATATATATATATATATATATATATATATATATATATATATATATATATATAATAAGGATTTTCTGAAATTATACCCCTAAGGGTAGAATTGCATTCGCATGTAATCGATGTAATATCATTTAATAAAATGGGAAAATTAACACAGCAATCAATGAACCGGGCGGGTATGCTTCAAAATATAAATTAATACCATTATTTATTCTGATTTGCCTCAACTTTTCATTATTTAGAAATAGAGTGAGAATATGTTGATGTTGATTGGAAATATATGGCAAAACGACGTTTGCCGGGCTAGCTAGTATTGGAATATATCTTAGTAGTCTTCGCCGATTAGACTAAACACTAATGCTTAAATACAATTTTGATGTATTTCATTCTTAAGTAAACCGTATTAGTTTTAAAACGTATAGTTTTTTATTTTTTTTATTTTTTTTTATTTAAATTTAATTTTACTCATTTTAATAGTTACAAAAATTCTGATATATAATTGAAAACAGTATTAAATTATGGTAGATTATAATGCTTTTATAACCAATTTTAATCGACGCCTAGTAGAATATTAAAAAAAAATATAGTTTTTAATGCTTTTGGAACAAATGGTCCGCCCCAAATTATGGCACTTTGTTTTATTTGATTTAATTAAATCAAAATTATAGTGAATTCAGTTAGATTCTACAGAGATACACTAAAATCGATTTTCCTCTGCTTGAGCAGCATACGATATATATTTTCTACTTAATATAATCTTATAAAAGCTTATATAAAAACGAGTCTATAAAGCTTAAGCACACTTATAACGTATCTTGTTTCATATGGACAAAACCCAAAGACAACATGACACAAATATATATATATACTTAACTACTTAAGATCTTGTTGTTATTGTTAACAAAACCAATTAACCTAAATATTAGAAGATTATAACTATGGTGGCACATCAAAGTACCCTACTTTTGTTGTTTTCAACTAATAACACACTTATACCATTACATATTACAAATATTATGCATCTAATGTGCATTTACCTACATCCATTAGTAATTCATGTATTGTATAGAACTTACATGTATATATACATATATACATGATACACAATGGGTGATAGTATGTTTAAATGTTACTTAATCATATGAAACAATATATTAATGCTCTATACGGTAAGCAAATTGCAAATGATTTTGTGCATATTTTTTGGAATATTTAATTCGGATTTTTCTGAGATTTGAACTAACATAATCGTTAGAATGTTCTTGTTATTTACACTTTCTATACTAGCAGAATGGACTTAATTTATACCGATATACTATCGTTATTCGGGATGGTAAATAAAATTTATTATAAAAGTTTACGTTTCATGTATTTTACAAAATTTCCAATCTAAAAAATAATATTAGGCAGTAGCCAATTTGCAAAAAAATTAACCCCTGAATTTTCTTTACGTTATAAAATGTTCTCATTAAACACTACTTTTTTACACTTAATTCCGAATACATATGGAAATGTAATAGCTTTCTTTGGATTTCTTAAACTGTAGCTTCAAAATGATTTTATAATATCTATTTATTCAATTTATAGGATTTTATGTATGGAACGCAGTTGGGTCGTGACGGCCCAGCGGCAAAAATATTAAATATTTTTTTAACATAACTCTAACACATACTATACACAACTTATACATACATTCACTCATTTTTGTATATACACATATGGAAATCTTTTAAATGTTTACTTATCTAAACGACGTGTTCAATTCATTCCCTTTTTTTATATGAATTCTAATTTTGGTTATTATATTAAATTTTGAATGAATTACGTAGGATAGTTTGTACATCATATGAAAAAATCTTATAAAAATGACTTTTTTCCATAAGACCCCATGTAATAATAAAAAAACTTTGGTCAACTTTTTCTTAACCTTGGGCTAGTCAATTTCAATCGGACAGGCAGTTATTTTTGGTTATTAATTAAAGAACAATCAATAGAAGTTTCATTAAAATCCTTTGAAAAATCATTTTTCAACCTAGCTGCCTTCAATATTTTTTTGAGTTAAAGGAGGAATATTTAAAAATCGATAAATGAGAGAAAACATTTTAAAGTAGAAAAATGAAAAGAAGAATCCTTATTTTGCCCAGTATTTAGAGTAAGCCCGAGAGATGATTTAGAGTTAGCCCGTACGGGTGCGATGGCCAAAGAACAGCAAAAGCAACATAGAGGATAAATTTAGACCTAAAAAAAGAAATGAAAAAAGAAAATTAGAAATTAAGGTAGATAAAACTAACTGCAGAATGAATATACTTACGAATTTTTCGTTTTTATAATTCTTTTGATCTTCGATTTTGTTAATTACTTTGTGTTATTTTGAAATTAAATAATTAAAGATTGGATAAATATTTTAGAAAAATCACTTACAATTCGATTTTTAGTCTCCTATAAAGTACGCGCCCCCAAACTTACCCAAACATGCTCTAATAAAATGTAGCTATAATTTGCAGACTGATGATGTTTTCTCACACACATTTTATACATGTACACTTGAACCATGTAAGTATTTTCACTTTATTAATGAAAATAATATGCATTATAATATTGTTTTAGATATTTAAACTTTAAAGTAATATTAATAACTTCGCCATTTAACTTAAAACGATAGCTATTAGGTATGATGATATAAATGATCTAACATCATTTAAAATCATAAAATATTTTCAATTTTCATAAATTCATAATAGTTCCTCTTGCTGTAACACTGTAATATAGCAACTAATATTCAACATATTTGCAAGATCTAAAAGTTATATTCAGATGATCATATTAATAAAGTAGTTCTGAGTAGAATTAAAATATACATTTTACTTTTGGTAGTACCAAATAAGAATAAAATATGTTTTTATATTTATAATTATATTGGTACTCATTCCCCAAAATATCCATCTATATTAATTATAAAAATTTATTCCAATTATTCACAATTTTTAAGCTTAGCTATAACCATTCGAATTATCTGTCAGTTTAACGTAAGTTTTGCTTACAACTATTTTTTCCTAAAAATTAGTTACAAAAAATATCTACTTGTAATATTGTTCGAAATGTTTTAGGAGTAATTGGTTATAAATCAATTGAAATCCATGATCAATATTTTCAACCATTAGAGATTGGAAAAACTTCAAATGCAAAAACATTTGGGATCTTAAAAAATAACCATCTTTTGTTTGAAACATTTTTTCTGAAACAGTGTAGATTCGTCACGATTAAAGCTCATATGTAGCAAATAAAAACACTTTAAGTACGTGATTATAGAACATTTAATAAATAGCATATTTTTCATACTTATGCACGTATTTAAAATATTTAATAATGCGAATTATTAAATATTAAAAGCTAAAAATTGATATTTATGTGTTAAATATATAACCAATTAACTATTTTAGTTATTATCTTCATTTGTTAAAATAAAAGTTAATACTTCAGATAAGAGTTTTATTTTATAATCTACGTCTAGATACTATTAATATTAAATTGAAATTCTCTTGTATTATAAAAACAAAGGCGTCTTGTGGTAACAATTTTTTTGTTTAAATATTGGAAAGACTTTATGAAACGTTAATTTTATCGACCTATTTGACATGGTTTATCAAATTAGATTAAGATAATTGTCTTTTCCTATTCAATTGAATTGAAAATATGTTTTGTTATCTTCAAACAAAATTTTATTAAAAAATTGAAATAATAAATTATTTACCATTAATTATTAATTTGTTGTTTTTAATATTTCAATAATTCGTCATTTAGTGCAATTTTTAGTTAGCTTGAAGTTGGATTTTAAGATATAAACTTCTTATATACAGGCATAAAAAAAAAACAAAAAAACAATTAGAAAACATATTGAAATAGATTGAAAATTAGAAATATATTGAGATTGAAATATTTCGCGATTTATATTATTTCAATATTATGATTGATTATCTACAAAATCTGCGACAGTTCATATATTCTAACCGAGAAAGCATATTCGACTCACTTCTAAATATTAGATGGCATAATATTTTTCCGAGATATATCTATCAATATCATTTTTTATAAAAATTTGTAGAATTCATTGTTATACAAAGCCACGTTTTATAAACTATTGAGTAACTTTAATTTCGTGCCAGTTTTGTTAAAATTATTTAGGTGAACACATGAACCGTTCATTCCTTTTGATATAATTCGGTATAAGGAATGCACGCGTAATCTAGGCTAAATTTTCCATTTTTATTTAAATCAAATATTCCAGAAAATCAATATTTTCGAAAAAAAATTTGTAAACAGAAAATCGGAAAAAAATATTAGATTTCTGCGACAGAACAATTCAGCATATAATTATGCAGCTTAAATGTAGAAAATACATATTTTCACAATATATTCTAAAACCGTATCAATAATCTGTGAAATCTTATATTGAAAAAATGTGTCACTTATATTCTGACATTTCGAGGAAACTTTCATTAAAATCGACATTAAGGAAAATTGGAATAAAAAAAGGCAAATAAAAATAAATTAATATTACTGCCACTGTGAAGTCATTCCTGGAATATCAAAAGCTACTTAAGTAAACATACATTACGATAATAATATAAAATCACAGTAGCTTGTCGGAATTTTGTGAATTATGTTATGTATCACTGGAAAATTGTATTTATTATATTATAATATTTATTAAGTACCTTAATATTTATAAATTGATTCAATGTACTTTCATCATAAATCTAAGAGTACCATTTAACTTTTATCATAAATTTAAGAGCGAATTTTCAATGTAATGTTAATTCAGATAAAATGATAAATCCAATTATAGTGGAAATTAGAATAATAAATAATAAAGTAATAAAAGCGAGCTTTATTATTTGAAATATAAACAGAAAATTTTGTTTAAAATGTCGAACAGGAAAAAAAGGTGTACAAGGTAATTTTCTATTTTACCAATTTTTTTGATTTTAAAGCAAATAGATATAAACATCATTAAACAAATATAAATATCTAAAATTAAATTAAATTCCTTTTCTTCAAAATATTTTTTGTCGATACTACTATTTAAATCACGCTTTTATTTTAATTTCTAATTACAATTACAAAGCATCGTTTTAATCGAGAAAACTTGACAATACATTATTATAAAAATATAAACGTGGCTTATTCAAACTTACGTATTAACTATTTAATCGTTTATCAATATTTTTCTATTTTATTTTTCAAATTTAAAAAATATGATAAGGGGCGAAATTCGGCTTTGGGTGATTTTTGGGTATTGAACCTGTAAAATTATGTAAAATTATTATCACAATAACTATAAAATTTTAACCAGACTGTGAAGGTATGGAACCCTTAAAATAGTATCTGCTATCTTCAATTTATATCAATAAATAAAAATCTTTATTTCAAACTGTCTTTATTTGTATATGACAGTATGTTCTAAATAATATGTATACAAAAACTTTTTGTGTGTGTTTTTTTTACAAAAATACAAAGTAAAAACAAATACACAAAATCTATTGTATTTTGTTTCCGAATTCATCAATTGTTTTTTTGTTTATATAAACAATATAACATGTATCAATAATATTTGATAGCATATTACTTGTATAAACATATGCATGCATACAACAATTGTTCGAAACAAGAAGGTTCACATTGTAATTGAGTAGGTGCACCGTACTTCAAAATATTATTATTCATTTTTTTGGTATAAAATACAAGTTTTTCAATCCAATAATTAAATACAATCCAATAATCAAAATTTAAATTATAATTTAAATGAATAATTATTTATATTTGCAATGGGAAAACTATTATAAATAATTAATAATGCAATTTCTTCAATCATTACTACAATTTTCAACCCAATAAATTCAATTGAATACTTTTGCAATTATTTAATAATTTTTGTTTGATATTTGCTATTCAATTTACATGCAAACAATTGAACAAATAATTATGTTAATGTTTTATTACAAAGTTTAGACAGTCGCAACGCATTAATTGATTAAGAAGTCTCTTCCACGCACCATGCACGGTACGAAAACATAATTTTTTGAAGGATTTTTTTTATTGTACTTCTGACGATGACTTACGAAAAATTATTGAAATAGAATATTCTGATTACCAACAAGCCGCAATGGATGCGACACCACAAAGTTGTACCAAGAATTATCTTCCTTATAAGAATGTTACATCGAAAATAAATTGCATTATTCTAAAAATTAACTGCATAATTACTATTCTAAAAATAATTATGATACACATTATTATGGTAATAATATGTAGTGTATTTATTATCTCTATTTAAGAGGGAATTGTGGGGAATTTTATTTTATATTTCATACGAAAGTTATTTGTTTTCGATGCACAAAAATTGTCGAGTCCGAATTTTCATTTAATATATTCCTCGTCGTCAAGGCATCACAGAAATAATAATGAGGATCCAATAAAACATCTACACCAGTCTTATAAATTTTTATGATGTGCCGATTATCCAAAAAATACGACAAAATTGAAATCGGCTCTCAATTAGAATGGATTTAGAACTATGGAATAAACGGAGATATGTACACAAATTAGCATGTTCATTTCTAACGGAATATCGTTTTTTAACGAAATGTAAATATGTTTCAACCGTGCGAGATAATAGGGATGCATAGTGTACCCTTAGAGACTACGTCGCTCCTATTGTTACTCATTACCATATAGCCTTTATTTGTATTCAACAATACAATATCGTTTTAAAAGAACATTTGTACGTATAAAACACGTTTGTTTATTTGTTTTTTATTTTTTTTATTTCTTGTTTTTTAAAGAGTAACGTGTTATTTATATAAAATCTCATTCTTTTTAATTTTTAATAAATAAAATGTATTATTATATGTAAATAATTCGAATATTAATATTCCTTATTTCCACCTTTTGTTCTTTTTTTTTTCATTAAAATTATAAATTCATATCGGGATGTTGAAATAAAATTAAATGTTTTTGATTATTTTCAAAAATAGACACAAACAAAAACTATCTATTTAATATTTAGTTTATATATTCACTGGTTATATAAATTGACAAACTATCCATTTACCAGATTATTTATGTGCTTTATACATTTAAAGTGATAATAGTCATAAATTTTATCGAATTTAAAAACAAATTTATGTTTTTTAATTGGTATGTTATATTGATGCTTTTGAATATAATAATATTCATGTCTCTTAAAAAAGAAATTGTGTATACGCACGCGATTACCAAAAAAAAGTTGACTTTAGCAAAACTTGAAAGTATTTTAACTTCTATGTATTGAAGTAAAATAATAATTTTATTTAATTTGAGTGGATTTTAAATATGGAAGGTAAGCGTAATGTTTTTAAAATTTCAAATATTCATATATTAACTTCAATCTAAAAGAACAAATAAGAAAATGAATGATACTTTTGTGCTTAGAAGGAATTAAAAAACGCAGATTAAGATGTCACATATATCACCGGAAATTATCAATATTATTTTTAATTCATACGCGTTAAGTAGTCTTTTATAAGGTATCATCATTAGAATTTCAGGAAAAACGTTAGATAATACAAAATTTTAAAAATCATGTTTAATCAAATAATTATATGAAATAAATTATGGTAAATTGTTCTGGAAAAATAAATTTTCAAATAGTAAAAAATCAATTTTTCGCAGATGTATGATTGGATCTTTTTCTGATAGTTTAAAATCGATAATTTTCAATTACCGATAAGTTATACGTATTATAACAGAAATATAATGGCGTCTCAATTTCACGAGTATTAAAAATAGATGAATTTGTATCTTGCAATATTATTTTTTGATTAGATTAATTCACAATTTCACTTACGTTTCTTAATTTTCCATTCAAAGTTTAAATTAAAATACTTAATGAAAAATTGCATAAAATTTCATTATCTACAGCTTTTCCTATAATAAAATTCCAATTTTGCTCATTATAAAAAGTAATTTTCTCTCGAAAGGTAGTATTATTTCAACAAAACTTCTTTAATGCACGACATATGAAACGTATAAAACGACGTTGGTAATATTTAAATGGCATCCAAAAGTATAAAAATCGACCTCGACGCATCGTAGGACTTTCTTTTACTATTAAACACTTACTATGTACAGTATATGTATCTGATTGGTTGAATTTTTCTCTTTGATTTGCATTTTCTAAGGGAAATGATTCAAATAAAATTTGTAGGGCATAAAATGTTTTATGAACATACATAAATTGAGGAAAATCGTATAAATCATTTTCGAGGAAAACGTAAACAAACGGAAAATCACACCCATAAAGTGGTACCCTTGGTAGTTTAGATTTTAACACTTTGCGGTACAACTAATCATAATATATAGACAGAATACAGTTTTTTGAAGTTGGAATAAAGTCTTTGATACTACACACACACACACACACATACACCCACTCAAACACACAGTAACACATATTGGATTCCATAGACCTCAAAGAATGTACTTCTGGTGAAAACTCCATAATGAAATATTGCAAGATTAAAATATTTACTTTTGCCAGCAGTAAATGAAAATAAAAATTGTAAAATTTAGACTCCAGTCTTCCGTACTACAATTGACCGAGTTAGAGTTATAAAAACAATCTGCATAGAATATAAAATACATACAGATGAATATCAATTCAATTCAAATATTATATACTATACCTATCTATTGTAAATAATAAATAAAGAGTAATTATTATTATTATTAAATTTAATTTGTTTATATCAATTCAATATCAATACACTTAATAACAATATAAAAGTAATTATCGAAACGCTTTATACATATTTAATAAATATTGAATATTACATACAGGGATTATATATTGATTGACATTGATATGATTGCTTCAAACACAGGTAAATCTATTAGATACAGGCTTAATAAACAATTAAAATGATTATCCGATATTAATAACTGTTATGTGTATGTATGGAAAATTGGTATATAACATAATGCTATATCTATATAGGTAAGTTGGATCATTACGATCAAATATACGACAATGGATAAAGATCTAGCGATAATTATTGATGGGCTAGTGTTACCTAATTTATAAGTGTAGAAAAATTGTTATGGCTGATTAAATGGGTGATAATACAAAATTGTAATTTAAAGCAGACAGTACATCTGCTGGAGGATCCAACTAGATTCTTAGGCATACAAAACTATTGTTTTCCTGAAGTTTCAACGTTTTCATTATATCTTTTCTGGCACCAAATGAATACTTCATGAAATTGACTTAATAAATTTGTTCAACAAATACTTTGTTTTGTACTACGCCACTTGGGTACCCCGAACTCACTCACAAAATGAGTGAACTACTTTAGAAGATTTTGTTATTTTACTCTTGGAAATTATTAATATCAAGGGAGTAGTGTTCAGTAATGCCAAACATTAATGCACGAATCATTTGTTCTTTAAAATTAAATTCTCTTTTTGACGATGCTGTAACATACAATTATCGATGTCTCAGAGTTTTTTCGAAAGAAATACAGTTTTTATTATTATTATTATTATTTTTTTTTTTTTGTCTTATTAAATCAAGTTTTAAGTTTTAAAATTTTATTCAAAAAATCCATTAAAATATAATTCGGTTAAGAAGTCGGAGATTGGATTTTTTTTTAAATTTATAGTATTTGTCAGGTTTGGATCATTATTGTTTTGTTTGTGGTTATACGCCAAGTCGCTGACGAATTATGATTATGAATGACGCTCAAACTGTTTTTATTACATCAATTGAAGCGTTTTTACATAAAGAACATGCATTTGAAGTTATTTTATAAAAATCTTATGAAATAGCCATGATATGGTCGTTCAAAATTATTAATTATGCAAAAACGGAGTTTGGAATAAATGAGGTCATACATGTTCATCCCCATAGTAATTATACATAAAGTTCATTCAACGGTAAGAGGTCCTATTGGTGTCCATGCTCTTATATTCACTTTACTTCAAATTTTAAAATAAATGATGTTAGAATGTACAAATG
The DNA here is from genome assembly GCA_020423425.1 of Chrysopa pallens. NCBI lineage: Eukaryota > Metazoa > Arthropoda > Insecta > Neuroptera > Chrysopidae > Chrysopa > Chrysopa pallens. The sequence continues at coordinate 47,108,301 of CM035593.1, read as the reverse complement.
ATTTGATTGTGAATTAAAATATTAAATATATTATATTAATATTCGAAAATTTTGTTGGGTGATTTTCAATTTTTCTTTAGAAAATTACCGCTTATTGTTCAATCACTCATAAAACTTTTTTTGCAAGAAATAGATGGATAAAATCTTTACGAGCACATAACCTTATTCGTTTTTGAATGGATTTTAATTTTTTTGTATTGAGTTTCACATGTTGATAGGTAAAATAGCAAATTTTTATATTGCATCATCTCTATTAAAATTTCGCTACCATTACTCTACAGTTAATCGTCTTTGTTCATATAGTTGCGTTTTAAAATGTATATTGGATTGATTCCAATTACGAAGTGCAATTATTATGATTATAATAACAATGATTATTATTATTCATAGAGTGTTATGACATGGCTGAAACAATTCAAATATTACTTACAACAATAACTTCATGATTATTCTACAAATGGTACCTGATCAACAGCTGCATGCATGTAAATATGTGATCATATATATATGTTGTTTATTATCAAAATATATCACTCTGAGTTAGCTTAAAATGGAAGAGTTTATTCATTTATCATAAACTTAGAATTTAATACTTGATGAGTATAGAATATGTTAGAGTAAAATAGTTTAGTCATAAATTTGTAATGTTCGTAAATATTGATTGAAATATCACCATTTTGGATTAGTTGTTTCTAAAATCAACTAATTAGTCCAATTCCGTCTTTCTGTCCGCCATCAAGAGAGCTCAAAAACGAAAATAGCTAAAATTTGGTTTCTAAAACTTTTTGCATTTAAAAGGTCAGTTTTAATTCGTGAATGAGTAAAATTGATCCATTAGGTTCATAGTATCTATGACCCAAATTTTGAACTAAAAAGAGAATAATTCAGAAACAAAAAGTGTATTGTTTAAAGCGATGAACTTTTTTTTCTAAATTTCTTTCACAAAATGCTTCGATTAGTCACAAATTTTAGAACAAATTAAGCAAATAAATTCATATTATTGTTATTATGTGTATTAGAACTGTTTAGATGAGATATTTAGTGTATTTTATATTTGATAATGGTTAAATCTAGTTCTTACATTGATAATCATATGATCTAAACAATTAACTTTGCTAGTTGTTATCTTTACTTGTTTCATGTAATTTTCATACTTTATCCGAATAAAATGCAATGAAATTACAAAAAATGACAGTTTGAATTTTATATGTCAGTTATTTGACTCTAGATCCTAAAGCTGCTTAATTACTTAATGTTAGTAACGCAGTATCACTACATACAATGTTGTCATGTAATGTTTTTAACAGTTTTAATTTAGAAATTTTGGATTTTTAAAATTAATTATATTAAAATAATGGCAATTTTACTTGGAATCTTTTATTATTTGGTATATTTAATAAAGAAATTTTAACATTAAATATTTCTCTCTGTTAAAATATAATACTGATTTTTCATGAACCCAGTGCTTGCTTGCATTACATTTTCAATGCCTACTTCTCATGGACGAAAACAAATTTAATAATTTGAATATAAGAAATAAAAATGTTTTAAAAATAAATATGTTACTCAAAATAAATCGAACAAAAATTAAATGGGTTACTTTAACCATCTTTCTCTATACCTCATGATTGGTCGATGCACAGGTGGTGAAGTTTTCGAATGCATATAAAATTTCTAATAAGATAATTCCGAGGTTTTGCTAAGACTTACTGGTCTTTTGATACCTCCATATCTACGCCAATGATCGGGATACTCTTTAGACGTAACGCATTAAAATAACATTTCGAAAATTCTTTGAATTCAATTTTTTATTTTCATTATTTAGGAATTCTGATTTATTTAGACCATAGATTTGTTTCGAAATTATGTAAAGCGAAGTTTCTCTGTATTTTTGTAACTGTGTTACAAAACTACTACTGGTTGCTATGTATACCTATTTATATTCAAATGTTATGGTAAAATTTGAACATAAAAATTTTTGTTATATTACCTCACAATCAAATTAATGCAAATAGATCAGTTAATTAATACAAAATAGAATATTCCTACCTTGATAAATGTGGGATGTATGTAAACATTGGTTTGTACAGGCACACCAATATGGGTAGCTTTAATTCAAATATAAAATGCATAATATCGTTGAAGAATCGATGTAACTTGATTTATGATCTAACGTGTCTACTTATTTATTTTAATTGAATTTAACTAATAAGATAAAAAATAGGATAGAACGTAGATATTTCTAAGAATGAAGTTGCTCGATAAATCATTTAAATGAAATGAATACTTTTTCATTTTGCCTTTTTTTATCTAATGTGGAAATTATAATAGATATGGCTTGCTAACCACGTGCATATATCAATCCGTTTTGAGGAAAACATCCAGTACATTCAGTACAACATTCATATTCTTTGATATTCAAAAAAGAAGGCGAAGATGGTAAAAAATCGAAAGTTCGAAAAAAGTTAGATGAATAATCCAAAATATGAAAATATTTAAAAGCTTGTCGCGAGATTAAAGTACGCGTATTAACTATTTGAACTTATCTTCTGTCTTTAACGGTTTAAAAATTTGGCTAAAGATCCATTGAATATAATGGATCAATATTGCTCATTCTCGAACTTAAACTCATACTTAGACCAACACTTTATTATGGATATCTCGTGTTGCTTGCTAGTTATCGTGATAACGGACGGACGGACAATGGGAAATGGACTAAAAAGACATTTCTATGAACACCTATGCCAAAATTTTGTTTGTATATAAGATAACGTTACAAACTTTAGGCTTAAATTAATATACACATATTATGTATGCCGATACATGTGTCAAGAATAAAAACGTGACTTTTAACCATGGTTTCCCCTATTTCGTTCCCATTTTTTTTATTTCTACGATTCGATTTCTAACTAACAGTTAAGAATACTTTGGAACAGTTAATAAAGTTTATGTTACCATTATCAAGTATATCACCGTAGTAGTAATTTTCAACGGGCATTACCTTTTAATTGCTTATACTTATGCACACTACCATTGTACTTTTAATTTGAATAACAACCTAACATGTATAACCATGCATGCATGCATACATATAACAACAGTAGTCGTATTACAGACATAAAAATAGCCAATTGAATTGACCAAAGTGTACCTACCATATCCCAATGGTAATGTTTTTGATCTAAAAAGTAACGGACAATATGGTATGATTAATACTTATAATTTATTTGAAAGACATAATATACAAAATTTTGAATATTTTTAATTATAACTCTTTAATGAAATTTTTTTGAATCGACGATGAAAAGCCCTTGAGAGGGCAGTCCCTTGATTATTTATTATTTGATATATTTTTATTAAAAAAAATGTTAAATGAATCATTAAGGACAAATAAATGAAATATATTCCTGAATTATTTATTTAAGTATTACCATATTTTTATTCGCCCTCCTATCCGATTATTTCATATGCATCTTTTATTTTAGGGTAATTTTTTTGAGATGTATGGAATTCTTAGGGTATCTGTAAATCCATAGACAATGCAATGTTATGACAAAAAAATTGAAATACATTTTGGACACGTAAGTTGCTGTTGCTGCTCATCACCTCCTTGCCGTTATTTACGTTCTTTATGGTTTTTGGAACGCTAAATTTCAAAATTTTGTTTTTGAGTTATCTTGGTGACGGGCATACGGACATGTACTAATTAAAGGGTTCTATGAACACCTATACGAAAATTTTGTGTATGCGGTCAATATTTTCTAACGTTACAACCTAAAAATAATATACTCTGACATATTATTTATTTATATGTCGAGTATTAAAACTTTAGACTAAAAATATTATACTCTGACGTACTATGTATGTATATATCGGGTATAAAAATAACAAACGAAAATTCTACATTGTTCTTAAAGCAAAGTTTATAAATTAAATAAACTGAATTTATGTGTATCTAATAATAAACTTTTGTTTCTTTTATAATCAGCATGTGACTATGTAAACATCTTAAATCTTAATACTTTGTGATCTAAAAATATTCATTTGATGAGATTAAATCCTTATTTTCACATCAAAAGTTTAGAAGTCATACAGATATTATGTATGTCCTCTACTTGATTAAAAATATCTTAAACTGTATATTTCATATCAGGTAGTTCCAGTTTTGGAATTTATTACATTTTTCACGGACTTAGAAAAAGAGAGGTTGTCTATTCGGCTGTATTTTTTGATTTAAAAAAAATTTTGAACTTCCGACGGGATGAACTGATTTTGATGATTCTTTTTTTTCTTTTTTTCCGACTGTTGCCAGAAAATTCATTTGTTTTTTTATAAAACATTATTTTATGTTATTACTGATTGTTTTTAATGTTAATAATAAAAAATAGTTCAATAATATCTAGTATTCTCTATATCTAGTATTTGAACAACTATGTAAGTTAGTTCTTATCTTCACTTGTTTCAACTAGCTTTAACACTGATTTATAATAAATAAGTAATAATATATACGCTTTTCGAAGAATTATCACAATTGTGATTTCAAAGAATGTATGAATATTTATTTATGAATTATAATTAAATTTTGGAATAAAAGCGTCATTTATTTTTAATTTATTTGTCAATATCGTAAATATTTTTAAAAGTCGCACACCTCCGTCTAAAAAAAATTTCCTATCTAATAATTTGTGACGTATTTAGCATCATATGACTAAAATGAAAAACAAAGCATAATAATTATATTCAAAATGTGAAATATTTCATATTTCGAGCTAACGTATGGTATTGCGGTAAATAATTTTATGTGTAGCAAAATGAATCACGAATTTAACTAAAAAAATTCATTTTATACAAAATTGTTTAGCTAAAATGAGCTGTGAGCGTATTCCTTGCCATGTTTACAAAAAAAAAGTCAATTTATGTATTAGATAAGCTAAACGATAATTTGAATAGATTGTATATTAAGAGGAGAATCGTAACGGCGTCTCTTGTATCTTGAACTTTTAGTCCTCTGTACCCTCTTTTAGCACACTCCATCACCTGAAGGCAAAGTTTCCTTCTAACACAATATGACAATTATATTTAACGGTCCCCTTTTTTCATTAAAATTGAACAAACTGGCGCTGCCTGAATACAAACCTGCAACCAGTCGAAATACTCAAATAAATGAAGGTATTAGTGACATCAATCTTTTGGCTACTGAGCTGGTTTGTGATTTGGACATACCGAAGTTAATAAAATAAAAATTAAGGTTAAATTTTAAGTATTGCATTTTTCAATTGTAACTGAGAACAATTGTTAGTTTTCAGATTCATTATTACTTACAAAAATTGTTAATTTTCACACTCTTTCACAATAAAATATTAGTTACATAGGATTTATAATAATTAGTGGGACTTTGATACATCTCCGATTACAGGAATATAAAACAGACCTTGTGTAATGTCAATATTGCACAATGTTAAATGAGACAATCAGTATATTCGTCAGTGATTTTTCTAAATTTATTTCTATCAAACTAAAAATAGATTTTGGACTGTAAATAGATACGTTTTAGTAGATTAAATATTTTACATGAAAATTGATAAATTTGTTTTTTGTTTTTAAAATATTCCATTTGTTTTAATAATGTAGAAAAATAACATATTTAGGAAATTTCTTATAAGAGTTAGTTAATTAGGAACATTAAATTATAAAATTATGTTAATATATTTCGATTAAGTTTTAAATTGCAAAATCGTGTTATTTTCCTCTATTGACATCTCAATAATAATGTCTATGTTTAATTTTCAACTGATGCAAATAAAAATATTAATTTAGAATTTTCTAGCTTAGAAAAACTGATTCTGATGATAAGTGTTTTGGTACAATAATTATACCTAATTGTTGTCATGAAATTACGTAAGACACTATTAAGTGGGAATAACTATCAAGTGGTTTTTAAATCTAACGCGTTTAACAGATTAATTAAGAGAAATAAAAAAAAAATTAATGGCTTATTAATACTTTCGATTAGTGGTTTTATCTACAATTTTAGTAATACAAAGTAAATGGGATTAATAATTCTCTTAGTATTTTCATTCGTATGTATGGCTTTTCAAAGTTCAAATTGTTTCCCGACATTAGTTAACACTAATAGGTATATTTTGGGAAAAGCAAACATTAATCATTTACTAAATAACCAAATATTTATGTGAAAATTTCTTCATAAGCATTCGAAAGTTATAGATGCTTTCGTTTTAAAAAACCTACAGACGTGCATTTGATTTTTCACTGGCTTCTATCTCAGTTCGCAGAACTATTCATAAAAATTCAAAAATACTAATTAAAATTCAAATAAATATACACAAAAAAGTACCATAGTCACAAACTGTTTCCAGTTCACCTCACTCTATGTACAATATTCCTTAACTCTTATTATTTAATACATCCCTTTTCAAAACTTGTCTCCACAAAAGCGCATTACTCAGACTGCTTAGATCAATTGGTCACTGGCAATATAGGTACTACAGATTTTCAGAAAACTTAAAAAAACATGCCAATAGAACTGTTTCATCAAATCGACTGCCTCTACACAGGTTGAATAGCGACTAAAAGAATAAAAACTTTAATTATTTCCGGTTTCCTAGAATTTAAAAACTATATTTTGAATTTAACACTGTTATCTTAATGAATAAAATAAAAAATAATATCCAATATTCGTTGTTCTAATTATGGCTTATGGCCTGCCAACACTTATGTTCATTGTATTCCGTGAAGTTTTTCCAAATTTTCTTTCCATACAAACATTAATCAATACAATACGAAAATGTTGCCACATCGATCCAATTTCCTAGTCAATGTCAAGTGATGTGCTTACCAAAGACCAGCAAAGCTCGTTCAATATTCAATAAAGTATTTAAAATATATTAAATATAGAAATGTGGAAAATAGAATGTAAATTACTGAAATTGATTAAAAATATTTGATTTTCGAAGGCTTTATTCAATGTAATTGAGTAAGTGATTTTTAAAATGTGAATTTAAAAACACACAGTTTGCATATTACAGAAATTAAGTTATCAGTATTTATCTAGTTTTCATTAAAAAATGACCTAAAAATGCCACAATTGACTGGATACCTTTCAAAGTTTGAAAGGTATTCAAGTAAAATATTCTAGTAAAACTGGTCATTAAATTGGTAACAAAATTTCGATCAGATTTTTGGTGTTTCACATTAAAAGTGATGGGTTGAGTTAAAGGAGTTATTTTTATATTTAAATGAGCAACCTTTCTTTGAAATATTTTCGTTTCAAACTCAATTGATAATGTTACAGAATTTATTTACTATGTTAATGAATTTTTTTTCTTCTCCGATGCTCCATGTTTAAAAATATCTATCAGCTGCCTCAAAGTATTATAGATAATCGTTAAATAAAATCTTTTACCATCTTTCAATTTATAAAGTAGTTGTAATATCAGCTTGGAATAACAATGTACCCATGTATATATATCATTACACTGAACGAATTTGGTTGCGTTATTTTCAATAAAGTCCTTATTGAATACATTTTACATTACATAACAGTATTTATAAATTATATTTTACAAAATTTCTAATTGGAGGAATAAGTAATTATAATCGTAATGTTAGTAACGATGTCTTTATTTAATTACAAAGATAACTTATTTTTTCAAAGCGCTTTTTTTTTAAGTAGCAATGTATATATGTATATAATTTGTTCGAGTGAAATTATGAAACCTAATTTTAAAGCAGATATCTTCAACCGATTGAGTTTAATTTTGTTCCTACACACCTTCAGTTTGAATCACAATGCAGTATTAACTACATGACATTATTTTAAATCCTTCATGACGGCACATCTAAGAATGCGAACTAGTTATTTTTAATATGGGTGTCAAATAAAAGGGTTTCCTAAGAATAACTCGAAAAATACAGTTACATTACTTTGAATCCAATATGGCGGATATCTTATGCTTGAAACTTAATTTTTAAGGTGATATCTTGAACTATAACTAAATGTTATAAAACGATGTAAATTATACATTTGTGTATAAATGTAAATTATACATAAATAATTTAAAAGTTAAAAATGTTGTTTAAACCAGCTGTTTTTTAAATGACCCAAACAAAAGAAGAAAAATAAACGTTACTATAAAATTATCAACTTTTAAATCATGTCGCGATTTTTAAGTACTCGTATTTACTTAGTTTGAAACTTTATATAGTTAAAATCACTCACATTAAGATTTCATTTACTTGTTATCGACAATAATAAATGTTAATCTACTCGTTACAAGTAAATATCGCGACAAGCTTTTATATCGTATAAATTGTGTAAAGATGTTATAAGTTGACAGTACAAAACCAAAAGTAAAAGTATTTTTTTTTTATTAAATAAAAGCTTGTTTTAAAAAGTATTTGTTCTTTTAATGAATTTATTAATAATTATAAGTAATTAAAATATGCCTACAGATAACGAAATATTTATAAAAGTTATGACAAGAAGTCTTATTTTATAATTAAATTAATATTATAAAAATCATAAATAAATAAATACTCTCATTTCTTATCATTTATAAAGCGTCTCTATAATGATTAAGAAAATAAATTAATGTTTACCTATACCTGTGTAATAGTAAAAATTTCGTTTACTTACTAGACAAACTCATATCATTTTTTATATAAATACTTGATTAAATTCTAAAGTCATTTATAATTTCATTTCGAAACGGTCCACACAACACGAGATTTTTTACGAATCCTGTACAATTCAATCGTTTTTATAATTTTGATAATTATTGATAAAATAAAAATTATTTGTTTTATTGATAATCAATTACAAAAAATATTTTTATTTGTGTTTGATATGTGGAATTGATTTAATTTTAATTTAATTATTAGAAAAAAAAACAATATGGATAATAAAAGTTCTGGTACTACACCGCGTACAAACTCCGATAATAGTTTGGTATCTGCAATTACAACTGGGAATTATAATGAAAGTGGTAAATTAGTGGGCAATGGAAACAAACGAACAGCTCAATATTATGCAGCTTTTGCTGGTAGGTTTTTGTTTATTTAATGTATTAATAATAATTATGAAAAATGGCTAACGACGTTTGTTTTTTGTTTTAATATTATTTCAAATTTTTTTTTTTTTTTACGTTTTATCGAATTGCTCTTAAGTTAGAGCTGAATAATATAGGCTTATAAAATTAAAAACTAATTAATGTTGATTAACAAATAAAAGTTGATTTTTGAAAAAGGTCAGTCCAAAATAATGGCGCTAAAAACGAGATAAATTAACACTTACTAAATATATATAATTCACTTACAAAAATGTTTTTTGTTATCTCGAATTGATTACAATAAATATGCGTTTTTGAAATGCTTTAAATATTTCAATTCAAGTTTACAATACTTTCACAATAAAAGTAATTTATAATCGTTCGTTGACAACAAAATTGGATTTTGAATCGATAAAAAAGCTAAAGAAAATAATTAATATAAGAATTAATCTTAATCTTTGGATTATTCTTTATTTATTAAAACTTATAATTGAATATTAATTTCTAGGTATTAAAAACTGATTAAAAATTAGTTAAAAATTTTATTTTAATTTTTTCAAACGTATCATTGATAAGATAATTCAGACGAATTGTAATTGATTTATAACAAAAACAATTTTACTGATTTTTGACATTTTTGTACAAAATCTTTCAGAAAAATGCTTTAGAATTTATTAGGAAATGATTGAATGGTGAACTGTTTTCAAAAATAGTTTATTATATAGCTTCATTAAAATTCGAGCTAATTTGTTGCTTACGTAATATACATTTCTTAAAAAATAAATAATTTTTAAGTCTAAAATGTTTAGGTATTATCTAAATTACTTTTTTTGCCATAATACAATTCTGAATTATAGCTTGTTTTGCGTCATTACCCTGATTAGATACAAATTACTGACCTACATTTGAATAAACTTTCACCGTTGTTTCCTCTCCTGGAAAATTCCCAATATCATAAAGATTAATACAGAACTTTATTATACTACGATTTTTACAATGATTATTTAATAATTTCTATTTATATTCATTTATATTTTTGTAAACAAACAAAATGAGATGCAAATCTAGTAATATTATACAAAAACAAATAAATAAGTGATTTTAAGTATTCTGTATCTAATTACAGTATTATATATGCCCTTACAATGAATTTTCCCAGATGCAATTTCAAAGAAAGTTGTAGAGATTAAAATGTTTTGTGAATATAATCAGTTTATAGAAAATCGTTACAGGCATTTTCGAGAAAAACGTAAAAATTATTAGAATTAAATGCACGATCTACCTTATGTTACAGGCTACAGGTAAACGGATAGATAGACATGTAGATAAATTACCAAAAGCCATTTTTTTAGTCCTGAAAAAGTATAAAAATTTTTAGTGCACGCCTATTTAATTACTAAATATTTTCCAATAAAAAATTTTTTAAACTAAAATTACTTCCATTGAATTTTTGTAGAAACTTATGAAATTGAACATACAATGCAAAAGGGTAACAAAATCTCGAATTTTCTATAAGTTAGTATTAGGTGTAAGCAATGCTAAACAAAAACGCAATTCTCGAAGTCAAGTCGGCAACCAAGCATGTGTGGAACAAAGATTATAAAAAAAATAAATACAAATTTATCAATTTTGATAAGAAAATTATTACTCTTATTATTGAAAAAAAATGCAAAGTTCTTAAAATTAAGTGAAAATAATTAATAAACAATTAATAAATTTTGTATCGTTATTTAAATGAGTACATCTATTCAAATCTCAAGGTAAATGATAATTATCTATTGTATGACTTTGATAAAATATTTATTTGCAAAAATTTTATTCAATTTCAAATTCTCTGCGTATTAAATTACGTAATGTCTATAAAGTTACTAAATTGACTGTATTTATTAATGTAAGAAGAAAAAACAAAGAATATAAAATTTTTTATACTAGAAATTTATCGTTTTATCGATAGAAAAAAGTATTCATTTTTCTTTATTTCATTTTTAAAGGAAATTCTTTTATTTTTGACCTAAGATCTCTAAGGAAATTAATGAAAAAATGCCGCCGATTAAATTTACTTTCTATGCAAATAATAGCCTTTGTGGAAATAAAATAATTTAAGAAATCGTACATTAACATTCATCTGAAAGCTGTTTATAAAATACTATGAATGGTATTCAATGTAGTCCACTCGCTTTCTTTTAGATAAACCTTAGAATTACATTTTCAATATCTTGAAAGAATTAATTTTATTGTAAGAGATTTGGAAGTTCGCTTAGCTTATCAAAAAGTTTTGCAATTTCTATAAACAAAGCATTGCCTAATGTTTTTATGGTAATATTGGTAATACACAGTGTATATAAAATTGATTAATCAAGTTTTTTAGTTTATCATGTTTAAGAAAGTCAAAATTATAATGGATTGTATTTTTTTTACAGCCAATTTGTGTATAGCTTCCACTGGAATGATGTACGGATGGTCTTCACCGGCATTATTAAAAGTGGATATGACAGACAACGAAAAATCTTGGATAGCTTCAATATTAATGATTGGTGGAATTTTTGGCTGCGTTTTTACAATCGCTTTGATTGATAGAATTGGTCGTAAATGGACAATTATATTAACAACCATACCATATATTATATCCTGGAGTTTGATATTTTTTGCTGAGGAACATGTTTATTGGCTATACGCTGCAAGGTAATTATATACAAATTTCCATTATCAACTTGGTGATATATTCACTATATACCAAATAATAAAAGACCTCCGGTGTAGCTACGAGTTCTCAGAATAAAACAAATAGAAAAAGAATATGTCAGTTTTTGAATGAAGAGTTGATTTAGGGATTTGGTTAGTTTGGAAATTTTAGATTTTGCTTGAATGGATAATATTTGTTTCGATTATTTTTCCATTATACTTTCTATATTTTCTAAGTAAGTTCTCCTTCTTGGAATGAATGATATGTAGTATAGGAGATTTCCCTGTATTAATATATAAAATTGTGAGCTTAAACGTAGAATTGGAATTTTTAACCTCTTGGTGAAGAGTCTCTGAAGACCAATTAAACATAATTTCGATGTTATATTCTAAAGAGTTTTTGCCGTACTGGGTTCCTCAAAATATATATTGATTGGGCGAGGCCTATCGGAATCAATATACAGTAGAAAAATACCGATAATATTAATAGTCGTTTTAAATTTTACAGATTCATTGGTGGTTTGAGCGTGGGTGGTGCATTTTGTGTATTACCAATGTACATCGGAGAAATATCGGACGATGCAATAAGAGGTGCTATGGGATCGTTGTTAGATTTAATTTTAAGTGTTGGAATATTGTTTGAATATTGTGTTGGTCCATATATTTCATTTAAATTGCTAGCTGCTATATCAATACTTGTTCCACTACTAAACTTAATATGTTGTCCTTTGATTCCTGAATCTCCATATTTTTGTTTGATGAAAAATAATTGGGATGATGCAAAACGATCATTACAAACATTACGTGGAAAAAAAGATGTTGAAAAAGAATTGATCGCGCTCAATGATGTTGTAGCACAAGAAATTGCTGAACGACAAAGTTATATTAAATTGTTTACCAAGTATGGTAATCGTAAAGCATTAACGATTGTATTTGGACTGATGCTGGCTCAACAATTTAGCGGTATTGGAGCATTACTTAGTTACACAGAACAAATATTTGCGAATACTGGCGGAGCTATTGATCCAAAAATTTCAACAATTGGTGTTGGTGTTACACAAGTAGGAGCATGTATTTTTGCCACACTTGTTGCTGATAATTTTGGACGTCGAATTTTATTAATCATATCGTCGCTTGGATCAGCAATATGCTTAGCAGCTACTGGAATAATATTTTTCTTATCAGAAATTCTTGAAATTGATACATCAAGTTATGCAGATTTAACAATTGCAACCATTTTATTATATATGGTTCTTGTGAATATTGGCTTAAGTAGTCAAACATATGTAATGTTAGGTGAACTATTTCCAACAAATATCAAAGCGGTAGCAGTTTGTACGGCAAATTTATCAATGTTATTATTAGAAGCGGTTGTAACGAAAATTTTTGAAATGATTACAACAGCAGCTGGTGGATATTATTTAGTTTTTCTAATATTCGCGGGATTCACGTTCTTAAGTTTAATTTTCATTTTAATTTATGTGCCGGAAACAAAAGGTAAATCTTTGGAAGAAATCCAAGTTTGGTTGAATAAAGGAAAGATATCGAAAAAGAATGTTCAATTAGCTTTTATTTAAATCGTTAATTATTGACCTTCTTGTAATCGATAGATTGGAAATTTTCAAAATCGTAGCATGAAAATGGAAATATGAGCAGCCAATAAGAAGTATTTAATCCAAAATAAGTTGAAAAGTGACTTAATAGCATGCAAAAGTTGGAAAGAAATTCAGTAAATTTTGATTCAATATATTCGTGAGCCTGCAATGGAATTACCTAATAATTCGTTTTTTTCTAAACGAAACAATGATATGTAACCATTTCTCATTAAAAAACAACGATATGATTAAAAAATCTTATTATGCGCGTATAAAATCAAAGAAGCTTAATAAGAATACCTTTTTAGTCAATGAAGTTAATAATAAAAACGAACTAAAAATAAAATAAATAATTTTAAAATATCGCTCTACAACTGACACCGTCAATATTTACAAACTAATTATAATTTAAGATATGTTTTTTGTATATAAATATTTATTTATTATCTCTTCTAAAACTGTGATGACGCTTACGTAGTATTTAAAACTGATTAGTGTTTAAATTAGTTCGTAATTTATGTTTGTAAGAAAAATTTTAAAGTTAAAATGTAAATATTAAATACTTGAACTATTAACTAAGTTGTTTTTCATAACGAAGTGAAATAAATATAAAAAATAGAAAATCTAAAACGTGCTACTTATTTCCATCCAATTTTTATAACTTCTATGTTGAATCTTTTTTATTTGCTTACAGCTATGGAGTGTTTCCTAAAATGTTTCCATCAACTTTAAAATAAAAGTTCTTTTCGCATAAAAAGCCATAATTTTCCAATCACATTACTTTTACATAAGTATTATGTTTTGCAATTTTTTACATTAGGTGATATACATTTTATTTGAAATATTTGAGACATTCTTGGCATTTCTTGTTTATTTGTAATGAAAATAGGCGTTATGGAAGTTTTAAGAAAATTACAAAATTACTGAAGGTACGGAAAAACATAATATGTTAAAATGATTTTAATAAATTGTTCAAGTTGAATATTAACATTAAGATTTATAAAAAATTTAATAAAATAAAATTATAATTTCTTTCAGTATGCCACCTATCATATCAGTCATTATGACATCATAGTGTATTAAATAGTACTTGAGAAGAGAGAAAGCTTATGCATACTCTTTCTCTTTTCCTTGCTATAAACAATAGTAATAGTTTTTGTTGTTTAATTTTTAATGCCAAAGTGATTACTTTTTGAGTTATTTGCCATTAAGAAAGTCAATTTTACCAAAGATTTAAATTATTCATGGGAACATCTCTTCATATTTCACGGAAACATTTCTTCTCAATGAGATTTAAAAAGAAGTCCAGTACACAACAAATTCCCAAAATATTATATATGTGTGTCAAAACCTAAGTTATCTAAGATTTGACGACGTGTTCGAAAGTTAAAAAATATAGACTCTTAAAAACGAAATTCAAAAGCGTCTAGTTTTAACAAAGGCTTTACTCGGGGAATTCATTGTAGCTCTCACATAAAATGTATATATTTTTTTTTAAATTTATCTAATAGTCTAAATTTCCCTATGAATATAGCTCGAACACGAGTTTATTATAGATAAACGCATAAAAAATTTATATATATTCGCACGTATGTACTTCGATTAGACCTTTTTTATTTTCTTCGTTAATATTATTGGATAATATACTATATTGTATTCAGTGCACATTAATTGCATTTTTCTCAAAATGTTATTATTTTAATAATAAATTTTCCACGTTACTTATTTAATTAATTTTATCCAAATATATAAAACTGTATATATATATATAAAAAAGTAATTAAAATTAAATTCAAAATTTTATCATATATGTTAAATGAAAACACACTTGCGGTCACACCTATAACAAATATTATATACAGTCCCGACAGTTAATGTAGTAAAAACTGTCCTGCTATCCGACTGACTACTTTACACCTTTAACCAATTTCTATTAAATTTCCATTTGATGATTCTGTGTTAAAAAAACAAGAATCATTTTTCCAGATCGTCATAATTTGGTATTCTGTGATACGAAGAGCTTGACAGTCTCATACAGTCTGCGGGAAGTTTCATTTAATCCAAAATTCATTTTGTATAAACGCAAAAATTCATAATTTGTAGACATGCTGAGCCTATTTTACAGGTGGTATCGAATGAGATAAGATGAAATAAACTTTATCGAATCTGTTCCCTTGAGTTTTCATTAAAACTTGTTTTCTCTGGTATATATAAGCCTTCGCATGCCAAGTAAATAAACTTTTACTTAATATAAGGAATAAAATGTGAAGTTTCAATGTACTTCTCGAGTCTTCGGTTAATTGTCAATGATGGACGTAAATTTAAACGCTGGCAAATTTTTTTTTGTTTTTGACATCTTCATCTTTCACCAACCTTTTCTCCGATTACTTGCTTAACGATCTAGTTAATTATATGACCATGACATTATTTCCATTTCAATTGAATTTGAAGATGCATCTCTGTTTCGTTTTTTTTCTATATACGGCAGGATATAATCCATGATTCATGCACATATTTCAGAACCAACTACACAGAAGTCACTAATAGTTTCTGTTTATTTTTTTATATTCTAATAAAATGTAATCTTAGTAAAGCTTTTATTCTTTTAATATCATTTTGGCAAAGTTAATGCGCCTTATTATGCATTGAACCATTTTCCAACACCACGTTTATAACTTACAGGATATTTTATTGTTTTTATCATTAAAACATACTGCTGTCCCATTTTTTAATATATCCATCCCAAATTTAATTTTTAGAAATATGAAAACGAATGCAAACTCAAAAATGATACTTTAGCCATAACAGTATTTATTTGATGAATACTTGATTCGTTTTGGAGGGTTATTTTGCATGTGTATGATAGATTTTAACACAGGACCTTACATTTATTCTTTGATCAACAGTTTTCAATAGTTTAACAAACAAAAAATTAAAATTTAATTAATGAATTGATAGAAATTTGAAAATTTCTTTCATAATACTCATATAGTAGGGTCTTACACAACACTTGACAATATTTTTGTTATGTATGTGCCATATAACCAACAATTCTATATCTACTCTGTAATAATATACATATATGCATGTAAAAAACTCAAAAGCTTTTTAAGTGTCACTGAGTTCATGATTTATAACGAATTACTCGGCTAGAAACACCTGCGACTCGACTCTCTAGAATATATATATATATATAGAATTGTATTTAGTATAGTGACGTCACGAGTAAGTAGATAATATTCGGGTATTTTATTGATTTTATGTGTCTTACCCTACTAAGTTTTTTTTTAAAATGCTTAAAATTAAATTCCATGCTATGCCAATGCATATTTTCTTTAGAAAAAGCATAAATATCATTTTTTTACAAAATGATAATCATTGCATTTTTCCAAAGCCAATCAAGAATATGGTACAAAAATACTAAAAATGATATTCTTTGAGTGTATTTAAAAAGACCGGAATTTTCGGTTGAATAACTAATTTCATATTTATTAGTTCGTAGAAGCAAAATGTCGAAAAACGCGTTTATGAGGCATATAAAAAGGAACATATGTGCGTTTTCCTTATAATAAGATTCACCTGCATGGTTATTTTTCTCTTCAAAAAAGTCCAAAAAAAATAGTCTAGGTGTGACCCGATCCGCACTTAGGCCCAGGAAGCTCCAGGGAGATCCACACGACGACCTTCGCAACGAGAAGAATAAAAAAAACAATGATTTGTTTATAATTTCGAATATAAGTATTGTTTAGCTTTTTATAAACTCAACAACGACAGCTGAACCTATTTTGATGTAAAGTCATTAAGTTTTAAGTTACGTTATTAGATGTCGAATGAGTGGTTCCACGTCCATATGACTTTTTTGCTCAAGATAATCGAGACGAACAATATTGAACGTTCTTCATACAATACCCAAGGTTCTATTAACCTTGAATATAACGTTAATATATACCAAATTTTGAATTCAAAAAATTGACCACATTACAAGAACTTTTCTTCGGGAAGTTAATCAAATGTATGTTTATGGAACTCTAAAGATATTCGTTAAATTTAAAACTGAAAATTGTTTAAAAATTCGTAATAAAATAAATATTGTAACATCACTACCATGTATAAAAGCTACAAACAAAGGAGTAAGGGAATAAAACGAACATACGGTTTATATACAGTTAGATAGATAGCTGTAATGGAATATAACAGTTTGTACAATATTTGAGAGATATTTGTAAGTGAAAAATAACTATATATCTATTTCACTTTTTGTCATCGTTACCCCAGATATGTGTGTACCTATCAATGGTAGTTACTCTTAACGAATTATAATTCATTTTACGATTGTATTCAATTTATAAAATGGATTTTATGAAGATTCCAATTTTTTATGGATAATGTAAGGTCATTTTTTTAACATTTGTCGATCACATTATTATAACAAGCTTTTAATTAACTTGCTTTGCATGCTGAATTAGAACTACTTCCTTTTATCTTACGAAGTTGCAATATTACAAGAGTCACCATTGATGGAAACATTTTTTATGTTAATGTGTTTAGCACGGATCCAAAAATACTTTTTGCTATACAAGCTAGAAACTTTTAATTAACTTGCTTTGCATGCTGAATTAGAACTACTTCCTTTTATCTTACGAAGTTGCAATATTACAAGAGTCACCATTGATGGAAACATTTTTTATGTTAATGTGTTTAGCACGGATCAAAAAATACTTTTTGCTATACAAGCTAGAAACTTACAGATGAGAGAAAATAAGAGTAAGAAAATACTTTTTATTTCGGACTTTAATGATCATTGCGTCAAATTTTAGCTCAATCCGTTAAGCAAAAATACTCTTGGCGAACATTTATCAACTTACACAAAAGTGGAAAAGGAAATTTTAGGACTGTAGAACACCTTTATCTATATCACTGCTATAGATATTAAAATCACAGACTTTGAGCAAGAAACTTAATCAGCATAAGCTGCTTGTGGCTATTTGCATGAATTTTTAGCCAGATTCAAATTTTTTTTTATAGATTCTTGTTGATGAAAAAGAGAACGTAAATGGTAAGGGTTTTAGTTACATATGTAATATTTTTCCACGGTGCACACAGGTACCTAAAATTAATTTACCTCTATATCTCTATTGTAAAAGGACACATATTTTTCATTTATTTAAATTTCTCTTTTTTTGTATTTATTTATTTTTCCACTACACAAAATTATAAATATTTATATTTCATGTTATAATTTAATTACATGAATATACATATTTTGTGCTTAATTAAATTGTGGTTTTTATTTTATTTTTTAACTAACTTTCAATTCTATAATTTTTAATTCTACATATTTTTTATTTTGCTCATGTGATACCGTATCTATAAATTTTATGTCCAGTTCTACATTTATTGCTTAGTATCTTCAGTTATACTGAAATTTTATAAAAACTAGCAGCTCTGTCAGCTGTAATCTCCACTTAAAAATTTAACAAAACCCCAGCTTGTTTGAATGAATATAGAGTGGGGGCTGAGTATTAGAAAAGTTGAAACAAGGAGGAGTAGGGGAAAAAAATGTCATGAAATTCGAACAAACCGCAGCATTGTAGTACGTTATGATAAAATATTTTTTTTTACAGATCTTCTCCAAAAGAGAAAATGAAATTTTCCCAAAATTATATTCGCTGAATCTGATTAACATGTATACCAAATTTTATCAAAATTGGACAACTACTAAGGTATTAAACATAGATAGATAGAAATAGGCAAAGAAAATGCCAAGTCATCTAAATGCTTAATAATTTTTATTAATCGATTTTTTGCCTTCATTACTATACAATAAATGTAAATAAATTCTCTGTATGACAGAAAGAACCATAAATATTCCTAGTTAAATGCTCTGATGGGTGTTTACAAGTGCTTTTAATTTAAAAAATTTAAAATCTTTATCTTTTGTGAATAATTAGCATTATTATTATTCCCTGAATTAATGTGTGGAAAATTGTTGATCAAAATGATTTTTTATTAATGTATTTCATTCAATTTTGTTTGCAAAACTAATTACTTTCCCCATTCTAGTGATTTTTATATCAATAAAAAAAATTGATTCATCCTCCATATATTTGCCCAATCTAAGTCTTTATTGAAAATCTCGTTCATATATCTTCTAAATTTTATTAGATCAAATATTTTTACTGTTTATGGCAAATTCATGCTGACAATTTTTCAATTAAAGAAATTTAATTCGAAGAGGATGATAGAAAAGAAGGATGATGTAGAAAAGAGGAAGAAATTTTCGGTAATCAAAACAATTTTTTACAAAGTACAGGAGTCAAAATAAGTTTTATTTAATCAATTTCTACATAAACACATTTGAAATTAACATAATCTAAGAAAAAGGGGAAAACATTTATCAAATATGTTGACATGTGATGGTTAATTTTCTATATTATTTCCTTGTAATTGAAAAGTTAAATAGAAAGATTCAAAAGATAATTCAATCTACAATAATGTCAAAATTAAAATGAAAATTATTCCATTGAATGTTAACATTGAATGTGTTTACCGTCGATAACAATCTGCATATTTTTTTTTAAAACCTGAATGCTGTTTTTATATAAAAGTTTAACGAAATCATAAAAAAATTATCGGCAGTAAAAATGAATAGGAAATTAGTTTTCCAAAATAAACCATCTTTGTTTTAAAATTTCAGTTTAAGGCTAGAAAAAAATTTTTAATAAAAAGATGGAGGTATGAATTTTAATTTCGTCCAAAAATGGCTTTAAAAACATGTTCAAGTTTAGCATTGATGAACATTTTGGTACACTAATTTTAATATAATACAATTACTATTACTTCAAAATCCATTTTATCTGATATGCTCAAAGTCCAAGTGCCTATTGTCCTTCAATCTGAAATATACAAAAATAATTTTTTTTTCGAGCTAGGTACTATTACATTCTCTTAAAAGATTTTAAGAGAAAGTTGACATATTATTATGCGAGAAAGAACTCTTAAAGTGAATTTTATAATAAATAATTTAATTGAAAATATTTTTTGATAAAAAAAAAAAAAACAAATAAATAAAGTAAAGAAAAACATTTCTTCATTGATGACTTGCACAATTTCCAATCTAAAATAGATATTAACTTATGAACCCTAACAACCATGACGATTCAATATACACGCATGCATACATAGGATATGATAAAAATTTCATATATTTTATAGTTTTTCTTGTTTACTCATTGCATGTTTGTTATATTTTGTTGATTCGTTCGCTGTTGTTGTGTTCCAATGCAAATATGAATATAGACAGTAACAGCTATTAAACTATATACCTACCAATATGCTGGATGCCTTATTATTGCTGAAAAATGGAAAAACTACTACTATTATACTATACACGCTAAAGGCTAAACGTAAATATTTTTCAACAATTTTATATACTGATGATATATGTTTTATTACATATAGCATGATTTTCAATTATATTATTTTTTAAAATTTTTTAGATTCAGTGCTCTTTCAATACTAATTTTTTAGCCAATTAAAAGCAAAACAAAGTTATTAAGTAAAAAATATTTTTTTAAATACAAGCTTTTATAGAATTAAGAGATAATACTGATATTAAAAAGCTTATTTCTTGAAATTTTCGTATAAACACTAAGGGCGTAGTCAATTGGAGGAAGCGCAATGAAAAAAAAAGGTAGGTTACGTTTTTTCACTCAAATATCAATTCTTTAAGAATTTGTCCTATCTGATTAAAAATTTAATTTATTTTAAGAAAATGTTTCGAAAAAAATTATATTTGCGAATTTAATGTATCAGTAATTATTATCATACAAAAACATATTTAGATACGTTAATACAATACTATACAATTTTTTTTGCAGCTTTGCAGTTTATTTTGTATAAACCCGTAAAACCCGAGATTCGTACAATTTAATTATACCATTTTCGAAACTGGAATCAAACCAAGATTTGGAATCATCGTGTATGATTAACCTCTTTGCATGACTAAAATTCATACTTATTATGTGAAGTTCTTCTCCTAAATCATCTGTATAACATATATGGATATATATAATACAATAAATAGAGGTATATATTTATATATGTATATATGCAATACATTTAATATTGATTATCTGTCATTAATTTATTTTTCATGTTGCTAAATTGCACAATTATTAACGTTTTACTATATTAGAGGAAGTGACTGCTTTTTAGTATTGATTTTTTAACTTATGCAAACATAATAATATTTTATTACAAAAAATATGTTATTTGTGATTAATTTTTATTGCTAGTATTCCGTACCAAGAAATCCAATTCATAATTATTTCACTATTCTTATAGTGATATTTGAAGTCGGTTTTTAACTGCAAATGATATCGTAGATAAGATGTAATCGTTAATAATAAGTTTAATAATATAAGAAATTTGACTGGGGAATACTTATTGTAAATATAATAAAACTTACACTAAGCCCATAGATGAAAGATATATAATATATTAAAATTAGTTTCTGATAAATTCGGTAGTGATCATCCATACCGACAAATATACATAAATACGAACATATATTTATGAAATTTAGCATACCTGTTTAGAAAACCATAAACAGAAGCATATTGAATGGGTGTTTCAACTCATTTTGTGAATGTTGGTTAATAAAATCTATCAGGCACTGGATGTATATGCAAATTTCCATACCATCATAATACTAACTAGGTAAGATTTCTTCCTGTTGAAATAAAAGACTTCAAAGCTTTAAGTAATTAGCTTAGTATAGCTTGGATATGAATATTATCAAAAAGAATTCAACGAAATTCGATTGCAAACGTCACCAAATTAACAACGAGTAACATCTCCTCGGAGAATTCAAAGATGAAATACGTATTCATTAAATACAAAACGAAATTGTTGTTCTAGGAAGTTGGAGCAACAAATCGAAATTTATTTAATAGCTTGGAGTTTATTAAAATTACTTTAAACTACATTTTTTAAATAAAAATTCTCCCAATGGTAATAATTAACTTAAATTTTTTGTAATTACAAAAATAAATTTTATATAATAAATTATTTTTTATCGAAAATGTAGTAAAGTTATTACGATTAAATTGTCAATCAAAATAAACACCACGTGTGTCATTATTCATAATCAAATAGATATCCTTTTTATATATCCTTCTGTCAAGTCAATGAGTTGACTAGATATATTCGATGGTGTGTATATATATATATATATATATATATATATATATATATATATATATATATATATATATATATATATATATATATATATATATACATCATCTATTAGTGAGATAATATTTATTACTGTCGAAGTTTTATTTTGCTTTGAGGAACATAAGAATGTAAAATTAGGCCCAAGATAGTCCAACAAACTTCACAGAATACATGATCTAAATATGAAACGAATTTAAAGTATTGTTTAAAGAATTGATTCAGTTTATTAAAACGAACATAATTCATTCAATTTCGAAAGGGAAGGCCAGTGGCGAATCAGTAAAAAAATATGGAATATGGAATGGGCTAAATTGAATAGATAATGTAATTATAGCGTTGAAAAATGAATATTTCAGATAAGTGCTTCTTTCCTAACCGGAAGGGCCTATCAGAATAGTACACTATCAATTTTATTTTTTGGATTTCACCCAAGAGGTTTGGGATCGATTCCTGGTATTGGAACTATTAAGTACTACACCTTTTATAAGATAAATTTCCAATCGTAATCGAAAATACGAATAAAAAATAATAACTTATTTCATTAGAATTATAACCGTTTGTTAATTTGTTTTGAAACAAAGTTGTACCTAAGGTAATTTATATATATATATATATATATAAATATGACCATTTTATAATTATTCAATTAACTCAATAAAATCTAAAATCTAATTGTTAAAGCCCCAATTTATAATTCTCAATATAAATAGAAAAATATTAATAATAGTTTAAGTTATTGAAGAAAATGAACATTATTTATTCAACAAGATTCATTCTCGTTTTTGTTAGTTCTTGGACTAAACATAAAATAAAAAATAAATAATAGAACCATTTACAGTGATGTTGTAAATGTTATATAAGCCAATATGGGTAATATAAAGACAGTTGTTATAATATACATATGAACCAAAACGAATTTGCATTGAATAAGCAATATCCGGTGTCAAGGAAAGTATATGTATTGCTTCTACCCATCGAACAACAACAACAAATAATATTGTTGTGGTATATAATGTATTTTAACTATGGAGAATTCGTAACGTTTGTAGAAATGAGATTTGGACTGCTATATATAACATCAAAATGTGCAGTACGGCGTATTACTTAATACTCTAAAATTAAGGTAGATTTGATTAAAAAATGGTTAACCTATTGCTTTCGTTGATTATTTTCAATTTCTTTCTTGAAAAACAATATTTTAAATATTATCTACATTATAATCGATACTTGATTTAACTAGATTTCCAAGTTATTATTTTTCCAAGTTGATATCCAGGTTCGTGAATAGACGCTTCTATTGATTAGTAAACGACTATTATCAAATTATGTAATTAAACAAAATGAAAGAGAGAAAAACAAACAAAATGAAAAAGAATCAAATACACTTTTTATGGATTTCGATCTCGATCTGATGATATTAATTTAGAAGTCCGTTCACTAAACCAATCGACTACATTAATTTTTGTTAATATTACCGAATTATATTAGTGAACGAACTACTACTTTGATATATATATATGGATAAACACGAGATCTAATCCGTGAAAAGTATATTTGATTGTTTTGATTTTTTTTAAATATAATATATAATATAATTTGGGA
Organism: Chrysopa pallens; assembly: GCA_020423425.1. Classification (NCBI taxonomy): domain Eukaryota; kingdom Metazoa; phylum Arthropoda; class Insecta; order Neuroptera; family Chrysopidae; genus Chrysopa; species Chrysopa pallens. The sequence continues at coordinate 47,084,111 of CM035593.1, read as the reverse complement.
TTATTATCCAAAATTAATGTGATCGGCTGGTTAAGCGAATGTTCCTCTATAGATTCATCAAGTCGAGATCGAATCCGTAAAAGGTATATTTATTTTGTTTTTTTTAATTTTTTTCTCTCGTTAATTTTGTTGAATTCAAATCACATCGTTGAAAAATCAAACCAAAATTTATTTTTTGTTTGTTTTGGCAAATATTTGTGACTCCTAAAGTGTACGTATAATGTCTGAAGACTAATACTTAATCATATAGTATTCATTTGCATACTATAAGAACTAATATGTCTATTGTTTTTCTTTATTTCATTACTACCTACAATATCTGTTTAATTTTCGATGGGTTTCCCGAATCTGTATATAATATTATGTATAACTGTCTATGATTGAATATGCAACTGAACAACAGTCAGTTAACTTAAATTGAAACTTCCAGTCGAATTTTAAGAGTATGTATATAAGGATATAGAGATAAGATGAGATACATACCTACCGACTTCTTATAATAAAATACACTGTATAAATTGTATCCATTCATACACATATTGTATTCATATAGTAATGACAGAGATAGACAATATGGTACTAAATTGCACAATCAATCACTGTCCATCAAACTGTCAGGAACGCGTGTGCAGTAAACACATGAATTTAGTGGATATAGTAGTCATTAAAATATTATAGTGAGGGAAAAATTTCTTCAATATATATTTATTATTTGGCAGAAAATCAGTTGGGCAATATTTATCGATTTAAAATTATTTCACTTTGTGGATAAAATTAGTTTAATTCGGAAAATATAATACAAATCTCATTCAAGTCTGTATTTTTACATGACTGTTACGACGGTTTAAAATATTCACAATTATAAAATTATGTACCTCAAATAAAAGTACAAAAATTTAAAATGCGTCCCTTTAACCTAGACCTTTTGGCCTTTTGTAGTCTGTATAGAACATTCCATCTCCTGAACAACAAGAAAATTTATATTGAATCGGTGTAAAATAAGCAATATTAAAATAATAATTTGATTTAGCAATAACATATAGAATAAATGTTGTATTAGCACAAATCAATTTAACAGTAAAAGAAATGGCATTTTAACATCAATAGATACGTCTATTATTGGACGTTATTAAAAGAGAGTAATAATTTAAAATCAAATACATCACAAATGCTTGGTAATAATTATGATTCATAACATTTATACTGATACGAATATTTAATTTTTTTTAACTATTAATAGGTTTTTATTGTTCCATAAATTATATAGCATTGTATTATGGGTATGAGAAGATGCAAAGAGCCGCTACTTGCTGGATAGATGTAATTGATAATCAGTCGGGACTATAATGCACTGTAAATGAACTGGTATGAATATATAATTAATGCCCAGCTTATTTGGAAACATTCATTATATTATGTGTACTATCTACTACCTTATATTTCTCTCATCTTACACATTTTATTAGGATAGGTATATTAATTATTTAGAATTATTTTACTGTAAATATTGTTAAATTTCACGCTATTTTAATAGCATGTACGTGAAAGTATCATAAAAGCCTTCAAAATAATAATTTTGTTTACAATTTTTGTATATATTTTATAATATAAGAGTTTCTTTTGTGTATATAAATTTAGAAAAATATTAATTTTCCTTCAAAAATAAATTAATAAATAATATTTCATGTATTATATATTTTTAATAATATAAGTAAGGGTTTCAAAATGATTTAAACATTGAAATAAAATAAAAAATTATGATTTTCGCAAACAAATATTAAACAGAAAATGTCAATAATTGATTTCATAAAATTTTGTTTGTTTTTTCGTTCGATTATACAATAGTAAAAATTATATGAAATTTTTATTTATAAGAACTAAAAAATGTGTATTGGGTAAAAATAAACAAGTTTTAAACTCCTATCATATTTTTCGAAAATGAGTTCTTTTTTTGTGGTAAAATCGAAAAATGGTCACCCAAAAACAAGGAAATATAATTTAAAAAAAAAAATTTTTTTAATTAAAAGATGTAAAAAAAAAAAGTATTAAAAAATTAGCAGTAGAAAATGGCGTAAAAATATTAACTTTTTTCTATCCACGGTAAGAAGGTGGGATTTTATGCAATCGATTTCTAATGTAATGATTAATTTGATCAAAACGAAAAATTTATTGTTCAATGAACCCTTTACAGAGGTACTAGTTGAAATCCATATCGACTCAAAGATAAATACGGCTACACGGCAGTATATACAAATTCCAAAATATTAAACCACGGTTTATTCTAAACTGTGGAGAAGCTTTAGTTGTGTCATTTTTTTCTTTTTTATAATTATGATATTTTTTTTAAAGAGTATCGATAGTATTGCGTTTTATGAATTATACTAAATTCAATATTCAATGGTAAAAGATGCAAAACAACTTAGATTTTGGGGTGATCTATATTTTTATTTTAAGACTACCTATTTAAAAAAAAAAATATAACTTTTACGTATATTTAAGCAATTATTTATTGTTAAATTGTAACCTAAGACAAAACACTTCCAATTATGCCATATCCAATGTATTAATTAAACACCATTTTTGGCACAAATATACATGTGTTTAGTTAGTAATTTGAGAAATAGCACATGACAGACAAACGAAAAAAAGGCGTGAACTCCTTTTTTTTTGTCAAACTTCTATACTATGAATAAGTGTGTGTGTCCTCACAGATGTTGTACTTTATTTTTATAAAATTTTAATGAAGTCAACATGGTCCAAAATATTTAATTCTGTGTACAATATGTTTTTAACAGAATTTAAATAATTACTTGTAATAAATCGCTGTGTCTAAAATACATGAATTCTTCGTAATTATTTTATTTATCAATTGTATAAAAACAGTGTTTCAATAATTATTTTAACATAAATGTCAAAACAAAATCAATGAATATTTATTAGTTAGGTCACATATTAGCCAGAACAATAGTATTAGAATTTTAAGGTTATCTAACTGGTATTGAGATTGGTGTTAAGAAGAGTAATAACCTCTTTATAGTGAAATTTGTACAAATTTACTTACAACTCCATTTGTCGTTTTAAGAGGGATTATTCTAGGCTGATATTGACATAAAAGAGTGTGCTTCTAACAAGATGTTGACAATATAAACATGGAATCGGAGGGCTTTTCGAAGTTTTTATCTACAAAAATTTCTGAGATAAAAATCAAAATTCGATTTTATATTTAAAAATGTAATATTGAGAATACCAAAATTCAAAACATTTAGATAAATATTTTTTGACTTTTTGGGCGCAAATATTGAAGGAATTTTAGATAGGGTGCTTCAGGAATATATATCAATCCTCCTAAATGTTCAATTTTTTCGTTAAGTACCTCTATTTTGTTAAAATTTGAATATTCCAATGTCTTGTATGATTTCTGAGTCGCTATTTATCATAATTGACTATTTATTATAATTTCCAACACGATTAATAAAAAAATTATTCACATTTATGCCGAAATTAAAGCGAGAAATGCAATATTATTAGTGTTTCATTTCTAGTGAAACATTTATCCAGCAAATTTACATGTATCTTAAAAAATGTCTTACGACAAAATTCCCATAGTAAAAAACACAATTATTTGTTTAGTATTGTGAATATGGGTATTTTTTGTCTTCATTTCTGTTTGTAAAACGATTGCACCGATTTTGATCAGTCAATTTTAAATTACACACACATCCGGACATGCAGAAATCTTTTTAAAGACGAAAGAATTTAAGCTCTAATGACCTTGAAACTTGTAAACATGTAAAAAAGTTGGTATTTGAATCGGCTCTACTACAAGAATTTCCTTCTGGGAAGTTTAAAAAGTGGTATTGTTTGACCCTAAATTCTAGGTTGGTATAAGTGTGTTATACATTTTTCACAAGTAAGTAATTGATTACCGTTACTAGTAATTACAGCGGGGGGAGTTCGATAATTTTCATATTTACTAGAGAGCAATGAACTATAAATTTTATGTTTTATTTTTATACTTTCTTTTTTTTTTTTTTTTTTAAATAAATTTTCATCATATAAATGAAAAGTTAATTTTATACGTTCTTAGTATTTATTTGACAATTTTGCTACGATTCTTCTTTTATTTATTGTTTGCAAAGAATGAAATAAAAAACTCAAAGCATCAAATATTGTCGCGTGAATTGTATTCACAGGTTTATCATTATCATCAGCAACACCTTTGAGTGTATTCCTCAAGTGAATATATCATCGTCAGTGTACTTTTTGAATATTAACACGATTTATTTATTTAAGTTTTATAAAGTGTTTTTATAAAACGATAAAGGATTCTGCAATTGTAGAAAAATATTTTGCAACTTTTACTTTCTTTAGAAGTTTAAAAAGGGAAAGGGTATTTTTTTATCGTATATTTTTAGTCTCAATATTTATGATATGTTGATATGAACAATTTTTCAATGATCTAAAAAATAAATGCCACAAAAACAAAAAGACATTTTAATCAATACATTAACTTACTATATTTAACAAGAATATCCCAAAGGAATGCTTGCTTTTATACATTTTGATATGTGCATGTTAATAAATTAGCATCATATTATCACGGGAATTTACTGAATATCTCTTCAGCAATTATTGTCAAATTTTTATGTCAAAATATTGAGATGACGTAGTTAATTATTAATTTATTAAAAACATCTTTGAAATTTATGTAAACATTTAATATCATAAGCGAATTTTGTATAAAGTGTTAAATAAAATGTTTTGTTCTACCAAAAATTTTTCTCAATAAAACTTATTTTACAAAGACAGTGAAAATGTTTTTATGATTTAAATATTCGTCTCAATAAAATAAGTTTTTGAAGAAAATTAATTCAAATTTTTACAAAAATAATTCACCATTCTCAAGGTTATTACAATAGAGATATCATTTGATTTGAAGATCCTTTTTCCAACTCTGGAATAGTAATATTTTTAAGAGTTAACAGTGTCAATATTTTGGTATATTATTTAAATTTAAAATCAGGTTCTTTTATAAATTTTAATAGATATTTTATGATTTTTATTTTTTATCTTTCGCCAATAAAAATCAAAACTTCATACAAACGAAATCCAAATTAAAAAAAAAAGTTAAAAGTTATAGCAAATTATATATTTTTCTCATTCATAATAACAATCCATAAGAATAATAAATAATAATTCAGTAGACCTTAAAGTATGTTAATAATAAAAGATAAAAAATATGTACAATATGTATAAAACTATCTCTCTTCTAATTATCATCTAAAGAATAAAAAGTTATAGCTATCTAGTCGGTCAGTTTTTAGTAAGTTCGTTTGTATATACAGTAGTGGTAATACGTCTGTTTTTATAATAATAATACAGCTATTTTACAAAGTGCAAAGCTGCTTTACTTATATTATACAGTTCTACCTACTACCACTATCCCAATGGTTTTGTAAAGAAGAACTTGAGAATCATTCTTATAATGGTATTATATCCATTAAATTGTATACGTAACCAAATACCAACCGGAAGTAAAATCGAGAAGAATGAACACTAAGAACACTCTTTGAAGAATAATATAACATGAAAATGGGAAAAGAAGGTGGGTACTGTACGTCAAAGTTTCTTTACTAATACAGTGAGGATATCTAATAATTATAAATTGTGAATTAACAATCTCTGAATATTTAAAATTGATGTCCAGTTGAATATCGGGGTACTGTCGATCACGAAGAGTTCTTTATTTTTTCCTTACGGTAGTTTGATTGCTTATTCAATCTAAGAAATCAAAGAAACTTAATTGCACCTGATTTGAAAAATATCAACCTTTCGTCGTTCTCATCCCATCACATTCGTAAACACTGCTTAAAAACGTTACGCCTTTCAATCCATTATAGCCAAAGTACTTTAAACAACCGTTTGATTAAAGTTCGAAATAATGCCGAAAACAGTACTAATAAAACATGTTCGTAAAATTTTCGAAACACAACACATGTGTCTGCCTATGATGGTTTCTGGGTTAAAATGAATGATGTCACTAAAGAAGCAAGTATGGATTAGTATGGAACATTAAGTTTTTTCATAAAATTCAACATTGTTATCTGCACAATTAGAAAAAGAAGCGATTTAATTAAAACAGAAATATGATTTTTCTTCAAATGCAACTTAGTCTCACATAATCAAATTTAAAGAAAGGATGGTAGTAAACTGAGGTTCGCTGCCAATTTAATCGTATAAGCCTTTCAGAAGACTTACTATAACGGTTTAACTTAATATTGGAGTATAAGATTCTTGGATAAGATTTTATACGATGTGTACGGCGTGATTTAGTTATTTAAAGCAACCCTATTTTTAAGATTTATATTAAATTTCAACTCCTTTTTAACTGCTTCATTCTATTCAATTGTATATACATAGCATATTTGGATCAATTATTTTCTCGGAAAAAAATGCTTTCAGTAAACTAGTTTTCTTTTCTCTATATTAAAAAGATAAATAACTATTAGACATATCAACGCAGAACCGAAACCACTTGGCGTAGAAGGATGTATGAGGGAGTTCAAATTATGATATAATCTCAATGTACTGCCTAAATCACTTAAAGCTTCAAATCAAACCAGTTATATCGTAGAAAAGACCAAAGCAAGAATTTTTTTAAATTTAACTTAATGAATGGTTTAAAATTTTTAATTTAAACCATGAAACATTCTTGAAATTTATATGCATTTATACCATATATGAGGAGTTTGCTGTTTTTTTTTTCAAATATTTATGTGCCACACTGTAATTTTTAAAAAGTATAGAAACCAAGAAAGATGAAATGACGGATACATACTTATGATAATAATTCAATGAATGACGTGCGCATAGAAGTTCCTTATTCAACTACGATACTAAACCAAAATACACATAAGGCACAATTTTTATTTCTTTTGTTAAGAAAAATAAAATATTATATTTAGTTAACCATAGAAAGAAAAATAAATGTTTTTTGTTACACATAGAGAGATTGACAGGTCAAAATGGCAATTATACCTACTGTAATATAATGACATTATATATTTGAATTATATGTTTAAATATATATTTGACAGGTAATTTTTAAAATAATTTTTTATATTTTTATAGAGAACTGTTGGATGAGGGTTTATGGTGGTTGCGTTTGATATTAAAATTGTTATGGTTATTAATTAACATTCACAAAAAGGATTTTATATAATTTGATTAGAAATGGTCGCCAGTTGTTTCATTTTCATGTATGCGTATTTATAATATAATTTAACCCATATGGTAATATAATTACTAAATTAATATAACAGTGTTATATTTATTGACTATTTTTGCATCTACATTATCAAAGTTGTTGTATCAAAATATAACAGAAAATTAAATAATTGCAATTCCAAAAACTTACTAGATTAGTAGAAAGTATTATATTAGTAAAAATTTACTAGATTAGTAAAAAGTACACTTTTTATCACGAATCAACCTACCATATCAAAATTGGAATTTTAATGTCAAAATTGGAATCTACTTGTTAAATATTAAGTTTTTAGAAATATTCAAATAGACAAATAATTTTGTTGGTCATATAATAATAAAAAATCGAAATTTCGTGACGTATTCAATGCATACAATGATAATAGATAAATATAGAGACGTAAAGTAAGTCTATCTGCTTAGCCTGGTTTAATTTAAAATGAAAAGGTGTTATTATACGAAACTGCTACACTGGTAGAAAGCGTTATAATTTTTTTCTCGAGGCTCGAAATTATAAGATCATTTTAATGAATCATATTATTATTTCTCAAATTTTTTTTGAAAACTAAACCTATCATTGCTGATTGCTGATAGTTCTTAGCCATATTATTATAGTGTTAGACTTAGAAGTTTTACAATAAACCACATTTGATATTATTATCATAACTAGTGTGTGTTGCTTTTACATCAAACATATTCATATTATAATATTAAATATAAATTATTATATTAATTATATTCAATTTATCCTACCCATGTCTTCTGATTTTATTCTTCACTCATATGATGTATTAATTGTATTTCAACTATGTATGGTTTCAATTACATACTTTTAAAAGTCCTACAAAGGATAAATTTAATTGAATATAATAGGGTATGTGACCAATTTGATTAATTGAACAAAAGCTTTTTATTTTAATTGAGAGATATTTTAAGGAAATTGCTTCTTTATCAATTATGAGAATATCCGCTATAGAAGACTTGATAATAAAATATCATGAGAAATTGTCAATAGATATTTGATTAAATTATTAAAAGATTTGATAATTTTGATTTAAGGTTCCGGCGTAAAATAAAATTTCTTCAACAGGGAAGAAGCAATAAAAAAAATTATATTTTACCCAACAAAACGTTAAAATTAAAAATTAAAAATGGATTAAAATTAAATTCGAAAATATTAAAAACTTTAAATTTAAACATAAATATATCTGGGTTATTTTATCGCAACGAAAATCAAGAGTTGCAGAATAGCGGATGTTTTACCGGAAACATGATCTCTCATCTAAAACTAATGCAATCAATAAAAATATTTTTAAAGCTAATAGGTGTTTATGCGAAAACACAACACTTAGATTTTAAGATTAATCGGCCAGTGGGGTCTCACAGATTCATGGCCCAATTTTTAATTCATAAGAAATTAAAAAATTCAAATAAAATATTTAATTTTATTTACGTAAACAACTTTCGATTTAAATATTTTTTCAAAGACTGTTAGATTGACGACAATTCAAGCTCTTATAAATTTATTATAATTTTAGATAGGATAATATAATTATGGTTTTATAATAATTCATATTATAAGAAGCTGTAATTGTTGTGGCTCTCGCCTAAACCCAGAAAAAAGATTTTTACGAAGATTTTTAAGTGGTAATAAACGTTACCTTACGTCGCAATGGAAGCTTTAGGTTTAAAAATGAATGTTTTTTAACGTAGAATATGATTTCCTATATAGGTACAACATTTTTAATATCTTATATAATACAGATTTATTTTATTTCCAGACAAAGAATATAAATTTTTGTTTTCACATGTTTAATTGAAATCAAAACCCTTAGAAAACTATAAAATGCTTGGGTACGAATTAATCTTTCAGATTATATAATTGAGCGCCTATTTAAAATCGATAATCTACCCTATATATATATATAAACTATACATACATATGAATGAAAATTATATGATTGATGTAAAAATGTTTGCAAACCGTAACAAAATAATAAAAGGAATTAAATTACAAAAAATTATTGAACAATAGCAACCCAACGACAACAACAATTCAATATTATAAAAAAAAAAAAATTGTAGTCGTGGCTGCCAGCATATAATATACAACAGCAACATACACACACATTTAGTTAAAAATTTTAAATCGTAATAATATTATCGTCGTATTGTGTGTGTGTAGATTTAATAATAAATACTAAAAAAAATGCACGTATACAACGCACGTGATTCAAGTCAATTCATAATTCAAAAATATCTTTATAAAAAAAATAACCCATGTGACATATTTAAAAAAGGGATGGGTGTACTCCTATAACTTTCATGTTTAGAGTACATTATTTAAAAAAGTTCACATTTAATTCTGACAACCTCAAAAAAAAAAAGGAAATTATGACTACGAGTAGAAGCGATGCTTAGAAGAAAAGATCTATGCGATTAACTGATTCTAAAATAATAAAGAGCCAAAATGAAATATATACAAAAGGACAATTTCCCAAAACTACAGTGTGATACATTGCCTATTTTTAATTTTTGAGCACTCAAAAACTGATTATCTAAATGTTATGACATGTCACATGCACGATTTTGGCAAAAGCTTTAAAAGCACTTCTAAATATTTAATAAAATTTTTATTTTTACTAAAGAAGTTTCTTTTTAAATAAACGTTGCATATAAAGATTGTCCATGGCAAATTCAGCTATCTCCTAAATTTCCTGTCTCAAATTTATTTTCATTTTTATAAATAATTTTCTTGTAACCAGTGACCGTTTAAAGTTAACTCCAATTATTAATTTTTGAGGAAGAATATGATTGATGCCGAAAATGAAATGAAATTGGTCACAAGAAAATTAATATTAGAATTTTTTTTAATTTTAAAGTATTTTTTACAAATAGGTCGTATTTTTTAAAGTCGGTTTTCCTTTTTTTATTTTACTTTCGAGTGTTTAGAATTTACATTTAGGTGATTTCTATCATTAAAAATTTGCCCCCTTTAAAGCAGTAATTTTTTTCAAATTTGAATAGAAACCTTTTTGAAGTATACCCATATCCAATAAAAAAATATTAATCTAAGAACTCAGTTTATTTTCGACTTCTACTTGCCACTTATGGCGTGAAATTTTTAGCGAAGGTTAGCCCGGCTTGATGTTGAAGGTGGAACCTACAACTTCGGTAAGCTGATAATTGCATCTTTAACAAAAATCAATTTTTCGATGGGCCAATGTAATGAAATACTTTATTTCGAATGAGATATGCGTAAAACATGTATACACTCAGTCTATTGAAATAAATGACCATCTGATGTAATTAGCAGATATTATAATACCTAGATTGCCTTATTAGTCTGACCTTTAATACAAGCACAAAGCACAATAAGCATAATTTTGATTATAATATCCTCTCAACACATATATGAATCACATGAAAGTATTTCCCAAAAAGTTATGTGACAAAAAAAATGAAAGGTGTGTAACCCATACAAATAGTTCCCACACTTTTTTTTTTGTCATATATTAATAATTATTTTTTATTGGCAAGAAGATATATAATGCATTATGGCATACGAACGGAGTATTCCCGTGTAGTAAGTTCAGAACAAATTTATTTCATATTGTAACATTTAACAATAGATTCCCAAATATTATCATCCCTAAACTATTCATCACTTTTTTAACACTAAAAAATGTATAGAGAAGAGAAACTAGAAATCAATTGTTATATCAATTCGATGTAGACAGACACATAATGTCGATGTTAAAAAAAAAAAAAGTTATAACTTAACCACACACCACCACTCCCCTGTTGAATGAACTGTGCAACCACTGTGTGTCTCGAATGATAGATTTTTTTATTTCACTCTCAAGTGTCTACTTTCATATATTATTATTATAATAGATAGACAGACAGACAGACAGACGCAGATACAAGAATAAAGTGGATAAAAAAGTTACCACTTCATCGTTTTTCAATAAATTATATTATTTGTCATAATCAATATTGAATATTTAAAAAGTTTATTATTCATGTATTTATTATGTATGTATTCTGTATGTACCGAGCGTTCAAAAATTATGCTACGCCTATGGATACACGAGAATTTTGTACTTTTACAACTCGTATTTAATAAGTTGAAAGTAATTTTATCTTTATTGATTATTAATATTTTCTATTTGTATTATTTGTAATGTTTCTTTCAAATTAATCCATATCCATTTTACATCCAGATTTGTGTTGAATAAAGGGAAAGTAAATGGCTAGTGTTGATATGTTGAGTTTCATAAGAAAATTCTTGAAATATTTTGTGAATAATGAATTCTTTTTAAAATGTTGATGTTGATTCTACTTCATGAATATACTTGATGTGCCTGTATTCAAAAGGTATATTTTTTAAATATAATTTGCATTCCAGCTGTTATTTTTATAGCTAATCCCTTTTTATATTTATTTTGTCCAGCTAAAATAGTTTTTTTAAGTTGCGTCATTAGTTTTCTCAATTTTAAACAAATGGCTACCGGGCATGTAGTTGTGAGATATGATTTTTATTTGGCAAAATTTTTTGCTTTATACTTGATCAAAAAATTGCTGCCTTAAAATGAAACTATACATGCAACTTAGATATCAAAGTCTCCAAATATTTTGTTTAGTTATTCAAAAGACGAAAATCATTTAATTTTGTGAAATAATGGCTTTTTCTATAAAATTAATTGCATAATCGAAACTTGTTTTGGATGTAAATTTATCACTTTTTAAGCATCGTGTATGTTATTCGTTCGTGTTAAAATTGTATTTTAGTTATAAAATCTATGACGGTGCATACTTCAGTCATTTTCCTAGAATATTAAAAAAAAAAGTAGTATTTAAAACATTTTTGATATCCAAATTATTTTTATTTAATCACTTGGATAATTCAAGCAAATTTTGTGTGCATTCAGATTTTCGAACTGTTATTTTACGCATAATTTTATGAAACGACGGGGATTATTTTAGTTCCTTACAATGGCTGTAGATTAAGTTTGCTGTACATCTAATGTTGATTTTATGTAAGAAAACGATCTATAGTTTCCAAAATTTGTAAGGTTGGGCTTCCAAGTTACTTTCTAAAATTCGATCTGTATGATAATTAAAAATATCTAAGTAAAACTTGACAATAAATTACTATGTAGAATCATTCATGAATTAAAAAACTATCCAAATTTCTATTAAATGGATAGAGGCAGGCATCTCAAATTGGTGCATCAAATTGTCAAACAGTAGTTTGGAATCGCTCCTCACTTAGATGGTATTTTCTTCGTCTATCATCTATGTTTAAAATATTAAAATTATTTATCCATATTATTTAATGACAAAGGTAGATGTAATTACCATGGCTACAGGTAAAATATCATAAGTCATAAATACTAATATTTAAGACAGTGAATCGACTTCAAATTTCAATGGTAATTGTGGTTTATTACTTCAGCAGTACAACTACCTTAAGATTTCAAACTATTCTCATAAAAAATTGAAATTGAAAAATTACTAAATATATTAAATAATATCTATAAATATTCAAACGAAGTATTTAAATAAGAAACGTACAAAAATGTCATCGTCTTTAAAGATTATAGAAAAGATAATAATTAATTTTAAAACCAATGCAGTTCATTTCTGTAAGAGCTGATAATATTTTTTCTTAAATTATTCATTTTTAACAATAAAAGAATAAGATTTAAATTATTTTCAAAAAATAAGAAATAAATTAAACAAAGTATAATAAAAAGTTAAGTGAATGATATTGATAAGAGTTTTAAATTTACATTTATTTAAAAAAAATTATCATTCTCATATTGTCTAATTTCTTACATAAACTTTATATAGGAATAAATAAAACAAGGTATTGATTACTTGCATTAAATTAAAGAAAGGATCGACCCGACCGACAGAGAAAAACTGTTAATAAGATAGTAAGAGTTCATATTATTTATGAGTTTATTTTTGTCTTTAAATATTGTTTCTATTTATGTTTTATTTGTGGTTCTCAAGTTCTCAATTCAAAACTATATACGAGAATAGCTGTCGGGTTGGTTCGGATTTATTGCAACAAATTTTTTAAAGCTTTCCAAGCTTTATATGGTGAATTTAAAATTTTAACTCAAATAAAACAAATTAGCAATAGTAAAAATGAAAAGTTCGACCCATAATTAGTCGGTTTCATATTAGGTAGGATAAAGAAATAAAATCACTAAAATCTTAAATTTATAATTACTAATAATATATATATACTAACAATAATAATTACAAAATTACAATATATATATTTCTTTGATCATTTATATATGATGCAGTTAAAATATATATTTAGTCAATACATGAAATCACGAGTTAACGTATGTTTTAACTAAATCATTCAGGCAAAGTAAAAATAAAACAACTGGTGTATTTCGACAGTTAATACATTCACTAGAATCATCGTGTCTATATTTCAAGCAGGGAGTACAATATACTGTTTTTAAATATTAAAATTTTTGATATTTCTACTGTATGAATTCGTATAACATTAACGTTTGTATAAATCCGAATATTGAAATCAACGGGTAATTGAAAGGAATAAAAACCTCGTAATCCCAAGATTATTGAGATCCCAAATATAAAATCTCAAGTAAATCGACGCCATATATCGCCGCCATCCAAACTTTTCCCTCTATCTTACCTTACGAGTTACCAAAAATTATTTGAGGTACTTTTTTTTACATGTAATTGAATGTGTCGAAAAAGTTCAAGCGATTCTAGCATACTGGTTCGGGTTTTTTGCAGAAATTGCAAGCCTGCGTATTTGGGGTCGAGTTACCATTAAAATATGCCGACGGTTTCGATAAAGATTTTATTGTACTATGGGTTCATAAAGTAACAAATATCAAATTTCATATGTTAAATATTATGCAATACAATTATTCATTGGAAAAAAAAAATAATCATTTTTCAAAAATAGACACCACCTGCAAAACAATGAATTTAAAAATTAAAAATAATTTTGAATTAAAAGGTTTTATAAATAGTGTACTTATGACCAATTAATTTTTTCATTCGGCGTAAACAAATCAAATATTTTACCTAAGGATATGATTGACTTCGTTAGGTTATTGGTCATAAGGAAGTTATTTTTAGTGCATTTTTTTAAATACAGTTCTTTTATTTTTTTTAATAAATTTTTATTTTTACTTTAAAGAGTTGTATTCAACCACGAAAAATTTATCAGGTGTGTGAAATTTTCTTTTAAAAATGGATTTTGTCCGTTTAGGATTGGAATTTTTTCGTCAAATGAATATGGGATTAACTCATTTTTAATATCGGTCCACTAACATAAAAAGAAATTAAATAAAAAACAAATGAATTGATAACGTCTTTCTTGTTTGAAATCGTTTAAAAACATTTCTAATTTTTATATTTTGTATCTAAATGTCAAATGAAAAAATACACACATTCAAGCGTTAAGTTATGTCTCATCGTTAATTCATACATTATCTTTATAATGCATTCTTTTGCTAAATACTGCATTTTATTATAACATCGATGCATTTATTTATAAATCATAGAAGAAAGGATATATTAACTAGTGAATGCATGCATACATTATTGAAATTTTTACTATATCCATAACATATACATACACAATGCATATGAATCAGATCAAACAATGTGTATTGTAACTGAATATAAAGTTCAATTGGATAGGATTGGATAAACGATTATATTAATGGATTTATACAATTCTATAATTATATAGAATGATTTGTATATTATTTATTAATTAATTTATTCGTGTCTGTATGGTTACGTTTAATTTATAAAAAGGTGTTTAAACTTAACTTTTCTCCTGCTCCTATATTTCCTCATCCATTAACTGCTACAACTAGATCCTTCAAATTTTCGTATTCGAGACACGTAATACGCCAGACTTTATTAATTTTAGTTTAGCACTTTTATTTTAAGATAAAATTTCAATAGCAGAAATAGTTTTTTTTATTAAAACAAATAACTTTTGTTTGAATCGTTTTTACGTGAAATGTTTGGATTCGCCACATTTTTAGCTCAAATTAAGGCAATAAACCCATAAATACATTAAATATTATTATGATATAAGTATTTATCACTGCATAGATATTTAGATTGTTTTATGAACGCTAATGATTAAAAATATTCTTTGATATTCTTTAAGTTTATTTTAATGCCAATAAGCTCTCTTATTCCATACATAATAAAGGTTGTCTTATTACGCGAATACAAATCTCAAGAATATTAAATAGTGTAAAGTATATTAAGAGGAAAACAGCATCCCTTGTACCTAGACCTTTTGGTCCCTCGTACCCTCTTTTCGAGCACTCCATTACCTGAACGCAAAGATTCCATCTAGCTCAAAGCGATAATTATAATCTTATTATGTTGTTAGTTAAGCCGGTTAATTCGTTCTTAACAATGCGAATTTGATCAACTAACCACCCCTTTTTATTATTATATTTGACCAAATTGCCACTGCCTGGTTAAATACTGTAAATAATATATGTAAAAATGACACATGGCCTCATGATTTTACCAACTTCACACTATGGATATATTATATAACACGTAATACAAATAATATTTAGTTCAATCATGATTTTTGAACATCCATATCTTTAAAGATATAAAAAATAACTGCTATTCCATTTTTGTGTAATAATGACGTTTCAATGAAAGTAATCCAAAAATTGATTCAAAATTCGTAGTAAAAAATTATAGTTTTAAATTTGATAATAGATAAAGAGATATATTGAAAATCGTTTCTTACACCAATCCATTTTTATTATTCAAATAATTTTTTCGAATCAACCTATTTTAAATAATTGTGTCGTCTGTATTTGTGATCATATCCCAAATGATTTATCCAAATGTCTACATACATATATACATACAACGTCATGTATATATATATACATAAAGACACATAAACATGCACAAACACTTTAATGTATAATACAATTACAGTATTATATCAGTGACCATTTGTGGTCAGCGTGTGTGGTCATTTGAATGGGGTTCTCAACTTAACTCCTGTATGTGAATGCCCATTGAGACAGTCATCAACATACACACATACATATACATTCATAGCAGTGAATTTTCGTAGTGGATAGATGATTTAGCTAGTTGATGATGACGATGGTAGTAGTAATAATACTACACATGTATAGGAACTCCACAGCATTTATAAAGTGGTAAGAAATATTTCAATGGGTGCTTATGGTTGGAGCATCAAATTTACCTGAATATGCTATTCAAAGTATATTAGATTACAAGTAAAATAAGATTGGGTTGGCATATATTTTATCGTTTAATTCGATAAACAATTGCTTTTTTATTGGTTGTATTTTTAAATTTAAAAATTATACCTAACTCCATGTTTGCTTTGACACGCGAAAGTAGGACAGAGATTTGATTAACTACCTATCTATACTTTAACATAAATGCCGATATAAAATGCATCATCTATCTGATTTTGATGTAATTTTACAACAGCGATTTTCTTTAGATTAATGGTAAAGAAAGTTTTATATGATTGAAATGACGAAAATGCATTTTTAATCCCATATACAAAATTCTATTAAATTGCTAATTCGTTGAAGAAATTTTGAAATTTAAGGGAGCATTTAAGGGATGCCTACCAATCAACTTCTAAAGGTAATTGATCACAAGGAAATTATTCTCCTTTCCAACAAAAAAAGAATCATCAAATTAAGGGTCATAAACGATTAAGTTATCCGCGAAAACACATAAAATAAAATGTATACGCTGTCGAATTGAGAAACCTATTTTTTTGAATTGTGTTAAAAATTAAATTTATAGTCCACGTGTAAAATATAGTGCCCAGATTTTATTCATCAATAGAAATATGTTAGTTGAAGAGTGAATGGAGTGAAGTTTAGTTGCTAACATTTAAATGTTATTGTCAAATGTCACAAAGCGGTAGCCGCCACTAAATGTTTCTACCATCTCAGTGTTTTAGAGAATCTCTATTAAATTTAATACCTTTAATGCGCTTATATTTGGATAATAGTTAATTTAACAATCAAGTTTAAATAAATTGATGACAATATCTTCTCATTGGTAAGCATTCATTTAATAAGCTATGTTTACAATGTAGCTTAAAATGTATGTCTTTTTGGCATCACTGTAGTAAATTGGTCTTATTGAGTGAAATATGATGATTATGAATAAACATGCAAGGACCGGGAAAAACAGAGTAAAAATTTTATTGTCTCAAGATTAGTTAAAGAAGGATGTTTTCAGAGATACTAAATAGAAATGCAAGATGTATGAAACCAAGTGTATGCATATTCGCTTTTTAAATGCTTTTATCTAAATTGTTTATGAAAATAAGTTTTGAGGTTATACGTTTTCAAAATTTCTAAAGAAATTATTTGAAAATGTTATTATATAAACGTTCTTTGCGATTATCCATAAATGTGTTCTAACATCGATTCCAGTAAAAAATACGTATATTTTGCTAAAAATTACTTTTGTGTATGGATTTTAGGTTTTCTAAATTATTGTTTTAACAATTTTTTTGGACAGAAAACATTTCTTTATCTTATTAAAACTCAAGCATTAACCGATAATATGATTTTGTGACCATATGATCTTAAATAACTATTTGTGCAAAGCAAAAAATAATTTTTGTATCTTTATTTTAAATCATTTCATGGCAATTTAAATACAAAAAAAAAAAAAAAATAAATAATACAAAATAAAAAATAAAGAAAAAAAAAAAAACATTAACAAAAAAACTTCCCGGCCTTAATCTTCTTATTTATTTAAAACTAAAAAATACTCGAATGTTTTTCCATACTTTTATATAATCTGCTCTATGATTATTTCATTCATTATATCTTCATAAATTGAGATATTTAAGTTGTAAAACAAAATTTGTCATCTTAGCGTTAAAGACTTTACGATTTTGTATATATACTTATAAAAATCTAAAATTCTCTTGATTATTAACATTTATAAAAAGATAATACGTAGCTTCTGATTTACTTGGAGACTGTAGGTTTTAATTGAATAGTTATATAATGGCATACTTAAATAATAAAAAAAAATATATTCAGCTTCATTTTTTATAGATATAGGTATAATATCTAATTTTTTAAATATCAAAATAGACCACATGAATTTTTGTCCATTTTGACTTTTAATAATTGATTCAGTATAGTTATATACATCAAAAAAAATGATGTAACCTGGAACAGCCAATCAGCCAAAATAGTTCCATATTGTGTTTGGTAAAAATCAAATGCTGAGATACACGAACGATTCTAATATTTATATTTATCTTCAATTCCATATTGTTAAATATTGCAAACGTATTATTCTCTAGCGCAATAAAAGTAGTAAAATACAATCACACAAAAGTTCTGTATTTTCTTGGATTAATTTCAAGACATTTTATGCTCCACTTCTTGAAGAATAATCTGTAAAAACTGATTAACATACCTTTGACCAACAGCATAAATGCAAGACTTATACTACGTAAATTTATCGCCCTGTGGACGTTATTTACAAAACAGGTTGCAAATTATTCGATTCTAATTTATGTTTATTTTAGAAAGACTGATTTGTTTAAGTAATTTCTAAAATTTTGTTTCCAAAAATTCGATTAAACTCTGTATTCACCAAAAAAAAAAAACTAGGCTTATTTAATATAATAATCTTCTTAGCAAATTCATTTATATTGAGAATCTCTATTGATGTTTTGAATAATGACTAGTGGTTTGTTGCATTATTTACACAATCTCTTGGTATATATATTCTACATATTAATATTACATTTTAATGAGTACACACAAATATTTGTTCAAATTCCACCACAATAGCCAACTGAAGTCAAATTTCAACGAAACAAAATCAATAAAATTGATTAAAAGATTTTGTAAACATAACATAGAAAACATTACAAAATACTTTTAATATTAATTTAGCATGTTACTACTACGTTCGTTATCTATATTTACAGATGAATGCGTTTAACTGTTAACAACAATAAGCAGTTTCGAGAAGTTTATAATAACGACAACACAGATCTACTTCTACATAACAACCGACATACATATACCAAGTAAGTTTACTTTGAAATGGTGGCATGTACGAGAATAACGAGAACGAGAACGATCCTAAACTTTACGGCAACAGGCCTCTTCTCACTTAGTTACTATTAGCAGCAGTCTT
Organism: Chrysopa pallens; assembly: GCA_020423425.1. Lineage (NCBI taxonomy): Eukaryota > Metazoa > Arthropoda > Insecta > Neuroptera > Chrysopidae > Chrysopa > Chrysopa pallens. Next base: position 47,064,608 of record CM035593.1, on the reverse strand, counting down.
ATAATTTAGATAACCACTCAAAGAAATGTTCACTACCAGTAATGTAAGAGTGTTGAAATACTATTGGACATAAACTGATAAAAGGTCACTGGATACTAAAAATATGTGAAATATGAGTGACAGTTCAAGATGGCCATAAATATATCGTTAAGTCGCTAAAACTCCGATTAACATAAACAGTCACTTAAAACTTATTTTCCATTCCCGACGTTACAACAAGTAAGATGGCTTACATCAAAATAAAAACTAATAAATAAGTGATTCATTCACATGCAAAAGTATCAGGTGAAATAAAATATATACCAATATATGATAAACCTGGTGTCAGCTACCACAAATGCATCGTAATTATATAATTCAAATTATTTATTTACACTGTTTTAACGAAATGTGGGTTTCAATTCGTTTACTCGATTCTAAATCGGATAGTTTGGGTTTTATAGCCATTTTTCAAATATGTTTAAAATTTAAAGTCGCTACTAAATTCCAGCCGAAGATACACACAATAAATTATGTGAATAATAAAAATATTTAAATTAACCCTAATATATCAGTTCTTAAGCTAATATATAAGTAATTTTGAGTCGGCGGTCGCGTGAACAATCAAAGATTCTCTGTTTTCAAACTCTTAGGGTTGTAATTTTTTTTTTCAAAATTTATATGCGACCAATTTCGGGATACACCATTTCTAATAAAAAAAAGATCATCAATGTAGGACTACTCTGTTATGTATGGTCGTACATAAAAAAATTATATACGCCGCCTTGAGAACTACGAACCAATGTAATATTTCTTTTTAATTTGGTCCAATTTTGTGTAATTATGCTAATATATTCTATTGAAACATTTAGAGAAACTGTAAACTTACTATTATTTGAACATTTATGTTGTATACAAAACGCTTTTTATATGTTAGTACACAGTGATAATGAATTTAATCTACCTTTATTATGTTTTCTTAATGGTGTATATCCGCTATGTTGATAAAACTGTTGGATTATTAACTAACTTGTAATGAAATCTAAAAATTTTATCAAAACACAAAATTTACAAAGGAAATAAGATTTGCTTTAGATTTTAACATTCAGGTCATACATTTGTTATAAATAAATTATTTTATATTCTATACGGTAAAGATTAACGCGTCCAAATTAAAAAAATATTTTCTATGAACAAGAAGTATGTAAAAGATTTAAGACATCTGCAGTTCAGAAATTTAAAATCAAAAATTTTCCTCGAAAAAATTCGTGATAATTTTTGCTTAATACGATACGTATTTGTGATAAAAATCCGTCAAAATCATAAGGTATGAAAAATATTCTTAAAAATTTGTATGTAACTCTAAAAATTTCATTTTATTATGTAACCGTTGATACGAATGAAAATATTTTAATGCACGGTGCCCATATATATATGTAAATAAATAAAAAAAAAGTATTATTTATAAAAAATATAAAATATAAGTACGATTTTTAACGAGATTTATAACTTTCATTTTGAACCTTCTGAATACTCACAAAAGTTTTTAGGTGATTTTATTTAATGAAGATTTAAAAAAAATGTATGTGGTTTCCTCACTTCCTCATTAAAAAATGTATACGGTGTATGTTTTAATCAAAAGTTCTGAAAAATAAAACTTCTCCGTACTTGCTGGCTAGCATAAATGTATTGTGTACACTCTTGAAAATTTGTATATACACACAAATTTCTCCCTTTCTAAGTATAATTATGATACATTTAAGAGTATGGGAAATGATTTTCAATATAAACTGAAAATTCACAAGTTGTATATTTAATGCAAGTTATGAATTCTATATTTGAAAAAAAATTAAGGGACGGCTGGTGAGTATATTGTAGTGAATAGTTTTGAATCTATTTATTTGTTTTTCATTGGTCGTTGAGGAAGAACGTGCTGCTCAAAAATGAAAGGTAAGCTTATAATGGTATGCCTATCATTATTTTTCCGGTAGATATATTCCAAAGTATTTCCTTTCAAGATGATCGATGAAATCGAACTACTTTCTGCAAACTTATGCGCGAATCTACATTACTTAAAAATATAATATTAAAACGTTCTGTGACGCGTGGCGGTAGATATTTTTTTTTGCCCCTAGTAATGACGGAATATATATATATATATATATATATATATATATATATATATATATATATATATATATATATATATATATATATATATATATATTAATTGCTGTTCATCTCGCTAAAATTCGAGAATGGCTGAACCGATTTTGCTAATCTCGATCAAGAAATATTTGTGGAAGTTCAGGGAAGGTAGAAACATAAAAAATAAGTAACGGCAAATATTATAACCGACAATTTAAATTTCGAATCCAAAATTTTCCAAGCTGTGAAACATCTTCTGTTTTTTTTCTCACATGTTACAAATCCTATAAGCATCATTTCAATCGAAACTAAAATCTAAATTTAAAATTCAAAATAAAACTTAACTTTATCTCTTCTAACTAGCAGTATATCGAACTGTCAACTGTATAAAGTGTGCATATTACATTGTTCAAGTATTATCGCAATCATTCGTGGTCAGGAGGTTCATTTACGTTTCATCAAGTTTATGAGTACCACAGCACAAATTATCGGCTGAACGATGTACCGGGTATACCCCACCAAATACCAGGGTGTATATAATTGTACCGGGTACACACTAAATACCGAGAATCCGATAAGAAAGATTCTGCTTTAAAATATAAATCAATACCATTATTCATTCTGATTTGCCTCAGCTTCATTATTTAAAATTAGAGAGTTGAGAATATGGTATTATTTTTAGGAAATATTGATGTTGATTAGAAATAATTTATATAGGACTTTAATGTTTTCCCGGGTCAGCTAGTTTAAAATAAATATTATTTACATGTATAGGTGAAAAAAGTTCCAATGTCTTAATTATTGTATTTTTTTCCAAAGTAAATGTTCATTCAAGATGCGTAGAAAAATGTAGATTATCTTTACCAAGGCACTCTCAATTCAAGAATAATGAAATTTAAATATAAAAGTAAACTATTCATTTATTACTGTGTGTTGTTCACATAGAGTAAGTATCTCTTTAAAATTTGATTGCGCAATAAAAATTTATAAACGATTTTCTGCAGTATTTTCATAGTAGATAAATAATAAAATACCTCGTAATATAATTAATAGGTGTTAAAGTCAATCAAAATTGAAGTGAATCGTAAATGTGATCATAAATTAAAGTAAATAATGAATTTAAAAAAAAATGTTTTAGCGTGTTTATGATAAATAAATAATTATATAAAATTCACTACTATAACTAATTTTAGAATTTAAATGGTTGGATGAAAAGTAATTTAATCATAAAATTATAATAACGTTGAGTAATAACCATCTTATTTATATTTGTGTATTCAGAGAATTTAAAATTATAGACATATATTTTTAAAAACTAACACTTTTTCAATGAATATTTTGACGTGGGTCTAATTTCATTAGATACTTAATTTTTATGTTAAAACTGAAAATATTTTCAACAAGTTTTTGCGCTGAACCAAAAACGTAGACAAAACTAAAAATTTTTTTTTGGAAATTCCTTTTCAAATGGCGGTAAGATGAGTTTTCGATAAAGGTACAACTGCTACGTGAAAAAGTTTGAAATTTTGAACTGCGTATCTACTTATAAAATATGTGAGGACTATGAAATAATTTTGAGATTTTTTTTATTAGATCTACGGCCAAATCGAGGTTCGTGAAAACGGGACGAGTATGTAGTACGTAATAATAATTGCTTGAATTTCATTGTTTGGACTATTTTTAATAAGCATTCATACAATACTATAAATATCCAGTCTAAATAGTTGTAAAATTGTATAGTAAAAATACCTATTTTTATTATATAAATATGCGTTTATTAGCCATATTATAGCTAAAATTGTAGAGAACTCAAACATTTTACGAAAAAATGTTTCAATAAAAGTTAGTTTTTGTTCATCCACGTACTTAAACTCACTTTTTGTACAAGTCACCAAAAGTCTTTGATATTCGATTATATAAATATAAAATTAAAATAGTGTTCACGATTAATAATATAAATAATTATACCACCATAATGATGAAGATAAATAAATATATATTTATATATTAAAGGTTCATTGAACGATGAAATGAATGAAAAGTTATTATTACGAAGGTCTGACTGACTACTACTCAACTAAACTCAACTAAATACACACAATAAACAACAAAATAAAGTCTTTCTATATTTTCTATATTCCCCTCAAATATCCACACACACACACACACATATATATACACACATTATTTGTAAGCAATTTAATATAATAACTCGAACCAATTTTCACGTCCTTCATAAACCTCTTTATCATAAACTATCTTGAACAAACTAATATTCATAGACTTTCTTCATTTAATTTCTAAGCTTGTAAATATTATACACACATCTATAGAGAGAGGTACTAAAAGTTATTGACTTTTTGATATGGTTGTCAAGAATATTTGCTAATATATTTTATTATTAATAATAAGTTATTTATAGTTTATACAGGCTTAGTCCAAAATTCTGTTTACACTTTAAATGAGAAAAGTTTTTGTTTAAGTTATGTCTATATATATTTCGAAGATATCAATCCAAAATGTTCGCTTCATACCTTGACATGTCTCGACTAAACGATTTTCTTAGAAAAACGGTCCACTGATACATAAATTTTACTAATGCATAAAATTTACTTTAAAACGATTTAAGGTAAAAAAGCATATGCTATTTTTGAACATTCTTTTCTGAAGTTTTTACTTTCTACTTTTGGAAATACGAGTAAAAAGTCATATTATCATGCAATTTTTAGTTTTTCCGAACAATTCCGACTTTCTATACACAAAATGAGTTATATGTAAAATGTCAATGTTTATTATATTGAGTTCCGTACAATTACTTTCGTCTAACTAAAAAAGTATACAAACAATATAATTTTAATCTGCTCTTACCACTAAATACCTAGAGAAAAATGACAAATACACCCTGGGTACTAAAATGAATTTAATTGCATGCTTACGAGTATATATGTTGGATTTTAATAGGATATTGTGGGAAAAATACTATTAAATACTATTAATTCCACCCATTCATATACCTTTACTATATACATCGGGTGTTCTATATATCTATAGTTATTCATAATATATTATTCCGAACTTTGATTGTCCTCTATAATTAAATACATATTGTATGAGACTTATAACTCATAAGTACAACTATAACTATTAATTACATATTATTATTATATTGAATATACTTAATGTATATATATTGCCAAATAACATACATGAAATAGTATGTTTACATGAGTCATTTAAAATACGTCATATGTTACGTCGTAAGTTTTAAATTCTATTGGTTTTTTAGATCGAAATTTATGTACTATAATGTATCTACTTTAATATATTTCGAATAAAACATGTTTCTACTTATGAAGAATTTCACTTTTTAAGCATTTTACTACAAAAGAAATTGTCCTATAACAAATCTGCTTTTAAATGTTTCTTTTATAAAATATTTTTACCCTACAATAATTTTACTTTATAAGAACTTTTCTAGTTAAGTTTCTAACTTTTAAATAATTTTAGAATTCTACGTGAATTTTATTTGTTATAATTTTTTCCATGGAGTAATAACTGAATTTGTTAAATTTTTCTGACCAGAATCATATTAATTTCTTTAGGAATATTAGGTTTATCATCATATTCTGAAGCTTAATCTTTAGGAGAAATTTTTCAATATTTGAATACTTTCAATTTCATTTTGTGACACACTTAATATGTCCGAAAACAAATGAATGAGCATTAAATTGGTAGAAGTTCCCAAATAAAGCTACCTTTATGTTAATTTCTTTTTTAAGTCAGTCATTCGTTTAATTATCAAGCCATGCTTGTCTGTGTATAATTTGTTAACTGCTACATTGGGGCAAAAAATGATGAGCGTTGGATTCAACGGATGTATTTTATAGTTTTATTATCATGGTAGATTTTAGAATTTTTCTCATTATGTGTACTTAAATGAATTTTTTCAGTAAAATTTAAAATGAATAATTAAAATACCATTTAAATTTAATATATTCTGTATATATTTAAAAAAAAAATGTATCTTATTTATATAAACTGTTCTTTCTAACAAAGATATATCAGATTTACAAATAACAGGTTCATGACATGTTAAACGTATTGTATAAATCAACAAATGAAGTCAGAACGTTCGTATATCCTATTTGATGTAAACATAGTGGATATTTTGAAGTCTATGTATATATATATATATATATATATGAATTCTATAATATTTATACAAGTATGCATACAAGCAAGACATTCTACATACATATGAAAACCTAACTCAGGAAAATAACATATGTTTAAACAATATACACTTAGTTATAGACTGTATATATATTTAGAACAATATCGTATTGAATTGTTATATATGTTATATGAATTGAATAGAAGTCTGCAAGGTTTAATAGAGACTATATATATATATAATAGTTTGGTTTATATGGATGGAATAAATACGTGGAGGAAATACTTACTCTAGGAAATAACGCACCATTTATTGAATATTGATTGCAAATGAACGCTTTATTATACATTACATAAATGATTTACAATGAGTTAGTTTAATATAGTGTAGACTAGTGAAACTTATGTTTGCTTTATACAGTATGTTCAAATCAATAACAATTTTATTTTGAATGGTAACTAACTGATATTATATGGCGCAGTGTGAATTATTTTGGATCGTAGTTATAAAGAGAATATAAAAATTTTTGAAGTGAAACTTCTTTAGGCGCGACAAGGGAGTAACTCAGATTTTTTTTTCTGACGGAAGTATCGTTTCCGCCATTTAAAAATAATAATAATTCTGATTGGTTGTAAGTATGTTTCCGCCATTTAAAAATAATAATTCTGATTGGTTGTAAGTATATGTCATATACTACACGCTTCTTGACTTAATTAAATTTTTTTAAAATCTCTAAATATACTTGTTTATTTATTACTTTTAAAATAAGTAAATTAAAAATAAATTTTCTGACAATTGCGACATTTTATAATATTTAATAACAAGGTTATATTGACATGTGCTGATCTAACCTTCAATTTGCTACTCTCAATTATTTTAAGAAATTATGATGACATTCAATTACCTGTTTCGAATGAATAATATTAATATAACATTTAAATAATCTTTGTAAAGCACATGAATAATAAATATAATTAAATTATAATATAATATTTATTTATTTAAGTTAATATTTAATCATTTCAGTGATATATGTCGTCAACGCCAAAGAAGTTTCACTTCAATCGCGCGTAAAGTTTACACGCACACTTTTTTTTTTTAATTCTCCTCCTTAGTAAGTTCGCCGGATAGACCTTACGGGTTTCACACTTATTTATGATCGTGTTTAAATTGCAGAATATATAAAAAGTTTTCAAAATGTATCTCGATATTTAACTGTTCAAAAGTTTGTTTATGTAGAGAATAATATTTACAATTCAGAAAATATAAAATAAGAACACATACAAACACAATTCTAATTTATTAAATTTAATTTCAATTTTATATGATTATATATATATATATATATATATATATATATATATATATATATATATATATATATATATATATATATATATATATATATATATATATATATATTATATATATATATATATATATATATATATATATATATATATATATATATATATATATATATATATATATATATACATATTTTCATATACAAAATAACAATATAAACTAGAAAATACATAATCCCTAATTTATTGTAAAACTTGAGTATTTTAATAATTTAACTATAACGTATGATTTTGTCGTATAATTATTAATTTGTAACTCAAGTACTGAAATATGTATACGTTACCATCGAGTTACCAACCTACCTACCTACCTACCCACTTACAAACTTACTTATCTACCTATTTACCTCTGTGTTATATATGTAGATAGGTAGGTAGGTACTACTAACAATAAATGTAATGAAAGGTGTATGTAGTAGGGTATGTATATATTGAATCTAACTTCTGTATAAAGTATTATAATACCTTTATATACATGCACATTTATAATGACAATAATGTTCATACGTACAATGTGTTCATTGTTCAAGTTTACTACTAGTGTATTTGGCTACGCTGAAATTTCAAGTAGAACAGGGTAGAAGCCTTTAAAAATGGTAAAACATGAAAAGAAATTAAAGTAGGATGAAAGCCAACGGAAGATTATATACCAAAAATGAAAGGAAAAATAATTTATGGCTGATCTGAGGTCGGAAAGTGGGAGGTGCTGATCTGCTTAAGGGTAAATCACGGTTTATCTCGATTTTCGGCAAAACCTGTGAAAAAAATTGTTGGTAATAAGAAGAACTATAACTTTTGTAATGTTACGTTATGTTATTTTCACAAAAAGTAAAATAAAAACCATAACATTTAAAAATATTGGTTTAGATTTTTAAATTATGCACTAGTTAATTTTTCCTTTAAAAACGACATCAGCCAGTTATTATTTTATCGGCAAACCATTTTGTGAAATCTAATTAATTTATGCTCAATTAGTTCTCTAAAGTACGAGTTACTTATTATAGAACATTAATAAAAATAAATTGGATATGTTTGGCTAACAAATCCATAAAATTACAGTTTTTTTTTTTTTTTTTTTTTTTTTTTGTAATTGTCTCCATAAGTCTCCTAACATTTTTATATACCTCCCAAACATCCTTAAATCAGAAACCAATCACTGACGAAGTTCACTGATCAAGTATTATTTCGAAATAATAGAAACGAAAGGAATCAATTCGATGTACAATACCCATATTGAAACATATTACAAAATGAAATAAATATACAATGTTTTCAATAATAAAATTACAAAAAGTCGTAGAAACAGATAGCCAATATTAATTTATACATTCGTACATGTTCGTCTGTTGAAAGCTCTAAAAACAGTTCACTTTAATATATTATTTTTGAGTATTGTTAAGAATAGTATCTATTATAATATAAAAAATATCCATCAGTTATTTTTTACCAACACTGACGATTCCCGTTTAGTTACTTACTATTTTCGATATAAAGTAAACAGCATTTGAATTAAGATCGAACCCACAATCACCGACTTTTTAAAAAAAACAACTGCTGCATACACTCACTAAGCATTTTTTTCCAATCAAATCTTGTTCTGATTATCTTCCATGCAATCTTGGACATACTATACTTAGATTCATGCAAGTATGTGGTACGTAACTTCCATACTTACCTTAATATGTGCATGCAGCCAGCCATGGTTGTTAACGTACAATATACACAATATTCTATATTCACTGGTAACTAGAACACATACGTAGATATTATAATTCTATAACATATGACAATATATATGTTGTATAAATATAATTTATGTACAGTTCTGTAACTGTAATGTTATTGTTTTTTAACATTATATATAATAAGGGTGAGTTCGTTTTACAGGGTGTAGAGTCCATTTAGTACTGTAAATCATTCCTGTTTTTAGTATTACTTAACTTACAGTACGTAGTTTTCGTTATTTCTATTTAAAAATTTTCATATTTATCGACGTTTAAAAAGCACTATGACCACTACAATTTCGTGTTTGTCAGAAATACAGTAATTTGTATTATTTTTCTCTTTTGATGAAAGTTTGCATTACACTGTGATTTTTATATTGGTGACTAAATCGACGATTATTCAGAATAATTGACGTTAAAAAAATCAAGATCTAAAAATTATAAAAAAAACTTTTTTAAGAAAACGTTAAACCACCGAAAAAATAGAAAAACCAATACCAATGAACCTGTTTTATTTAACCTAAATAACTAAGATCTTAATAAACGTAATCTAGGTATATATATTTTTGTAATTATTTGAGTTTTTATTCAACCTTAATAACATAGTTATTAAACTAATGGAAGTATATTAAAGTAATATTCAGTCAGCGTTCGCGCGTCACGCTTGATACGATTAATTTGCATGTTTGGAGCCGACTCAAAATTGCTTAGGAACACTTACATTAGTTTAAAAACATAGTTATTAAGGTTAATTAAAAACCCAAAATAATTACAAAAATATGGACATAAGTATACTTACATTTGCTTTTTAGTTTTTTCGGTCGTTTCAGTTTTTTGTTAAAAAGTTTTTATTTTATAATTTTTGGTGTCTATAATTTACTAATTATTACATACTTAATTTTTGATTTACACAACTCAGTAATAAAATATGGAGGTAAAGAATAAATCGCACTTATATCCCACCCGAAGGTAAGGATTTTTTGTTCCAAATTTATAGGGTTCAAATACGAGGTATGCTCTATCCAATAAAAAAAGAAATGTCAGAATCATTCTACCGCGTAAAAAGTTATGCGTGGTCATAAATTAGAATCAGTGAGTAAATAATCAATCATCCCCTGTTTTCCTAACCTTAGGGTTAGAATTTTATTTTTGAAATTTATACAGGACTAACTTTGGGGTATACCAATAAAAAAAGAATTACTAAAATCATACTACTCAAAAAAATATAGACGGCGATTTGAGAGCCTTATTTTTTTCATTGGTTAAAAACATAATTTTTTTAAATATATAATATAATTATTTTATGAGTATAAAAATATAATTTTGATATAAAAAATTGTATCTACAGAAAATATTTACACGAAAACTTATTATTCATTGTTTTTTAAAAAAAAATCTATAAATTCAAAAGAATAGGAATGTATAAAAATGCAACTAATGATTATTTAACGTGGTAAAAGAACAGCCACCTTGTATATCAATTCCAGTAATCATAATAGTATAACCTATTGTGTGTACACGTTTGTACCTTCACGTTTACGTTCATATATGTTAAAATGTATGCTTGTGATAAGTTTAAAATATATTTTCTTTGTTTTTCTGAACCCTCCGTGTTACACTGCACGATGATGGAAAATTTAATGTTTGCATGATGACAAATATTTATTGTAATGTTTTTCTTTTTCTTTTTTTATATATATATATGTTTTTGTTATGTTTGAAAGAATAACAGTAAAGTAATTTTATGCTGAGTTTCGCATAATTTTTGATTTTTCACAAACAATGGAATTTAATGTTGTTTTTTTTTTTTGTTTTGAGTGTTTTTTTGTATACATGGATGTTGTATTCGATGTGGTAGGCTTTATTTTTCTTATTAAATTGTTTTTATATTTTAAAATTTCATTTATTTGTATTTGTAAAATAAACTGAAAAAAATAATTTAATTGGATGGAGGTCTACCGTTTCGAGAAATTTAGTTTGCTTGTTAAAATATTTAAATGGTGGGAATTTAAGAATAGAACAGTGAACAGAATCAAAAGTATAATATGCTCATTATAAGCTTTACAGTCTTTAAGTTTATGGAGTAGACTCAAAAATAATGAATATCGATATTCACACTAAACATCTATAATTTTTGATAACGTTACCTACTAGAAAATTGCAGAAACAAGTCAAAATTGAACCAAAATTGATATGATTTTTGAAAAACTTGAAAACTCTAACGCGAAAGGTTGTATGGATGGATGTTTCTTACTTTTTTAATTTTTATAGCTTATACTACAGAATAACACATAGCTTCAGTATAACCATTTTGTACCCTTAAAAGGGTATAAACAGGAGAACTTTTTTTTATTTAGTTCACACATGAAATATGATAAAATTGCTAATAAAAACTTTTCTTTGTCATCATTTCCATCGAAACCATAATGTAAATTTGAAATTCAAATTTAAATTTATTTATATCTTCTCACTAGTAACATGTCAAACCAGCAACAACTATATAAAGTATACATATCGCATCCTTCACATACCACCGAAACCATTCGTGGTTCTGTTGGTCTATATACCTCTTATCAATTATATGAGAACCAAATCACGAAGAATCGGGTGACATAAATATGTATGGTATTTGTTTCTATGACGCGTATCGAAGGCCGCCCCGGAATATTGGCGGCCAAGGTACCCGTGGTTCACACCAAATATTCGATGTCCCACACGCAAAAATCGGGATTCACACCAAATAAATGGGGCTGAAAAGAGGGGTTATTGTTTTTTCCACTTTTTTTTTCTCTTAAAAACTGTCACAGCAATTCGTGAGCGGGTCTGCTAGTACAAACATAAACTCATATATAGTATGGATCTGTGTTTACTTATAGCTCTAGATCCGTTATTTTTAAGAATAGCCAAGAAATATACACAAATTATCTTTTTTGATACTATTTTAGGCTCTGATTCTTTACTTGAAACTTTTATCCTTTAGAGTCAACACCTACTTCTTCCAAAAACTAATGATGTGCAGGACTGATTAACGCTAGAACGTTGTTACCATAATAAACATGCTATGAGTCTGTAAAAATTAACAACCTTACTGAAAGAGAGCGATTCAAACCACCTTCGCGTTTTAAGTCTAGTATAAAATTAAAAAATCATCAAACGTATATGCCTTTTTTAATACACCGTTTTATTTTTTTAGACTAACACTCAATGACACGAGCAAGAAAGAATTGGTGAAAAACGACTTATCTGAACAGTATACATGCAAAGCAGAGAACCACGCATTATAAATTTGCTTTATACTCCATAATAAAACCAATTACCTGATATGAAGTCTTGAAGCCTGATGGAAAGCAATGAATAAACAATTATAGAAAGTACTTCACGTAAAACGAAATTCATTTGGTAGAAAATTGATACTGCTAGAATAAAGACTCTATTGAAATATAAAACAAACATATTTTAGCAAAATGCTAGAGCTATTTAAAAAATAAGTTACACTGCGTATGCAAAAATTTTAAAATTAAATTGTAACATAAAATATTGAAATACTTACACTGTTATTGATATATTTTCAACAAATGAGGTATAAATATTTTTAAATGAAAATTAATTACGTTTTTATAAAAAAAAAAATGTAACGTAACACACCTGGTAATTTGTAAACTGTAATTAAAATTGAAATTTTATTGATGAAATATGACTACACTGTACGCAATGTATTGTACACACGTAAAATTGATAATGCTTTTGTTACATGAAATCAAACAATAAGGAGGAAAAGCTCATTTTACTGATAATTATACGAAAACTTTATAATTATATGTATAAGTACAGTTAAACTAATTTAAGTTGAATTTACGTTTGTTTTTATTTGTATTTGAACAATAGACTCGCTGCCACAATAAAAAATAATTTTTAACACTATATACATACGATAGTTTATAAAGTCGAAGGGGGATGGTCGTAGTTTTTAGGACACCTTTCTTCTGTTTATCTTTCTTCTGGCCACCTCTATTGAGGTATTCGGTAGAGATGAGTATTTTAGCAAATATGTTCGATTACGTGATTTTTTTCACAAATGTTGATATACGTTGTAACCAATCTCCCGAGTTGATTCATGATTTAATTCACATTAAAATTTTGTTGGAATTTATAATTCTGGATTTCATCGGGCATTATTTATAAAATATAAAATTGGCAATAAACAAGATAATTAAAAAAATAGAAAAGAAAAATAGAATCCATTAAAAAACAGTTTTTTCGAAAATATACATTAAATAAAAATGTATATGATTACAATATAGATATACTTTTGTGCAACACTTATCCAAATTGTCGCTTATTCGTTTAACACATACCAGGTATAGATTCGTTTATCGCGAGAAAGTTTTGTCTTCATTATTGGCAGTCAATTTTACCTTCATGATAGCCAGTAAAGACACATTAATTACCTTAATTTTGTTAAGCTGTTCCTTAAAATAACAGAAAAATAACTATCGTAAAGGAAGAATAAGAATTTTTTTTAACATGTAATAATTTGTCTGAATTTCATTGTTCTCAAAATTGGTGTTTAACAAACATTTTAAGATGATTTCGAAAAATTCCTTTTGGAGATGTCTCCGCACCATGAATCATCAAAACTATGTGTTTATATATTTCATAGGATTTGTAACTTTTGTTTTTCTTTTATCCACGATAATACCATTTCCAAGTCTCACTGTATTACAATTAATGATACGTTTGTCTACTTATTAATTTTAACTTTTTTGTTACAACATTTATTATTTACAAATATTTTACTTTATTATTTATAACATTCTTCCAACTTTCAACAATTATATCCACTTATTTATTTATTTGTTAGCTAGTTCCTATTATTATCTCAGTGATTAGCCATATACTGAAACAAATTTATTTTAATTATTCAAAAACAAATTATAGTATCACGTGTTCACTTTTATCCTTTGTATGTTATCAAAACCAATTAAGTAAGAATTGATGTAATATAATATAAATATCTTGGTCCAAATATATATTTTTACATGGGTATAAAAAGTGAGAAACATTAGTCAGTTTTATGAATATTCTAGTACCGTAACGAAATATCTTATTAACTTTCTAGAAAAGTTTGTATTTAATCTTTGGTAAAAGCTTAAGTGTCTTATTAACTAAATTTTGTGTACGTTTATTGTCAAATTTATCGTTAATCCGATTTTTATATTTTTTAAATTGATGAGTGACAGTCTTAAATTAAAAAAATAAGAACAACTGTGTCATTTTCCAAACAGACCTGATACAATCAATCATTCAAATCAAAAAATAAAAAGTGATGAGTGTTGTATTGTACTCCCAACAATATCCAACTCATCGAATTTGAATTTTTAACAACTAAAATGGAAGGTCTTGTGTCATTCAGTGTTTTTGAACCAAAACACTATCTTCATTAGAATTGGAGATATTGGGATACAAAATTATAGTAACATCACGTTTCAGTATAACTTGAGTAAGGCAAAACATAGATGTAATACAATGCTTGATGGTTTATTTGGACACTAATACGTTTTATTAAAACACAAACATACAAATCGGCTTAACAGAACGGCCGTGCGGATTCGGAACAATTTTTCTCAATTTTTTTAAAATGTAGATTCCATTACACCAACTTATAATGATCAAGCTATTTTTAATAAACCTAATAATCAATATTAAACTATATATATTTGAGCTATACATGTGATAATGTGCTAACTTTGAACTAAAATCAGGACAAATCAATATAATATAGTTTAAGTAAGGGAATAAATTTCAAACAAAAAACAACATTTTTATACTTTGTCCATCGTCCATATTATTTACTCCATAAATTCTCGCCCCGACAAATTTTTTACCCTTAAATGCCGCAATCTCGAGAGCCAATCATGCTGGTTTTGATAAAATTTTCTATGTACATACATGGTATAGGTTTATGAGTGGTATTAGTAGTTTAAAATCGATTATTCTAGGACCTCGTATTACAGAAAATTGGGACGAAAAAACGTTAAAAAAAATTAAGTTACTGCATTAGTCAATGGTATGTTATATAAATGTATTTTTTCATCTCGTATCCAAATTGGAACATTCGTTGAAGATATATCTGCGTACAGCTATTTAAGCGAACATATTGTATCACCAAATTTCATTTTAACAGTGTATTTTTAAATACCATCCATGCAATTTTACAATGTTCATTTTTACAAGTTCAACTCACAATCGCCTTTTTGTCAAATAAAAATTTGATTTCTATGTGAAGTAAGTGTATTGAAATAATCAGCCCGTATAATTTATTATTTCACGTTGTATATAGTTTAAATTTTTGGTCATTGTGAAATACCCTTTTTCCACCTTTCTTTTGCTACTCATAAATGTAAATGTTATATAATAGATTATACGTAGAAAATTATACGTATCTATTTGTACTCATAAGAAGAAAAGACAACAAGAGTATGATAAATACATTATAGAATAGAAATACTGCATTGTAATTTTGTATTGTTTATAAAATGTGTGGATAATATAATGCAAGAACGATTATTATCATTCATTGTATTACAATAACGAATAAACATTATAAAATGTATTATATTATATATATATATATATATAACTAGTAGTTCTGTGATGTGTAGTCCCCACTAAAAAATATTCCAGAAAATTTATCTTTTTTTACCGTATAAAGACACGGGTAGAGTTCAAAACAATGTGGATTCAGAGAAATAAAGTTTAAATTTTTGAAAGTTTTTCAAAATAAGGGAGGAGTTCAAAAACATTATAGTTTTCCTATGTTCTCTCGTCATTACACTTCGATTGCATAAAACAGAAACTTTCTACCTTACATAAAAATAAATTTGGTATTTTTAGGAATTTTTTTCCTAAATAGTGGAAGATGTGGAGGGGTTATTGCAATAAAAACTATACAATAAATTACCTGAATACGATAAATATGATGTCCATCAAATTTCAATAAAATTGGCAAAAGTGAATTTTTCTAGTTCGTATGGAAAAAAAGTAATTTGTATAGAAAAAATAATGATAAACATTTTTATAAAATTTTAAGAAAATTGACAAAATCAAATTTTTCTAATTCGTAAACAAAAAAAAGATAAACATGATTATTAAATTTCAATAAAATTGAGAAAAGCCAATTTTTTTAGTTCAAATAGAAAAATGTAGTTGGATTTTTCTAATTCGTATAGAAAAAATAATGATAATAATGCCTATAAATTTTCATGCAAATTGACAAAAGCGAATTTTTTCAAAAGTTCGCATAAAGAAAATTTTGCTCTATTGGAGATTTTCCATAAGGGAGGGTTTGAAATTTTCCCAAAAACTATAAGAACAGTAAATTTCCTGAATGTGATAAACATGTGAACCAAATTCGGTAAAAATCCCAAAATGCGTTCGAAATTAACAGCGGAACAAACATGCAAGAATAGATTAAAAGACAAACAAAAAACAAAATGTAAAATAATCCAAACCAATTATACCGTAGACCTCACTACGTTCAGTCCACTATGTATATTGTTTAATATAAAAAAGTATCATAATGCCTCGACTGCCAACTTAATAATTTTTCCCATCACACCTTTATCCACAGGTTCCATGATTTTATCATTATAAACAAAAGGTGATATATAATAATTTAATTTAATTAGATTAATTTATCATTTTAAATTATTTACAACCTCTATTCGTTTAATAATGTTCCTTATTTTATGATAATATTTTTTACACGTATAAATGATTTTAAAATGTATTATCATAAAATAGTCATTGGTTTGTAGTCAGTCATGATATAAAGATAAACAGTAAACAGTGTTAATTATTGAAATACCCAACATACGGATAAGTAATGTTTGAACTATTTTCATTTAATGTTAATTAATAATATTTGATACAAACAAGAATTACCAGAATTGTTAGTGAAATTTTCGCCAATTTAAACAGTTTATGTAAAACGTGACCCGTTTATCCGATCATGATGAAATATCATATGTATTTGAGCAGCATAGGATTACATCAAATATTGAATTTATGAACGAAATTCAGAACGAAAAATCGTGTAAAAAATAAAACAACTATCATGTAGAATTTTATGGGACCAAATTATCTTGCTATTTTCACTTACTTGCTATTTTCACATTTTGTAAGTGCATGAATGATATAGCTTTATTTAAGTGAAGTAACTCTTACAGCAAATTTTGAAAATGTAGAAAATTTATTTTCTTACCGTTTATGCAACTTAAAACTTCGTGGGTAATTACAATTCGGATTAATGTAAACATATTCATACATCACGAGACAGTTCTGTGTTCATCATTGACATTGTTACTACCTTAAATTTTTTAAGTGTTACGAGCTGTAGGTTTAATATACTCTCATAAATATAAATACATGTGAAGCACAAATATGGAAATTTGGAAAAAATTAGTATATAATAATTCAACATTTTTAATTTCCCTACAATTTATGATGTGTACCTGGGTCAGACAGATTTTTACCAACGTGTTAAGTTTGTTATAATTGCCTTCGGATCTCAAAAGCACTCAGTAATTTTCGTTTTTGCATTTACCTTACTTAAGATATTTTGAATGTTTCAAAATTTATAATCAAGAGACTGTAATTGTTTGATAGGCAGTTGACTTAATTCTAATAGTACATGCTTGCTTCTACTAGTCAATCCAAGATATATATGCAAGACCGACTTGTAGGAGACAAAACATTTGAAAAAACCGAAGACTTATCGTCTGCACATAACTATGAATACCCGATGCCAAATTTTATCTATATCTATTAATACTAACTTAAGATGGATTGTTTAATAGAGTAAAAAATACTAGATAGTGTGTTTTTTCTTACAAAGTGTACAAACAATTATTATAACACTGTAATTTAAAAATCAAACTGTTAATAATAATATTTTTGAATAAACAGAGGGTAAATTAAAAAAATAAATAATTATAATTTGCAATTACAAATAATATTTAAATGGATAATGCGTCATTAATGTTTTCATCTTATCTCCATTATACCTATCTATCTACATTAAATGCCTTATTTTTAGTAGCTAATTCTAAGTGAAATGAGTGATCGCAAATATAATAAATATTTAATGAAAAAGAAGCTTGGGTAATTTTTTATAATTAGAAAATTGCAAGTCATAAAAATATAAATACTTATTATTTATATTTAAAATTAATTTTAATTATAATTGTAAAATAAATTCAGTTAATTCATTGTATTATGTTTTTTATTCATTTGCACCCTCGAGGTATGTGCTAAAATAGACAATAATATTCGGTATTCATTTTAAAATGATGAAGTTTCTTTATATAACACAATATTAAGAGTGTATATCATAATGGGATGATTATACGAAGAAATAAAACTATTTACAATAAGACTCGTATATAAGCCTAGCGCTCCGAAAACTATGATTGATCGAAAGCTATTATCTAAGAAACCAAGTTTTTAGTTATGAAATAGTTTAACGGAACAATTATTTTTGTTTTTAATGGAATTTTTTATATGACTTTCACCATTTCTTTCACCTATAATGTAATATATAATATATATAATGTATACCTAATAAGAATTAAGTATATTTAATTCTTATTTAATTCGAATATAATACATACCTGAATTCCAGATTTTTAAATGGCACTTAATTTTTGACAGGCTTCGAACCAATTTCGCATACGCATTGTGGGAGCAATGTCAATGTTTCATTTCAAACATCGTAATCTCCTATACGTTTTGAGCACATAAATCCAAAATAGACCAACTCATTAGCACATACAGCTTTAAAATTTTTTACAGGTTTCGAACAATTTTGCGAAAGGGATAGTCTAGAATCACATATTATTGCAGCCTTACCTATCGACACATACAATGACAAATAAACCAGGGAGAAAAAACAAATGAGCATTGAATATGAAAGAACTGTAAGTAACTAAGTACTATCCATAAACTACAATCATATAGTAGAAACCATTTTGTATTGTAGATAATGTCTATATGGTTCAAAAGGTTATTTGAAACATTAGGCGGACAAAGATTATCAAGGATGTATGAAACAATTGAGGGTTTATACGCACCCCCCTCGCAATACTACTTATTACGAGTTTGTATGATTACTAGGTACAATTGTATCGTGTGTTACATACTATGCGAGACACCTGGATAATAATCAAGTGTATTTAATTAAAATAAATTTTTCAAAAACAAGTTAAAACCTATATCGCTAAATAAGTAAATTTAAATTCTTTCATGAAGTTATTATTTTCGTTTTCAGTTGAAATACTGTATAAAACTTATTTTTATATTCAACATACATAATGTGACAGAGTTAATAATGTTTATAACGCTAGAAAATATTTACCGCATCAGCAAAATTTTCGTATACATCGCAGTTCCTCCAAAAATCATCTAATTAGTCAATATAGTCCGTTCGTCTTCCTGTGAACAAGGTAACTAAAAAACAATTGAATCATTTTTTCATAAAATGTTATTATTATTATGTATTTTATGAATGCTTGGCATTAAAAAGAGTTCAAAAATTGATCCTAAACCATACAAACAATTTATTATATGTTAGTTATTATTTCGATTTGTTAAAAATGTATTTTTAATATAACTTTTTAATAAAATATCTCTGGATTAAAGGTGATGGAAATAAACACTATTTTTACCTACCTTCTTTACCTCATCGCCACTCCCAAAACAAAGATACAATTTTTTTTAGCATTTTGAAAAAATGGTTCGTTTAAAATTAAATATCAAAATCCAAACATTTGCATCCTAAGATTCTTTTATTTTGATTTTTAACACTTTTGCTTCATTAAAAAAGATATTATGGAAAGTAATATTCGTGTTCCGTTAGCTATGTTACATTTTGTGTTCTATTATTTGTATTGTTCAAACATATTCATTGACAGAGGTGACCTCATATAGGTGAATTAAATGAGGGATATGAAAAGCAATGATGTTAAGTAATCGTTAACTAATGAAAGTAACATACATCGAATCATTACCATGACAAATAATTTTGTGACATTCTCTACGGAATTGTTGTTGTTTTAACCAGAACTGTAAGTAACTTAGTCATACATAATAGCACTAAGATTTAGCTTAACCATTAATTTTGACAGGCCATGTATATAATTCAATGATTTTCCGTAATATAAGTTTACATGTACGATAATTGTGTTTTGGTATGAATGTTTTATCCCTGTAGAATTGAGCCTGTATACTATTTGTAGAATTAAATTGTAATTTTGTGCAAAATTTTATGAAAATCATTTAATGTTAATCCTTGTTTTTTGTTATCTCGAAGGCGGTAGGGGCTTAGGGGTAAAATTATGCAATTATCCTTTTCTTTACGAATTTTATAAATCAATTCTAAATTCAGTTTCCTATTCATGATTTATTAAGTTAACAAAAAAATTATTTTAGATGAATTAAATAATTCGAAATAAAATATTTTTGCTCGAAATTAGACAAAGTGATGTGGTCGCATGTTATCTACCGCAAAGGTTGCTTGTACTGAGCAATACATATATTAAATGTTTATAGTGGGATACGACCAAGGCTTTTTCCAGATCATCACTTTATCTAATTTTCGCTGAGCACATTTCCGAAGTAGGGTTTTAGTTGTTTTATATTAATTTTTATTAATTTTTCAAATCTTGAGTTTTTTGAATTTAAAATTTATTATTATCAAATAGTAAAATGATCAATAAATAAAATTAGTACAAAATGGTACTTATTTTACCCCTAAACCTACCAAGAAATAAAATAAAGTATTATTTTTTAGATGATTTTCTCTAAAATTTCACAAAATTTAATTTTAATTATAAAAATGGCTAAGCCCCAGCACATTTCCATAGTATGGTTTAGTTTCTGTTAATATTTTTCATTATTGTTGTATTCCGTTTTTAAGTATCAAACTTCAATGAAATTGGACGTAACCTGAATGTCTTCTATCTATGTTTCCTTAGTTTCCAATGAATAAGTTACAGGAAAAACATTTTGTGTAGAAAGTTATTTGTAAAGCTCAAATTGTTTAAAGCTGGAATCATGCCGTGTAAATGCATTAAGTAAGCGCATTTTACAAAAAATTGTTAATGCTTATATTCCTTTCTTGAATTTTCTTTGACATATGTCAGATATTTTGACGTACATCTTACCTAGAATTATTTAGCTGATGCTTATGTATGTTTATGATGTATTCTATTTAAATCCAAATCACTGCTTTTGAATACAAGGGACCATTAGCATAAGGTATTTATGTACTTATAAAATTCGTCTAATATTACATTTATATTTTAAAGATCATAATACCGAAAGAGGGAATGCTTAAATAACGCACAGACTTTATGAACATTGTAGGTATAACAAACTTACGAAATTTATGTATTTTACTGGTTTTGGAAATATGTTAAATGTTAAAAATACAATTTTGACAAAAAATAAACCTTTCTTTCGAGCAATTTATTATAAACATCCTCAATCACTTAGCAATACAAAATTTAATAATCTATCTGTCAGCACATACCATAATTTCTAACAACCAGGAAAAAGTTCGCAATGTTTTACACGCTGAAAAAATTGTCTACAAATTAAGCACAGAGTCGACCAACCAGCTATAGAATTGCGAACCAACGTTACAAGTTGATTCTCAAGAAGACAACCGCATAAAAGTTAACGTTTATTTTTGAAACGTGAAAACTTTGTGGACCAAATTATTGGATTTCATCAACTTTTCTTATACTCAATTTATTCTTTTCTAAAAGTACAATCCGTGTCAGACAATTTTGATGTATTGGCTATTTAAAATTAGAGCTACAATAAAACATTAACAATATTTTTACAATTAGAAACTTAACTTTCAATTTTTTATTGTGTAGTTATTTCCAAAAAAAAAAAAAATAATAAAAATAAGAAGACCAAGAGAAATCTGGGTTAAAGGATCGACTCTATAAAAAAATTAGTTGCGCAATTCCTCTCGTTGAATGGCTGGAAAGTACTAAATTTAATAAAATTAAAATTAACATAACATTCTAAATATAAACTCTAAAAATGAGTAAATTGTAATTTGAATTTTTAAACTTTTATAATTTCTGTAGATTATGATTATAATCCAATTAGGTAATGTTCTATTTTATATTCGCATCATCGCCGAGAAATCGTTTTTTGTGCACTTTTCACAACTCAGTGCTGATTTTGTGAAAGTATTTTGAAATTAATAATATTTATTTCTAGACAAGAATTCTATCAAATAATTGAAAAATACGTTTTCGATCAAATAAACAGTTGCATAAACAAAATTGATCTTGAAGTTTATGTAAATTTTTTATTTTAATTATTTCGACTTTGTCCAAAATTATGTTTGATAAATCACTGGTATAAGATGTCAAATATACAGATTCTCAATTAAATTGTATCATCATTGGAGGCTAACTTTACCTCAAGTGAAGCGTCTTTACTTCACGATCATGGATCAGAAATCATTTTTTAAAAGTCTTTAAGATAAGCATGATATCATCATTCAAAATTCCTAATTAAACAAGGAGGAAAATACGTAAGTATGACATCAACTGACAGTATCTCCATATAAATTTTATATTTAACATCGTTTTCGAGAAAGGTATAGAAAAGAATATAATATTTGATAGCTTATAACTTTTTTTGAATAAATTTTAGTTTAATTTTCAACTTTTGTTATTGTATTAAGACTAGTTACTTTATTAAGACTGTATTAAGACTTTTGTTTTGTGAACTGAAATTTATCAAATTTAGAATGAGTCCGGTTCCTTAATCAGTTGTATCATTGTAACATCAGTTGTACGAGTCAAGTATGTTATGCTGATGCTGCCTTGGAAAATACAAAAATAAAACTTAAATTGTTTAGTCTCTTTTCCAAAACTTTTTTTTTTAGATCGTGTTTTCAGTATTTTCAATAAAACATATAAATTACTAGGCAGATAATTGTTTTCTAAATTTATTTTTGTTGGTATAAAAGCATATAGCATGTAATATTCCATCACCGGATTATAATTACTCATTTAAGCTACAATAATATTTAATTCCTCTTGTATTTGTTTTTTACCATTAAAATATTAGGGGTAAAATATCATTAACATTAATATATTGCATAGAATATTATGGTCAATCTAATGGATTATGATGAACAAATGGTAATTGATAATTATAGTATTATATTTCAAAAATTATTTATTTTTTTGTTGTTGGCATAAATAAATGATCCGTTATATTAAAAATAAAGTTTCATAATTCGAATGCTGTTACCATTGTAAAAGAAGGGTTAAAACTATTATTGATTTTTCTGGAAAGATGATGTTTTTAAGAAAAACTTGATGAAACTTTCTGTATTTTGATCCAAGTGTCATTTAATGGATGCATAGAGTGAAATTATTTTATATATTTAAATATGAAATGATATTTGGTTATTAAAAATATAAATTAATATCCGAGATAACTAACTTGGGGTGATTGAATACATGCTTGATTCATTGGGAAATACTTTGTAGTGAAAGGCAAGAAACACGTGTCAATTTGTGTTGAACAACAATGTCGACCACAGTGCAGACATGTTGCTGAATAATGAAGTGTACAAAGCAGAGATGTTCTTTGTTACATTGAATGAGTTAATTATTATTATTTTAACAATATGTAAAGAGACACACCGAACGTTCATTTAAACTAATAAGTATTTTTATGACATTTTAACTGAACAATCAGATAAAAATCATATATTGACATCATTCGGAGTAAAAAACAGTGATAAATCATGTATCTAGTATAAACTAGAGTCCCGTTACAGTGGTCGAAATTCGAGCATAATCACTCAAAAGTGAATCTCACTGTCTCTAATCCAAACGGAATATCTACATGTCCTTAAATAAAAGAGTATGTATGCGAGTAAATAGTAGTGTGTGTAATAGAAGCAAATCCGCTTAAATATCTGTGTGTCATTATGTGATTAATGTGTTTTTATGCATAATTAAATACTATAATTTTTATTTGCTCGAAATAATTACAATCTATATCTTCTACAAAAATGAAATATTTTTTGTCTGTTTGAGCAAATTTATGAGGAGACGATTTTGAATATGGCATAAGTCCATGTTAGGCAGGGAAAGATTGTTGTATATCAACTAAGCTAAAAAAAATTTTTTCAATTAAATTCGAAATCGGCTCATAACTAGCCGCTAATCAATCGTTAAATAATTGTGCAAAAGAAAATATAACCACATCGTAGAAAATGATGTTTCGCTAACTTGACCTTCTGCTCAGTGAAAAACCATTTAATTTTTAATCTAATTCGTTTTGAAAATAAACTCAGAATTAGCTGTAATAAAATCATACATTAATTCAGGAAAAAATACTCAGTTGACATACATAAAAGATTGCTAAGAAGAGGAGTGTAGCGAAAGTTCCTTGTGTTATAAAAACTGCGTTGACGTTCATTTTCTCTTCGAGGTCTACATTTTCTGACATCTATAAGATTAAAAAACAATTATGCTCAAGCTGTAAAAAACCTTCTGCAAAATATTGTATGTCAGGGTAAGGTGTTATGATAAGGACAGCTTAAACGCATTAATGTTCTAAATGGTTTTTATGATATATATTTGGATTCAGCTTCTATAAGGCTTTGAAAGCTTTGACATCAAAGTGAATTGATTTACCTCAAACGTATAGAATCTTGTTGTTTGCCAATAATGTAACAAATAATAATGTATTGATATGTCATCAAGATAATTATTTTTGAGTAATCACTATTTCATATCGTTTAATTTAAAATACACAACAACAAAAATGGTATCTATCTGAATAATCTTTTCTAGCTCGAAAATTATTTATATTTGACCATCAATTTTAAAATATATGAGATATATTTATTTATAAACAATTTTGTTGAAAGCTGACTATTGCAGCAAGTCCTTATATTACATCTATACGACCACTATTGTGTATACACAAAATACACAAAACTAATCAAAACCGATCTCTCAAACCCCTGTTCCTCGGTCCATATCACCCATTTATTCATTACATTTACAATAATCAACGTTACAACAAATGTATAGCAGCAAGCAATAAGCAAACCAGTGATGCTTGGTGCGTTTTAACATTCCAAGAATTGAAAAGTTGAAAAGTCTACAATTTGCGAATGTGCGTTTTTGTGTTATTTGTCTGGTAGGAAAACATTGAATAATGAATGGAAACATTATTTTATCCAACACACGATTGAGAATCTAATTTAATTAAAAAAATTAAGCGAGTTGATTTTCAATAATCCTGAAGTTCAAGTGAAGTTCTACAGATTTTGCACTCAACAGTTATTGTTTGAAAAGTTATGTTAATGGAAATTCGTGTTACGAGATATTTGCATTTATTATGTTAAAAAGCTATATTAATGATTAAAAGAACACTAAAATATTTTCCTCTCTCTAAAATAAAACAGACCTATAAAGTAATATCATATCTACATTTACTAAGTGTATAAATAGAAACTAGACAGAAATAAACATATAGACAAAGACGAAAAAGCATATCAAAATATATGGTATGAACATTCAAATTAATGTGTTTGTCATTAAAGGGTTAAATAATAATGCTATATATGTATACATATAAATATTAAGAGAGAGATAACAATCTATAATGGAAAACAACATATGTTGATAATGTCTCTTTAAAGAAATTGATTTCATTTCATTCAAAAAGTAATTGCAATAACTGAAATTTTCAAACATATATTATTGAATTAAATTTTATTAATGCAATAAAATTTATATTATGTACCTTTAAAGAAGAGAACCGAGACCCAACGACTCTGCTTGACGAGCAGTTTAACTTTCATTGTTTATTAGAATTTAAAATAATAATCATTCTGACGATCATTATTAATTTAGAAAGTTACACGAAATTATTTTGTGTCCTTGTGATATAAATTCACAGTATGGCTTAAGGTATACTATAAAAGATTCATTTATGGGAAAAAAGATCAGATTTCGTTAACAGAAATTAAAAATTTTACAATAGTGCTTTCTTAAATGACAAATTTAAGCTTTTTTTGGAGAATTATTAATATCTAGGCTAACATCTTTGGGAATATTTAGCAGTTCTATCTCATATAATCGTTTATGAACTTTTTATATACGGAATCCAGATTTTTTCAGAGTAGAATTCGATCTCCCATCGCTGACAACACCGGTGACAACACTGTGATTGCAACAAGTGCTTGCAAAGAAATTTTTAAATATTGGTCGTGGTGTGCTTATTCGTTTTCCAACGTTGATTCGCTATCGTTAATTAACGGCAGGTACATATTGGTTACTTTTTTCCAGCCTATGACGCTGAAATTTGCTTTGGGTTAGTTAAAAAAAAATAAAAAATGCCACACGGTTAATATTTAAATTTATTTGTTGTAGCATGAAAATACATAAATTGAAAAAAAATCGACCAATCGACCTCAATTAAGGTAGTGAACATGCCAGATATCTACCGTTGAACCAAACAGCATTATACATTTTGTTTATAAAGTTAAAAATAAAGATAGATAGGAAATTTTCATGCTTAAGACATTTGAAAAGATATTATCAAAAGTATTTTTGAAGCAAATATTGACACAATTTTTGTTATAGTTTATATTTATAAATCTTATATTGAACTAATCGTCGGTGCTCACAAATTATTCTTCAGTTTTTTTACATGATTTTATTTTTAGTTCCTTGTACTTATTTTTACAAGTAATTACACAGAAATGGATTATGTATTTTATTCATTATAAATCTGGTTTGCTGAATTGAGATTATAAATTATATTCAATCTGTTATTATAAAAATACTCTTTTTTTGCGAAAGTAAATTTTAATAACTTGTATCTCATGTATTTTTGTACAGAAATAAGCCGTATAGATGCGAGACTTTTAAGTCGCGCTTAGAACTATCTTATAAGAAAATCATCTTAATCTCCTAGAAGTAATAACTGATTCAAAAAATAAAAGCTGTTGTTTTATAAAACAGCTAATATTTTTTCTTTTTTCTCGTTTGCTTTGAAAGGTGGATCATGGATCCATGAGTCTCAATTGACCGATGATTCCCATAGTCTAAGGTTCGCGACTCTGTATGAACACCTATGCTCAAAAACGCTCAAAAAGTAAATTTCATTGTTTTTTCGCAAGTAATGGTGAGCATAAAATTTGATACATATGAACATACGTATTCAAATACCTATTTTACACATTTTAAGTTTTTTAAGTGTCTGTTTGGAATCAAAATTGGATATTAATGGAATATTATAATAGAATTTAATAACATAATATAGTTGTATCTTTTTCTATTATAAATTAATTTTATTATTGTTATTTTTGGTTTGATAGCTAAGGATCATAACCACCACTGCTTGATATTAAATTTTTGATAGTTGTATCATTAACTCATGTACTGTATAATAATTATTAAGTTTGATACCAATTTACATTATTTTCAAACCAGGTGTATCCAGTATTTCAAGCTAAAAAAGGTGCCATTTCTTTATCAATAATACAACTGAATGGTTGCCTTAAATATATATCAAATGTATCAATTATTAGAGAGTTAAATAGAGATTTAACTTAAATAATTTCGCTATATTAGGTATTTCAAATATATCAAATATATTTTGATCCTCTATATAAACTATCTTTTAATATCTGTTTGAAACATTTTGTAACTTCAAAACAGTTTACTTAACAAACACCAACAATTTAAACAACAATAAATACATATGAAAGTTTTTAAGTGTGACATTTATTCGTAAATTTATTACAACTTTAATTAGAAACTTATTGATTTATTATTTTTTGTTATAAGAATTTATAAGAAAGTAAGAAATTATAATTTAATTAGTCACTTTACTTATTAAATTTGGTATAAAACGGATTTACTGTGTTTTTTACTGTAGGGTATAAATGAAATGTAATGAGTGAGAATATAAGTGTGTGAGTTTTAATCAATCACACAGAAATTGAGAAATAAATTTTCCAATGACTGAAAAGGCTACAATATATTGACTGTTTAAATAAAATTATGGTACATGTGTGCATAGAATTACCTAATTCCATTTCCGATTGTCCCTCGGTTCGTTATCAAATAGCTCAAAAACAAAAGAAGATGGCGAGTTGAAATTTTGTGCAGAATCTTGTAATTAAAAGTGAGTAAAAGTTCGTGAATGAGCAAATTGGTCAATTTTGTAGGTTGAGCGGATAGATGATGATTGGGTTGGACGGGTGATACTTAATCTTTTAAAGTCAGGCAAGCTTTCATGTCTACAGTTCCGGTTTTGACTTCACGTTGAAGATCTTATACATAGTGGCCATACACTTTCGGTTGATCCATCCCAAAAACATGATTACCTGATATTTGATTTGCAAAAAAACTAGAAGTACTGACCGCAGTTTATCTATACGTGATACCGAAACGATGCATCGCTTATATGAATCGAGGCCTATGGCCAACATCTTAAATAGCCTGCACAATTTATGTTTTTAATTAATTTTTATCTAGATGTATTTCGCAAGTTCTTTATGTGTATAAACAATGTCTTTTCTGAAAAATTAATTATAATTCTATATAATTGTTTTTTTATTCATAAGTATAAAAATTTGAATATTCAAACGCAAGTAATACTCAACTATTTTCTCTCGCATGATATATTTCTTACTTTAATAAAAAACAAAAACTAATTTTTGAAATGATTCATAAAGTAAATATATAATTTTCTTAACATAAATTCCGGTCGGAAATATAATACTCTACATCTTGTCTTGATTTTCCTCCTTGCTTCGTTTATACATAATACTGATTCATTATAAAAGTTTTAACTAAGAGTTGTTATTTTAAATACAATAATTTATATTTTAAATTAATAATTTCCATTTTGGATTTGTAAAAGTTTTTGGTATGCTTTTAGTAATGATAAACGTCATATTTTTTAGAAGAAATGTCTCTAATCTGGCTTTATAATGCAGTATTATTGTGCCATGATTTTAATTTTGAATTGAGGTTTTTAACTGATATACGTTGCAGGAAAAAAAAACTGTCCTTTTCTTTGACAATATATTGAAAAAAACATTGTTAAGGAAGTAATATCTGATTACTTAGTTTTCATAGCTAATAGAAAAATGGCTAGTTATGAATAATAAGTTATATTTCAAAATTTTCGCATTCGGCAACGAAACAATTCAAAGCTTAAAAATGCTCTCTGAAGAAAGTTTTTTTAGGAAACCTACTAAACACTGTTTAAAGTATTTCAATAACGGAAAAATTTTAAACAAACAACGATTTTAGTTCAGGCATGATAGATCAAAAACAAAATGATGTCATTGACTTTAAAGTATAAACTAATGTATAACTAAATGTTGACTTATAAACTAATATAAACTAATTTTAATTAAAACATAAAATTAAAATGTACAATAAAATCATATATTCTGATAATAAGAATTACAAACATCGGCCATCTATTAGTATTTAGCATTAAAATTTACATTAAATAGGTTAATTTAAAATTTCATACAATAAACTTTGACTCTCGCTTAGCATATTTACTTTTTTTGATAGTCATTATTCTTATTATCTACCATTTTTTTTGATACTGTTATTATTAGTCTGACATAGCTACATCGAATTCAAGCTAATAAAAGAATGTTTAAAATTAACATTGTGGTTTTCATTAGAAATGATGACTTGTAAATCATTTGGAGATATAATAAATCAATTAGAAATCAATAATTAATTTCTTTTGCAATTTCCTTTATTACTTATTGTAAATCAATTAATATTTATCTAAATATTGAAAAGTAAAAAACTCAACATATAGATGAAGATAAAAACTTTTTATGCTTTCTCAAGTATTTTCGAGAGAAATTATTTTAATGTGAATGTAGAAAACCAAATCAAAACAAAACAGAAAGTTTTTTATTTTTATTTTTATTTGAAGCTATTCAATGTAGACTACATAATTTTCAATATTACATAAACTACTGTCTATACAATCATATACTTAGTAGATATAAGAGGGAACGACAAAGATTGTATAACTTTAAACTTACAAACCTATTATCGAAGTTTCCTTTGATTTATTGTTGTGTTTTCTATATGAAAATAGTGAAAACGAAATCTTATCACATGGAGACGACGATAAAGCCAATTGGCAAAGACGATAGACTCTTGTGATTCTGTTACTGTTTAATGTATGTATAACAAGATATACAATTGATTTTATATAAAATACAATTCTTTTATCTGAAAACACATTTAAACTGTTACTTCTTGTTTCACAAACTGTCAGTAATTTTGGAAAAAATCTTAATTCTGAATGGTGAAAAATTATTTCTTATATAGGTCACGTATAGGACCAACCTTTGTTAAAACCGGTCCATTTATGGGAGATATATATCTGGGAAAAAGGTTTAATATTTAAAAATGAAATTTAAAATTGAGACAAATTTTACCGAAAACTTAGATACCTATAAATTCCGTTCTGAAGTGGGTATTTTAATCAAAATAATGTCAATTATCAAACCAAATTTCACTTATTTATTTTACACTTAAATGAAGAATTTCTATTAGTATATAACTGATTATTATTAAAAAATAAATTTTAAAAGATACTTAATAATGATCATCAGAAGTCGAAATAAAAAATATTTATATACACATAAATAATTATTGTTTTTTACTATGGTTTGGAAGATATGTCTATAAAAAAGAAAACAAGAAGAAAATTTATACAAAAATAAATAAACATTATTTTCCAAAATACTTATTCTCGAATTTTTGCCCGCCTAAAATAATAAAACAAGTCTAATAAAATACAATTTATTGATATAACGAGAGGTAATATTTATATCCACAGATACATACGTACCTATACCTATAGTTTTTACAAATAATTAAATAAACAGTGTGTAAATTACCCGTACAATACATAAACACATAAAATACATGTGCATTATTACATAGATATATACCGCCTCTTTTACCAACAACGAGAAAGATAAGATAGCATGGTCAGCTCCTACATTTTACCCTATGCATAACAATTTAATTCAATTATTTGTGTTTGAATGTTAAAAGTCTATAAGCTGGTACTGCACCAAAGCTTTGATAATCATCAAGTGTATAAAAGCTACAATTCATTTAAAGATGTAAATTTGGGGACGGAGATAAACGCTAACATTGCTTTAGCTAATAAGTGATATGTACAAAATCCTTCTTCCATACTATTTTGGGTAAATTTATCTCTGTTTGATACATTATGACATAATACTCCAAGTATTAATTTGTGTAAATTAATTCTATCGAAATTATTTTTATAAATTAAAATTTGTATCAAAATCCGGGGAGATTGTTAAAAACTTAATTCCAGATACTTGTCTTTCTGTTTTTGACTAATATTTTCTTTCAAAAAGGAACATATATTTATATATTATTTGGAAGAAAAATTAACAAAATCCTAAGAGGAGAGAGGGGGCAAAAACAAATTATTGTGATTAAACTTCTTACAAATGAAACATTTGTCTTTTATTCTACACAAAAGCAAAAATTCAGAGTTTTTTTTTAAAAAAAACGAACCGTATCAAAAAATGAACTTAAAAACTATTTTTAAATTATAAGTGTATAATTTGCTTGTGACCAATTACGTTTCTTAGTTGGTGTCAATCAGATAGTGAGAAATGGAATTGGTAACAAGGAAATTATTTATATAAGTTTTTATTTAAAATTATTCATTGTTTTTAAGGCAGTTTTTTTTTTTTTTTTAATTTTATGCAACAAAATAACAAACACTTTGCAAATTTTATCAAAAACAACATTTTGGTTCACTATAACAAACTTACATAAGTTTATTTTTGTAAAAAACAACGTCATGCTAACTTAATTTACGAAATATACTTTCGAGGAAAGTTTAGTAGGTATATTATGAACATATAATACAATAAGGGATAAGTAAATTTACAAAACTACATATTTAAAGACGCCTCTTTACTTGTTTTTGGGTTGTTAAAGGGATCAAGACAAGATAATAAAATTACTTTTACGATTGCCAAAGACTTCAAGAAACATATAATATATTATAGTCGATCAAAACCCATTGCTTTTAGTACATCTTATATTATTATGTATGTGGAATATACTGGTCGTGCCGCCACCCAGACTGTTCATCAATACATTATACTACTTACTCTCCAACCCCAATCATTTTCTGAATGAAAATAACGATCACCTATCTATTTAACAAACGACTACGATTGTTTCAATGTCCGTCGAAATATACTACAATACATATGCTTTGTTTCTATATCACATTTGAGTGAGAAAGTAACGTGTTTAGATATATTATGCATTGCTCCATCGAACGCGAACTTCAAACAAATATCCGGATAGAATTTTCTAATTTCGTGCTGTTCAAAATGTATATTAATGAGACGTATTCAATAGAGAACTTTCATTGTTTAAATTAAAATATTAAATTTTTTTAACGAATTTTCCGTTCTGTAGGAATACTTTTGTATTTTGTTTGTTGCAAAAATTATTTGTATATTAATTTTCTTATTTTCAAAAAATATTTTTCTAGAAGAAATTTTTTTCTTATTTTGGCTCAATTCCTTGATTTTAACCGTTGGTTAATAATATAATCTATTGAAACTTTAAACGGGAGATTAACTTTGTAAAGAGTAAAGCAGTTATTTTTGGAGGAATAGCCTCAAGTAGGCGTATTATTATTCAGGTTTTGACGTTATATAGTTGCAGTTGTCTCTAGATTAGTAAATAACCTAATGAAGGCACATTTTTCAATAGAAATCAAAAATTACTTTTTAATACTATCTGCTTACCAGAGCATTTTACTTAAAGTTTAAATGGAATTTTATCTCTTTTTTGTTTTTTCCCTTTAACCTTTGAATGTTTTATTTGCAGAAGATATTGATCAAAATAATGAAAATTAAAAACATTTGATCCACTATAGTAATAACAGAAAAGAAAATTTTGTTTTCAATCAAAATAAATATTCAGAAAACACATTTCCCATGCAAGACCTATAATATAGTTAAACAGAAAATTTCAAAATGTTGACGGGGGGTGAAAATGGTCAAAGAACAGTTTTCTGGGATAAATCAATATAAAATCGATAATCATAATCAAACACTTATAGTTGATAATTGTATTTAAAAAAATTGTTTTTGTAAAATATACTAAACCAAGATTACCCATAAAACAGTTATAGTAATGTATGTTATATTTTTTTCAAGAATTCAGAAATATTTAAGCTGAATTGTAAAAATTTGAACAAAGATTGATAAGTTCAGATTTGAATTGAAATCGTAAACTAAAATGTTAAACAAAAAATTGTACTTTTGAAATGCGAAAATAAAAAAATATAATAATTGAAAAATACTCACTCCAGCCTGAAAATTATTAAAAATAGCAATTTTGATGTTCTCGGACAATGGGCATTCCATTTTGTCACATGATCTACAAATTAGTTTTTCATTTGATTTTTAATGATCTTTCTATAACAGTAATAAAAAAAGAAACGGATGTTCGTCAATTATAGGTATTTGTGGACATAAAGATCTTACGGGGGTGCCAAATAAAAAACGGCCCACTTTGAAGAATTTTCGTAAAGGAAAAAGTTATTAAACTTATTATAAATAAGCCTTATATGAATTTTTAGAATTGTAATATGATATGCTTATGATATGCTATGCTTATGAGCACCAGGACTATTTGTTCTCCAATTTAAATCTTATTGTTAAATTATAATCTTCCCTTTATAGTCCGTACATACAAGGCAATGTTAATGATTTTATATATATTTAAGGTGGTTTTTGGTAAATGATAGGTGGTCTATTTGGTAGTGTAGGCAATATTACTGATGATGGGATACATTGAAGGAAGAAAGGTCATATCATAGGGTAAAGATAACTAGATGTCAGTGTCAGATGTGGTCATAGTGGTTTACTAACCATACATATAGAGTACATTCATATACTTCCAGATGAATACAAGGTGTTAGTAAAAATGTGCACAAAATTTTATTGTTTGTTACTTTGAGAACTCTTCTGTAAAATTCTATCAGAATACAAACAAGCCTAAAAACAAATTTTTTTAGAGTTCGGCTTAAGTAATGTTCACCAAGCGCAAAGACTTGTGTTTTATGCAGCCTATAATAAAGAACAATACATATTTAATTGATTTTCTCGATGAAGAAAATCAATTGATCGTTTTGATTTTGACAGATGTGAAATATAAGTTTCTAGTATGTCAAAAATGAAAGAAAATCATGTCCAAAACGGACTTAATTTTATATTTTACCATTTCCATCTTATAGAAGCGGGTTTTTAAGATTAAAAATTTTATATATAGATAATATAAGAGAACACATTGTTTACAATATTTTCAAGTTTTCAATATTTTCAAAAAAATGTAAACACTGCATGCAAAAATATGTTGAACAATCAAATGAATTTTTCATAAATTTAAAACACAACAATAATTGCTGTCTACCAAATGAATAAGTAATAATTTTTTACTTATAAATGTATCATTATAATTTTTTATGTTTATAGGACATTCGCTATTCTCTATTATATTATAGGCTGCATAAAAACACTTAACTCTACGTTTGGTTGCCTCTACTTAAGCCCACCCCTAGATTTCATTAACTAAAATGTTGAATTAAGGATCTCTGGAAGTTGATCTACTCACATTTAAACATTAAAAAAAACATTATATTGACCACCAAATCTGATTTCAGGCGATATCTCAAAAGCTTCGCTTTCAATCGTTAAAAGTTATTTTATAATATTATAAACATAATTTTATTGAAATCGGAGATTTTCTTAATTTACCGTTTTTTTCTTAAGAGATAAAAGACGCCGTTTCGAAAACCAAGAACAAATCGAGATTCCAAGTGATATATTTAATGTATATTGTTTCAGAATATGACAAATTTCTATGATACACCCGATATGGTTCATTATATAGTTATATATTTCAACCAAAGTTTATATATTATTATTCTATTCTGTCTCTCGTAGTCATCACTGGTTTGGTCACTGTATTTGATCACTTTATGAAATTGATGATATATATATTCAGTGAGTTCTTTATTAATATTTAACAAATAAATTTCAGTGTATATAAAACACAAAATATATTATTGCTTGTTGACTTGTTGTGCATTTGGCGTCAGTGTTAGCAGTGGATTTAGTAGTAGGTAAAGGCTAAAATTTGTAATTCAAATGTAAAATATAATAGGCGTCTCTCTACTTTATAGTATGATAAAATTCATAATTAAACTTATGACCCTTTATTTTTTTGCATGATTGTGAATAATATATCAATAGAAACTTGGTTGGCATTTTATTTGGATAATATTTATTAGAGTTCATAAATCTTGTTACTAAAAAAATTATTTTTATTTTGACATATCCAAGATCATACAAAATTGATAAACTTTTGATGGCACATAGTTATTTAACAATCAAGTGACCATTTTCAAAACAACGTTCAATAATGATAATAACTTTAATAAATTAACGCTCTTTACAATTCAGAATTATTGTCTTTGGTGAACATAATTTGGGAAAAGAATATGATTACCGATTATATACTTTATAGATGTAATGTTCTTTAATTCACTGCTTAGAGTTTGCGTATGCCGTTGTTTTTTATTAAAATGAAAATTGTTTTACTTATAATGTTATATAACACGGATTAAAAATTCGCCAACAGAGAATTATTTATTTTAAATAGTTTAATGGTAAATTATTATTTGTGTATCTTATCTTGTTAATTATTTATATAGATATAGATTTTGAATGAATGATTTTCATAAAACTCAAAGAATTTAGCTTAGTTGTGCTTTAATTTCAATTATGTAATATTTTTAAAAACAATAATTTAAACAATTTACGCGTTCGTACAATTAGTCGGTTAAGCAGAAATAATCTTTTTTATTATAAAGTAGTTGCATTCATTCAATTAGAATCCGATTTTTACTGCTCAGGCAAAAGAAAAACAAAATCACAATGGAAATTTCTGTATTGTTTTTATATTGCAATGTTTTTGCTTATACCATTGGTATTATAGTTAATAAAAATGTATATATAAAAATTAAATTCCAACAGGATTTGATTAACTCCTAACCCAAAATTTAATTTTTATATAAATTTTTTTTATAAAAATTTTCATTCTCATTTAATACGTATTTTTTATGAATAGAAAATACTCACTATCGTTTTCTCAAGATTCAAAATGAACACAGATGCTAAAAAAAATTAATATGAAGAAAAATATCAGTATGAAAGTGAAAATGATATTTGTAATAAAAATCATAAGTAGTACACAACATATACACATAGAAATATTTTATTTTATTTTTTTTTTTATTCTCATGTGACACAAAAGCTAACAAGATGTTTCTTTTACAGCTTTCAACAACAAGGATGCAGTAACAGCGTGTGGTTTTGATAGCAAAGACTGTCTTTTATATTTGACCATCGTATAAGTTAAACATAATGTGAGGTTATTATACAAAATTTAAATTAATGAATAGAAATTTTATCTCTTTAATCAAAGGTTGTCATGCCTCATATGAATTACAAACAGATATATTAAAATTAGGAAACAGTTTTAAAAAATATTAAAGGCGTTAAGAAAGTTCCCAAATTTATTTACCTAGAAATGTAATCACTTTAACAAAGACAATTTTTACAAGCATATGTATAAAAACTATCCCAAAATTAAAAACAATAACATTATGTTTTCATAAAGCCATATAATTTGCCCTTTTTTGTCAATTTTGTTTGTTCGTAACAATAACTACAACACAAAAATTACTGTAGACTTGTATAAACTATATATAATTGGTAAATTGAGCCCATTGTATCATGACCTACCTCTTAAATCGTAAAAAACACATAAACGAAACAAAGCAAAACAAAGCTTGAGTCCGCTGGACGGGATCAACTTTTTTTATAGCATTATGTAATTAACTACGGAAATATTTTATCTTAAATGTGCTAGTATAGAAATTTATTATAATATGTATAAAATGTCAAATGTAAATTCAATCATTTTACATGACAAACATACTCTATAATGCTTTAGAGTTAAGCGTATTAATAGTGTGTGTTTAAGCAAAGTTGTATTATAATTGAATTTATGCAGCTACAGTTTGTGAAGTAAGTTTCTCTTAATTAACGGTTAAGTTTCATTTAATTGTGCAAAAATTATCATATTATGTAAACCAAAAAGCTGGCTATATAGAAAGTTGTATTAATATAAACTATTAAAACAAGAAAAAACTATCACAGATCAATATGTTTCTTTCACCAAAATATTATTTTAATATTTTTAAATCTTTTAGTACCAACATAGTTATAAGTCAGAAAACACATTAATTTATACGATTAAAACAAAACACTGGAATCTCAAAATAACTATCCCATAAATCGACCTAGAATTACACAAAGCCAATAAAAAGAAACAGAATAACATTTCATAACACATAAATCACACAATTAATTAACAGAGAAGAAAATTATAACATAGATTACTTAAATACAAGGCAAACTTTACTGTTGACTTTAAATTATTAATTAGTTATCATGCTATGATAATGGATACATGACTTTACTAAAATCTTACAAAAAAACAGATGGCACTTAGTGTTACTATAACATCTATGGTATTTTAATTTTTGAGATTTAAGGAAGCGCACTTATGTGATGTATATAATGTATGTATTTTATTTTATTTTATAGACTTTATTTAATCTATATACGTAAGTCATGTGCATATTTGTCATGCTATTTTTTTTTGTGTGTAGTGTTATGATAAGTGTCAACATGGTTATGTACACATTACATTTTACCTCATCTAAACAGCAAACAATTTTCTGATTGGTCACAAAATACAGATGACACATGAGAAAGATATCACATGTTATTTACAATATTATTAAGATCGTTGAACATGTTTATTCTAATGTCAAAATGAAATAAGATGAGATACAAAAGCAAAAATTTGTTGACTGAGTCTTAAATGTTATATATCTATCGTATCAAATAATATTTATTGAGAATGTATATTTTATATCTTAAAAAATCATTTCAAAATCCAGGAAATGAAAGTCGTCAACACTATGGTAGTAAAGTAAAATTTTTATAGTTGATGAATCAGGACTCTTAAATTATTGTACATAAAAAACCTGTATTCATTTTATTCATCTTTATGTCTTAATAAATGAAATAATGTATAAATCAATCACGGAAAATGTAAGATGACTTAATCTTACGTATTTAAACTTGACATTCTATTTGTGTAACATAGATTGGAATAGTTAAGAATTTCATAATTATTTTTAAAGGGAATATTTGATTTGGAATACCGAAACTTTTATCACTCATTATATAAGTATTGTTGAAGAAGATTAAACATGCACAAAATAATTAATAAATACAACTTTCAGATAAAGTCAAACGAAAAAATCTGACAAGATCTTATCTATTTTAGTTTTAAGGACTTTCTAAAAGGTGATAACATTTAGAATGAAATGTATTAGAAACAAATGCAACTGTCTATTATTATTAAATAATTTTCAATAATCCGAATCCATAATACATATCCCTGACAATTTACAATTGGATTACATTCATTTACTTTAAAGACTGTTTTGATTAAAAAAGTCAACAAAATCAAGTGGCTGTTGTATTTCCAACGATCATGAATATAGACAGTCAAATCGATAGAATGGCCTATCGTTCATTTGGCCATTTTCTGATAGAAGCAAAAAAACAATTTCACAACAAGCAAATTCATAATGCCATAATTTAAGTCAAAATATTTCAGACAATACACAATTAGAGTAAAGCCATATCCAATTAGAAACCTAGTCATCCTCAATCGCTGGAGAAAGGGGGCCCATTAATCAGTTTGAGGCCCTGTAACAAAAAGTAGTAGATCCAAGGCTAATTCAGAGTCCTTATTTTATAAAGATAATATGTGTCAGAGGATACATAGTTTTTTTTACTTTGTATATAAGAAGTTTAAATCATAATATATTTTAAATGTTGACACAGTACACCATATCAACAAAAAAACAAAACCAAACAATTACCATATTGTAAAATTGATACATGATTCTTCATAAATAAATAGAAGAAAAAAAACCCAAGGCACATAGCCCCTAAATGACAAGAACAAAAAAACCTGTGAATTTGAAACGGGATGTACCATATTTATAATTTCGATCACAATGTTATTATTAATAGTAAAAAGTAACAATATGAAACATATTTTAATTTTAATTTTTTTCTTATGATTTTGTTTTTTTTTGGTAATATAATATGTTTGTTATTTAAGACTTTTGTCAAACTTTAAAAGTCATTTGAAAAGTTATACTTAAAACTAATGGATGTAATAAATTTTTATATACTTGAAATCGTTATATAATACTTAAATTTTTTACTTCTAAATGTATCTATTTATTACTGCCTTGAGAAAGTATGTAATATTGCTATATGTGGGAGTTATAAAATTATATTATTAATTACCTTGAAAAATGGTATTTTAGGACTTAAATAATATGGTGAAAGATTCCACGCAACGATTAAGCTACAAGAATTCTTCAGACTAAAACCAGTGAAAATTTGAAGAACCAACCCACATGCATTATCTCGAATTATTATTTATATATGTTTTAGAAACAAATGGCATAGTACCCATAATTTTTCACCCTATTCGTAGTACTAAGGTTCATGTGGCTTTTCTGACTTTTATTGTTAATTGTATTCAATATACATATAATACTTCAGGAGAAATATCAAATTTATTACGAATTGGCTATAGAAAATAGTTTATATGCTTGAAAGGTCTATTTTTGAAATATTTATAATTATAAAGATTTATAAAATATACAAAATATTTATTAATCGTTAATAAAATATACATAGTTCTTAATTAATCAGTCAACTAATATTTCATATCATTGATCCGTTGAGTAGAAATTGGGCCAAAAAATATTTTTTATGACGGAGGGATCCGCTTGGAATCGATTTTTAAAATTCAACCGTAAGAGAGAGAAACAGGTCTTCAAAATCTGTATGGAAGGTGTTTGTTTGAGTGATGTAACAATTCGAAAATTCGTTGGATACTAAAAAAAAAAAATTGCAGGTTTCGTGTTTTCTTTAAAAATAAATTTATGATTTGGCCCTAAAATTTAATCTTATTTAAAATCCAATTTAACGCTCGCGAAGCCCCGCGCAAAACGAATTCTTAGAATTATTAAAATTATGTCTCTGATAATAAAAAAGTAATATAATTTTTCTTGAATATCTTACGATTTAAGGAAGTTGCTTTTTACAGCTTTAAAGGAATTTACTTTTACGTCGATATATATATTCCGGTTATTATTGACAAAAAAATTCACATATTCACTTTGAAAAACAATCAATAAACACACATCTATATTATTTGTTTGTAAGACAGTTGAAAACATTTAGTAATTGAATAAACTGTTTCTCAGTTTAAAAATAAAATACAAGAAATGATGACATGTAGCACATATTGTCAAGGCGGTAACTATGACGTGCTTAGTATTGCAATTGTGTTATTCTGTTGCCGCACCCCTTGTTACACTGTAGGTCAGCCCTTCCTTTATGGAGTAAAAGATGATTTTAGAGCTCGTGTTGTTGCCTTTTATACTTCCTATATTAGGATCATCTTTCATATAAACATTATGGCTATGTTTACATTAAATACTATTCTTAAGTGTGAGAATGGAAGCACAAAAAGTAAAAAAATAAAATAAAATAAATAAGAGAAAATAAAATGTATCCGACCAGGAAACACTTTAAATAAACAGCAGTTTATTAAAATTATAAAAGAATAATTTGTTGAAAAAATATTTTATTTTTTTTTTTAAATATTGTTATCAAAGATTAATGAAATGAAGATTATAGATTAATAAAGATTAAGAGCTAGCTGATATTATTATTTAACACAGTATGGTAACAATTTTTAAAATATGTACTGCGTTAAGGATTAGATTACACTAGGAACAAGTTTAAAGACCTAAAAAATGTTGATGTTCTTTCCAATTCATTTTATTTGATTGAACGACGTACACTGAGTTAGCTGAGTACTTTCGCTTCCATTGTTTTTTGTATTTTTTAAGTGTAAATAAATTGCTAAATAACAAATAATTTGGTCTGATTCTTCCTGAAAATAAAATTTGATATAGGAATAGAAAAACAACAGATCGGGTGAATAGCTAGTACCATGGATCA
The DNA here is from genome assembly GCA_020423425.1 of Chrysopa pallens. Lineage (NCBI taxonomy): Eukaryota > Metazoa > Arthropoda > Insecta > Neuroptera > Chrysopidae > Chrysopa > Chrysopa pallens. The sequence goes on along the minus strand of CM035593.1, from coordinate 47,022,818 downwards.
ATTTCTCCAAGTGGACTGCATTATGCCCAGGTCCAATGTGAAACTATGCTTGGAAATATATTAACGTTTCTGAATTGCACTTCCTGGACGGAATAAGAGATCTAGATTAATGCCATTTAATCTAGATTGCCAGATGAAGTTACTATAAAATAAACCGGTGCCCTGAATTAAGTTTTACTGAGCAACCCTTTCTTGCCAGAAAATGGTGTATAGAATAAACTTTACTGAAATCCAAAAACGTTTTGAAGTAAAAATAATAAAACAAAGTAAGTTATATATACATTACAATATTAAAATCATTGGCAAAATTTTGATAACTTTGATGTAACTACTGTGTAAAAATTTCATAATTTTCAATAATTTTGATAACTCTGCATAACTTCGCAACTTCATCAACTAATTGTACATGAGCATTACTGAAAAAATTTGCTATTTTAAATGGTAAATAACCCTAATCTTGATTTTTTTTTTAATTGTTGACATTAATCAAGGATATGTACAAGGAAAGAAATATGATAACAAAATATGGATATGGAAATCGAATTGTCACAACAAATAGGGATTTCAAGACTAAAAATTGTTTTTGGTTTTAAATAGTTCTTGAAACTGAAATTCTTAGGTATTTCCTAAATTATATCAATGATTAAAAAATAAAATATGAATCTTGTGACTCCTTTTCATGCATACGTGTACAGGTCAAATCATCCTGTATATTTAATAAAAATAATATAAATATCTAACATAGAATTGAATAATAAAATAGAGTTCAGAACATAAAAAAAAAAATAGTAATAAAAAGAGCATTATGAAATAATAAATAATTAAACATTAATTATTTAAAAACGCATATAATGCAAATTAATTTCATGGAATATAATTATACTAATAGTATAACACAGCGTGACGTTTTTTTTTATACATTTTAACATACAGACTAAATAGAAATGCTAGAACTAGTTTTATAAATGTGTCCCGTCTGTATCGTATTTTATCTAAGTATATCAAACTAATAATAATAATTACTAGTTTTAAATCGTGTAATAAGACTATTATTTTATGTAAAAGAATTTTCCATCACGCACAACATTCTGAATTCTAGCTAGAGCAATGCTTCTATAGTACAGTTTCATAACTTTAACATCGAAGAAAAGTTTTGATATACAAAACTTTGGTTGCAAAAAGATATTTTTATTACAGACGGATGCACTTGGGAATGTTTTTTGAATTCCAACTTTCAAAGGAACGGGGCTACAAAATGTGTATCCAAAAGTTATACTTATTCGAAATTTACTTATTCGAAACGAGATAAAAGTCCAAAAAATTAACATGGGTGACATTCTGGATGTGAGCCTGTATGTTGATCAAGGAAATGTCATCAATTTTGAAATTTCTAACACTTGAACAAGAAAAAAGTCACTTGAGATTAGTAAATAATATTGTTTATATCGAATTTAATTTTATTTTTTAATCCTAAAATTAAAAGTTCAAAATATAGGTAACCTTCAAAATATTTTAAGGCCTATAACAATTTTTTTAAAGCTATATATAGATTGAATTTTTGGATATTTGGAAATCATAACGTATAAATAGGCTAAAACTCTATTACAATTGTTTTTGTGCTTTATCAATAAACTGAGAGCCAACTTCACTGTCCAGTTATAAAGATTCTTTTATATTTAAATATACCAAACATCGTTACATATCCAGATAAAAGCTTCAATAAGAATTATTTAAAGAGTAATCAATTAATCTGCCGCATATTTTTTTAAGAGCTGGGGTATAGAATTTTTTTCTATTATCAACGTGTGAAAATTATCCCAATCACCTATAAAATAACTAATTTTCAGATAATTTTTAAAATAATAAAAATTAATAGAAAATTTTACTATAAATTTTCCAGAAATCAATACCAAAAAAAAAAAAAATAATAATAATAATAATGAGCATGGTCACTGAGTACTTTGATTTGCGATTAAAAAACAGTGTTATAGTTTTGGATTAAAACAGTAAAATATTGGTTTTTTTTTTTTTTTTGAGATCTCAGTTTGCTTATACACCTTTTTTTCTATATTTTCAAGTTGATACATATTTTACGGCCCATTGAGTTACTATTAAAGAACTGGACTATTAACAAGTACAATAGAATATTTTAATGTATTTTTATGTAGTTATTATTATTATTTTTATTTTATGAGTCCTGGAAAAATTCACTCTTGTTTATTATTTAGCTTAGGCTGCTATAATACCTATGTGTGCTTGCTGCATGATGTATATATAATATGATATTATAATACACAATATTTATTTATGCACGAAACAAGCTTTACATATTACAATGTTATTCATAAATGTATCAGATTTACCTAACATTACACCAAAAAAAAAAAAAAAAACATTTAGTTAAATAAATTATTCTAGAAGAGTATAAATGCATATAAACAAGTTGTATGATATTCTCATGGTATGACCTCTATGTGTATACATGTGAGTAATTCATTGGTAACTTTATAATACTTTACTATGTCAGAATATATTATTACTGGACATATACGTATACTATGTCAGAATATATTATTTTCAGTCTAAAATTTGTAACGCTAGAAAATATTGACCACACAAACCAAATTTTGTATACATATAAATATAATGTTTATATTTATAGCTTTATAGACTGGGTATTTAAATTATTAAATAAATACTAATGATTAAAAATAGTTCAAACATTGATACCAAATCATACTATGGAAACAATTAACTCAGCTAGTTATATTTACTTGTTTTATGTTTACGTTAAGCATGAATTGTAACATACAACATAAAGTTTTGAAAAAGTTAGGTGATATTTCAATGTCTTGTTAATATGTTTTAGTTTCCTTTAAAGATTTTGAAATTTTTTTCCAGATGTTAACTGTTGATAGAGTAGACTGAAAGAATTGAGATAAAATTCAAACATAATTGTTTTAGCTTTCATTTTAGGTGACACGAAAGGAATTTAAAAAAAATTGGGCCTTGTTTTCACTGAAAGTTTATTTGAAAGGTAATTATAATCGGTTCCGAAATTCAGTAGCAAGCCATATCCCCAGATTTGATAACAGCAGAATCATTCCTTTAGAGGTGAGAAAGACACCTCCATTACGGAACCAAATTTTTTACAATAAAGAATTCAAATCTCCATAGAAACAACAAAAATATGTACCCACTTACTTCATAAACTTTCTGAGATTATTACAAAACTCAACATTTTAAAAGATTACAAAAAATGGGAGCCAATTAAAATTATGACAATCAACTTGTACATCAAAATAAAAATAACTACCATAAAATTGTAAATTCAATTAAATTGGATAAATATAAAAATAATGTAAGACAGAAATTAAATAATTTCAAATAGATTTATTGAAATACATGGAGGTATAAATATTTTCAATTTAAATCTATAGAAAAAACTTTTTCTTGTTTTTTCGTTAGAAAAAAAAATATTGCTTTGTTTGATGATTGAAATCACGCTAAGAAATACTCAGAATTATTTTAAAGCTCAATTGTATTTAAAATATATCAAGTGTAATAATCAGTACATTAACCTTTAATATTTTTTGAATAAATTTAGCGAACAGCATACCGTTACTATTTTCGTACAATTCTAACCGTGAATTTTATTAAGTCGTCGTACCTCTAAATCTAAAGCCACAGTCTTTTGAACATTTATAGCCACAGTCTTTTGAACATAACAAGATTTTCACTCAAATAGAAAAATTTGATGTTATTGAACTATAAATTTTCTGGCTTACTTAAGAACAGAGATGTGATTTATTTCTAAAAGTACATTTCAAATACAGATAAAAGAGACAAAATACATATTTATGAAATACTTCTCTTAACAGTAATATTGTACTGAATCACTAACATAAATCACTGCTAGAAAAATGTCAAGCTAGCAGTGACATCTTGATATAACAGAAAAAACTATTCAAAATTGAATTTAAAAATGTTCAAAATTTGGTACCTTTTACGTGCTTGTTAGGGACTGTAAAACTACTTAAACAGCACCTAGTTCTGGTACTTACATTATATTTTTATAGATGTTATTTGTTCATATTGCTCTCCTATCGTGATTTAACGGCAACAATGCCTCATAATGACTCAATTTTCAAATTAAATTAAATACTTGTATGAATAATTTTCTTAAAGTACCTACCATTCTTACTTTCCTTTAAGTATCCTTTTTGGTACCAATCGAAGTCGACGCCAATCACATTTTCTAGATACAAATTTATTCGTTGTCATCGATTTTGAAAGGTAATTAGATACAAAAAAATTATTTATACAATCAATTTAAAATTATTTTAAGTTGGTTTTTTTTAAGGCGTCATTTTTTTCCACAAGCTTTAATAATATTTCAAAAATAAAATTTAGTTAAGTAAAAACATATTTTCAGAAATTATATATCTTATTCAAACAAAGTCTTGAACCCTCAAACTTGAAGTAGGTATACCTTTACTCGTGACTGATTTATGTTTTTAATATAAAAATTATTTATGTTTAAATAATAGCTGCGTACTCAGTATACATTCAGTTACGTGTATACATTTTTTTTCATTGTAATGGAAAATATCTTCCAATTGAATTGAAGTTATTCAAATGGTAAATAATATAGAATTTGGGCTCAGAAAATAAAATGCTTCTTACTGTACTTTCATATTTTGACGCTAATATATCTATCTCAGAAATCTTAATACATATTATATATATTAAATGTAATATATTTGTAAATTTCAAATTACCCGAGAAAAAAAATTGAAATTACTAAAGTAAATTAATACTATTAATATTTTTAATAATTTATCTATGAACCCATGTAAGCAAATTGTATAACGTCTATAATAAATTCCGGAGGATACTAAAGTGCAAAAACAAATCATATATAATTCTAAAGAAATGAGGAATAGTTTTTTATCCAAAACAACAACTTTACCAAATGTATCAAACAGTGCTGGATATGATATTTTACAGGTTAGGTCAATAGATTTCTGTTTAATATTTTGAGGTAGTATCAATTACGATAAAATTTATTTTTAACCTATTTATATCTACAAAATATATGTTAATAATAAAATTGTGTAAAAACGTGGTTAATTTTATATGATTATATATGGAAATGCATACAGACTGTGTACAAGGCCAAAGTAAATACGTAAATACGTACTAAATACAACCTTGGCTTATGTAAAAAATATTATATCTTCGGAATAAGAATACCCGAGAATTCCAAATTTCTTGCCAAATATTTTAATAACTTGACGTTTATTGAGGAAAATTTCTACAACCTTAATTCCCGTTTGAACCGTTTTAATTTTAAAAATAATTATCTTATTTTTTTGTTAGCTATTTATGAAATTCAAATAATTATTTACAATATTAACTGATACAAATATTGGAGGTGATATAAATATTATGAAAATTAGTAAATACAGAATTAAAATTGAGATATTTTTTGAAATAATTGGATAGATTATAAGTTAATTTATTCATTGATAGTGTGGAAGAGGGTTGCTTAATTTTTTAATATCCAAATCACGTAGAGCCGTTCAACTGAATCGCTTAATCCGTTCCCGAAATGGATCATGAAGTAAATATATTCGATGATGGGTATTTTAACTTAAATAAATAAAATTTAATATGCACACGCATGATACAGTTTAACCATTGTAATTTTGTTAGATTCGATTAATCTGAATATTACGATGTTATGTGATTGAAAAGAACGTAGTACATTTTTCCAGCTCGTTAACAAATTGCAATTGATTCGTATGTAAATTAATTAATTATAATTTCTTGTTTCGTTTTAATTCTAATAATTCAACATTAATTTTGAAAGTTTTATTTCATCGGAATTTAGAGAAAGTCCAAATCCATTGTTTCATTCTCAAGTTTTTGAATGGGGATGCTTTTATATGCGTCTAGTACGGTAGGGTTGGGTAACAATTTTAAACGTTTCCCTTTGATATATCTAGGTACATAGAAATTTCAAAATATATCAAAATTTTCGTGTTGAAAACAAGAACTGTTTATCAGAATGTAAATAATGAGTGGAACGATGAGGCGTTGATGAAAAATGAAATGAAATGAGACGATATGGAATGAATACCCGGATATATTATTATTAACCTGTATAAAATTTATGACAACCAATATTTAGGAGCTGGGTCGGATATCCGGTTTGAGGCACCAAACTCTGTGAGTAAGCAGCTAAACAACAAAATATCTGTCATATATAATGTGTTATGTTGTACCTTCACATAGTGCGTATCTAGTGATTTTCGTGAATACTAGTATGTGTTTAAACGTATGTAGGCATAAGTTATATTAAAGTGGAGGTATGGAGTTGGTCGATATGTAGTGATGATAATGATTACTGTGACGGTATATTATGTATGTATCATGTTTAGTAACATACAAGCGTAACTGTGCAACTTTCACGTGAATCGTTAACCTTATCAAGAAGAATTCTTAGGAGTTACGAACTTCGCAATACCTCCAGCGCAGATTTATATAAAATATTTCTACCTCGTTAGGTCAGTTGATTATGTGACCAACTGCAACTAAACTTTACCGTTGTTACCAGGATGTACTGAATTATGTTTGTAGCTAATTATGCTTATTCAATTAACCATAAACCGACTTCAAAAACGGAAGAAATCAATCAATTCATCTCTTCATATGTGTATTAATTTTTTACTTACTTTTAACATACAAGAGAAAAAATCAGTAATGATTTTGGATCAAATTTTTGAAGTTTTTACTGAAAATGTATATCGTAATTTTCCCACATTTTGAGTTCACAGAAATGATTTTTAAATATTGGTCTGTTAGTGTTAAAAAAATCATCCAAACCAAAATAGCTACAATAAATAAATTTCATATGTATATCATGTCTACGATGGTTCATCGACAAAAAATGAAGTATTTTGGTGAGGAAAGATGATCACAAAGAAACTATTTATAAGTGTTTATTTTTTTTTTTTTACATTTCAGTTCACTTTAGGTTTGAAGATTTTTCCTATAATTTTTATTTGTATCTACTTAAACAGTGTCAACCATTTTTAATTAATTTTACAAAATCGCTTCTTATTCCTTCACTTGTTGCTACTTATCGATCATTTATGATAGTTGTAACCTTTTACTTAAAATTTTTGAGTTGCTATCGTGTGATTTGATATGACATTATATGTATATTGTTAGTAGTAGGACGAGGTGATAAAGGGAAATGAGTAAGCGCAGGCGTCCGGCTGTGCCGTCCGTCCGACCGACGCTATCATCAACAATATATAGAAGAGGTTTATACTAGTTGTCGTAATTCGTTGTGTGTGTGTGTATAAGCTACTGTATACTACAAGTCCACGGAAATGAAATGCCACAGAGAGAAAATTAATCATTGCTTACTAAATTCTAGTAAGTTAGTATCACATATACTAGCCGTATAGTATCAACACACAACACACGTAGGCTGTGAGAATGGTTAACTAGCACCATTAACATGTAGTTGCTATCATAATGTATATGTTACCTAGAAATCGACCTCTTCTATACAACCAAACACATTTATCGGACAAACAAATATTTATCCATCAGAGAAATTTTGGTTCTTTCTATATAACATAGTTTTTTTTTTTTCATTTTTAAACGTGTATTTGTTAAAGGACTTTATATAATATATGCCAAGAGCCAAATCTGCCAAAGTTTTATCGTACGATTTTATTACAATATTTTACATTTAAAAATGATAAATGCATTTCTAATATCCTGTATATCTTATCTATGTGTGTGGCCTATAATTTGAAGTAACAGAAAATAATAGCCAAAAAAATTGTGGTACTTAATGGATTCCTGAATAATTATAACTAATTATGAAAATAAATAGATGGCCAAGCTACAAAACTATTCAACCAAATCTTCTCCAAATTTTTTTTCAGTTTTCGTTTATTTCCAAACAAAATATAGAATTAAATACACTGAGAATGTTGGATAAATAACTTCCTTCTGATATACACATACGGAATGTCTTCACGAAATGAGCTGCAATTTGGATATGAGGCAAAAAATACTTATTTTATTCAAATGAAATTTTCTGTATCCGTAAGCTGACAAAACTAATTTCATTTATTTTCGATTTTCTTAAAAATGTTGCAACAATTACAATTTACTTATATATAAAACAATTTTTCATTTTTATTACATATAATTCTCTATGACTGTAAGATCACTTTATTATTCGATTATTTGGTCGAAAGTTAATACGACATGAATAACAGTTAGTATAATTGCAACGCTTGTAGCCCCGTAGACCGACAGACACGCAAAAAATTTAAGTTGTTCAGAAATTCTACACATGTAGGAACACAAGATATAACCTCAAATCGCCTGTTTCAATTTCTTTTTTGTTATGTATAGATATATTTAAAGAAAAAATACATTCAATGAGAGGAGAAAAGAAAAATTTTTTTAAAGTGAGCAATACTAACTTTTCAAAAAAAAACAATTTGCAAAAAAAACAAAAAAGAAATAAAGAGTAAAAAATAATTTTAAATTAAAAACTTCCATAAATAATTTGCTCGTGACCAATTACCTTTGGAAACTGGGGCAACAAATAAGTTTATAAGCAAGCCAAGGTTATTTAATAATTGGCGCTGACTTAGACAGGTAATTTGTCAAAAGCAAATCATTTACAGAAGATTTTTATTAAAAATTATTTTTTACTTTTTAGTTCACGTTTTTGAAGGCGGTCCTTCATTATGAACAAATTTTAGGGAAAATTTTTTTTATTACCAGATATTTGCCCATTGTTTCCAAAATTTCTAATTAATTCAACTTCGGAAGTATAACCCTATATCTCTCTCGGCTCTTGGTATAATGTATATCACTGCCTAGAACTATCAACATAAACGAAGTCTTATCAACACAGGGCAGTCTTTGTTTGCTTTAATAACATATAGAATATTATACAGAGTTAGATCAGTGAAATTCAGTACAAATATAACACTGACGAATATTTCATAACGATAGTGAGGTCAAACATTAACTTTTTCAAATATTTATATTTTTCTTATTATAAAATTATATTATAGATCAAACATGTCTATCAAATACATCATAAATACATTCTCATAATTACGCCTGAAAAATTAATGTTAGAACTATATAATCGTGAAAAAAATATATTGCGATAAAATTATCCGAAAAAAAAAACGTTCATAAAATAAATATTCTTAATTAGAAAATACATTCTTAATTTGAAAGGTGTTCATCATTTTGAAAGAATAGTTTTTTTTTTATTAGTAAAAATCATAATTTTGGGAGCAATTTGGTAGTTTACAGAAAGAACTTCTTCAAATCGAGCTCGTGGTGTATATATACAAGGTTTGTTAAAAGATTAGAAACTATTTGGTTGAATAAAGCAGTCCAAAATTTTCGTGGAAATTATTTAATCGGAACTCAAGTAAAATATAACTAAAATAATAAATCAACTATTAAAAGTAAAATACAATATAATTATCGTTTTTGAAGAAAATAACATTGTATTTATATAAAATATTATCTTCTTATAAAATCGCAACTTTCAACTTTATGTAAGCAGTGTTTTGTTAGTACAATAATAGTAACAAATGTAATCTATGGAATTTTTTTTGTTTTTCGTAAACATTACGTTGTTAAAATGTAAACATGTAAACACATGTATGTAGTATTATACTGTTTGCTACTTTGTAAATGTTTTGTTTACATTTAAGAAGTATCTTTATATGTAGGTATTACCTACATTTTACCTACCTGCTTGGCTTTAGTTGTAACGAACGTTTTGTTATACCACTTACAAAACTTTGGAAACTGATTAGGCTAGGTGGTATAGGCTCTGTAGTTAAAAAGTCAATTTGAATTTCTTTTGTAGAATTGATTAGTTAAATTAATCCAGAAAAATGAAATTTTTAACTATTCCCACAAAATTGTTTAAGTCTAGAATGCCATTTGGAAAATTGATAAGATTTAATTAAGCAAATTTAGGTATCAAACTTTGTATAACATATTCATGCCAATCTATTTCTATATATTCGGTAATAAAAAATGCGAGCGTCGACGTCTGTCATTATTATTAAAATTTATGAAATATTCAAATTTTGTGATTATAAAGTTTGACTTTAATGCTTTTCTTAAATGTAGAAATATCCAATCTCGAAAACAACTTAACACAATAACGAAATTGGAACGAATACATGTAAACAAAAATCCAGCTTATTGTTACATAGAAATTTATTAGTTATAATTTTGCAACTCCATTTTCTTCTCATATCCCCATGGCAATTGAATTCAGGCTGTTCCTAAGATATAGCTCTTTAAGTAAATATAATCGATAATGTGAACCACTCAACCGATTTTGATGAAAGAGTGGATTTAAATGCTTGATATTGGTTTAAATCAGTGATTAAATATTTACGGAAATTGTTTTCTCTCGATATTGTGAAGAATCGTATGAAGAATCGTCATTTTGTCATTTTATATCCAAATTGCAAATCATTCCTGACGCGCCAAATGTATAAAGCTATTTAAGTAGGCATATTCGTAGATCATAAAAAAGTCTAGGCAAATAGGGTTTTTTCAGAGTCCTAGCATCCACACAAAGTAGAATATTAAACTTTGTCAGACCAGTAAAACTATTTAAAATAATTATTTTTCTTGTTTCAATGGATATTGAATCATATGAACAAAGAAAACATCCTTTCAATTTCTACATCAAAATTGGAAAATACACATTTGGTTGACAAATACCATATTACCTAGTTTATATACAGATTCGAGTATGAACTTTAACAAATACTATACAAAACTTCCAAAATATATTATTATTGTTATTGTTATATGTGAAATGGGTCATCATCTATCATTGTTTTCGATAATAATATGTTGTGAAAATTGGAGCATTAGTAAAACTTTTACCATAAATGTATGATATTCGTTTTTCATTAATTTTCATTATCGTTTATTGATGTTTTTATGTTCAAATACTAATAAATATTTATATACTGTATATATAGATTCATTTATTTTTAGATAGATCAAACGTATAGCCATTACAATTTAAATAAACAAATTATTAAATTTTATTTTAAAATATAATATTTTGTAATTACAATTTTGTTTAACATGGGTGTAAATTTTGTTTTCAAAGGATCTAGTATTTGAAAGGTATAAATTAAGTCTAAGTGTCACCATATTCGCATTGAAACATTTAATATAAATTAATAAAGGAATAAGAATACTGAAATAAACAGTCTTTTTTGGAGCTAATAAAAGTTTTCTATTTTGTCCAACATGTGATGAAACGGAATGTTCATTGTCCAAAAACTGGAAATTGCTCTATTTTATCTCGTGCAGGCAAACTGAATTTAACATGAACGATCCTTTATTGTTTTATTGAATGATGCTTGTATGATCCTCTCATGAACGATCTGTCAATTTTAAAATTGTAGGGACAATCGAAAATTTTACGAGCTTCGAATCAGAAAATAGCTCTTTTTTCAAAATGCTTGTGTACGAAAAGTTGTTACACTAATTATCACTAAGCCATATACAAATTTTAAGAAATATATTTATAAAATGTTATCATATACTTAAGCAAATGTTATTCCGTTTTATGCATGAAACTACGAAAAAAGTTCCAGTAAAAATTACAAACACCAGCTTTTACGATAAATGCTTCTAAAATTTTAAAAACGCATAAAGTATTTTGCACTTCAAAGCTATTTGTATAATATTTAAATATAATATATAAATTTTACGGCCATCAGACACGGTTGTCATATTGATCTAAAATTTTAAAGATCAATTTTTCTTTCCATCTTCTATTAAAATACGCTGATAAATCGCCACCACTAGTGCACAATCTTTCTTAGAAGAGTATCAGAATCGCATATATACAAACGTAATTTCATCAATATCATCAGTATCTAATGTCATTTACATTGTATTTTTTCAATATTCATGCTCATATAACTACATAATCCAATTGTTATGAAATTTGACATATACAATCTTGACATGGAAGCATGAAAAACATGAAAAAGAGCATGCCAGAGTTTTTTTTCTCTTTCTAAGAAATTCTAATGTCAAAATAAAATATTATTTAATGCTTATGAATGGTTATTCTAAGTGCGGGAAAATAATACACTGAATATTACATTAGAGATTGTCTTTATTATAGACCCTATAGAGGACTCTACCAAAAATACAATTGCGCTTAATGAAAGGACGAAGTTTAACTGTAACGATAATGAAATTCAAAATAGTAAGAGTCGTATCATTGTAAACGTATCAACTGCGTACCGATACAGTTGTACATGATAGTACCATTGCAAATACGCATATACCATATAACGGTATATAATGCCATCTAATAGTAAACTATACGATTTGAAAGCAGACCTATAAGAGATAATTGTGGTTTAACTGAGAGCACGATTGTAGCCATTGATTGTTATGCTGTGCAATTGTTATAACGTATACTGTGTGGAAAACTTAATATTGTCAAACGTACCTTAATGTGCAATTTCATTAAATTTGATGAGAAAATTGAACTTTTGTGGTAGTTCTTTTAATTGATACTCTTAAGATTGAAGCTGGGCAGTAAATAAATATGCGAATTTAAGTTGCTTTTTCTCCAAGAGAGGTGAAGAAAAACAAATCGATGTATGCCATGATAACTTTCTCTTATTTTTTCACAGAAGGTCACTTAAAAGCTGTATAAAATGCAAGTATAATTATAACAAAAATTTTCGTTTTTTAACCAGTCCACCGTAACCAACGTAACACAAATTTTTGTACCTTAAAGATTTTGCTACCTTTTCGAGTTTTGATTTTATTAATACGAACCTTTTCAAAGTTTAATGTTTTTCAGTTGACAAAACTTAGATAATTGTAATTTTAATGTAGCAATTATATATAAATGTGAACATTTGCTAATTTTTTATACATTTTATTTGTAGATGGTACATTATACAATTGATAACAATAATAATTTACAACTTTTATATACAAATTCGAAAATCATGTAAGTGACGTGTTTGTGTGATATTTTACGAGATAAAATTGTTATCGGATTTTTTCCAAATGAAACTTTGGTATCGTCTCTTACCATAAATACATCAGATCTCAAAGAAATATTTACGCAAAAAAAACCCTTTGTAAAAAAAAAATAAAGTTGGAGACTCGGTATTTTGATTTTAACCAAAAACTTCGCGGCACAACTATAGGTAAAATTTAGACCAAGTACGAAGTTAATCGAAGTTTGGATTTGATACAATATCGCTGTATTTTCACGCACATACACACAAACACGCACACATACGCACACATACGTGTACACATACACCCACAAATATGCATACACACTTTTTGAATTCAGGAGACTTGAATTTCCGGTAAAAAGTCCATATTGAAATTTTGACAGGATTCCAATACCTAATAGAAAATTTTTTTCATTAAATAGCCAAACAGCTAGAAAAATTATTCATTTCACTTTTCTTCAGCCACACTGTTTTTTTTGCATACATATCGATATTATGATAAATTTAAAGTAGTGGATATGATTAATTTATGGTTATATAAAATTATAATTATACTATCAATCTCTTAATTGATTATATTCGAATGGATACATTTAGTAATAGTAGTTTAGTTTACCTATATGGAATTTAATAATCATTTATAAATACAAATTAGTTCTTATAAATTTATTTGGTCGAATAAATTTAATTTAATTATTATCTTTTACTACAATTGAATACGAACATTGTAGTTTTTGTCCGTTTTTTAACTATATTTAAGAAAATATCCTCGGTAGAAATTTATTCCCTGTAACAATTGGTTATAACGATTTGGATAAAAAAATTTTTAAGGATAATATGTTACAGTTTATAATAAGTTCTAGGTGTCATCACAATAACTTAAAAAGTAGTTTTTATCTATTGCGCTCAATGTTAACATTGTTGCGCTTAATGTTAGGTCACAGTGTTTAAATTTTTGGTTCAATTTAACATATCTATATTAAATTACCAAATAGTATGAATCTTATCATGTTATTTCATAAAAGGATTATAGTAAGCTAACATACATTACAAAAAATGAAAACTGCGACCCGAAATCATTGGGCTATGAAAAAATTTAACTCAAGTCGGCTTCAATTTGGCCAAGAAATCGAAAAAATCAATTTTTTATAACTCTATGACGAAACTAAAACTAACATTATTAGTTTTTGTCTATTTTTGCCAATTTGAGTGAATTTTGAAACTCACTATTTTGGGTCGTAGTTTTCATTTACAATAATGTAAATTCGCTCACTTAAACCCATATATGACATAACATAACAAGGCTCATACTATCTGGTAATTTATTACAAATATGTTTAAGCAAACAAAAATTTGAAAACTCTGATCTAAATTTAGTAGGATTTTAGTCTTTTTTTGACAAAATTGGGTAAAAATTGAACGTTATAGAGAAAACTTAATTTTTTTAGTTTCTGTGACGTCATACAGTTCATTCAAATTATTTTTTCGATATCTTGGCCCAGTTGAGGCCGATTTGAGTGAACTTTTTTCGTAACTCAACGATTTTGGGTCACAGTGTACATTTTATAATGTACGTTAACTTCTATTTTTGGTTTACTTAAACATATCTATAATAAATTAGCAGATAGTATTAGTCTTGCTATGTTATGTCATATATGGGTTTAAGTAAGCGAATTTACATTATTATAAATGAAAACTACGACACAAAATTAGTGGGTTTCAAAAAAAAGTTCACTCACTTGATTTAACAAAAATTCAATGGATTAATAGGTATGACGCATTCATAATTTCATCAAAATCGGATGATTGGATCATGAGATATTGACATTCTGCGCTTCCGAGAATTACAAAAAATATATAGATACCCGTCGAATGTTTTCGGAACTTTAAGCGCTCATCTGAATTATTTTAATAGCCAGGTCAAACCTGAACTGTCAGGCAGACCTGCAATGAATGTTGAATTCATGAATTCTTATATGGATAGATATAACTTGGAAGTAAAATATAATAAAAATAAGGTATTCAAATTTGAAAGGAATAGAAAAAAATGGCATATAATGATTTTAATATATGGCAAATAACACAGAAAGTACTCTGTGTTAGTTACAACTTCTTGGAAATGTCTCTTTCGAAAGAAGATTTAAGCTTTAAGCAATGTATCTCTGTAAAGGAAATTCATAGGTAAAATGTTTCTATACGAGACTATCCTGAAAACCTCCAATATTATTTATCACAAATTTTAAAATATTCGTAAGTAAACCTTTTATGTTCGTCTGAAATGGTGCCGCAGACCAACCGAGCGATAGACAGGCGGGCACGAAATGAAAATTGATCAGGAGAATCTAAAACATCGAAAATTCTTAAAATCCGAATAAAAAAGTACAATATTTTCAATCTTGATACATATAACTCGGGAGTAAAACAGCATTGTGATAAATGTTTGAAGATTTGGAAAAAATAAAATAAAATGGAAAAATAATTCAACATGAATCGAAGAAAATTCAAGTAAACAGAAACAAATTATTTTTCAAAGCAATACTGACATATAAATAAATGAAAATTTGTGAGGACATGAAAACTACAGGAACTTCTCTTAGCGTGTATAAAAATTTAATTCTATGTTCTAGGTTATGTCTAGAAATGTTCAAATGTTGCAAGTAGAATAAGATATGTACGACAGGTAAGGTAGTATATACCTATATATTTTATGTAAGGCAATATTTATAAAATAATAAATTATTTATACAAATGTTATCGATTTTCTACAAAATACATGTATATAAACTTTTACTTGCCAAAATACATAAACTAGGAACATTTTCATATCCTCCATCCTCAACGTGGGTGTATTTCTCGTAT
Source organism: Chrysopa pallens (assembly GCA_020423425.1). Taxonomy (NCBI): domain Eukaryota; kingdom Metazoa; phylum Arthropoda; class Insecta; order Neuroptera; family Chrysopidae; genus Chrysopa; species Chrysopa pallens. The sequence goes on along the minus strand of CM035593.1, from coordinate 47,006,850 downwards.
ATATAAAGGTAATTTAAGAAAATTTAAGTAATTTCGTTTTAGTTATTCACATAACAAATTTTTATTAAAAGATAATCGAGCTAAAAGTTTCAAAGAATCTCTTATTAATAGAAAATAATAATATGATTGACTTCCAGTAATATTTTCTTGTTAACTAAAGAATTGAAAATAAATTTTCTTCTATTTTTATTTCATTTTTTAAGTCAGTTCTTTATTTGTCGAAAACTTTTTGTTTGTATTTTCAGGGGTGGAACTGGGCATTCTTAGATATCTTCTTTCTACAACTCTGAATAGAATCTTTGAGTGTACAGTGATTAAAAATAAAGATCTACTACTTTCCTTTGAGCAGTTAGTCTATTTCTACTATATAAAATGACTAGCATTCTCTTTCTTAAAGCGCAAAAGGCCATATCAAAATATTTTATTTTTAAGCTTAGTTTGGTTATATGCCAATTAATTTGATTTATCATATCAAATGGCTGGGTATTTGAAAAAAAAAAATATTGTCTAAAAATGTTCCAAATTTTTCGATCGAAGTTTAAATAATGCATATAGATATGAATCTTGTTTTGTCCCTTTCTTTTACTCTCAAATATGCCCAGAGCTAGTTTATATTTCAATATGAATGGTTTGGTCAAACTAAAATATTAACTTAAAAGAAAATCAAATTTTTCTAACAAAAAGAGAAAATATGATTACTTACTATGGCTCATTCTTTTAGCTACTATAAGACTGACTTTATGTCTAATAAATAAGTCTGAATTTATGTGTAGTAAAACCACTTACTCAAGTTTATTTATGCCTCGAACTTATTCAGAGAACATACATAGTACAAGTAAATTTTATATGAGTCGGTATGGTGGAAGGCTTGCTTGTAGAAGTTATTATACAAGAAAAGTACATCGGTATATCATATAAAAGGACCACGTATTATTTCTCAAAGGTATTTATTTGTTTTCTGACCTTGTAACTCCTCTTAAACTTCATTTAGAAATACGGTTGTGGTGTATCTCTACTGCCAATGAACAAAGTTAAAATTCACGATACTGATAAAAAGGTCCATATAAGTAAATATGGTTTTTCAATAGAATATCATCTTTAGCTATAACATGAGCTTACATGAGACGGTTGTGTAACCACGGTAAGTACGTCAATAGAATGATTTATTAGTATTTCAACTTCAATATAATTCATTAAAAAAATCTAATTTTTCATTTAATCAAAAACGAATATTTAAGATATGATTAGTAAGAGAGAAGTTTCTTATTTTGTTAAATTATATTCGAACATATCATTATTAATTTGATTTTATTTGAAGTACAAAACCCTAAACAAACTATCCAAACACTTTTTATCTGTTTAATTATGGTCATTTGTGAAATACACATCTTTAAATATTAGTGTGTCTTCAATACGCGTCTTTAAATATGTTATTAGTCATCATTTGATTGATTATCTTCGTACAAAATACAGGATTGTCTCTTTAGACCAAATATCAAATATTTTATAAAATTCACGTTTAGTTAAGCAGCTTTGAAATATTATACAGCGTAGAATGAGAACTTTCATTTTGATTTTTATAATATTTTTTGTACATGAATGTATATAATTTGTAATTTTTAACAAAAATAGTATTTAATCAGTAAAAAATAAACCTGATTTATGTAAAACTAGGTGTTGTTCACTGAATATAATTTTAATAAAATTTCGATTAAAATAATCATGGTTTTTTAGTTAAATGATTTGTGTTTGAACACATTTATTGATGTTGTATGATAAAAACATACAATGTTTGGTAATAAAAATCAAAAATTTGGAATGCATGTACGTATAGCATGTATTACGATTTTGAGAGTTTTGTTATCATTTTTTTACAGCACGTAACATTTTGTATGCTTGTTGTAATCATTTTTAAAATGTAAACACTATTACAGAAACATATTATATATTTAAAATAAGTTCGATCAAGTCAACATAATGTTTAAGCATCCTAGTTTAGGTTTAGTATTATAGATTTATTTTTATATAAACAGATTGTTTTGTTCTTATGCTTACTTATAGCTCTAAAAATTCTAAAATCATCAAGTGTTCCTTTAATAGGACTTTTATAGGAAATAAAATATTATTACAATTGAAAGTTCGGTAATGATAAAAGAAATCAATATCAAAGACACGCTGAAAGCCGATGGATAAATAGAAAGTTAAATGAAAAAGTGAAACTTATTATATTATTTGATTATTTCTTTGAATAATCAAACTGATTGAATGATCAAACTGACATCTCTGAATTTGTTTACCATTACTATATCTACAAATATGTTATCATTATTTTGTCAACTTCGATAACGTAAAGAATATCGGTAATACAGTTGATTTTTTTTTGTTTTAACGTCAATTTCAATATAATGAATATTAAGAATTCAGGTAATTTTTTTTTGTTCGTTGAAATTCTGAGCAAATCAAATTCTGTAAAAGGTATTTCTTGACAGTTTATCTGCAGATAACGCCCACAAGTATACACACACCTTATATAAATTGATAAAATATTGGTATTGAACACTAATAATATAATATGTTTATTCGTTACTATACATTATTAAAATAAATTCAACATAATTTATTGTGAATATGATTTCACTATTCATATGCATATACACACACTTGATGCTGCTTTTGTTAGCGTACCATCAGTAAGTATATGTCATCTAAAATGTTCACTGTACAATATGTAGTACACGTAAGTATTTAAACTGTGCGTTTATTTTCCGATTGGCTATAAGCGATTATACTATTAACATACATTTTTAACGTCTTATTTCTACCAGAGTTGCTGGTGTAAATTTTAAGTTAAAGTTCTTAAGTCCAAATCAAAATTTATTTTATTTTAAGAAATCTATGAAATTTTATGTCAAGCGTAGTATGTTTTCAGTTATTTCTGTGCGACAATTACGGAAATAATTGCATATTTTTGAAATTTCTGCCAGATGTGTGTAGATGTTACCATTTCAGACATAATATATATAAAAGTATAAAAATTGTATATATGTATAACTGTAGTAAACAGGCACATATAGATATTCTTAAGCATATCAGAAACCAAAAATTACATTTATTACTAGGTTAAATCAGTACACACTAAATTTATTTAACTACAGAATGGTAAATCAAATATTTTTGTTACAATTTTATTACCCAAAATAACTCTCACCTCTATACAAATTGTAAAAAAATTAAAAGTTTGAAAAAAGTAGCAATCTTCCTATTTTACGATCACCGGTCGTAAGATTAAGCTATGTCCTTTCAAAGTTTGCCTTTGTTACAATATTTTACAATTTAACTTTTGATTAACTTAATTTAGAAATAAATTATTTTCAAATTCCCCCCATGTACAAAAAATCTCATATTATTACATATCTTCCAATAATTAAGCGAATTCGAACTTTTTTTAGCTGATAGTAGTAAAAAAGAAACAAATTTGGGTCAAAAAATGGATTCATGCCAATTGAAATAAGTGTGTCACTTGCAATTTGTATTAGGAAATAAAGCATGTGTCTGTCTCAAAAATTAACTTGAAATAAATTTGGAAAATATCGCACGGATAAATGCTACTAAAACCTTAAATTTTTAACACCTTTAATTTTTGTATATAGCTTAGATGCCGCCAAAAAAATATAATGACCACATTTTTAAAAATAAATAAATAAATCATAAAATGTTTTGGATTGATTTGAGTATTAAATATATCCAAATAAATATTTTTTAAAGGTATGAAAATTTAATTTAAAAAAAATGAATTCTTGAAAAAACTATTTTTTTTATATTTAGGTACCAACGTATTAAAGAACATATTAAATCCAAAAAATGCATGAACATGATTGTTTCATTCTCAAATCCATTTGTTATCACGGCAAATGAAAAGCGTACTTACTGCATATATATAATATATTGAGTATCTAACTCTAAATGTGTATGTTATATTATTATGTAGAGTATGACTGTAAAAGATAGATAATTCAAGTTACATATTTTGGTTGTTATTATATATTAAATATTAGATGTAGTAAACGATATTATTTTAGCTATCTCTCCAAAGTAGATTTCGAAGATTTGTTCACCTTAACATCATGCCATGGATGTTTAAGCGAATCCAATTTGAAAGTTGAGCAAGCAAAATGCTTCATCTATTTCTGTAAGAAAAATTTTATCATATATCGTTTTATCTTGCCAGATATCTCATCTTATAATATGTATATCATCATATACATTTAGCGATCAATTTGAATATTAACCGACGTTAGAGTTTCTTGGAAATAATTGTCGTTAGATTTTTCGAAATCTTTGTATAGAGCCAATTTTGTTAACTAAATCCAATGTTTTTAGAGCTTTGCATATGAGTGTGTATGTCCGAGTATACGTATACTTGTGCATAAATATTCATCTCATTAATATCCAGGACAAATAAGGAAGGATATCGACGAAAAACTGCATAAATTTTCAGCTAAATCTGACCAACTGTTTTTTATTTATCAATAAACAATTTATTGTTATATTATTCTTCCGCTTTTGTCGTGTTCACATCTAAATTATTCCTTTTTTATTATATTGTATTTGCCTGTAAAAAATAATCATATTTTACTTTAGATTCACCCCGTAGTCGTCGACCCAGACTTACGTAGCTTTTGCCCAGATATCACATTACACAATTACCAGTACACCACATATTCAGAATTACTGCCGTATCCTCTAACTTTCAGCTTATTCGCCTCAGATTTAGAATGGATGTAGTTTGCCTCCTAATATTTCACAGATAAAATTCCGTAATGGAGAAAAATATTTTTTTTTTCGTTGTTCTTGAGTTTACAATTAATCAATAATCATATCATATCAAATTAACATTTTTTATAGATTTTAGAGACAAATTTTTTCCAAAAACTAAAATATTAATATTCTATTCACAATATTTTGTTTCATCTAGTAGAAAATTCAATGGTTAGTCTCGCTTATAGACTGTTATCATCTGCATATGTACACATAAATACATATAGACGAAACAGACAATCTTATTATTATTATCAACACCGTTACTGAAGAAGTGAATGAAATACATTATTATGTATAAATTCATTTATTATGAATACATGCACAAAGTGTACACATATTGAACCTTATTTGTGCATAGGCATGCACAACAATTTAATAAAAAAAAAAAAGTAAAAAACTGCGTTAAAAAAACAAGCTAATGTGAACGTCACATGACCTCTATATACATGTAAAATTGAATCTGACGGACTTTATATAATAAATTCGGCATCTCATAACATTTCAAATATGTCGTCGGCCTGATACGTTAAACTGCTAAATTCATTTTGGACTAAAATTCGTTTTTGTATTGGCTATAAAGTTCATGTTGTTATCTAGTGTATGGTATAAGAAATACGAGGGGATATTCATTTATAAAGATTGACAAATGCCATCCACGAAAAAATGAAAAATGCATTTTGACAATGAAATACTGCAGCATCATCTGTTTTGCACTGATATTATTCTCCCACGCAAGTGCCAGTATGATCGTATAAATTTTTTTCGTGCTTTAGCCAAATATTTAAGAATGTAAACAAATGATGAATAACATTTTATTATCATGGATTATTTTCATTTAATGCGTGAGATTAAGTTTTTTTTATAAAATTCTAAATCTGAATATTAAATATTTGGCAGTTTAACGCATCATATTATTTTATTGAGAGAAGTAGAAAACTGTCTAAGTCTCCGCTATTTACATTATTTTCCTAAATTTTGTAATATCAGTATAAAATATAGTTCTAGTTATACATTTAAAATTCTGAGCAAAATTAAACTCACCAACGGAATTTTTGGAATTTTGATTACATAATGAATAAAAAAATTATTCAATTTTCTCATCGTTCTGTAAACTTTGTAAAATGGCGCTTAGCAGGTTATTGAATCAGGCCGATGGAGAGACACTTCATTTGTCTGACAGTTTCAACTACCTGACAGTTGAAGATAGAATAACATTTGAAACATGTCGCGTTATAAAATATAAATGATTAATAACATGTCTAAGAAGAAATTAAAAGATGAACATTTCTTTATTCGCATATAATATTTAATACAAAGTGTTTATTTGTTTATCTTAAGCTTAATTGTAGAATTTGGAAGTAAAAATAATTAATGAATATATAGAGGATAAAATAACATTCTAAAATTTTATAATAATAAAAGATATACAAAATAGAAATATGCAAATTACATCTCTCGCGATCTCTCTTGCACTGTTTGACATGAATATTAATACTAACAAAAATATTGTCAACATATTGTGTAAATATAGACACACGGTTCTGTATCCATAAATGTATCTATAATACTTTTTATCTACGGAATGCATTTACAGCGTGTAAAAATGATAATGGGAAAGTGTTTGACAATATAAATTTAATGTAATCAAACATTTGACAGTATGTGTATAGTGTTTATTATTTAAATTAATTAATTCTTTAAGTGAATGCAATAAATATTTATAAACAAAAGTCTCCTGTAAATTTAAAATTATCAAAGAAAATATCTGAGAGTTCTAAGTATTTAAAATTAAATTTTTTTATTCGCTCCATTGCCTAGATCAATTTTTTGTATTATGCATACGTATTTCAACTACAAAGTAGTCATCATCATTAAAAATTAGCTAATCGTAATTTTTTCTCCTGCAAAGGTCAGAGCTTCAAAATTATTGAACGAATATTTATTATTTTTGATAATAATAATAGTGGAGATATCAACAGTACATCCGTTTTGGATGATATTTTGTGTTAATGCATGGTATAGGTAGGTTTAATTTATTTGTGCTAAAATCGATTGATCTGAAAATTGCTAAAACAATCAAAAACCGTAACAAGAGATTAAGATGTGATTAAAATCTAGAAAATGGATTTTTGCACCTCAAATTGAATCAAACTCATTCTGGGAAGATATTCGGAACATACGGTAATCGTATTCATATGTTACGATATTCTGTATCCATTATTCCCCAATTATTTTGAGTTATTAACATGAATTGAATAGCCTGGAAATGCATGGTTAATACAGTAATTCTAAAAGTTTATGAATAATACATATAATAAAATAATAAGCTATAATAAATAGCCTATATAAAAATATGTTGATATTTAGGTACTGTATCTATTTTGAACTTTCAATTTTGAACTTCTATCATTCGTTTCAAACATTCAATTTCCAGGTATGAGTACCCATAGAAATGACCAATATCAAATTTGGTTAATATAAGATTATATTTAAGTTTAAGAATTTACATACCATTCAGTTGAATGTTTTGCTATTTCCGACAGTTTACTTTTATACAAAATAAATATTTAAAAAAAATAACCCTAAATCGCCACAATTACAAAATACCGTGTGCGTTTCCTGCATTAACCCGATGTATGTTTCAAACAGCATTCGAATGTGGTTGCATATAATCATCTGTCCCCTATTCGATAACAAAAAATAACAAATAGTGTTAAATGCAGCCATATAAGAGACGATCAACGACTTTCTGATTTATTTAAGTGAATAAAATTATTGTACTCCTGGGTTAAGACTTTTCTTTAAGAATTTACACAGCTATTTACTTCAAATAATAATAACTTAAAATAAATATAACTTAAAAATATTACATGTTATACCGATACTGAAAATCATTTTGAAATTTTCGAAATGATATTTCATGACAAATTTTAAATTTCCAGTGTCTTTAGAGATTATGCATCTGCATTCTCTATCACGGAACAACGGAAATTTATAACTGCTTTATAATCTTAAAATTATTAACATCCATTTTTTTCTAACATGAATAATATTTTATAAGTAATCTTATTAATACATAAAACAGATATTTTGAGCTAAATGATATCTGAATAAAATACATAAATATTAAAAACCGTCTATGAAGGAAATTGAAACATTAATGAGATTCTTAGATATTCGGCCTCATTATTCTCTTTTTAAACGTTTTAACAGTATACTCGCAAGAAATAGTTGCTGGGTCAACTAGCTTACAAATAATTATTTATGGCTGCACCTGTAGTATTAAGCACTTTTCGATGTAATTATGTCATAATTATTATTAAAATTACGAATTGCTGAATAATAAACAATTACTTTCTATCGAAATTTTAAAAAACACCATCAAAAATAAACAAACACTATTCCAAAGGGGAACAAAACTATATATTTTTTTATAAAAACATTTAAATAATCCATTTTTTGCATAATGCAAAATTAATTTTATATTCCAAAAAAAAAAAAATTATATAATAAATAAAAAAATATTTTGCATAAAACAGCTGTATAACATTATTTATATTGTCATACATTATTTCGTTAACCCTACGTATATATAATACAGTAACAGAACAGAAGCACCATGATGTAACAACACAACAGCCATGTAGTGTCAGTCAGAATAGTCGTAATATCCAACAGCTACTTTGTTATTTATGAATTTTATGCGGGGGTGTTATGTTACTATCTATCTATACTCATGATACTGGTAGCTACTGTTACTGCATTCATTTCATTAAAAATTTAAATATTTATTAAGAGTAAAAGAATATCATTATAATATACAACATATAAGAGAAATAAAGATTGGATAATTATGTAAATTTATTAAATTTTAATAAATCTTTCATGAGTATTTCAAATTATAGATACTAATTAATAAATATATAAATAAGATATTTAATTAATTAGCTTCCTATTTTGTTAATTAATTATTTATGACTTAATGATCAAATGATCGTTATCCAATATTCTATTTTCAAATAAATTATCAAAAAACATAATGATTCTATCAAAAATTATCGACGTGAAGAGTGACCCAATTTCAAATATATTGATACAATAGATAAAAAGATAAGCTATTGCCTGACAAATCTAAAATCGCTATTTTGTGGACGTTTTGTGATGTAGAATATTGTAGAAAAAACGCTTTTATTTGCCAGATATAAGATGAGGCAATTAAATATGTTGAGAGTATCAAAGATCCAATCGCAAAACATTCGCATACCATTCCATTCTAATATCTCACTGTACGGTAAGTATTTTTTAACTATTTTTAATACACGTATTTTAAACGCATATCAGTTCCTTTCATAAAAGTGAGAATAATTGTTGAACATTTCCTATAAATGTTCATCTTAAACAAATCAGAATAAGTACATTTTTTCCAATCAGAATAAATTATTGAATTATCTGAGAATGCAAATATTATAAATGCTTATTTCAATTAAAACGTCGTTATTATCAGTATAATTAACATAAACCTGATTATTTTCTTCATAATCGCTCATTTGATGAGTTCGTTTCGATTTTCGGCTTGTACTAGTTGATGTTTTGGTTTGATAAACATATATTTAATTAATTGTAATCAGAATTTTTGACTTTCAAATGTAAAATAACGGGAAAAAAACAATGAAAAATGACTTCTATGTTGAAAAAATGAATCCATTACTTACTTAAAACTAAAATTTAATATATAAATTTCATTTAATATATTTTGATATTCAGATAATTTTCAAATCAATTATTATTCTAGGTTTTTAAAGTCATTTAAATCTATGATCAATAAATATGATTATGTATGTTGGAAATGGTTTCAAGATTGGCGAATGCAATTACAAAATGTGGTTTAACCAATTGTTCGTCCTAGTTTAACCATATCTATATAGTAGTGACATTTGTGACCTATATGTTGTAAAGCTTTTAAAAATTAACCATGAGTTCGGAACCTCTGACAATGTATTCTAAAATAATGATATATAGGAAGCTTTTTACATCTTTTGATAATAGGAAATCAATATTAAAATATTCCTATATAGAAGTCTTGCAAGCCCGAACACGCGTTTCTGTGACAATTTTGAGAAATCGGTATTTGTTGTGGATCACCCGGTATCTGGTGTACAAAACTCGTGATACGAACTTTTTTTTATTTCCGGTATTTAGTGTGAGGCACCCGATACCTAAGCCCCATTTACCCCCGGGGCAATTGGATGCGTAGTTTTGGATATATCACTAAAAATCCGATCCAGAGGTCGATTTAGCGGAAGTATTTCATGCAATATCTCATAAACTAATCGATGGGTCGTAAAATAAATGTTATTTTGGAATCTTAAGTATCCTATTAAACCCAAAAACTGCGAAAAAAATTAAACTTTTAGACAGTTATTTAAAATTTCTTATACAATCACAAAAAACGCGCATCGAATGAAAACGCATGAAGTATGCTTTTCGACAAAATTTTCCATTTATTTAATTTAATTACTAAACTAAATCTTATTAAATTATTAATTATTTTTTTTACTTTTATTGTGCACCTAAAAAAAATTAACACTGCTCATTCTTATAAATTCTAACCGAATAAAAAATTTTGTTCATACAACAGTTGGTTTCGATATTGGATTGATTGATTTATTTTTTTCATCACCTCTGTATGACTGATAGATAGTTTGATTGATAAAAGGATTATTAAAAGTAATTATGTGTATATTCGAATAGTAGTCTGTTAAACTATTTTGTAATACAATGTAATATATAGTACATGTACCAAGTGAATATTGTATATTCCATATAGACTATAAGAGAGACTTCTGTAATTCTGTATACAGAGAACACGTATGTTGTTGTCCATTGTCAGCGACCATCAATTATGTCAGCAAAAGACAATGGCACTTGCCGGGCGGTATGTGTATTTGTAAAACTATACAACATAACTGTATAGTAACAGTAACAATGTTACTTTATGTTGGAACATTGGTGCTGTAGTGATTAATAGTGCGTCAGACAACACAGTGCCCTTCTGTATTGCTCAACTATTCGTCAGGAGGGTAACAGATGTCATCCCCATTAATCAGAACTGGCACCTATATCAAGCATCCGGTGATGGTTACTTGTATTCATATACATAGATATACAGAATGTCTCAAAATATCATAATATACTTCTGTAGTTACCGTCCAAAAAGTTTCCTGTGTTTTCGAAAATTATGTAGTTAATTTTTTTAAATAAATTAAATTGTATTACATATTTGTGGCTTTTATCTTCTAGAACAAATAATAACATCCACTTCCAATATTAACGATAAACCAAGAAAATCGGTCTTCTTCGAGAACCAAGAAAATCGATCTTCTTCAGAGAACGTCTATCAAACATAAAGCCTTAAAAAATAAATTTACTATACTAATCACGAATAATTCATGGCTATTAGGAAGATTAAGTATTCATTGCAGTTATAATCAATTAATCGGGATGCTATCCATAAACAACGTGGCTTAAATTTAAACTATTTAGAACACCTTTGTACCTCCATATATATTAACATAGCCTATATAATGACCCCTTTTTCTTGGATGGATTTCATAATTTAACTTAATGGTTTAAGGAATAATATCATGAGAAAATAGAAATTCTACTCTAAATAAGAGCAAAAAATTAGGTATACATATTCTTTAACAATATTGATGGAAAATGTGTTCGTATTTTAATGAAACACATCACCTGACGGGGTTTAAACAGGGGTTATAACAAAGGTAAACTATATAAGCATTCGAAGAAAATCAACAAAACGAAATTGACAGTTAGACTAAATATTATTAAATCAGATTGGTTTTTGAACTTGTATGGTAGCTAAGCGACGGGTACCAACGAGTATTATATATGTAGGAACAAATTCTAAATTATTTTTCTTTTATCGTCCAACGAAGTAAAAACTTTGTTTTTGTGACATTCTGTATAGATAATACAACAATATAATTTATGTTTAAACGAAAATTACAACTTGGTAATCAAAATTATTACAGAAAACATCATTATTTTAAAGATACCATCTTTCAGTCTTGTTAGTGATGATGGAATTAAAGGCATTTTGGTTTAATTGATATTAAATCGTCTCTAGTTAGTCAGTTTAACTGTTTTATTTTACACAAACAGGTATGAAAACTTTTGCGTTAAAGGTAAATTCCCACTGGATATTTTATTTTATAGCTTTTGAATTAACATTAATTGACATTTTTGTCTACCTGTTATACACAAAATTGTACACTTAAAAAAAATAACGTTTAAACAAACTAAAGGTTCTTACAAGGTTGTAGAATATAAATTATACCAAAATTTATGATCTTATTATTTTTATAACAAATATTTTTGATAAAAATGGTTTTTTTTGTAAGAGAGTACCAATAATCTTATGTTTAATACCTCATAATAATACGTTTATGTTAATAATCTGATCCATACTAATTCTTATTTTGTAGTATTTTACGGTTATTTCAGTGTTTTTAATAATACAGTGTTTTATTGTTGTTTTCTATGCATACTTTGTTATGTATTTTTAGGAAAAAGGAAAACTTGAAAATTGATGTGTTAAAAACCAAAAAATATAATCACGTTTAGAAACGAATTTTTGTTTTTACTGTTATGTTTCTAAATACGAATTCATATACCAATGGGCAAAATGTCGATTTTCTTTTGATGCTGATTTTTTTTTTTTTATTTAGACGATTATGTTCAGAAATTTAATTAATAGCATAATATTACTTAGTCTTACATAAATTAGACTAGATTTTATATACAACTCATATATTCAAAAGAGCAGGTTGTAATAAAAAAATTAACTTATTGGACGCCAGGCGTGGAAATAAATACTAACTAGTGAAACTGTACAAGTTCTTTAATTTTTATGGTACGAGAGCAGCTCAGTTACATAATTGGAATCTATTAGCACTTATTTTACGTTTTCTGAGTAGCCATCGGCCTGACTAATGTTTTCCAATTTGATACTCGGTTAATTAAATACACTGCCAATTAAGGACACATAATTTTTTGATTTATGATTATGTTTAATTCTACTCTGATATTTGTGTTTTTTAACATAAACATTTTGCAGAATAATTTAAATGACAAATGTCAATCTATATCATGTACATAGAAGATGTCATCTAAAAAATATCATTATAAACGTAGAAGATGTGTTGGGTCGCGTGATATCTGTATCTCCATAACAACAGTTGATAATGGGATGATTCAGTAAAATTGGGTTTTTCAAAAACCTTGGCTAATGCTTATCAAGAATAATAAAATAACTGTTCAGTAGCTTCTTTGTAGCCAAGAACATTTGTCTGACTAATTATAGTATATAAACCGGCAAACAGATAGACACAAACAGATAGATATGCTCAAGATAACCTGGATGTATTATAAGATTTGTAAAAACGCCGTTAGTACGAAATTTCTATTCCAATATCCTTATAAATAGAGAAATTCCCTATAGGTATGCTGAGAAATTGTTTTTTTTATTGTTTTTTTTTTTCAAATACTTTTTTATATTCTCTTTAATTAAAGTTTAATAAATAATGTTCAGAAAAAAAATTGAAATTATTATATTGAATATTCTTTGTAAAATCTAAAACACAATAATTATGGTACAAAAAATCTTTTTAATTAAAAATGATTGAAAATTTTCTAAAGCATTTTCAAATACACATATTTTATTAAAATTATATATACAATTTTATATATATTTTGAATGGAGGGCTTAGAACGGACGCTTTTTCTATTGTATAATAGGTTATTTGAAATAGAGATTTTCTTTTTTTTTTTTCGTGTTTTAATAAAAAATATTTTATAAAAATATTTTATTTTTTATTTATAAGAAAAATAATACAGTTTACACAAACAAAAAATAAAAACGCATTTCTAAAATGTTATGAAACACTTTCTTGACTAAGTAGGAGACATAAATATTGAGCGTCCATGGTATTATAATGATAATAATATAAGATAATGTATATGTAGTAGGCTTAAAGAATAATTGGCGTTTTAGCATAATCCTAGTCACATAGTTAATGACGGAAATGGAAAATGTTTTAAAATTATTCGTTCGGGTTTCAAATCTTTATCAAATAGATAACTAGTATTTTATGTCAAGTATATTATGGCGAGTGTTTGGTTTCTGTAGAATGTGATATCCGGAGAAAAGTTAATTTATATACCCAATTACTAATTTATATTAGCGGATATCTATCTTAATGTAAATAAACACTGATTTTATAATAATTTTTAACATGATCATTTGAATGCTAAACTGTGTTTTTTGATAATTTTTGGTAAATGGTTGTCTTTTTTTGAAATTTATGGCAAAGTTCCCGTCTACAATGCAAAAACATATAATTTGTTCGCCGAAATAATTATTTTAAAAATATTGAAAATTTGAATTACAAATTGTTGATTTAATAAAATTCTGTTAAAAATTTCCAAGTGATCGATCTATTTTAAATGAAAAAGCACTGGATTATATTTAATTATTTGTAATTAAAAAAATTCATTACAAACATGAATAAAAGTTTGATATAAATTTATTGAATAGTGCAATAAATTGAAAATAAAATTTAATATCCACTGTGGAGATTATATTTCAAAAATATAATATGTACTATCAAAACTCATTAAATGTGTTAATTAGTTTAACTGTAAACACCACAGTATATATAGATCTATACTGTGGTGTTTATAATAGGTTCTTGTGGGTGTTATGTAAAAAACAGCAGCCTTAAATTGATGCTAAATTGAAATATAATTAGTTATGCAAATAAAAAATCATAAACAAAAAAATCATATGTGAAAATTATTTTTTTAATCGCATTTGAAGTGATTTAATGAAAATAATATACTGTAGGTATATATCGTATATGAATCGTTTGTCACATATGCAGATAATGTGATATCATCAAATTCATATCAAATATTGTGGATTGAATTTAAAGAGTACGTAGTCAATGATAAATGACTGGTTCAGAAGCATTATGATGCAAATGAAAATCGTATTACAAATTTATTATGGATTATTTGGATTTATATGGATTATATACCTATGACAAGAGTAGCATATTGTGCTGTTGCCCGATCCTTGGCGATCTTTCGACACATCGGAATCTCGAGGTTTGGCTTAAAGTACGCAGTCATAGAAATAAAAGCATATAAATATAATTTATCTTATGTATATACAAATAAAAATATACATACAAACTGAAATATGTGGATGTTCCCATTTTGAGGTAGTTGTACTCGTAATAAAAAAAGATTTCAGCAAATTCTTAGCCTAATAGTCTTAAATAAAGAATAAAAGAAGTATATAATAATATAAACTGAACTAAGATTGTTAATGTAGTCCTATTTGAAACTTAACGTTTGATTGTATTATGTAAAATTTAAAAAAATATATAATTGACAAATAATATATTTCTAATTATTTCATTCTGTTGATTCTGGTTTTCATAAATTACCGGTTTCATAAAATACGTGTAAATAAAAGGGACTTTCTCTCAGAATTGTCAAGACATAACATTGTCAAAATTAAAATTAGATCGGCTAAAAAATTTAGCACAAAATTGGATATAAAAAAAGAGCTATAATTCGTTCAGATATAATTGTTTGAAAATTATAGAAAATTATGTAATGAAATTTACAGCATCATCGACTTTCAATGAAATTAAAGCACAGTATGCAAATAGCGTATACGAAGTTGCGGGTGTCTGTTAGTATGCTGTATGGAAAACATATTATCATGGTGATATACATTATGATAATGATAATTTATTAAAACGTGCGCTAATTAATATCTGATTTGATATCGACCCATAATATGTATAATAACTACACTACAATACATTGTATTCCATCGAATGTATTTGAAAATTATGTATAATCCGAAAGATCGGAAATGTTGATTTAAAACAAACTGATTATATCATCAAAATATTATAATTTTTTATTTATTCTGTGTATTTTTATATATTTCTGGATCAGTGTGGCTCATTGATTGTAATTTTATATTAATATATTTGAATTTGTTAAGAATTGGATTTATGAAATAATGTTTGAAACATAATTGTTTTTTTATGTTTTAACAAACTAATGTTTTAGATCTAACGAATTTTAATAAAGTTTTGTTTATATCTATTCTCGAATTAATTTATTAGCCTAAACTGCTTTTTCGAAAAGCATAAATAAATACTTTGATGCAACCAGAGTTTTTGTTCCTATATTCAAAATCTATACAGAATGCCTATTTAAATTTAATTAGACTGTAATGAACCGATAAATTTTGTTGCATCCTTATAGAGATTCAAGTATTTTAACAATTTTTTTCTATTTTGGGAGCATATGACTACATAAAATTGATTCCATTGTTCAAAGTTCCATTAACATTTTCTATTGGGAGTTACGTAGGAAATAAAAAACAATGAAGTAAAGAGAATGATAATATAATTATTATATTCTATAAGATGAATATTTGATAGAAAAATAATTAAATATATATATATAAAAAATTTTATATAATTAATATAATGAATATTCTTAATAAAAAATTATTCAACAAAACATTCGATATTTTAATATTCTATGCACGTCAATCATAATGTTATATACCGTTCATTTAAGTGAAGAAAATGTAAATTTTTGTATGGAAAGAAAAATACAAAAACAACATGCAAATATGTGTCGAAAAAAAATAAATAATGTATAGAATACAGAAAATACGTAAAGTACCTTTATACAAAACTCTGTATAAGTGAAGAAACCTCATAGAACATGAATATAAAGTATCAAATAGATCTTCATTAATGTATACGAACAGATCAGTTGTGAAACAAGTAAAATTAACAATAATTAAGTATTCATTCCTCTTCCCCTATGTAAAATCAAATTTAATTGATATGATGTGAAAAGTACATGCAATCTATAGATTGGAATATATATGCCCAAATTTGATTCAAACAATTAATATTACTAAGAAATGTTTAAAACAAAATCTGCATTGTACAAGGTATATTTTTTGAGTTTTTTTTTTAACTATTTCTTTCATTATATGAGTTTCGATTTTTTGTCCTTATTTTCGGGATCAAAATTTTTTTATATTTTTTAAGTACGTATTACGACTTCAAAGTAGATATCATCATTATGAACTAGCTTACAGCGTGCAAAACGTCACCAAATTAGCAACAAGTAATATCTCCTCGGAGAATCATTGCAACTAGCTAATTCATATTGATAACTACTTTGTAGTCGAAATACGTAATTTTATTAATTTTTTTATCTTGGAAATTGGGAGAAAAACGAAATTTATTCTAAACATCATAGAGGTCTCTCTATTAATATTCGGATACCTTTCATCGTTTAGAAGAAGTATGTTTAAAATGCAAGCTGGCGAACATGGATATGTCAATGACAAATTTATCAAAGTGAGTAAATCCTCATGCAAACGAAAAAACTAAATAAAATCGGTTTATGTATTTAGAAACTACGATACCACAATCAGACACACTTATTAAAATAAAAAACGAGTTATAATTCCACTCTTATTCAGTCGCGGGTTTATCATAGTGAGTTTCAAAAAACATTTTAGTTTATTTGAAACATTTAAGTTTATTTTTACATTATTTTAAAGCTTACGCTTTCTATCTCCGTGTAATTAAAATGACTCATTTCTTTCTTTTCCGCAATAAAATACAACACAATTTTTGATTTTGGTCTCCAACGCGAAATTAATGTGCTTGCATGATGAAAGAACACAAACTTCAAAATTTTGTTGCTAGTTTCTACATAAAAAGCTGTAGATTATTGAACTCAAAACCAGTCAGATATATATGGACTAAAGGGTTGTACAGACAAAATTGCTGTTCACATACAGCCAATTCAACAAACTTTTTATTTTAAACTTTCATTTAGTTTTCCCAAAATAAAATACTCAGGGATATGTCTAAGCAAAATATGTTTTCCATGATGTAAAATTAGGCTGAAATAAAATATAACTATTTCAGTCGGATAACGATTCTATTCATTTATGACTAAGATTATACATATTTTATGGAAGCGTTGATAAACCTGAATGTATTTATTTATCTCTTCACCAATTCCATGTATCATATTATATTTTTCAATTTTAAATTACAAATTGATTGGTTATAAAATAAAAACTACCAGGATTGTGAGATCCATTGACATGCCGTCAACTGTAGTAAACGCGGTTAATCGAGAGAGCAGAATTTTCCTGTGCTGCCACTGGTAAAAAGGAATAAAAGTCCTGCAATGGCCTACTAGCCACATATAAGACTTCATTTTAATTTTTCTACTACATTAACTAAAATTCTTTTAACTTTTTTTTAACTATATGAAGAACGCATATAATGAAAATCCTCGTGTATCGCTGTAAAGTATACGCCAGTGAAACTACATTATAATATTGGCCCAAATATTCTTTCATAAAGCTTTTTTATTTTCCATATCCTTGTTTATAAATAATAATAATATTTCGATCATTTTTTTTCTTCTAAGAATACGATGAAAAGAAATGACAATAATAATAATACAACAACAAAATTGAAAGCATCTGGAATATTTAAAATTCTGCGCACTCGTTCCTGTTGAAAATCAGTTTTATCTGATTTCCGTTGCAACAAACCACTCATTGCTTTTTAAAACACCACGTTTTATGTAGTTTTCTGTATTATTCTACACACAGTTTATTGTAGATACAGCTATAAAATTACTGTATAATTCATCGCCTTATGGTGTCTATTCTTATTTGTGGAAAGTCAAGAAGACTAAAATGATTTCCACTCTGAGTTTTAATATTTGAAAACGTAAAAAAATACCTTTAAATTTTGTTTTTTTGAATATTCAACACTTTTGTTGCTTTTAATGTTCTTATATTTTACAATAAAGTACTTAGAAATACCTACATTTTTAATAAGTTAGGAGCAATATCTTTTTTGTTTAAATAAATAGACGTGTAGTGAGCAGATTTTTTAAAATAATAAATTTTGCCAACACTTGAATTTTTTATCACTGGTTTACTTTAAAAATATTATAAATATAAGAAAAACCAAATTTAAGAACTGCATAAACATTTTACTCTTAAAATAAATTAGGTGGATTCTAGAGAAGTTCTTTTCGAAACATTTGATTCTTTTGAATATTATTATTATTATTATTTTTTTTTTTAGGGTAAAAATCACCAAATGTTAAAAAAAAAAGTTAAGAGGTGGAATTTAATCAAAACAGGTTTTCAGCATTATATAAGTAATATTCAACAAAAAAAAAAATCATAATTAAAAATTTTTTCTTTTGAAATATTTTTCTCCCTGTTGCTGCCAAATGAATGAAAATTTTTTTAACTTTTGATAACTTTTTTATGAGTTTTGAGCACAGATCAATATATACAATTATACATTCTTAGAAGTAGTGTGTGTATAGACGAATCTAAATATCCCTTAATTGATCGAGTAATTAATATTTTTTATTTGGTTTTACTGGCTTAATTTCAGAACCTTATAGCTGTGGTAGACATTGACCAGTGACAGACATACCGATGATTCAATTCGTGCATCTTGAAATTATTAATTTATATAAAAAATTCCATTTATGTAATATTTAAGCCAATGATATTTTATCGAAAATATTGACTTTAATTTGTGGAATTTAGGTACCTACTGTTAAATTGAAAACCCTGTTAGAGATATTTTTATCAGTAAATAAATACTTATTTATTACATTTTTATTTCCAATAAACCAATCCAACTATATGTAGAATGTTAGAATCTATGGTATAGCTTAGCAATATACAACGCGAAAAATATATTTACAACCAATAAGATCATTTACAACATATTATTTGAATTATTCTCTGATTTATCTTATTCGAACTACGAAATAGATTAAAAAAAAAATTCGCTATTACTATGGTTCCATTAAATAAATTAAATAATAAAGATATTATTTCGATATGTAATCAATTAAATGAATTATTTTGCAAACTTATTCCAATACAAACTTTAACCAGAATAAAATTATAACGAGATTAAAGTGAAAATGACTAGAAATGCTTAACTAATTTAATAATATTGTCCTTAGTTATTCCGTGAAGCTTCATTTTCGGCAGTGGTGTCTACTAAAACAATGTTTTTTGGCTATACAATTTTTGCAATAATCTTAAATGTTAAAAGAAATAATTCGGAAAAATGATTTTCAAATAATTTCAACTTGGATTCATTTGTGAGTCTCCGAAGTAAAATTTCAATCTTTATATATAAAAATTGTATGTAAATTAACTCCTAAACTACTGAACCGATTTGAATAAAATAATTATTTTTTATATATCTATAAATAGATGAAAAATAGGGACAATGTTTTTACTATAATTTCTTACTATTTCAAATCCTATTAGCCAAATTTCCATCGAATCCAAAAACAGAATAAATTTTTGTATCTCTTCTCACTAGCAGTATATTCAACTGTCAACTATGAAAAAGGTGAGCATATCATTTTGTACAAGATCAACGGAAATACTCGTGGTACTGAAGGTCCATATACTTTTTTTCAAGTATATGAGTACCATAGCAAGAAGTACCGGGTGTTACAGTGTACCGAGTGCCGCCTACTAAATACTGAATGGGCCAGACTAAATACCGGCTGCACATTCTCATTCCAAAAATGGAAAAATTTTTTGTACAAAGTTTATTTTGTAAAAATTAAATAATATGATTGACAATAATTTCTGTCGCATTGAGGAATACATTGTTTATAAATACGAAATATAACTCAAATTTAAAACTAAATTGTTTTTTTTCTACTAAAAGAAAAGCATTCATGATTTTATTTTTATTTGATATATGAACAAATAAAATATAGTTAAATCAGTCAGTATGCCAAATATTTATATCAAATATCAATAAGTGGTAATTTCAATTCATTCAAAAACGTTCTCTTCAAAGATAAATTTTATACCATTACCATAAAATTTAAGAAAAAAAAAAAAATTGTGTTCCTGTCAAAAATATTTTACAATATATAAGAATGTTTGTAATATAAAGTAGTGAACACGTAAATATCTCGGAATTTTGTTAGCTTGTACTTCATTTTTCTGTATATTCTTTTTTTTATTTTTTATTAAATGTAAAAAATTTATCAACCATATCATTTATCTACTGAACTGTTATATTATATGAACTTATGTTTATCGGCTGTTTCATAAGTGTGTATATTATGTGGATTTGTATGTAAGATAAGTCAATTATAGTTATATTTTACAAAATATAATCCGATTTTGATGAAATTTTTAATGTACATGCGTGGTATTGATAATTTTCATTTGAAGTTCAATTGTGTAAATATCGATTATTCTATAATAACGTAACAATAGAAAAATCAAAAATCGAAGCGAAATAGCGTGTAAATATTTTAGAGAAATACAGAGAGTTTTATCTATACGAATATTATAAAGAAGAACCATTTGTATGTATTTTTTAATTTTTGCATGTATCGAATAAACTTAAATACTACTGGACCGATTTAATTTCTTTCACCATTAAGAAGCTACACTATCCTCGGGGGACATGAGAACCGCTAGTGTTACTTAAATGTAAAAAATTTATTTTTTTTACGTGATATCCAAATTGTAAATCAATCGGTCAAGCCATTCCAGAGAGTTATCTTTGTACGTAATTAAATTCGATAATATTTATTTTCCAATAAATGTCGATATAACGTGAACTATTCATCCGAATTTGAATTTTGTTGCACTTGATCAATCTTGATGTTGAGGAAGGAATTTTAACAGATAAAATCGCAAAAAATGGTTAGCTTCTTGATTCAAAAAATCGTATATAATTGAAATGTAGAAAACGCATTTTTTGATATCATATACAAATAGCAACTCATTCGTTGAAGATATACTGGATATATAGCTATTTAAACTATTTAACTGAGCGTATTCGAACATCACAAGGTGGATTTGTGCCCATTATAAGTAATGTATTTTTTACTATTACTTTTGAAGAGAACTTAAAATAGAATAGGCACATATTTTTCATCTTAGTTTACAGATAGAAATCCGAAAATTTTCAATGATTTCTTCATTTACCTGCATAAAATACGAAAACCATTTATACAAATTAACGACCACTCAAAGTGCTTGTCTAAAACGGGACATATTCAAAATCTATCTTAAAAACTGTACACTAACAATTACTTTTACACTAACAATTTGGATATTTTACTATACATAAATTCGTCATTTTTTTATTTATTTTATGAACATTACAGCGAATTTCAAAAAAATTTCAAAAATTGGCGAATTTTCCAACAAACAATAGTTCAACTTGATACAATGAAGCATTAATTGCATTTATGAAATAATTTATTTAAACTTCTAGACAAACTTATAGTTTTTCAATTACAATTTGACTTGCTAATCAAAATCAATTTGATCATTATTGCAAAATTTAACCAGAGTTTATTCGCGAAAACAAATGGCACTTTACTCTTTTAGATTTTTAATAACTCTTTAAGGATTCAAACGTTGATTCTTCTTAACATTTACATCAACAATACCATTGATAGCAAAGAATGAAGCAACCTTTTCGTCATTTTAAAACTGATTGACAACGTAAATAATAAAGAAGTTTGAATAATTTATTTCTGTTTTACATATTTTGATATTTTTAACTCTTTGAAGTACTATATATAATGAAGAAAATAATTTCTTTGTGAATTCATTAATTTTTAACGTCTTAAATTAGTTAATAAGAACAGTGATCAATCTTCGTGTAACAAGCAGTTATAATATTAGGGAGGTCTATATTTATGGCGTAAAAATAATGAATAAAAATAATGGTGAAATATTCAGCTTATCTAGGAATTATATTTTTATTCAGTATTTTAGATTATAAAATATCTTGAAAACTTATAGTCTTTGTAATTTAAAGAAATATTAATTTAAATATTAATACTCCATAAAAAATCTATAAAAGTTAACAGTTTAAAGTACATATTAAAAATATTTTCTTCTCTAAATATTTTGTTAAGTATCTTTTGAAACTGACTCAAAAACAAAAAAATGGCATCAACGTAGTAGCTTAGGATTATGGCATTATCATTAACAGGTAATATCTTTCGCACAACTTATTAGTAGAATCTTTAATTTTAGAAAATAACAAAAAATTTAATTTTTGTCTATTTTTTTAAATGCGGTTCTTTTTTTAAATTTTTAAGTTTTGAGTTTTGCCAAACACGAAATTTTTTTCATTTTGATGAAATTTAATTACTAAAATGGTTTTTGCCTCTTCTCTTTCCTTAGGTAGATCAGATCCTGGTTCCGTATCATGGTACCGCCCTTGGAATATCTGCTTTCCAAACAAAAGAAGAATCATGAAAATCGTTTCATAAACGATAAAGTTATCTGCATATAAAAAATGAAAAATAAAAATACATTTAAAAAAAAATATATACATTGCCGAATTGAGAAACCTCTTTTTTCAAAGTCAGTGATACAATTTCTAGCATAAATAGTATACTTTTTTATACTTTGAAATAAATAAATAACTTGTATTGTCTAAATAATGAGAAAAATTTAATATATTGTAAAAGGCTCACCATGTATTATATTGTTATGTATACCCCGTTTCTCACACCAGAAAATTATTTTCGAACAAATACCTTCTACAACACCCACTACGATCCTGTTTTATCATCGTTGATGACAATTCGTGAGTATAAGAGAGCTACTTGACAACATTACCTATATAATACATAAACCTGGTTTTTATATAAGCACTTATATATACATAAATAACGCCATTTTGTATACAATAAAGCATAATACAGAAGAAAAAAATTATCAATAACCAAGATAGTGTATAAGGAAGAAAAAATCATTTGATGTTCTATCGTTCTTACAAAAATCCTATTTGTTTATTTAACAAATTCGTATACAGAATGAAAATCAAAATCTATTTAATAGATTTTGAAGCTCAATAACTTAAATTGATTAGTTCGAAAATTTCCAGAAATTTTATTTTTAAATTTTAAACTTTTTGATTATATCTTTTAATAAGGATATCTTTAATATTTCAAAAAATAGCTTTTCACTATAGAAGCCAACCAAGAAAGAGAGGACAAGAAAGCCAAGTTCTTTTACTGGATAAAAAAAAAACATCCAGAATAAACTAAAGAAATCGATAGTTATTATACAGTAACAGTATTTATTCTTGTATTCATTCCCATATAATTCTAAGGAGGTCACCCATTCACCCATTCAGTATTCATTCCCATATAATTCTAAGGAGGTCACCCATTCAAGTAATAACTATGACTGATGTTACTTAACTTTGAGTATCAGTAGAGAATGGTATTTACATTACATTTTAAATGGGGTACGGGTTTTAGTTTAAATCATTTTTCGGCACAAACATTCATTAACTCACGGTATTTGCATAGATAACAATATATAAAATTTACACACAGAAATATTTCCATAAAGAATTCGCAAGACGATACCGTTTTATTTTTTCCCGTTTATATAGGTAGATTTTTTTCGATATTTTATACAATTTACTCTATTTTTACCTTTATTGTTTTGAAATAAATATTATTCAAATTTACAAACGAATGATGATCGTTCGATGTTTCTGTCGTCAATATACTTTTTTACCTTCATAACAATCGGTGTACACATGTGTGTTCTTGTATCGCTAACATCTAGGCAATAATGGATGGGGAATGTTTTATTGTGGTAGTCAAAATAAAAATCTGTCAAGTGTACAAAGAATTTTTTATATTTTATATTTTATTTTTGCATTTCTTTGTTGTTTCATTATTATTAAACGACAATATAGGTATAGGTATATAAATAAGGTATAAGTACTATACCTGTATCTGAATAAAATATTCTGCCAATAATGGAAACAAAACATCCTCCACATGTACGAATATGCTCACCTAAATATCTATATTTCCGGTACATCTTCAACGAATGAGTTGCATTTTTTACATTTCAATAATATTAAATTTTCTGTTTCATTAAGCTATAGAAGCTAGTTGATAATTTTTTAAATTTTCCTACCCTCAACATCTAGAATAATCAGTTTCAACAAAACAAATCACTCATATAAAACTATAAAACTATATCATGCATCTACATGCGAAAATTCATCCAATACAGATAAATGGTTTCCGATATATCAACATTTATATGAAAATACCCATTATCAAAATGTATTTGCTTAAATTCATGGAACTATGGAACAGCTTGACGAATTGATTTGAAAATAAGATAAGAAAATACATTTTACATTTTATACGTTCGCCTGAATAAGTTTCACTGACCGACGGACTGAAAACAAAATTATTAAATTTTAACATACATAAAATATTTTGAAATTGGAACAAAACGTTTTCTCTTTGTTATGATAGCAATACTTCCGAACTCAGAAGTCATACAGATTATATGAAACACAGAATAGTAAATTTATTGTTAAATTCATATATGACTTCCATAGATAATATGACTTCGATTGGTAAAAATTTGATATTGATATAATGTCAGTTATAATTCAAATTCTATTTATTTTAATGCCTGTTTCTGACTCATCTTTTAATTTGCTAACCAAATCATATTTTAAAATATCAGAGCACAGTTCAATATACAAAATTTGGTACATGGTAATATTTTTGTGATCCCAAATTTTTTTTTTGCTTTAATCTTTAATATTTGTTGACTTCCTGCATTATACTATGCATACGTTTTAAAACGCTCAAATTTCGAAATACTCCGAGTGTATTACTTGAAATAAAGGCATTATTGGGGAGTTGGAATTTCCAAAATCATGAACCGAAAATTCAGAATGTTCTGGCTATGGATAGTTCTCAAAGATTATTTCAAAACCAGCGAGTTTGCCAATAATAATAGTATAAAATAATAAAACCGCCATACCTTTTGCTCAGAACAAACACAATTAAAGGCTAAAAAAAAGTGAAGATAACAACTAACTGAGTTAATTGTTTAGATACTCGACATATGAGTCGAATATCCAGTTCGTAAGCATATATAAATAATAATTATATGGATCGTAGAAATACATGTGTCTATTAGCAAAATTGGAGCTAAAATTATGGCGAATCTAAACATTTTACGAACAAATATTTCAGCCAAATGTTGTTTATTTGATAAACGGACAAACAAAAAATGGATTAATTAGGTGGTTCTATGAATATCTTTGCCAAAGTTTGGTATGTGCGGCCAATATATTTTAGCGTAAACCACTTTAGACTGAAACTAATATACTATGACATAGTATATATATGGTGAGAATGAAAATAATATTATGATATGCATAATGATCGTATAATGTTTAAAAGTAATGATAAGCAATAATGAAGTGGAATAAAGAATTAATGTTACTATTAGATCTTATCTGAATTAAACGGTATATGAACCAATAATGAAAGTATAGCTATATTATTTATAATATTTCTTAACTTCAATATGAACACCATACTTTGTATACGTATAGAGGTAAAAGAATACCTTAAAAGAATACTTTCTCAGTCGTTACTGTCTTTGTTCCCTTCTATGCAAAACCTAATTTAATATTTATGAAAATAAAAATTTTGTAGATTTGAATTCATAGAATACATAGAATATTTAACAATGCAAGATACTTATTTTAAGTTTGAAGAACTTTTAAATGTAATTGAAATTTGATGAAAGTCACAATATTTTATTGCGATATTATTTTGTTCTTAAATTTTTCTTTTCAAATGTCATTCCCAATCCTTTCAAGTTCGTTATTTTCTTAGACTTATTAATCCTCTTTATAAATCCTCAGATTGTTAACTCATACAATCTTAATTAAATACGGGGAAAACCAGCAATTACATTAGTCAAACGCTTCATCTTACTATCGAAAGATTAGCTAGAATTTATCTAACGATCTATTCACTTGATCCGCACATAAATCAAATTCATAATATGAATAAATTATAAAATTACAAATTTAACAAAAAGATAGAGGTATATTCAGGGTATTAATCAACATCTGTTATAAGCACACTCCTTAAAATAATACTTTTCATTTTGCTTACACAAATAATTTTAAAAATAATATTCCAAATGATATGAAATTTAGTGTGCACAATATATTCACATGAAACCCTTCATTTACCTACATATGTACACGCGTCAGAAGTTATATTTCTTTGGCATCATTACAAAAAAATTTTTAATTGCATGCAAATAATTAATTACAATAAAATAATACATGGATTGGAGAAGGATAGTCAGTCAATACAGTCAATAAAGCTCAGTTTTAATTAGAAAAAATAAATAAATATATGTTTTCTTACGTTAAATGTCAGCTTCAACCGAACAGCTTCAACCTGCGATTTTTGTTGTGTGACGGGGATGCGTGCATTTTTAAATTTCACTCTAATCATTTTTAACACGCCTAAAGAAAACTTTTTAAAAATAAATAAATACCGAAACAAGAGTGTATGATGCATGTCTATGAGAGTGAAAAATAATTACTATTCGTATCAGGAGAATATGATTTTTCAATATCTATAAATAAATTATATGATCCAAATAAGCTCACTGTACCATTGGAAGTGCCATTCAACAAGTGGATTTAGGTGTGACGGTCGTGGATGCGCATCATAAATTTTTCCCTCTCACCATTTGTATAAAACGCGCCTAAAGAAGTATAACTTCAAAAATATTGAAGCAGAACGTAAGTAAGTGAAATTGTTGGTTTATCAGTAATTTAATTTAAATCGGACAAACTTTAGTTTTTTTGAATTCAGATTATACAAAGAGATTATAATCACCTCAACATTAATTAAGTCAAATATCATTATCAAAATTTATTTTATATAATTGTGTAAGAACTCAATTTGTATATTCAATATGTCTACTTGTACACCCTTTTTTTTAAATTAATTATAACATTGTTATCATTATATAACATAGAACAATATATATTTATATATATATATATATATATATATATATATATATATATATATATATATATATATATATATATATATATATATATATATATATATATATATAATCAGGTTGTTTTCATCAAAAGAAAAGGTAATAACAATCGTATAAACAGTGTTGTTCGTTTGAAATGTAAATATTAAGTAAAAATAAGCCTGTAAGCTTGTTTATGGTTTCAAATACTTCTTTTATCGATTTAATTATTCAATGTTTTACTATTTTTTTTTTATAACGATCATCAACAATATCTTGAAAACAGCGACAAAAATAACACATAGAAATAGTTATGCACGTTGTACGCCAAGATAAGATTTAAACAAATTTAGAGACGGGCAAAATATCGTTACTACATTCATATAATTAACTACATACCCACTAGAATGCTGCTGGTTTTTAAATGGTATAAATACTTAATTTTCTAGTTTTTCAATTTAATGCTGCAAGTATCCTTCCTGTAGGTATGATTCGTCGACTCAATTATCAATATTTATATTAGCTTATAAGTTGAAAATTGATAGATATCAACACGATGAAAATCTGGATGAATTTTATGCTGAAATATGGTACCCTTTGAATTAAATACCCTGAACGGTAATATCCAGCCATTTTATTGAAGTTTATCTTTAGTGTGAAAAAAGTCATATTAAAATAAATTTTTTCCATAAGAGTCCATGTTATATCTAGAAAACTTTTAAATGGCTTCCCTTTGAGCAAGCCAATTTCAATCGGACAATACTCTTATTATTAATAAAAGAACAATCAAGAAAAGTTTCATTAAAACCCTTTGAAAAGTCATTATTCGACCCAACTAAGAATTCTTTAAAATGAAATGGATTTTCTTAAAGACTTTTATTTGAAGTCATTCTAACTTATAAGTTTGCTATTATATAATGGAAGAGTCAGTTTCTATTATTAAAAATTACATTTTGCTCAGCTTTACTTCTAAATGGAATCATATTTAAGATTATATATTACATACTTAAAATATCATTACATGTTGATAGATTTTTTAGAAGACCACACCGACTAAACCCAGTTATATGCATTGCATGTACTTTTATTTGACTGTCACGATTACGAACATAGATTGATGTTATGTGGTCATAATAATGGTTTTATGTCAACACTACCGCTTTTTCATCATTCAAATTTGAAACAAAGAACAACTACCAACCAATGAACCACATGTACATGTTCACAATAATGTATTTGTAAAGGTAGATTCGTATAATGAATTGTTGTTGTTTAACCGACTGGTTATCTTTCAATAATAATAATAACATTGATATTTTAAGAGAGTTAACGAGTCTCTGTCATCATATATCAAATGATCTCATTAAAGAAGGGTTTATGGATTATTTGTAATTTATATCTATATATCAGTCAACTTTTCAAAAATATTTACTGTTTCATTTGAGTTTTTTTTTTGTATATGTGTACAGGAGCTGCCATTTATTTGGGATACCACAAATTTATGTAAAGGCCATCTATGTTTCTTGTGGTTAGATTGATGTCACATGACATTTTAAGTTAATCAAGATTAAGACTAGACTGCCATTTTGATAAGTCTACTGACAGCCATACGGGAACAAAACGCCAGTTTTGAAAACTCTTTCGGAAAGAATGCAACCTACAATATTTATTTGTTTCACATAATATTCAAAATTTTAATACAATTGCTTAGACAATTTAAGGATTCTATAGTTTATGATTCTCTTTTGAGTTGATGAATAATTTTAAAATTAAGTGGTCCCCAATGAAGAGGAGAAAAAAGAACAATTTGTTTTTTCTCAGTGGCGGATTTAGGCCCAGGCTTGTGAGACAAAAAATTTTTCATGAAGTCAAAATTATAAATTCGAAATTAAAAAAGTTTAATCTTTATCTTAAAATGTTTTAATTTATTTATGGTTGAAAAATTATATTAAAGTTTATATTTCATATATTATTTTGTTATTATGAAACTTCTTATTGGTTCACCTATAATATGAAATTTGAATGTTTAATTTTAATAATCAGTCCTTCACAAAGTAAAAACGACGGCATATCAAACGGGACGGCTCCTAGTCTAAATCCACCACTGATATCTCTCATTTATTTTAATGTTCAATTATATATCCTTCATAATTATAAAATTAGTTTGGATATGAAACATTCGTATAAGAGTTAAACATAATACCTATTATTTTGGAGGGTGTATTTAATTTCTGTTACAAAGTAGTCAATTTCACACAGATATTCGAATACATTTTGTTGAGATGGTTAAAATATTCAAACATTGATACAATTAAAACTGTAAATTACTATTATTTAGAAAGTTCATAATAAAAAAATAAATAAACATAGATTTTTAAAAATGTTAATAAAGTTTTTTTTTAGGTTTTTAGAAAGTAATTCTACCATTAACACCGAATCATATTCCACAAATTTAGATATTTAACGAAATCAGAGATAAGCTGATCTTTTTACTAACGATGATATTCACCATGAACCTTGATTAAAGTTTCAATTAAATAGGTATTATATAATGTGTTTTAAAGGACGATCATTTTACTATACAGGTATTGCAATTTAAAACAATGTTTCGTATTGTTAAAGCTATATAAGTATAGGTATAAGATGTATTATGCAGTCGAGTACTTCTGTACGGTCTACAAACAAATAGTTCTTACCGGTTTTTGGTAATGTTTTAAGGAAAGTAAATGCAAACTTTGTGGTTGAAATTTCTAGTAAAAATGAATTAACTGGTTTTTTTGGAACTACTGGAATAATTAATGGGTAAATTTGGCAACCTCAGCTAGAACTACTCTGTCCTAGAAAACCTTGTTTAAAAGCCATTGATTGATCCACGCTACAAATAATCACGTTTTAGAATGCTAATCCCCATGATCAATAAGTCAATAAAAATCTAGTGCTTATATATGATTTAAATTTTATTTTAAAATTTTTCACAGAAATTTTTGGGTTTTTGTAACGAATCTGAACCGGTTGTACATTTTGCAAAACTGCCCAGAAATGAAAAAAAGTTTATTCCAGTTTTCAGGTTTTCTAGAATACTTAAGGTTTAAGGAAACACAAAATAAAACTTATTTTTCGAGTACATGACTAGTTTTCTAAATATTTTTTAAAAATAAGTCCGGAATATTGACATCCGGAAATCCTATGTAAATAAGTTAAACTAAAGGGAAGGAAATATAATTTTTTCGAAAATAAACTTTAAATTATTGTCGATTTCTCGTAAATTTAATTGAGAAGTAGGTACATATATCTCTTTCGAATAAATCGAATAAATTAAGAAAAGTTATTTTCTCTGAATTCGATAAAATTGTGTTTCATTTTTAAAGCTAAACGAAAACAGCAAATTTCATGCGTACTATTAACAAGAGATGCTTTTTCATCCATTTTAAACGGAATCTTAATAATGCATTCAAAATGGCATACACCTCAAACATAATATTTACATCTTAACCCCCAATCAAATGCATATCACAAAATTTCCCCATACTTTCCTAAAAGCATTTCCGAAAACAGCATGACTCTATCGTTTTGTAACGTTTAGTTCATATATTTGGAAAAATATTGGTTTAAAAATGCTATACTAATAATAAAGAATCATAAAACGAATGACACATTGGTAACAGTATATGATATTAGTATTTTCTTGTTCGTGTTGTTGTTGTTTAAAGATGAATGGATAGATGCTAAATAACATTTACTTTCGTTGTGTTATTGTTGTCATCGTCATCCTTTTTTGTGAAACTTTGTAAAATAAGAGACTAAGGTAGGGTTGGTGTATACTAGATGGTGTAGCTAGAGGTATGATCATACTTGAACAACATTTATACATTCTCACACATTAAATGATATGAGTGAGAAAATATTTATATATTAGTTTATCACATGAAGAACTAGACTTTCAAATGAAAAAAAGGACATAATAGTATCCTCTGGAGTTCTTAGTTTGGAAAACAAACGTTAAGAACGTAAATTCATTACATGCTTACAAAAAATGATTGGCCAAACTAAGGTAGGGAAACAACTGTACTGTATCGGATATTGGCCCATGTTTCTATGATTTAAGCAAATCGATACACATAATGAGAATAGTATTGAATATATAAAGAAAAATTGATCGGAGTAAAATTAGAGCACTTTATGTATTGCTTCAGAGGTAATTATTGAATATGTTCTGTAAGAATTCAGCTTTAAGATCGGTGAGTCATTAATTTAACTGTGTGATTTATCAAAGATAGTCCTAGAGAATAAATGCTATGAAAAGTATTCTCAAGAAAAAAAATTTGATTGACCCTAATTTCATACCTAAGCACTTAAAATTTGACATATTACAATTTTTTAAGCTTAAAATTTTGTTTTTGAACTATAATGTTAAAAAAACACTTGTTCACAAATATTTCGATCCGAAAATAAATTAGCTTTTGGAGTTGATCGATAGAGCCGTATAAAAGTTATTCCAAAATAACCACATGAAAAAAAATTTATTCTTTAGTTATTTTGAGAATTCTCAAAATCTATCTAGTTTGAATCGATTCAAAATCTTAGTTTGACTCGATTTTTTCAAATCGGGGTAATACCAATAACTGCCTTGAAAATCTTCGATTTTCTCAGGGGGAAGTGCCGGAAATGTTGAAAAAGGCCTATAAACTAGCGAAATTACAACATATTCGTTTTCGCTTTTCTCTCAAGAATGAAGACTAGAATCATATTTCAATCCATCGATGAATAGCTTTATGCCCCAATTACTTATGCTTACACGTTCAGTTTTTATATTAACAGCTAATTTTCGAGTTTTCGTATCAGAATATTTTTCTTGTTAATGCATGAAAATGAGTAGTGTGTTTTAGTTTGATATTATTGAGTCATTTTCTCGCACTTGTTATTACATTAAATTTCAGCTTGCAATGAGTATATATGTGTGAAATTTCATTTCTTGTTTGACAAATGCTTATCTTTTTGTGTTCATTAACTTTGTGTAACACCATTTTGAAAATAATACATTTCAAGTTATTAATCTTTTGTTTCATTATGAAAACACAACCCGAAGTATTTTCACAAACATTTATTTTATTCTTAATATACAGTTTATTGAATAAATGATCTTTCTAATTGTCACTACACCACAAAAATACGTTAATTTGTTATATTTGTTAATTAAAAGTCTTTACTTATATTGTATGTTTTTTTTTGGGAACGACGAGTATGAATGAGCGCGCTTTAATAAATTCGATGAAATAACTTCCTTGTAAGACAGTTATCTCATTCTTATAACTCACCCACCCCCTTAGCACACACAACCAGAAATATTTTTGTAGAATGTTGTTGAAAAAATGACATACATCCTTGTTTAGTTTAATTTTCGATGTGATTTCAATAATTTTCTCAATCAACCTTTTTCTTGTTTTTTTTCAGCATAACATCAGCATATAAAACTCGAAAAAATATTTATTAAAATTGTTTCTCTTTATTAATAATTACGAATTTTATTAATAATTATATAATATTAAACAAAAATTAATAACTACAGTGTCGGCTAAATCACTGTGTAAAGTGATTTATCTAGACTGAACTGCGTTAAGGTCTTCTTACAAAAAAATGTCTTAGCTAAAAGTTTAAAACCAAAAACTTGAGACATAATATAAGCCCGATCGCTAACTTGAAAAAAACTAATTGTTCTGTATTCATTCATATGTTTTCTTTCGGAATATTAATAAGAATTAAAATTGTAGAAAATCATATTATGTTTTCATGTTTTTGCACATGGGCTAATGTAAAATTTACAACAAATTTTTATCTTTTGGAATGGAATTACCAAGATTACATTACAAACAAGGTTGAAATATTTGCAACGAATTAAAGTTATTAAAATAAAATAAAATTTGTTTTCTCCCGCAAAATATATTACAGTTATACTTTTAAAATTTTTCGCAATGTTTATCATTAGTTTTTTAAATAAAGAATGCAAAATCATAAACCAAAAAATTGTAATAAATTTTTGTTTGTATGAAGGTTATTACTTCATTATTGGTATCGCTGTAAATGTTCAAGGCTGCTATATAATTGGAATCTCATTATAAACTAAATCGATGTCATTAATCTCATCTAATTTATAATTAATTTTGTCGTCCCTGTCATATTTTAACCTGCTACAATATGCATTTCTCCAAGATGATGTCACTACGAGACAGGCTATTGCGAAATATTTTTTTTAACAAAATAGTAAGTAACGGATACTCAATTTACAGCAATTCAACAAGTATTTCTTGTGTGGTAGATGGTAGCTTTGCCACATATTCTCTAACCACTCATAATATCTCACTCTTGAGTGGTATTATTTTTCTATTGGTCAAAACGAATTTAGGACATATGTAGACGATATTATGCACTTAAATCCAACTCTATATGTATTCATAAAATATGATGGATATATAAATTAAGGGTGCAATAATTTTGTCATGCAAGATTGGTTTTATATATTTATTGTATTTAAAGATTTAATAATAATAAAACAAAATTTTATTAATTTTAATTGATTTAGACAAAAATTAATATATCATATGTGTGCTCAGTGAGACTGCATAATATAATGAACAATAGGGTGGATATTAAATATTTTGTGGGTTATTATTTTAAATAATACTACTAGGGGAGAAATTTAATCCTATATTTTTTTACAACATACCGCAAATAACACTCAGATGTACATATTTAAAAAAGTGACGTTATTATTATAATGGATAAGCTTTTTTATGTTTATGTTCTGTATGGCATTACTTTTTACGGCTATTTGTTGACGATAATCTGTTTTATCCTGAATTAACTCTGCCCTAATATTTGTATCTTTGTGAAATTGAAATAACCTGAAATTGATATTTTATACATTTTTGCATGCTGACTAAGTAAACACAAAGCTGTGCTTTTACAGTACTTGTATGTTCACAATTGATTCGACAAATTGATATTATGATGCTTTTGTAGTGACGTAGAAAAATTAATCATATTCAATGCATTCAATGTACATTCGAAATATGTGCATAGAAATAAACTATAATAGTTCGTG
The DNA here is from genome assembly GCA_020423425.1 of Chrysopa pallens. Taxonomy (NCBI): domain Eukaryota; kingdom Metazoa; phylum Arthropoda; class Insecta; order Neuroptera; family Chrysopidae; genus Chrysopa; species Chrysopa pallens. The sequence continues at coordinate 46,971,865 of CM035593.1, read as the reverse complement.
CGGCTTCAGGTTTTTAAAACGTCATAGCGTTTAACTTGTTGGGCTGGAAGGCTTAGAGTTCGACTATGTCAAGTATAATTAATTGTTATTTGACTTTTTCTAAAAACATTCCAAGAAATATCAGTATTAGATGGGAAAAAGAATTTGCTGGTGCTATTTATGAACCTTCTGTGATTTTTTGAATCTGTGAATTTTTAAGATTTTATGTTTCACCTTTGATAAAATCATCAAACAGTTGAATGAATTTTTCACTGTTGTTGTTGTTTATTGTTCAGGGTAAATAATTTTAAAAAAGTAAAAAAAAAAATCGTGTGGCACTCGTGGGACTGCCGCGGTAAAGCTATTGCATAGCATTTTGTATCAACTAATGCAATTATAATTTTTATCATAAGTAATTATGTTTGAGCTTTGATTAGTGTCTCGAATTTTCTTGTCTATAACTCAATGAAATATATTTCTATACTTATTCGTTTATTGTATAAAGTTTTTTGTTTGTAAGTGATATGAATGTTTAATAATATTATGAATATTAAATAAATACTCATAAATTAGCTTAGATACGAATAATATAATATTTTATAGAAGAATATTTGTTGGTGCAGAATGCTTAAAAAATAAATGAATTCACATTCTACAGATTTTAATATATTTTAACAAAAGCATACTTTATTTTAATGTTTTTGGATATTATGTACAACCATTGTTATCATTTTAGGTAAATATTCTTAAGATATTGATTTTTACTTTCTTTTACAATAATAATAAAAATATTGTAGTAGTTTCAAAATTTCGATTTCTAGTTTTCTACAGAAATATTTGTTTTTAGATCCTCTAAACACTATAAAGAATTTTTTAGAATTTTGTTTTTCAGAATAGGTATGTGTATGTGTGTGTGTGTGTGTGAAAGAATCGAACCTTTTATCTAAAATTCACGAAATTTGGTATTCGGTCTTTATATTATTCTTAATATATCGGATAACTGAGTATCTCACTTCTATTGATTGTCAGGTTTACTTATGCTTTTCTCGAATATAGCTTCAACAATTTTCTACAAATTTTATATGTTCAGAAAACTATTAAATCCTTACTTTTATTTGAATCATATTTCTGGGAAAATTCAAATAAGCTAGGAATACATTCATCTAATCATATTTAGTTACCTACATTTAATACTGTGTATACATGTTTTAATTCAATTATTTAGCAGTTTTTTTTATATTAATAGTTTAGCTTCCTGTTTTGTTTAATTACACACTCACATACACAATGTATGTGATACTTGAATCAAGTTTATCAAATATTCAATCTGTTGACAAGACATTAAATCAATCTAGCGTTATCTCCTTTAAATTGCTTAAATTATCGAAAAAATTTCGTTCGCTTTAAAAAAATTTCGTTCGTTTAGTTGTATATAAGGAAATAAGAAATATAAATGTAAAAAAAAATAACTTGATGAAAGGTTTGAAGGAAAACATTTGAGATTTTCTTTCGTTACATTTTGTATATAACTTCATAACACATAGAATGAATTATTATTATTGATAAATATTGTCTCATAATAAAACAATTGATAAATAACAAAGAGGAGGGGAAACAGTTTTTATAATACATATATTTTTTTTTTTTTGATCTATAAAAAAAAATTTATAATAATAATAATTTTTATGTCAGGTTACTTGATGAGAAAATGGTATTAAGCGGTACAACAAAATGGAAAACTTTATTATTATTATCATAGATACCAACAAAAAGATCATTTGTCAGTTCCGTTTGGTTCAGTGAAGTTCAAATATACAGGCATCTCACATAAACCTTATCTCATACCATCATGCTGAAAGCAGGACCGTACATTGAATCTTATTAGTTTTTGCTATAACACCATTTGTAACTTACTCTAATAAATTCTGAGAATATTTGAATATCAATTCAGAATAGATATATTAAATTTTTTCATTGGTATAATTTGTAGTTTCCTGGTAAAATTTTTGAATATGGATAAATCATCGAAATATATTGGAAATATTGTTTGAAAGAATTTCAAAAATTGAATTTTATTAGTCTTGGCTATTACTGTCCATCTCTAAAGCTTCATTTATATTGATCAAGAAATTTTTTCAAGTAGCAAGTAGTTTAGATACTTATCGTGTGTGGACAGCAGGATTTTAGCCAAGTGCGTAGTAAAGATGTTTAATCAAATAGTTTAGTTAAATATTAATTTTTGTGTGCAAGAAGTACCACCACCACTATTGTACCACAGACATATAATTATAAACAAATCAAGCATCTGTTTGAGATTTAATTATTGTTTTAATCACAGTCTTATAATATAATATAATATAATATAATATAAATATTTGATATAAAAGTATATTACATGACTGTTACTATTAACATAGTTTTAATAAATTACATGTTACTTGACTGAATTACTTGATCATTATGAACAATGCTTTATAGTACCCTTCTTTAATACGCGAATAAAAAAATAAGTCAACGCTAAATAATTATCGAAAAACACTGGAAATATTCTTTAAAATAATGTTAAAAATTAATATGTGAGATATGGACTTTATATCGACATATAATTTTAAAGGAGCAATACTCTCGTAATATAGTATGATATTTTTCTGCATCAAAATGAAGATTTTTATCAAATGTAACCTATAAATTGAAGTGCCCTGGCTTCCTCAAGATGGATAGGAGATTGAACCTTTAAAACTGCTCTCGTAAACACGGTCCTGAATAGTAGTATCTATCAACTTAAAGCTACACCATTTATGTTCATATATTGTATACACAAATATATATATATATATAATATGAAATCGAGAAAATCCGTGTCTACATTTAATGGAAAGTCATTAATAATAAATCAATATAGAAAGAAGTAAAACATAACATTGGGGGCATCAGGTGTAAACATAGACAAAACCATTTTACCAACACTATAAGAAGCAGTTGCTTTATATATAGGTATGTGTTTTTTCTATATTTTATAAATACAAATACAATGTTTTCCAAAGAAGTTAAATAATTTTATTAAAAAACATTTAGGTGTACGCCATACAACCTCTATATATATGACAGTCATCCCGGCCCCTCAGGCTAAATATTTAATCAGAGTGGGACTAAAAAGAAATCCACTCAGTTAACATATTTTAAGTATTAAGTATTAAATTGAATTGATTCATTTAGCATGATCCCTATATCCAATTATAAGTTAGTTTGGCCTTGTCTTTTAGAAATGCTGCACTTAACAAAGACATTTTTAAGTGCATTTAACAAAGACATTTAACAAAGCCCCAAAACATTTAACAAAGTTTTATGATTGAGATGTAAAAAATTCAGCATTTTGTGTCCCAATATCCAAATTATTCTGGATATATATATGTTGCATATATATGCATTTCATTTAATTTTGAATTGCATAAGACTCTAGACGGACCTTAGGTGTCGTTAATTTAGACTGACGATTTTCAATTAACTCAACTTGGTGTATGACTATTCAGTAGAATGTTGTGATCGATTTTCAACTAACTTCAAGATTATTTAGTGACTTGGAATTTTCAAGAATGTTTTTTATTTGAATTCTTATAGTCATTTTCATGACTATTTACAATTCCTACAATCACAAATTTTTAAGAGGCTAGGAAATTTACATAATGGAATTTTAAATCCTATTACAATTATTTTCTACTTTTTAAATCATTTTAAACGCAGCTTCGAAGGTATATTAAAAATTTTAGTTTCGATATAATATTTTTTTTAGAAATTCAGTTCGCATTGAAGGGAAAACAATTGTACCTAGACTTTTGGAGTACGTTGTTTATTTGGTTGTGGATATAATGGTGAATATATATAAAACAACGATCGTTCATTTATTTCTGGTGGCTTAAATCCCATTGGGACTCAACTGGTGTTCAACCATATACCAATAAGATGATAGCATTATACCAGTAGTTTGAGATAGAAGATCATCATCTATTCAATTATACAGTAAGTAAGAGTAGGAAAAGATGATAATGATAAAAAATATGTGTATATATAGGGAGTAAAATATATATAATGATAATAAAAAACATCTTGTATGTGTAATAATATCATTGATTTTATATAGAAAGAAAAATTGAATTTTTACTATAATATTTGTGAATAATAAATTTATATGTTATAAATATATCATGTGTAGTGAAGCTTTAAGTATGCATGTCGCCAATTTATATCGTCTATTTTAACATTTAATATTGTTTACGTCCAAGTCTATAACGTAATATGTTTGCACAGTCAATGAAAAATGATTGTAAAAATAATGACACAAAATCTGGAGTGGATATTACTAAGACCTGGTAAGCAAGTTTGAGTAGATATTTATGGCAAGCTGAAAATTTGTTAAAATCATCATAAGCCATGTATAAGCAAAAATTGCATACCATTCTGAAGAGGATTTGAGAGTCCTCTAATGTCATGTGAGCATTAATCTCAAAAAATCTGTCTTTTGAATAAGATTTTTTCACTAAGTTTTGAATTATTCAAATCCAGCCATTCACTGTCAACAAATCTGAATATTTTACCTTTAAAAAAATCGTAATAAAGAATATTTTGGTAATAATAATTTTTTTTTTTTTTTTTGTATTTAAGGTTGATAACTGTTAGGCGCTATTACAGATAACATATTAGAACATACACCTATGGAACTTTTTATGTCTTTTATTTACATGCATCCTAAAATTTTTATTCCTATAAGTTTTCTATTGCTCGCACATCCTTAATATTTACATCATCGTTTCCTGACTTCATAGTTTCTTGATTGGTAAGAAATAGAAATATTCTATTCACATCCAAACTACATATCAATATTTAAGTAATTAACTCTGTTAGTTATTTAATCTTTATTTTCATTTGCTATTGAACCCTAAGAATAGAGTTAAGAATATAATTTTAAATGATAATAAGAAAGAACACGTTATTTATTCGTTTCCCTGTTTTATTATTAGTCATGTGATTAATAACTACCGTTATCCTGTCTGGTGTATTCAATCATTCTTCATTAAAGGGGACGCAGACAGCATGGTGCCTGCTTAATAATGTTTTGGAAATTAATAGTTGGTTACTTTGTATTATATTCCATATCTACATCAATTTTTTAGCTTAGCCATATTTTCAAAAAAAAGAAAATATCTTGAGTAAATAGCATGGCATTGTGTAGGCACTAACATTATGACTCCAATTGGAGGGATTACGAAAATTGTAAGAGGGAAAACGATATTTAGTTTGTAAAAAAAGGAGAGGAGGGAATCAAGTTCTTACTTACTTAAGGCAACTTCTTGACCCTTACTTACTCCATTTACAAGTTTTTCTAGTATCGATTATAGTTTGAGAAATGCGTAATGGATGCATGAGAGCCAATGGAATGATTTTACACACTCGCCAACTTCAACTCCAATATAATTTCCATTTTATTTACTTTTAATAAGACAAAAAATATTGTTTTTTAACTTGACTGATTGGTACCCAAACAGTTCAAGCTATTACAGATAATATCTTTAAGACTTACAAATTATCAATTGAAAAATTTTTAATTTAACAGTACTACATAGATTTTAATTCTTTACAAACGGTTATATTACTTATAATTAGTAGACATTTTAATTATTTTTTTCTAGACTTGTATATCTTAGTGAAAAATTCCGTACCATAATCTATTACGCCATCGTGCTTATATTTTCAGTCTACTGAACACTGAGAGTGAAAATCACATACTTGACGATGCATAGAAATATATATAAAAAAAAAACATAATGTATGTGTAGTTTTTTCTTTTACAATTAATATTTTTATATTGCCATTAATTTGCTTTCGTAAGTTTTCATACTTCGTATGAACATTTTAATAATTTCGTATGTATTGTTATAATTTTAGATATAGAATTTGACTATTAAAATTATATTGCATATGGATATATTATATCAAGCCTAGTTTAATTTGGTTTTTTTTTTATTTTTTGTTTTTTAATTACTTTATTGCACCGACTTGCAACGGCATCTTCTAGACTAAAACAGTATGTTTAGTCATTTTTGCAATTAAAAAATAATTAATTTATATAATTATTAATATTATATACATATCTATAAATAATAACAAATTTATGTTTTAATAAAATTTTTATTCGTGTTTTGTTTCAAATTTTGATCTATGCCTTTGTTCTACAAATTTTATAATCAAAGATACCAAAAACGATTACCGTCTTAAACTTTTAAAAGTTGGCGGGACTCAAATTAACATGTTTAAACATAGGCATCTCTCGTAAATAGCTCTCTGCATTCAATTCTTCTTAAACTAACCGTACAATTTTATTTTTAATAAAAATTATATTTGTTGTATTGTCGTAGAGTTTTCTTTGAAATTCTAGCATAAAGTGGTTTTAAATTCATTTAAAAATTTTTTCGTAATGATACCTATTAAAAGTTTTACTGTTTATAAATATACCTACATATTACCATAACTACGTGCAAAGTTTCAAATAAATCATTGAATTGATGAATTCGTTTCTGGTTCTTGGTGGAAATGAATTCTCCGTTCTTACATAGTGAACTTTATATGAATACCTATAAGAAGCAGCTTAGTTACTTGACGTGTGTGAACACGTTTTATTTATTTTATAAATTAATTATATTTATTTTAAGCAAGTGCTTAGTAAAGTTGTTTAGTCAAGTAGTTTAGTTATGTTCTATTTTTGCGTGCCTCACCAATCTTCACAAATATATAAAAATAAACAATTGAAAGACTCTGTTTGACATTTGGCTGTTGATCCGGTTTACACTTGTGTTTAATAGTATACGTGTTCAGTCGCAGTAACATAATATTATATTAAAAATTTATTTTACGCTTAATATTATTTACTGTGTGCTGTTAAACCAGTAAAAAATTATCGCTCAAGTATTTAGTGAATAAGGTCTAAACGCTTACGAATCGAGAATTTTGTTAATAATACCCAAATATATAAAATGTACCTGCTATATAAATTTTCAGGACAAAATATAACGACAGAATTCGTGACATTTTTGAAGATTTACAATATTTATATTGGCATATTGCTTAAGACATTAGAATAAACCTATAATCAATCAATTTCAAATATATTACTTGCACTTTTCTTATAAAAAAAACATACGAAATATTATACTAAGCACCTGAATAGCCTTTCAACACCCTTAGTGCTCCAAAAATATCCATTATCGAATCGGGGTTGTTTTTATAATAAAATAAATGTATAAGATGAAAATTTTATGGAGAATAATTTTGTTCATTGATTGAAATAAATAAAGTAAAGCGCTTAGGCATACGAAATAATAGCGTTTTCCCTATTTTATTTTGTAAAAAGGAACGTTTTCAATATTACCTATTGTTTATTGATTACAAGTTTGTTCTTTGCGTTCTTTATGTTCTTTGTTGTTACGATGAAAGATGTCATATGTTAACATAAGTTTAACCTAAAAATGTAAATGTGAAAAGTCCAATTTTACGATGTGACATTTGCTACATTATTTTGGACTTTCCCAATAGGTGAGTTTGTTTTTTTTCATATTTTTCTGATTTATAGATTAAAAGATCAGTTATCATAGGGTTTCAACTAGAAATCTAAGATTCGTTTTAGTATTATTACATCATATATAAATATAATAACTAGCCAAAGTCTTATATTATTTTCCTCATTTAAAATTGGATAGAATTACAAAAAGAAAGGTTTGAATATTTTACTGCTCTACAGTCACTTCAACAGGTAGACCCCTAGTTTTAATTTTTGTTTTGGTTTATCTAAAATGTATGTTGTTAACCAAAACATATTTTACATATTATGCTAAAATATAATACAGAAAGTAACTTCAAGTGAGTACTCGTTGCATAGAACATACTTTACATAATATCAATCGAGATAAAGGTACATACTATTTGTTATTATTAATAATTGAGTACTTTAGACAAAGATAAAGATATAGTTGAAAACGCTTTTATGTGGTATGTATGTTATGGACAAAATTATTAACATAGTCTTAATGTGCAGATAGTTTACAAAAATTAACGGAAATGATCCGCTAGTATTATAAAAATGGATGCATACTAATGACTACATGATAGAAGTGAATAGTAATTGATAACTAAGTCTTTCATATTGTTGAAGAAATTCTCGAACTAGTAGTAAAAACACTTGAGCGAGGAGCTTTGCTCCTTTATTTTTATTACTTTAGGGATGACAACTATTTTCTACTTAAATTTATGATGTTAAATAACATCTGAAAGCGATATTACTTTGTAACCTTTAGAGTTGATACTCGATTTTAGAAATAAGAGTAAATTTACAAATCAAAAATCAATAAAAGATTAGAAATTCGTTTTTTCTTACGAAGTCGAGACATGAATTGCAATATCAATCGTAAATGTGATTGATATTTTAAATTTGGTATGTCGTTACAAACTTAATCATATTGCCCGTAACATATATATTAGTGTAGATTATGTCTGAAAGATAAACTATTTCTGCCCTTTAGCACTAGGGTAATATTTAATCCATGCTTTTATAATATACGCAACGAGAAATTGTAGGTGTATTATATTCGTACATATAGTCTTGAAAGCTTTCCTCATGTTATGTATGTGATATATGTTGAAGGGTGTAAAGTATTTTATGTTTTTTGTTTCGATTCAATCATATGTCGATGATATCAAACTTTTTTAATTTCCGTTTAACAATGTGATAAATTAATATAAAACGAAAAAAAAAATGAATAGGTGAAAATTTGAAATTAGGGGACTGACACATAACAAAGAAAAATAAGGGCGAAATTTACTAAGCATGAATTGGAATGTTTAGGTAGAAAGTTTGTCAGTAGTTAATCTAATTGTTAGATGTTCAATGAAATGATTGGAAAAAATATACAAAAGATGTTATTAATATATTTGTTGTATGCATATGTTACAAATAATCATTTCGTAGAAAAAAAGCCTTTCCTTTCTCTATTTCATAAATTAATAGATAGATAGTTATTGGGGATTGACGACAGAAGTAATTTTAGACTTATATACAAAAATATATAAAATACTTTCATTTTACACCTTAAAATTTGTTTGCATTCCCATTTAAAATTCCTGATCAAAATGTTTCCCAATGATACAACATTGAATATTTTACCTCTCCCAAAGGTTTTCATGTATCTAAAGACGTTTTCACCTCAAAAATGATATTATGATATTTATACTTTAAATTATACCTTCTTTTATTTTACCTTCATCAAACCTTTGTTGTTCGACTTGAAATTTTAAAACTTTCTATTTAGCGTACTGTGAAAAAACTCGAAATTTTAATATTCTGTCGTAAACTGCTTAGGATATTTCGAAAAATCGTACAGTTGAAATGTAGAAATGCTCGCTCATAGATTCGATTATCGTGGAATTATCTGAAAATATTTTACGTTTTAAGATAACAACATCGAGGATTTAAATAACCTTTTTGGGATTAAATTACAAATTGCAAGAACCCTTTCAAATCTTCATTGAGAAAAGTCATTAAAATTTAAAAATGGTACTCTTCATTTTTGTTTCTTTTTAAGAGTTTTCTCACAGTTTGTTGAAATGGCCATGCGTCTTGTTATATGGAATTATCAGTATGTTCATAAAAAATTCCGAATGAGAAATTTTAAAAAGATAGCAATGAAACTTTCAGGGGCGTAACAAAAGAAATTCTCACAAAAAATATTTACGTAAACAGGAAAATAAGCAACTAGAGATTTTCATTTGTAGAAAAAGAAACTTTCCTCTTCACAAAAATAACAATAAAATTAATTTAAATACACCAGTTATTCACGAGTAATAAAAATCCAATTAAAATTTTATTTCATATTTCTGCTAACAATAATACACAGATTTATTAAGAACATGAGAATGCGTAATGCTAAGAGATGGGTCTTTTAGAAATATTATTTACGATACAGAACCAAAATTAAACTATTGAATGTTATACTTTGCCATTAAAACACCCCTGAATATTTTTCACACCAATATGGAGGTAGTTGGCGTCGGAGATATAGGCATAACAAATAGGGTTTTCTTTATCACAGTATTATACAAATGACGATATCTAAATATTTTTATGTCTATAATAGATTGCTGCTTCGTTAATATGAGGGCTTCCTAAATTTTACGGTAGGAAATGGTTTTGAGCATATACTGTAGGTTTCAATATTAATAGCTAGAGGAAAGGAGAACAATGTCTGATCCATGTGATCTATAAATGCGAGTCCACAAACTTTATATCAAACTTAATTGCGTGAATTTTTTGTGTAAAGAACAAACAGTTGCAGCTAATGAACAATAAATTGCATTATCGTTGTGTATTGAATATTTATTTTAAAAATTTAAAAAACCGCTTACAAAAAAAAAAAAACCAATTAATTAAAATTTTTTTTTAATATACAATATACAACCATAATTAATTTGTATTAGGCTTCAGATCTAGATCAAATTAAAATGAGACTATACGGAAAGCAACCAGAGTCATCAAAATCGGTTCCCCCTGTCGAAAGTTCTGAGATAACAAACATTAAAAAATATACCGTCGAATTAAGAAACTCCTTCTTTTTTAAAGTCGGTTAATAAAAAAAAAAAACAGTAATATTAGCGAAAAAAAGACAACAATATTATTTTTCTATTCCGTTTAGATTGTGCCGTTGCTGTTAAATTTTTAATAGTACTATGATACTACATTTTCTTAGAAGGGAGCACTTAATGTTTGTTATTGTTCAATGCTTTTGCACTATATACCACAATTCAATGACGTTGGTTGGCGACATTTGAAACTTCTACCAAAACCTTGAAAACATATACTCACTCCATCCACGACCAACAACAAGCACTCACTCACCCAACAAGCAAAGTAACAACACTCAAACCCAGCTCTCATACCAGCTTTAATTCTTTCTACATCTATAAAAGTATGCAACTAACTATCCCTATAGAAATAAATACATTACGTTTGCATTTCTTTTTCATTGAATCCAATGCACTACAAGCGTAGCAAGTAAGTACCCTCACTCGTTATACTTTCTTTTATAAAGATTTCCCCTATTTAGAACAATTGAATCAAATACAACCACAATCAATTATGAAATATTGTGCTATCCTTTTTTGAGTGGAAATATTCATTAATATCAAAAAATAATATTTATGTCACAATAGGCGACGCTGACATAAGCATATGAATGATTTGTACTTGGTAATATATCAGTTAATTTTCTATAGTATATGACATAGGCGTGAATCGGAATTTGGAAAGTTTATTTTTTTAAATAAAAAGTTTTTCGTTCTTTTAAGAAGTGCTCCAAACAATTTCTTGAGCAAAATAAGTTTCATATGAGAAACTTTTTTAAATAATTTACTAAGAAGTCAAAAGGGAAGATGCACAATTTTTTTATCACTTTCATAGAAGCGCATATATTTTCCCAATTATAATTATTTATTAAGAAAAAATGCACTTCTTTATAAAAATTTACGAATATTTTATTTTACCACGTGGAGCTAGTTTTCCGAATTTTCTTTGATTGATTTGCCATTAAAATTTTTCACTAACAGTTTTAGTAAAGCAAATAAAGGTATGCAATCTATCTTGTGCTGAAAGTTTATAGTCGTACAAGAATATTAATACGAATTGGATACAAAAAATTGCAAAAAAATTTTATTGCAATTGATCCCAACATTATTTTAGCGAATACATATTATTGTTCATCTGCAAATAGATATTATATACATGGCTGGGTAGAGTACAAAAACGATCAAAATACCGATATAGAATGGATTTAATAATGTATCAGAAATTTATTACTACCAATATAAAGAATTTTGTACCAGTTGAATTTTACAAGATGTCAGATTTTTATTGTTGTTTTACATGCAAAACTGCACTTAAAAAAAATTGGTTCATATAAACTACAAAAATAAATTTATTTGCTTTAAACAAAAAAAAAAAAAAACAAAGAAAATAATAAAAATGGATAGTAGGTATCTGAATATAATATTTTATGTTACAGATCAAAACGTTCTTTGTTAATTAGGTTGCCCTACCTCATTAACGACGAGTCATTCAAATATGCATGTTTCTTTAAATTGTTGATTATAGATAAAATATTTATACCTCTATGTACGCACTTAACATTGAGGCCATATTTTCTACACAGAGGAAATACGTTGACTCTTTATAGCATCTTTACTATAGGACATAGTCTTAGAACATTTTAAAATTTTACGATTTCAGAAATATCAATAGGTCTGAATTTTATTTATTGATTTTTTCATAAGATGTGTCGTTCACGTTGGTTTATACTTGTAGCTCTATCAAGAAATATATGTATTTTAAATACACTGCCAATAATCAACACAATACTTTTTCTTGTTATAATTTGCTCATGTTTCTATACGTCCGGAGCATCTTCATTGAAAGAGTTTGAATATCGGATGAAAAAATTATTTTTCTGATTTGATTACTTTAAAATTTTTGGTGCCATTATTAATTTAACGAAGATTATTTTGACGTCATTTTCTGTTAAGAAGACCCCCCCCCCCACAACCTGAATGGATCAGCAAATCAATTTCATCATAGTTTAAAATCATTGATGTAAGACTTCATCATATACATCTAAAATTTTATCAAAATCGATGCTCCATATATGTAAAAATAACCACTATCCAGTATATTTATTAACTGAAATAGCTTCATCTCTAAAACAGCTTGTCGGATTAAGTTGCAATTTGAATATAGGTTAAAGAAATAAGGAAGCTATTTACAAGAATAGCTCACCAGAAAAATTTACATGAACATTTAATAAGGGCCTTTTGAAAAATTTGTTTCGAGATAAAACACAAATTTCAGACATATACTTAAAAATTTCAAATGAAGACGTTTTATTACACTTGTGTAATTTGCTACTCTCGCAAGAACCAAACTTTTTCCCGGCAAAAATTTTTTTACAATTTCATTAAATCAGTTCAGCCATATTTGCATGATTCAGTGATAAACACACACATATTAAAACTGTAACACTTTTAATATTAGAAAGACAACGTTAAAAAACACAGAAATGTAAATTGTGATTCAAAGTATGAAATACAATGGTTATTTTTTGCGTCTTGGGAAAATAAAATATATTTAGTAAAAATCCTCATCGTAAAAAGATTAAAATTAAAAATGTATAATACAACATCTTTGTTGACTCAATCGAACATCATATATCTATCTTTGTATTCTTGTAATTTTTTTTTTATGTATGTATAAAAATTGTATTATTCTATATAGGTATTATTTAATATTTTTTCCTTATACCAGACGAAGGAATAAACGATCTGTATATGGTGGATATATGGTGGTCGTATCATAAGATTTTTTAAGTTGTGTTGTGTGTATTCATAGAGAATGATTATAAAAACTGCTACAGAGAGAATGTTGTCAACTCAATAATGTTATCATTCAATCTTTTTTAATTGGTATTCAGCATTTTTTTTTCAAGTTTTTTCATGTTGAGTTTGTTTTATTATCAATATATATCAGATTTCAAAATACAAAAAACATTGAATCAAAATGTAAACCTATTAATAATATTTCTCATATACTTTTTTTAAACATTATTCTTACATGTAGAAATAAATGATCTAATTAAATTAACATATAGAATCTTGATTTAAAAAAATGATTTCGATAAACATGGTCTTTTTGTTATGTATAAAAACTTTGTTTTTAATATTCAAACATTTTAAATAAAATCGTTCTTCACAGTTTTGAGGGATGTAAAGGAGAAAAGTAATTCGAAAAACTTGCTTAAGAGTATAATAAAAGTAGTGGGAGTAAGTAGGCGTTTTAAGGCCTGTTTTCCGCCAACAAATTTCAGGTTTTACTTATTTCAGGTTTTCATTTATTGCGACAGACTAAGTGTACCCTTTAATACTCTTTTCTCGCCCGAGTTGGAGTTTTGGACTGTGCCAGCTCATCGCAATAAATAATTCTTGTGGAAGAGCAGGAATCGATATTTCAGTCTAGGTTAACTGCGTATATAACAGTTGGCAACCTTGCGAAGAGAGCTACTGAAGTAATAATGCTCGTTAATAACGCAGGAGACATAATTGAATTTAGAAGCTAAGAATATCACAGAGACAATAATAAAGCAGATTGATAATAGCTTAAATGGGAAAGCGAACCTGGAATTTAAGACAGGATTCAAAAAAACATCTTCTACAATTAGTTAAATGGTTTCTACTTCTATAACCGATAAATAGTAAAATAATAATAATTGAAAAAAGAGGAACATTTTGTTACAATTATGTTTATGTGAAAATTTGCTAAATAATTAACAAGAAAAAACTTCAAATGATATACATCAACAAATCAACTAAATTATCAAATTAAGTGAAAATGTTAAATGAATAAAAAGGTTTTTTAATACTCAGTATACTTATTATTTTAAAACAGAATTAAAAATCAATATCGCATTCAATACGATCGAAGTTTTAAAGAAAATGATTAAATAATTTTAAGTTAGAGCTCTTTATTATTTAGGAAAAAACATGGTCAGGATATAGTTTAGTGTCCGAACATCAAAAATTGGCTGTGTAGCATCATCCACCCCATAGGAATATATTCTTAAAAATTGTATCGGTACAAAGCCAATAGAGAATTTGCTTAAAAGAGAAAATTCTAAAACAATAGAAATGGATTAGAAAGTGATAAAATATTTTACCTAATTTTTTTTTTTTTACAATTTATAACCTTATAAAATATTTATTTAATATTATACGTATGTAATGCAGTTGATTATTTATATATATATATATATATATATATATAAATATTATTTCTATATATATATATATATATATATATATATATATATATATATATATATATATATATATATATATATATATATATATATATATATATATATATATATATATATATATATATATATATATATATATATATATATATATATATATATATATATATATATATATATATATATATATATATATATATATATATATATATATATATATATATATATATATATATATATGTATATATATATATATATATATATACGAGATGTAAACCCGGCAAACTATAATCGGCTACTTAAAATTAAAAATTAATTGTTATATCATTAATTATCCTCAATCATGATGAAATTTGTCAACCCACCTAGCATGAGATGTTATAAATAATTTAAAAAAATAAATAATAAATGAATAATTTTCAAAAATAACAATCGACCTTCTAAAATACGAACAGAAAAATGAGAATCAACGCTCACTCATTTTCTCACTGAGTAAAACAGCTCTCTAAAACAGTTGCCGAATTAGGCGTGTTTTTTTAGTTTTTTAAACTACATTTTTATTTACGATTTAGATATAGTATAACATGGTACTCTTATATTGTCATTGATAGTCTAAACATATCTTCTTAATTTCAGATTATTTGGATACCCAGATAAAGTGGAATTGGATTGAAAAATTATATTACATTAATAGATCGATACTCAAGCTAGAGTATCAAATGTTTAACTATAAATTGAAGACCTGGAAATCTGTGAATAGAAAAAAATTCATCGCAATAATATGTTCTATATTATATTAAAGTTTCAAGATTCTATCATAAAAAAATTGTAATGAGATTTGAAGTACATTAATAATAGATCGATTTGTAATTTTAAAATATATTGTTAAATGTTCCGTTAGATTTGATTTCATAAACTGATATATGTATACTGAAATGAGTAATTTGTAATATTACCTTAATGTGTTTTCGATTGTATTGGAAGAATAAAATATATTACGAATATATCTAAATAAGATCTTTAAAAAAAAAATAAAATAATAATAAATGCACTTTGTATTATTATTAATATTTAACGTTATCACTATCTTTCGAAAGCTTTATTAAATGGTCAATAATGATTTGTAGTAGGTGAATGATTTCAAGCTATACATATAATTAAGTTTCACATTGCTGTTGAATATTTTAGTGTTAATCTTAGACAATTTGAAGAAAAAAAAGTTTTAAATGGTGAATCCAAACTACTCCGGTGTAGTGAACCCTACTTAGTAAAGCAATAAAATGATTTCATGGTGAGTAGACGTTCTAATGGTTGTAGTTGAAGAAAGATAAATGTATGTCTTTTCAAGGTTTTTTTTATCAATCTTCTTCTCTTCAAAGCCAACTGACTTACTGAGATCGACCAAAATTGTGAGTAGTTCAATATGCTAAAGATACTCAATAACCGATCAATATCCTGGATGTTTCCAATATTTTGAATATTTAATTAACCAATAAAAAAATTAAATTCTTGAAATGCTTGAATTCTTTATAATTTAAACTAACCTTACATTAAATTCAACATTAGTACTTGGATCAGAATTTATTCTGTTCATTCTCAAAATCGCTGAAATTTGGGTGTCTAAGTATAATTTAATGAATGGGTGCCATATCAGAACAAATGTATCTGAAAAACAATTTATAATAATTTTTTTTTTAGTGACTGCGTGTTTATTTATTTTGCAAGTATATTTTTAATTAACTTTGAAAGCTTTTATAATCCACTTGTTATATACAATTTTTATACCTTTCCAAGACATAAAATAATAATGAACTGTGTCAAGGAAAAAATACAAAAATTTACTAAAAAAATTATAATTGTAGTTTAAAATGGAAACATGCGCATTAGTGATACCAAAATTTTATATTTATTTATGGATAGACTACACGAAAATAGCGTTTGTTTTAACAACTAAAAATATACTTACATATACCTATATTTACACAAATGTATATTTTTTGATTTAAGCTTGCATTAATTCTTGCGATTATGTAAATGTATCTTTCGTATCATCATCATATCTGTTTTGTATAGGTATTAATAGTTAATCAGAAACTTGATAATGTACTCTGGTTGTAGCACCACACCTTTAAAATTTTATATTATAAAAGCAAAAAAGGTAAAAAAAAATACACAAAACAAATTTCCTTGATCAATAAAGAATGATAAGGGATATACAGGCATATATCTATATACATATAGTAGTAAGTAAATTACACCAAAGTTTTATGTATAAAAATATCTTATACACATTGATTTAAATATTTGTACAATTTACAATGAATCAATCATAAAATGACTTTAAGGCTAAGTTTAAAAATAAACAAGTGCGATCCGACCAGGCCAACACGTCGAGAATTTAAAAAACAATAATTTATTATTACGAACATGAATATTTGTTTTTTTATTCTCAACGAAAAAAAGACTGGACCTTTTTTTCTTGAAATCAATTTGCTGTAATTTTTATATAATAACGTCAATATCATTATTTTTTCTTGAGATAATCGAGATTAAAAAAATTTCGAAACATACATACAATGACAAATACATTTCTATCAAATGTTGGATTTGGGTTCTTATTACCTTGACAAAAAAGATATTATGAAAATGAGTGATACCCGAAATCGTGCTCATTCTTAGACTAACAGATAAAACAAACAGAATAATTTTCGTATTTAAGCTTAGTATGCATTTCGTAAAGGTAACCTTTCCACTTATTTGCGCAATATATGTACGACGGCGTTTGTATACCTTCATGTACCTGCATCATTATAGTTCCATCAACATAAAAAAAGTTTTTAAATATAAAAATATTATAAGTAAGATGTGAATATCGGATTCATTATAACTTTTTTATATGAAGTTATTTTTATCAAGCAGGTAAGTGAGAAGGTATAGCTTATTGAACTTTAATAACATAAATATGAAGTAATAACAAACGCATATCATAAAATAAGATTAAAATATTTGTATAAAGTATGTTGCAATCGACACCTACTTTAGGTCGCCGGGAATGAGGTGGTTATAAACAGATTATACCCAATCATATTTAACAAAGACACCAGTGCAGAAATGAAAATTTTAAATTTACATTACGTTAGGCGCCTTCTTTTTACTTTGTTTGACGACTATAGTAAAATATAGTATTGTAATCCTACAAAAATTTCAATATGGAGTTTTCTCCAGAAATACCTATTTTGTGGTCTTCCTGTTTGTGTCAACGATCGAACGCATTATCTAAAATTCACCAAACTTGGTATTGTTAAATTGAAGAAAAAAAACTGTTCCTCAATTGTTCCTCCGATATTTATTTGTATATAATAATTAAAAAACAGTACAAAAATTGTGGCATATGTTTCATATCATATCGGGCACTTTCAAACAGTTTATTTTTGGTTATTGTTTGTTTTTCTGAGAACTATTTTTAAACGTAAAACGTAATTAAATTTTAAGGTAGCATATTAAGAATGCGGCCTTATTGTTTGTTATGTTAATATTTACATAAAGTATAAGGTTTTATAGCTAAAAGAAACCACACTAATGGTTAATACGAGCTTTTGTAAATATAAGACCAAGTACAATAAAATTAACAAGAAATATGGAGTTAAGTACTTTCAGTTACATAAAAATAAATAAATAAATAAAAATAAATGAATAAAAACAGATAAAATAGTAGAGTTTTAATAATAAAATAGTAACAATAAAATAGTAGAGTTTTAATATTCAATTCTTTCATTTCAATACGTATTCTAAACATAAAACGTAAGTTAAAGTTCGTGAATGAGCAAAATCGGTCCATTGAGTACAATGAATCCATTACTTGAAAAGATAAGAGAAAATTTCACAAATAAAAAATGGAAACAAACCACTTTTTTTTGAACATTTTTTTGTAAAATGTTTGAGTTCTCCTCAATTTCAGCTCAAATTTGGCTAAAAAACACACTCATATATTATTATAAAAATACATATTATTATTATATATGTATACATATACAACTGTATAGATTGGATATTTTTGGTATTTTATGAGTGCTTATTAAAATTAGTCCAAGGAATGAAATTCAACCAAGTCGATTAACTCTGTTAATTGATATCTACACTTGCTGTTTTTTTTTTTTTTGTTTCTAAGGAATAAATCTTTCTTGAATTAATGTTTATTGTTTAATAAATATTAAACTATGCCTAAAGGTTGTTGTGAAATATAAACTTTTAAAAATACACCATAAATATTTTAACATTTTTACTACACGAATGACACTGAAAACCCAAACTTAAGGTTTGGCGTTTTATATAGGAGACTTTTTAACATAACAAATATTATTAGACAAGAGGTTATTGGAGGTTCGTGGTAACCACATACATACAGGTAAACAAACATATTTTACATACCCTTACGAAAAAGAAAAAAAATGCAGTGATAGAAGTAGATAAATAGCTTTTTGTATATACAACCGAACGTTTGATAGTATTTGACTATAATAAAGGTATAGCAAACAACTTCTATACCATATTTTTTTTAAAACCTACAATGTATAGCAGTATTAGTAGTAATAGCTAGTAAAAGTATAGTAGTAGGATAGTAACTGTCAATGTTCAATGCTTATTCGCTCGACTGATGATAAATCGTTGATGACAACAATTTTAAATGAATCCAATTTTTATTCGATTATGTGATATGAATATATTTGTTGTTTGAATCAATTTTTCCTGTTATACATAATATTATCATGTATAGAAACGCATTATTTATTTTATTTTATTTCTTTTAAAAATATTATTTGTGTAAAAAAATCAATATGATAAAAATTAACTTCGAACGCGACTAGAATGATAATTTGAAAATAATTTTTTTTTTTTTTTTTTAATTTTGACTCAGTAAATATTTATAGATCTAGAAACTTCTAGTTCATAGATACCTCGTGTTTCCTGTACGAAGCTTTTAATTCCTATACAAGATCAATAGGTGTAGTTTTTCATCGAGCCCTACAATGTAATTTACTAATCAATTATTATAATTATTTGATAATCATTCGCCATTGATATTTTTGTAAAAAAAGTGAATTGCAAGCAATTTAAAAAAAAAAAAAAATAGTGTTAAAATTAATAAAATGTATTTAAAAAAAAAAAAAAAAAATTACTTTTTTGATAATTAATTTTATCAAAAAACTGATTTGTAGATTATTTTATTATAAATTTAAAAAAAAAAAATATTACGAAAAATAGTCGGAGGATCGTAAGATAAATGTTATTTTTGAATTAAATGGATCCTTATTATTTTAGGAAATCCAAAACAGCGAAATAAAATTTTGAACAGACTACATACAGCCTACTCAGCTTGCTAATACATTCAGCAATTCTCTACTCAATCACTGAGTACTGGCTTTGAATTAAATGTTTGCTAATTACAAACCTTCATAAATTCTTAAGTCAGATATATAAAAATGACATTAAAAGCAATGTAATAAGTAATGATTAATAATTACAACACTTCAACAAGAACAATAAAATCAAATAAGACACACAAAACATTTTATATTCAGCAAGAAATAGTTAATGGATATACAATGAATATCTAATGTTACAATGTCATAAGAAACTAAAATGACAATGAACGAATGAATTTAATATAAAATAAGAAACTGTCTTCGTGGCCAGCGCCGGCAACAAATATTTTTTAGTATTACTGCCGGCGCCAATTTTCAAGTATAAGTGCCGGCGCTGGCGCGTTTTTGAGATGATGGCAGTTCGAATTTATTTTGTTATTGGTGTATTAGCAGTAATTGCGTAGGCAAAAAAAAAACATTTTACGAATATTCGATCACAGACAATAGTAAATTGAAACCGCAAAATAAATAAAAAATCCATTTTACTAAATATTTTAAATTAATATTTAAATTATTATACAGTATACGAGTTAAAAAATCGGCGAATATAGATGGAAAAAATGATTTCATGAATAAAATGGAAAAATATTAGTAGGTATCTATTAATTTATATAATTTAAGACTTCTCATAAAATTTTAATTGTGATTTCCTATCAAAATTCATATATTTGTGGTTTAAATATAGCGAAAAGAATAAAAATTATGATATATATTTAATGTTTCCATTATTGAAACCATATCGTGACCCGGCAAAGCTTTTTGTTATACAATATGATTGACGTCATCTGAAAAAAAAAAAAACAATTTTTCATACTTAAATCGATTCTATTAAATTTTGTAAGTACATGTTGTTTATTTGCACATGCTACTTAAAAATTGAAATTTATCCATCGACCAAAAGTTAACTTTGAACTTTTTGTATGTTAAGTCATTAGTATCATTTTATCAAAAATAATTAACATTGTATATTACTTTTTTATGAGTGATAATCGATTTTATAAAAATGAAAAAATCAAATAAATAAAAGTAAGAAATCACAAACCTCATAAATGAATCAAAATGATAACGCAATGATACCTACAGATTACAGAATTGCTACAGTTTGCTTGCATCTAATGAAATTGCCGGCGCCGTCATTTCGATTTGAATATTAATATTGTCGGCGGCGGTCAAGAAGACATTTCCAATATAATATACATATAGAATAAACGATTGTAACAGATAGAATAAGTTGTGCTTGATAATCAAGATTTGTAGTAGCGTTATTATACTAATGAAGACGAGAAAATTTCTCCCTGTTGGACCATATCGCATCGTCGTCACTATTACAACTGTATAGTTACAAGTACTGTGTGTGCCTTGTGCACAAAACAACTACAACATTACCGCAATAGTAATCACTGTTGCTTAACACAACTACAACATAATGCTTTTAAAACTTCGTTAGTAACATATATACAACACATAGTAAAAGTTATAACCACTGAACCAATGGAGGTAAACACTGGTGTACGTACCTTCTCCAAAGATGGGACACTATAATGTACATAATGTAGTATATTTCTTAATATACCCGATATTTAAAAAACGTAAAAATAACTCAAACTGAACATGTTATATGAGCGAGCAGAAGTATATTTTCCAAAAGGCATATTGGTATTTCAAATTTGTACCGTGCCCCACTTATACAAAAAAATTATCATGAGTCATACCCACTAATTGTATTGATTTTGCCCAAATTGAGGATATGAAGTATTTTAAAGAGAAACATGGGATATATATCTTTAAGGCTTTTGTAAACATTCTTGCTTGTAGTACCAAGCATGACTTTGTAGTTACTTCTCATCCCTAAAATATTTGAGATTTACTGCATTTTGAATGTAATTTTGAACTTTTATACCTATAGTAAAAAATTTTCTTAACATTTTTTTTTCAAAAAAACCAAAACACTAATACTTATATCACTAATTCTGAGTTTTCTAGAGTAAATATGATCTAAGAAAGCTTAAATTAATCCTTATCTTACGCTTCAATGGCTTTCGATCTTTTAAAATTACTAGATGTAATTTTTGGGTGAAAATTGTCTTATATTCCTTTGCTGAAATTGAGTAAGTGGAAAAAACACATATAAGTGATATGTATAAATCATATATAGGTAAATTACGCGTGCATATGTGTTAAAAATTCGTACTCTTTAAGCTCAATTCATCTGGCATTACCGTCAATTGTATAAAATCTGACGACATATGTGGATGATTCCTATCATAAAAAGGTTTTAATACTTAGCATACTGTAATTCATCACAGAGAGGTGAGAAAAATGATATACGATCATATAACTAATTAATAACATTGTGTTAATTAGCCTCTAAACTATACTACTAATTTTTCTATTTTGCGTAGAAGCTAACCATTAAAAAAATGAAAAATTATTAGTTATCCAAGTAACCAATCACATATATAACATGGTTGTAAGTTAATTGACATGCTTTTGATTGGTAGAAATTTGATATCCTGAATTTTGATTTTAATGGTGAATAATTTTGACATACACAGTTAAATGTTGAAGATATCTAAACAAAGTTAGGCGTAGATGGTGTAACTTCTAAATTTTGGGTTGTATTACGTTAATATAATATTATTTAATTTGTAGAATTATGAGCGTCTGTACAATAAACTTCAGCTCCTATTTTCACTATGAAATGTAGATCTCATTCAGAAGTAAATAAAAAATTATACGTTCACAAAATTTTGAAGATATCTGATACAATCCAAAACAAAATCTATGACAAAAAAAAAATCTATAAAAAAAAAAAATTATTTTTCCTGAAGAGGAAAAATTATTTTGTATTTTAGCCGTATCTTTTCAATTAACATTTCACTATTGTCAAGTAAAAAATATTAATTTCCAGATAATAAGATTTCTCCTGATAACATGTGGATTTCGTGATCAACATATATACAAATTCATAAAATAAAACATATCATTGTATATATATATAAACATATCATTATAAAGCATTAATGCTTGATGAACTGTATAAAAAAAGTTAACTAATTACTTGAAGTTATTCAATGGAAATATAAAAATATACACTCACACAATATTTTTTTTCAAAATAAAAAGTATACAATGATCAATAAGTATGAATAAATCCCTGATCAATTCATTTGAAAAATATAAATGAGAAAATTTTTATTTGTGTGTACTGGTTGAAAAATAACTGGGTTTATTATTTTTATAAGGTGTCTTTTTTGTCATGACTTAAGAAAATCTAAAATCTAAAAAAAATATTGATTTTAATTTTTTTAAAGTCACTCTTTACCTGCTGTGGTCATCAGTGATTACAGTATTTACTTGGTACAACACACCAGTCCCAGAGAAGTCTAGTCCTAGAAAACTATTTTCAACCATATAAGTCTAATTTAATTTTGAAGTTGAAATAAATGTGTATTGTATTAGTATATAGTTATTTTAGACTACTTTTATTGAAAGGTCTCTCGTGGGCCTCTCGCTTATCAATTCATCAGCGGGTGTTTAGTAGATTAAGGGAAATATCCTACGTATTTATGCTTATAAATCTAAATTACAGTGTTCTATCTTTTTTTCAATTAACGATCATAATTGGACGATGAAAATTCTCTACAAATTCAAAATGTAGTTATACCACATAAGATTACTAAAATCGGCATTGTTGCAGTAAATCCTTGGCCAATGTGAATAGTAAGTAATATACCAATATAAATAATACATTAATTAATCATTTTCTCCCGTATTGTTTAAAGATTTTTAAATTTTTTGGAACGAAGTTCCTTACGGCAGGCTTGGAGGGGATAGGGATTTTGCTGCGCGACCGAACTGAAAAAAATGTGATAGTAAAACCGTAAGAAAAAATGCGTGTCATAAAACCGTTAAATGAGACGTAACTATAGTAACAATGTCAAATGAACCAACAAGTGACTTGAATGCAATTGACAGTGATAATAGTGGGAAATTATTCAGTGCAAAAGAATTAAATACGTAAGTATTAGTTTATTCTTTATTAATAAATATATTAATAAATATATATTTATAAATATAAAATATTTTACATTGGTTAAGTAAGGTTTTCTAGGTTATCTTTCTTCTAAATACTTTCTTGTACTTAAAGAAAAATTAATCAGCAAAATTTAAGAGAAAAATCAAGAAAACCTACATAAAATTGAGCACGATTTTTTTTGCAATTTGTGTCGATTCTACATTAGCCGAAGGAACTTCGTTCCTACCTGGTGTCCCACGACACCACATCATTTTATTGTTTAGTGTAGTTTTTAACAGATAATGTACAAAAAAACTTTCAATTGGAATATTTTGGTTACTATATTTGGTTATAAAAGACTCTGTTTATAGAAATTTATGCATATAAAGAAAATGACAAGCATGGAAAATAAAAATAAATAAATGTTATATAATTCTCTAAACTGATTTTTTTTTTATTTAAATTTATTTGGTGTAAATAAAATTTGTAGAAAAAATGAGATAGGTAATGTGTTTTATATTCTTTTTCACTCTACAATATTATTTCAAATATGAGTCAAATGCAATTAATTTTGATTGACTATTGTATTTGATATCCGTAGATAAAACCAATACCACCAACCAAATTTTTTATTTTATGTACTCAATAAATTTTTGGTGATTGGTTTCACCTCAAATCGCGTGATATATAAGTAAAAAACATTCATTTAGTGTTTTAATAACGTTTATTAATATTTTAATCGAGGCAGTTTCAAATTGTATTTTCCTAATACGAAAGTAAAAGCAGATGTCGTAATCTAGATATATTTGATGTGGATTATTCTAAAAAGAGTCCAAATTTTAATATTGTGTAACATAAAATGATTTAAAACCAATGGTGGAAGTAACTATTTACATATTTTTTGTATTCCATTACTTTTACCTCGTAGTGTCTGCGTGTCTGATTGTTTGTTGAAAAAACTTTATATCGAAGTTTAGTCCTTTTCCCGTGTTAAATCGTGCATATAAATATCAATTTTTCGTTAAAAAAATTTATTATAGAATAATTTTTTAATTACATATTGGTAAAGTTAATTTACAAAGAAAGGGAATACACAGAATTTAGTTTATATGGGTTAGTTTAAAGTTAATAAAAATTAATCTTATGAAAATTTTTGTTACTTAATATGAAATTTTTATTGTATTATTTGTAAGTGGAGCTTACTCACCATTTATGTATTACCAAAATCCGAAAATCATATGGACTGTTGGAGCGTCATAGCTTTTAGTAATTCAGTTTTGGCAGATATTTCTTGAATTCACACTTTCTAAAGAGTCTAAACTTTGTCTAAATTTTATGTAAGAAAAATAGTATAAAACTATATAATAGATGTTATTCGATAACATATATTGAAGTTAGTTTGTGCCTTGAATGGAGATGAATTTTTCTCTTACAGTGTTTTCCAAAGAAATGCGTTAGTTCGTCTTAGTGATATATATATATATATATATATATATATATATATATATATATATATATATATATATATATATATATATATATATATATATATATAATAAAAGTGATATATAAATATATATATATATATATATATATATATATATATAAATATATATATATATATATATATATTTTTTTTTTTTTAATTTAATATTAACGAAACCTTATATGGTGCATACAAACTCATGAAATGCATGTTCTATTGCAGTATTTTTTTTCTATTTAATTGGAACGTGATAAAATATAAAACCATTAAATTTGAAGTACGAAAATTTATTATTTAATTTCATAATGGCAATGTTTAAAATAACAAAAATAAAATCACGAATCAGACACAAAACAATCAATAATTATTATAAATTTATGGTTTTTTAAAATGGTCAAAATATACTGACATATGTTTAATAACAAA
This sequence comes from Chrysopa pallens, assembly GCA_020423425.1. Lineage (NCBI taxonomy): Eukaryota > Metazoa > Arthropoda > Insecta > Neuroptera > Chrysopidae > Chrysopa > Chrysopa pallens. The sequence continues at coordinate 46,945,639 of CM035593.1, read as the reverse complement.
ATAACATAGAAAATCAATTACTAGCTAACGTATGACATGTTCAATTCGAATATCAAATAGGGTTTAATTTTTTTACAGTTTCAAAAAGTTATATGATTTTTATACACATTTTGTAAAGTTTTCTTCATTTAAAATTAATAACCGTACACAAATTTAACCATAACCTATAGGTTCTAATTTCACATTCGAAGTCTTTTCTTGTAGGTGTGAGAAAACCTACAATTTTACCTAAACAATGGATTGACCATAAATCAGATTGTTGGTAATAATTATTTTAAATTTAGATTGTTTCAGCATAAATCCTTTGCAGACTTATTATTTTTTGATATGCCATTAATGGATTAAGTGGCCTAAATCGATTGATGATATTTGCTCAAAGAACTCGAATTTTATTGTTTGTTACTTGTTTTTATTATTTTTTTCTAAAATTCGTTTTTTCGTCCTAGACTGAATAATTAATGGTTGTTACTTTAGACTTCATTTTTTCAATGAAAATATACGGGTAATTTTTCTATTCGAAGTTCTTAATAATTCCTTGCGAAAACCAAATAAAATCGTCTAAAAAGCTAAATGTTCGATTAACCAATCGTCAATTGTTAAAAGTTCTGAAAATCTTTGTTCCTTAAGTTCATATATCTTTTTAAAAGATTCTCTTTAAATAATTATATCGTTATATCAACTCTTATCTTTATATAGTTATATAAACTTCCGTTCAAATTTAAAAAAGTGAATAAAAATTGTTTTACATTCATCAATTGCAATCTTACATTCTTACATCAAAATACATTTAACTTTACAAGTTACTTGAAATAAAGTAACTTAAAATAAACAAAATTTATGTAAAAATACAACAGGTGGTAATGACGACACACCTCGAATTTTTACGATAAAATTCAATTCTTTTTCTAATACGAATCCTTAATATATTCAGTTTTAAACCTATAAAAATAATTTTTTCAGAATTTTTTTTAGTTTCCAATTACAATAGAAATAGGCACCCCATGACTTCCCAATTTCAGAAATTCAAATTATAAAAAATTTACACTTCAATGAAGGAATATTTCTAATTGCTTGTTATTTATAAGTTTCTTTTTTACAATGTTTTTTTATTCAATTTAAAATTAAATTGAATATTCTCGTTCAACATGAAGTCGTCCTATATCTACATAATAGTGTACATGAAAGACGATAACATAGTGTCTGTGCTTAGGGAATAAATAGAAACCTCTATATAATTTTCCTTTATTTGGAGAGTTCTCAATTTTATAATAGAATTTTACATAATTAATAAACCAACATTCTTCCTTAAATATTAATAAAAAATACGAAAAGAATTTGACATAGTTAAAAAAAAAAAAAAACTTGTATATGTAAGAAGTGCGAATATATTTAAAGAAAAATGGCAAATTTTCTACTTCAAGGAAAATAATATGTCATTTAATATGAAAATGTAGTTAAGAGTAGAACGAACGTACGAACAGCGAGCGGGCATACAACAGAAGTAACATTACTAAAATTTCATTTTGTGTGGATCGTAAATTAAACTCAACATCATTATTGTTACTGTTCCAGGCGTTTAACGTTTCCATTCCCCACATATTTTTATGCTCACACCAAACCACAATAGGAAAATATCAGATAGGATATAGTCACTGGTTTTCCGTTCAACCAGTAATAGTATGTACTTTTTATACAGTGGCTTATATAGGTTGGTCTCAATACAATCTTTTTTATACTTGACATATATAGAAGTAGTAACAAAATATTGAAATAGATATTAAATTTGTTAAGTTTCATTGAAAAAAATTACCATGGATTATATAGAATTACCATGAAATTCGGGGACAAAGATGCTTTTTTCGATTTAAGTTCCTATCGTTATACAGATGTCATATTTGAAATTTAAGTGTTATAATCACTTTAAAACGAGATTTTACCAAAATCGAGAAGAAAATACATCAGAAATGAAAATATTAATTATTATGATTAGACGACCCGGTAAAATTCGTATCACATATACATATTTTTTAAAAAGATGAAAAAAATTTATTCAAAATTTAATGCAACACAGATATATACTTAAACAATTTGAAAGGTTTTTAAATATATAGCATCTTTAAGTTTTCAGACTCGCGAACACGCGTTTTATGATTGACCATATAATTGGCAAAACTATTGACCATATAATTGGTCTAGTGATTTATGTGTGATTCTCGCAAGCGACGCAAGCGACAAATCAGTCGGAATCATCGATATACGTGGGAATAAGGTTTCTAAAAAGGAGTTCAAACAAAACAGTCGGACTCTATACTACAACTTCTATGAAAAAGATAACTTCCTGAACGCACCTATAAATATTTGACAACCTAGTGATACTTTAAAAAATAAATTAAAAGCAAAACACAAAATATATCGAATATTTTACAGCTAAGAACATTTTTTAATGGAAAATTAACTAGTCGTTTTTAGTATTTTCCACAACTTATTATTTATGCGTCTGACTGTTTAAACCTTTCCTGAACTTCCATAAATATTTCAAGATCAAAATTTTCAAAATCAGTCCAACCATTCTCGAGTTATAGTGAGCCAAACGATCAACACAAATCAGTTCGTCATATTTTGTAGAGCAACTTATATATATTGCAATAGATGTTTATTCTAAATGCCACTCACGCTTCTTTGTATTGTTGATTCTCGCTTATTCTACATTATGACTACGTTGTAAGTTGAATACCATGTTGAAGTTATAACATATAAACTTTTTCTACATAAGTTTTCTGTACATATATTGCGATTAAGCAAATTAAATTCTTCCGGAATAAGAAACCAAGAAATCAAAATGGTTGTATAAAATAAATTGTGATGAATAGTGTTATTACTAATTTTCTCAATCAAATATTTTGACGATAAGCTAAAACTAAAAGTTTATTTTAATTTTATTACACCAGAGTATATTAATTTAACTATAAAGTTTGCAACGCTATAGAATATTGATGCCAAAAATGCCTGGAAAACGAAAAGTGATAGCTAGCTAGACATTTATTGACTTATTTGAGACCTAAACAGTGAATTAAGGTTCCTGAATGATAGTAATCCGTATAGTGTGTCCAAAAGTAAAACAAATTATTGATTATTTTAAACAAACAACTTTAGTTCGAAACATTTTTTAAACTGTTTAGAGTCGCCACAATCTCATCTGAAATCTACCTAAAAATTTATATTTATAATACATATTTTATTATTGTATAAGAATATTATACGCTTAAAACTTTCGAAATTAAAACAGCATTTCAATTTTGATCGCATGGCTGAAGTAACAGCCTGTATAAAGTACTTTATTAACAACTTCAGTGAATTATTTTAATTATTTTATGATTGTATGACCATTTTATGCATACAAATTGTGTTTTTCTTTATATATAAAAGAAAAATATATCCTGTGTCATAATGTTTGTCACACTAGTCTCCGTCACTCAACCGATTTTATGGAAATTGTATGTTGCGTTGTGCTACAGGGTTCAATTGGAGTTTAGGTTTAAATATATGACGGTGAAGGTTAATACACTGGTAAACTCGAACTTCCATAAATTGTGGTGTGATTTTATAGGCATCTGTATAAATAGTTGTGTCTTTCACTTAACAATAAACCATAACATACCTCCATTATAAAATTAAATTTTAATAATTTATCAATTATGAACTTTTATTATACTTCATTATTTATATATAATGATATATGATTATGATATATTTATTCTTATTAATTTAACTTTTTTAACTCAGTCATAGCAATACGTGGCCAGGTTAGCTAGTTTATAATAAATTGAAATAATATTATTTATTTTACAATTTTAATTACATCAATGTTTAAAAGAAATAGTAAAGTATATTTTCTTATTTTATTATTATTTTATTATTATTTTAAAATTTCAAGTTCTATACACATTTCAAATAACAGCACTTGCATTTGAATATGAAACTATAGATTGTGTAATGAATCGGTTGAACCGTTTATTATACTGAAAAAATTTAAAAACTAATTTTTTTTCAATTTCTATACACAAATAGAAATTTTATTATCCAAATTGAGTTTTGAAGTACTATTTGTAAGATAAAATTTATAACTTCGATTTATTAATTTGTATGTAGATGTTTTGTGCAATTTTTGAGCAGCTTTCATTTTATGTCCGACTGACTGTCGATATAAATATCATATCTTATATTGACACTCATTCAGACAACCGTTCGAGATGATCCCATTTTAGAAAAATGTCAATAATCTACCTTTCCGGAGATACAGCGCACGAAACCCCTATTTTCACTTACATATGGATATGAACCAATTATCCTATTTTGATAAAATTCTTTATTAACATGCGTATCAATGTATTTATAGCTGCACAATTTTTGTGTTGTTTGTATCATTGTTTTAAGACTTGTGATACAATTCGATATCTTACTATACCTAATACTTCGAAACACATTTAGTATGAAAATTTAAATTATAAACAATAGAAACAAAATTTTATTTACTTTACACTTATTCATTTGTTTTTATAATAACAAGAAGGACTCGATTTACTGTTAAAAGTTTTTTTTTTTTCGTTTTCTCGTAAATTTTATAATCCGAATACTATATAACTTAATTAATGAAGTTAACCAATTGTATGTTTGTACATAAAGTTTACATTCGTTAAATTAATTAAATATATATAAAATGATGTATTTGTATTTTTTTTTTTTTCATATTTATGAAAGCTTTTCGTTCACACATTTTCGTAATTACTTATTTTTGTGAAAAACGATATTCTATTAAGTAAATTGTGTGAATTTTCTCTCTATACATTTTATCCATACAGATTTAAATAAATTGTTTAAGTGTATAATATTTGAGAAAATTTTATATCTTTATATCAATACAGGATCATTGTTGGTCAATTAACGAGCATTTGTGTATAATTAAATTGGGATGTTTAATGACAACTTACTATTTATTTCAAAATATTATTGAATAATAAACATACAAATGAATAAAAAGAAAATATTATTATACCAAGTGCCAAGCAGCATATTCAACCTTCGACTAATTTAACTAAAACGATTACTTGGCCAAGCTGTATTTGAATGTAGACTACTACATATACTTAAATTGTCAAAATATCACTCCTTCGTAAGCTTTGGTAAGGAATTCACCATCGAGAAGGGTAATTTAAACATTATTTATAAACTTTGCAAATAAATTTTATTCTTTAAAAACTACAGTTTTGAATAATACCGTTTGTATCGATTAAAGGAGTAAACCCAAAAAACGATATATTTCTAGAAAAATGAAAATCTGTACGTTTTAAATGAAACGTGACATCATTCAAAATAGGGAATATTATTAGGAAAATTTATATATTTTAATGGTGAATTTTCTTAAGAAAAGAAAGTAATTACCAAAGCATTAAGTGCCCGGTTTTAAGTAGAAATTTAATATATACCATATATATGATAATTATATTTATTGTTAATTAACCAGACAAATGATATCTAGGTTATTAAAAGAAGTATAAAAACCACTAAAAATCCCAAACTAAAAATTTCTCCAGAACGAATGAGCTTAGAAAAATTCTAACTATAGGTAATATTTTGTTTCCGTTTAAAGTGTATAAATATCTCTAACAACTTGATCATTTAGTTTCAAAAATACCTGTACATTTTTATGTTACGGCATCAAGAACATAACACAGTGTGTTTTGAAAAAGATTTATATTTGCTGAATATTCTTTTGAATTTTATTTGTACTTATATAATCGTATATTGTTTTTTTCAAAGTAGCGAATGATGACCAGTATCAAGCATCCTATGTATTTGAATTATCATACTTTTACGGGCAATTATCATACTTTTCTCATCTTTGAGAGGATTTAATTTGGCCCCATAATATATCAAATGATAAATTTGAAACACTGCTATATTATGATTCGCCCAAATAATCTTTTGCTTAATTTCCTTTTAAAGGTTTGGTTATATTGTTTATTTTTGTTTATTATCATGTAACGCACTTAAGATTATTCTATTTTTGAAGCAATATTTTTTTACAAAACAATAATAATACAATTGTTCCAGTACTGATTATAGTATCTATCCTCTTCAATCTAAAATTTATTTAAATTGTATTAACAATCAGTATAAAACTAAATTTGAAAACAGTAATATCAATAGTAGAATAAATCGTTGGAGGCCAAGATGTGATACAATGATTGTTTCATATTGTATTACAAACTTACTTAACAAGCTCACTATAGGATTTTTCGAAAGTACTTACCGGTTTTTACCATATATAATTATTTACAATAAAACGTCATTTTTAAGATTACTGAGACATATGTCGTCATTATCGAATTGTAAAATCAAAATTATTCATTATATTTCTACATTCAATATTATTTCTGTTGAAATGATCTAATTATTTTTTTTGAAATGATCTTTTTTTTTTTAAATAATGTGTTTTGAAAAGATACCGAAAGCCTGTAAATAATAATTTCAACGCATAATTTTTAACATCCAAAAATATTAAATACCTCTATAATTATTCCCATACCCATTTCTATACTTTATTATTTGTTTAGGGTTGAATATTACTTTGCTTACAAATAAAAAATAATTATATATTTCAATTCAAGTGTTAAATTATCCAAATAAAATTTTTATTACTGATAATAATACGTACAAAAAAAAAAATATATATTTGAATGTAAATATTATCATTTGTGATGCAATTGTATAGTAATACACCTGTCATAATTATTGGTTTCCGGGGATCCTTTATTTTTGAAAACATATGGTAAAGATGTTAAAATAGAAGTGAATGTTTATGTTTTGACATTATTGAAATCTTAAGTGTTTTGGGTTTTTGTAAATCCCTAAATACTTTCTTCAAGATCTTTTGTGAAACAGTACCTTAAGCATAGCTAAGGGTCGGCTTAACCAATATATCTGTTTTAGGCAAGTATCTAGATTCTGGGAATAACATATTACAGACTTCAATTGTGTGAATAATTTATAACCTCTGATTTTTGTAGAGTTAAAATAAATGAAATTTTTTGAAAATGAAAAAATAGAAAAGAGATTAAAATTTCTGTTTTTTTTTCAGATATTTTATTGATCTGTTTTTTCAATTTAACTGAATTTTTATACTTTTAAAATTTAGATTTTGAGCTTGGAATAAAGCGAATTATAAGTATTTTCACTTTTTTAAAAGTGAATTAATTCCCGCATGCCGTTTTTCGCTAGCACTATGTTCTACAGGATATTAAATTAAAGTTTGAGTTAAGGCAAATAATAAAAATTATTATTATTTTTGATTCAATTTTAAATTCCTACAATCTCTTTACTTTCTTTTGCAATAATTCTAAAATATCTAAATTTATTTTCATTTGGTGTTGTCTTTGATATGGTTTTAGCACATAAAAACGTTATATTCAAACTAATCGAAATAAGTATAAACCTAAGGGTATAAATATTTTTACCTAAGCAGTTTTTAATTCTTTAATTTCCTTAATTTAATTGGAGATTAATATCTAATTATTCATTAAAAAAATTTAAAAGATATATTTACTAGTCCAAATCACGGTAGAGTTACTTTTTGTTTTGTGATTTTCTCTTGCTGATGCAGAAATAAAAAATTAATTTAATCTTAGTTCGATATTATAAGTGATAAGAAAAAATGTGCGTTATGCAATTATTAGATTGGAGACGCATTATACACTTTAAGGTTTAGCTTAACATATATTTTATATTAGACCCCGCACACGGTAGGAATTCTAAGATATTAGATTTTCTGATAATAATTTGTGATCAGAAAATCATATTATGTGTGCATTGCATCAGAATTTCTTACAATAATATCGTACGCATCCGATGATAAACGATAATATACGTTTGCTTAAGATTTTTGTCTTATGAATGATCAGATTTTCTTATAAAAATTTCTTATAGGACTGTTCGATGGTGTCCGTTGGCCATCAGATTTTCTGATAAAAAAATCTTACGGTGTGCGCTGGCCCAAAAAATATTTCAAATCCTTACGAATATATCATAACCTGCATCAATGTTAGAAAATGAAATTATTTCCATAAATTGTATTTTATATGATAATCATAAACTAGTTTCATTATCATTCAATTATTTTGTGTTGGAAAAGGGTTGATTTTTATTATATTTATTAAATGGAGAGCCATCCAACAACTACCAAAGGGCTTAAACTACCTAATATGGATATATACATAATATACAATTCACATTATACATTTGGCATTTTTCACAAAAAATTTTTCTATTATCGTCAGTAATGTTTTACACAAGAGAATAAGAATATCCCATTCTCAATTCAAAACAAAATAATAGTATGTATGTATACATAGTGACTCAACAACTATTCTTTAAATGTTTGTATATGTAGCAGAAGGTGCTTGGAAAAAAATAACAATAGAACTTATGTACCTATTGTTGGTATAGTTGTCTCTTTTACTCCCATATCATTTTACATACCAACATCATATGAGGAGTAATCATCATCTTATGTTGTTATTTTTATTTAGTTGAAATAGAAAAAATAAATATATTGAAGGTGTATAAATATTATAGTTGAAGATTTATAATATTACAGTGCTAATAATGGACACATAAAATTCCCTTCATAAATATGTATACTAAAATAGCTATATGCTTAGAAATTCTTCATCCATTAAGTTCCAAAATGGAAATGAGGTGACACAACGGATTTTCAACATTTCAACCATATAGAATTTTTTGTAGAAGGGAGCTTTCAAATAACAATTTCAACTTTCTTTGACTACGAGTAAAAGGAAATAATTTTGTCAAAATTTCGGTATGGATTTTTCACATATTTTTGAGGTCCCATGATTTCAAAAAAGTGTGTTTCCGAAATTTGTGTGCGTGTGTGTGTCTGAATGTGTGTGAATGCCACTGTGTGTATCCATAAATAACCAAACTTGGTATTCTGCCTTCTTATTACCTCTAATCCTTCTGGAAATCTTTTGATTAAAACCTGGTGGCCTACATGATTTGTAGATTTTCGAAGTTTTCGAAAATGGTAACGATTCAAACTAAGGATATAGATAAGGCATATTAAGCTCCACAACTATTATTTGAAATATTTCTCATAGAACGGTAAAATAATCGAGAAAAATTCTGCTCCTCATATTTAGCTATACACATAGTACTGTATGTGCTAAGTATATAATAGTAAAAGAAAGTCCTGCACCGCTGCAGATGGTTTTTCCTTAATACACAGAATAATCGATTTTTATTGAACTTTTGTCTACTGTAAAATATATATATATATATATATATATATATATATATATATATATATATATATATATATATATATATATATATATAAATATATATATATATATATATATATATATATTTATATGTAATTTTGTTAGTTTATAAATATATGTGTAATGCAATCATTTTAATTTTGAGTAAAATACAATATCTCATTATTATTTTTTAACTATTCTAGTCCAGGTTGTTTTTGACCTTTCCTGTAGTTTTAAACGTATCAATATCCTGAAAAATGAAAATTTTTATATTATCATAAATATATTACTTGTTTATTTCTTTGTTTTGTTATAAATAATCCTTCTGTATCGACTAGATTCACCAATTAAACAGAAAGTTTAGTATATTCGTGGAATATCATTCGTATTTATTTTCAATTATAATACATGATGCTATTACACAGAATCCATTTACAACGACTTGTAAAAATACATGTTTATGGTTACGTGTAAATTAGATTGTGACTGTTGAAAGCTTTAGGGTGGATGTGGTGATTCAGTTAGTCTTATTTTGATGATATTTGTCAAACAAGGTTTTATATTCCCTTATTTTCTTCAACTATCTACAGTCTGTTATCTGTATATAATAATGTGTAGACACCTATGTGATCTTTGGACCTCACCCAGAAGTATCTAAATCTTGTTTATTTTATACAAACCCAAAGAATATATACCCAAATCAGCTAAATATTACACATAGAGACGGTATTTTAATTATAAAATTAAAATGTATGTTTCTATGTTTACGCAATAAAGAAGTTCTGAATAAAACTTTTTATATAAATATACTAAAATGAAACAAGTGGCGAGCCGCAAAGTCTGCTTCAGACCCGCAATGTCCACGCGATGGACTTCCCAATGAAGAAAACAAAAAATTATTTATTAATACGATTGTGGATATTTTTGGTTTTTTTTGTCCTCCACAAAAAACGGCGTAACTGATTTTGGTAAGAGTTTCAGTTTTAAGTTACGTAATTACGCTTTGAATCAAAGTAGTTTCACGTAAATATCATTGTTTGTTTTCAAGATAATTGAGTCAAAAAATTCTAAACGCTCATATATACATACATAAACAGGTATCTTCAAAAAATGTTAAATTTGGATTCTAACTTTTTAACATTATGTTATATTAGTCAATAATTACCAATTTTACAAATATGACAGGAAATTATCGAATATGATATTAAAACTCTCTTATTATACTCTCTGTAATTAATGTGACGTCTTTTTAATTTAATTGGTTTAACCGTCCTTAATGAGTTTTAATTAACTTATTACAAAAAAATTTTGTGGACACCAAATTTTAACAAATTGGAAAAAGCGTTTGAAAGTTATAGTGGATAAAATTTAGATTTTAATACATTCAGACAAACAAATAGAAAATTGTCTGATAGTTAAAGTTTCGTCCTCACTTCGTTCGGTCAATTAAATAATCTGAATAGTAGATAAGTACTTACATGGTATATACTTGATAGTATATACAAAGTATGTACTATGGTATAAGATATTTCTAAATTCACCTAGAAGCACCTTATATTGAAGATTAAATAGGTGTTATTTGGATAATATGTGATATTTTCATTTTAAAACATAAAATGAATTTCAATTTATCATATTGATTAATATGATTTTTCTTTTATCCCTCTACATAATGAAATTTCTCTTTGCAAGTTTCCTGATGCAAATTGACAGTGAATAAAATTTTAAATTTCCAAACACGTGAAAAGATTATTACAAAAACTGTATTTCAAATAAAGATTTGTAATATTATAAATCAATTAACCATACCACAACTCCAAAGTTAGCTTGTTGCCTAACGTCATATGATTCCGTTAAAATAATACTAAAATAAAAACATCTCAATAATTTGAATTTGACTGATAAATTTCATTAATGTTTATTAAAAACCATAATTGGTTTTGGTACCTAGAACTGCTTAGCAGTACAACCCAACGACCCTAAAGGCATAGACCTAACCTGGAAAAATGGGAAGGTAGTTGGGATACGCCAACTACCTCAATTGCTTTACATCCTCTCGTCAACATACCATACACGTTATACTTGATTTTTCCCCTACCTCCTGGAAAATTTTAAATTACCTACCTCCAGAAAATTTTTTCCTTTATAAGGACTACAAATTGAGCCTGGGTACATAAAGTTTAATTGCAACCGGTCTCTGTAGTTTGTGCGTAACATTTTAGATTCAGTATAGAATGTTATAAGATTTAACGTAGATATCTCATCTAAATTCATTGGTAAATATTTTGTTTTCTTTATAAATTGCTCTTTCATTATGTACGATGTCCCTTATGTGACAGATGAATAATATGAAATCTCTGAATTTATATACTTTTACAATGTTTTCATAGAAAATAATTGTACCTATATTTTTATAGTGGTTTACCATATGGCATCATAGCTATTTTCACTACTGCATTTATTATTTATTAATAAAATTCATAAATTATACCTAATCCCATGTCATAAATATATATTTATTTAGTATGTATACCGTTCAAACATTATATAATAGACAATATATACGATATCATATATTTAGAACATAAACTTGTTTAATATGGTTACTTTTGTAGGAGAAGTTCCCAATGTGATTAGAAAATTATTCATAAACGAATGTAGAAAAAAAAAACAATTAATACTTCTTAAAAAGGCTAGAATTTTAGAAAACAAAATCCATTGAAACAGCAAAACTGTGACTATATATATTTGTAAATCCTATTAATAAGTTTCGTATCAGATTTTTAAGAGATAAAATGAGTTTCGAAGGGTACAAAATTATAATATTTTTCTATATTTTTTACTAATGTTATAAATGAAAACTTTACTTAAGTATTCAAATTTTTTACAATTTGAAGATAAATATTTTACAAATATTTTGTGATTCATTAAAAAATTTTTTACATTCAGAAATTAGGCCCTTAGATTACGTCTTAAGATCACTAGGTTATTTAAAATTGTAATGCGAGAACCGATCTCATTATATAAATGGTATATGGTACGCTGGAAAAACTGAAAAGCAAAAAATAATAAACCATTTTTACTTAACCTCAAGTAATTATGAATCGATGGTCACGCATCATGAGTTACAAAATTAATCAATTTGTTTGTTTGGCGCTGAACTTATCAACGTCGAACTACTTTGTAAAAAGTGATGCGTGGTCAGACATAAAAAAAATATACCCTTGAAAACCTTACTTTTTCGTCGGTTAAAACCCAATTCTATTGGGTTGGAAACTACATACTTTATTTTGCGGTGTAGTTAAATACTGTGGCTACCTATGAAACACAAATATGTCTTGCAACAAAACTATAAAATTTTTGAATAAATTCAAGAATTAAATTTGAACTAAACATTATTTTAGAAACTAAATCATAATGAATGACGTATCTCTACTCATGCCTACAAGCTAAACCATCACTAACGTAAACATAAATATATTATTTATTTTGATTATATTTTTAATGGTAGAAGATACTTGTGAAGTATCCCCATTTTTGAGTACAGTAAGCCCTACCCACTCAAAACAACCCAACAAAAATTAATCATTCGTTTTAGTATTTACCATTATAAATTTTTATACGATTACATTGCTGAATTTTAGTTGATTTTTTAATCTCTTGTATCAAATCAAGTGGGCTGTAAAAAATACACTTGCCAATAATGCACTGAGAACTTCCTCATGAATGTATGAATATGTTTAGTTAAATAGCCATATGTACCGGCATTGTCTTCACCGAATGATTTGCAATTTGGATAAGAGTTGAGAAAATGCATTTTTTATAATTAATTTACTTAAAATTTTCTGTAACAGGTAGTTTACTTTATTGGTTTATCGATTTCCTGTTACGTACCCTTATAGTATTAAATTAATATTGTAATAAAAAATGTGTGAACGCCAAGAGTTGATTTTAAGTAAAAAAGTTGGACAACTTTGTAAATATTGAAAACTACTATACTGATTTGGTGAAACTTTAACTATGTCCTAAATAGAAAGATATATAATCTAATGAAAGGAACTATTGTAATTCCGAGACTAAATTTCTGTGAAATACGTAGACCAACATACGTACAGATAGATATATCATGGAATTAAAAACAAACCTGAATCTCCCAGGCTTACTTAATATTCTAATATACATTAATTTTATAATTATTTTTAAGTCTTTTTTATAATTTTTTCACATTTAAAATGAATCTTTTAGATAGATAAACAAAATTAATTTATATAAACAACTGAACACAACAATCGAGTATTTAATGTTAAGTAAAAGTGTTGCATTTTTGATTCAACAAGATACATGGGACATATATAGGTTTATAAAATTTCGCTTACTTGTTAAGAAGGCAATATTAACTTAGATATACGAATATTCTACAACTCCAATAATATTAGATACATGCGTTCGGAATTGATAACATATGTTTTTTTTTTTTTTTTTTGGAAGTCGGTTAAAAGTAAAATTTAATTTAATATAGATCAATAATACATTACTGTATATTACAATAGTTATTTACATAATATACAATCATAATATACAACTTAAAATACATAATATACAATCAATGTATTACATATAAATAAACATTACAATACGTAATTTAATGTCGATTTGTAATAATTGATAAGAAAAAATGTCTATAGAGGTACAAACCATTAATCTTATATATAAAAATGAATTGCAAAATGTGTTGGTAAGCGCATAACTCGAGAATGGCTGGACCGATTTGGCTAATTTTGGTCTTGAAATATTCGTGAAAGTTCAGGGAAGGTTTTAACGGTGAGAAACATAAATAATAAGTAAAGGAAAATACTATAAACGACAATTTAATTTTCGAATACAAAATGTTCCTAGCTGTGAAACATATTTTGTCTTTTTTTTTTCTCACATGTTACAAATCATCATTTCCATAGAAACCAAAATATAATTTTGAAATTCAAAATAAAACTTCTTTATCTATTCAAAATAAAACTTCTTTATCTCTTCTCACTAGCAGTATGACGAACTGTCAACTATATAAAGTGTGCATATCGCATTGTTCAAGTATTACCTGAATCATTCTTGGTTCAGGAGGTCCATACACCTTTCATCAAGTGTATGTGTACCACTGCAAAAATTATCGGGTGAACGCGGTCCCGGGTGTACCCCAGCTAATACCAGGTAAATATCGGGTGCATATAATGTACTGGGTGCACACTAAAAACCGGGAATCCGATTAGAAAGGATTTGAAATTCTTCCCCTAAGGGTAGAATCGCATCCGCATGTAAACGATGTAATATCATTTATTAAAATGTGAAAAATAACACAGCAACGCGTAAACCGGGTGGGTATGCTTCAAAATATAAATTAATATCATAATTTATTCTGATTTGCCGCAGCTTCATTATTTAGTTATAGACAGTTGAGAATATGTTGTTATTATATTTAGGAGATATTGATGTTGATTAGAAATAATTTATATAAATAACAAAACAATGTTTACCCGGGTCAGCTATTCAAAATAGAATTTATTTATCTCTTCTTTTCTATATTAGTGGTTCTGGACTTCCTTTTACTATTTTTCATCAAGTATATGAGAACCACAGTACAATATACACGAATTGTGGGTGCACGAGGTACCGGGTGTCCCACATCAAACACGAGTGTATATATAAATATTTCGTGTCACGGGTATCCCACACCAAATAGTGGGTTAAACATCAAATACCGGGCATCCCATAAGAAAAGATTTTCTGAAATTCTACCCCTAATGGGATGAAAAGAAGAGGCAAAGTTTGTATGGGACAACGGAATTCCTTCGTCCAATCTGCTTCAAATTTTGCATGCAATCGATGTAATATCAATTGTCACCGCAACGTGTCCGGGTATGCTTTAAAATATATATTAATATCATAATTTATTCTAATTTGCCTTAGCTTTCAGCCTTAAGAAATACAGGAAAGTTGTTAAGAATATGTTATTATACTTAGAAAATGTTGAATTGTTAATTAGAAATATGTGGCAAAACGACGTTTGCCGGGCCAGCTAGTATGTTAATAAATAATAAGTCAAGAAAAAATTATTTAACTGAGTCGATCAAGTAGGTGGGTGGCTATTTCAATTGCCTTTAGTATATGCTGTTCATGGTTCGCAAAACCACTAGTAACGACATTTGATAATTCTGAAAAAGTGGTAAATATTGATAATGAAAAAACTTCTAATTCGCTGTTTATATAAAATAATCAATTTCTTCAATTTGGCTCGAACGTTTCAGTTGCTAAACCACACGATTCCAGATCGTTTCATTTGCATCACCCATTGAAAAATTTTCCGTTTTTCTAAATTTCATTAAAAAATACTGGATATTCTTAAATCCTAATTCAAAAATTTGTTTCTATGTTGTTTAATCATTGTTTCAATGTTCCTTAATCATTTCACATCGATTATAATCTTGATGGGGTCTGGGCTGTTTGCAAATAATGGAGGCAAAGGTGCAATAAGAAAAACTCATTAAGTTAAGTTTCGATCAATGTTAGTTTCGATCGCTTTGTTCCTGGAACGGTTATTGATAAGTGAGATGTTTCTCTAATGGAACCATTCTGAACATTAACACTCTTGTTTACAACAAACTTGTAAATATTCGTTTATTCGTTTTGGAAATATGCGCGTTCGTGTCAATGAATACAATTCCAAAGACTTATAGACCGACTTTTAAATTAATAGACCACCTGACCGATGGACACGAAACTGTTTAGAAAGTTTCCTAACTTCAAAATATACAAAAATTTAAAATTGTTTTCATTTCAAGACAGCTTCATGACAGTAGCAAATCAATATTGGGGTAGCTATAAAGCGGTTGACTTCTGTCGTAATAATAATCTGCGATGCCAAATTATTTTTTATAATTTTGTCATATAATTTAGTAATTCTGAGTATAAAGTATATGTTATAATGAGTATGATATGAAAAAAGCTCCCAAAGATAAACAAGGTATTGTTAAAATACAAACAAATCAGATTTAAATACAACAATCAGTAGCTTGAGGTACGGAATACTGAACTATTGAAATGAACGTACACGATAATTTAAATTTTATTGATTATAAACCGAATATTAAAAGCAATTAATCATAAAAAATATAATTAATATTTGTATTGTACAATATAAGAGAATGTAATATTGTTATTGCATATCTTGATTGTATCATTAAAAATGAATTACTATACTTCAAAGCAAAAATCAGTTTGTTCAGTATTGATTGAGGTTTAGACCGTTTAATTTATCTGAATTAACAATGAAATTATTTAAAGTTGAAATGAAACATTTTCTCATACTAGTTTAATTATATCATTTATGTCTAAAGAAATTATATAATTAACTAATGATTTCAAATTATTCCTCTCAGATGACTTGGACCGTATTTGAAATACTGGTGGCTTTCCAAAATATTAGTAAATGTAAAATTTTAAGCAATATCATAATTTTGGCGTGTTTGGTTGGACTCTGTAATGAAAAATATAAACAATCTCTACCCAACTTATTTACTACGATTCCAAAGAAGGACAAACAAGTGAGACTTTTTGGTGGATTATCGGAATTTCGTGGACATAAAATCACTTTTTATTCCCAAGATTTACATCTTCTATGTAGTTAAAATATTCTATATGGTAGACAGAATTTACTTAAAATATCGTAGATTATAACAAACATAAATAAAAAAATTGATCAAAACCATGTTTTGAAAAGGTTTAGTACGGTGTCCTTTGAAATATTTGATATTTTGAATCTTACCATACAGCGTCGATGAATATAAAATGATGCTTACATCAGACCACCCATGGCATAACATTCAGCGGCTTGTAATACTACAAAACGATATCATTTGTATTTGTAATTTGAATTTATGAAATTATTTGTATAAGTCCATAATTTAAATCATACAAACGTAAGAACAAACATAAATTTCTTTATACTTTGCATTGAATTTTAGACTACAAAAATTAAAAATACATATATTTTGATTAAAATAGCATTGCATATTGGCAAAACATTAACGATAAAAGCAAAAACGTTCAATAATAAAAATTATTTTCACAGAATTTTTACAGAATGCCTCAGAATATATCGAATTCATAATATTATATAAATAACAGGATCACATTGAGAAAGTGAATAAAACTGGATAATTTTAGACAACCGTAGATATTTACTTTTTATGAAACACCAGTTACAGGCTTCCAATAGCTCTATACAAAGAAAACGACAAAGTAGCAACAAACGTACTTCTTAAAAACAAGAAAACCAGATTACACGTTAGTTCCGGTAGTGTATATATTTGTTGAATTTTTTATTCTGAGTAACGTAACTTAGCTAACCGTTTGTAAACTTTTAATAAAATTTATTAAACAAAATGATCCCGAAAATAATTATATTACATTCTAAATTTTTGAGTTTTATTAATTTTGTTTGATGTAAAACTTGCAAACCAGGCATACAATAAGAAATAAATTTCATCATATAATACAAGAAATACAAACATAAGTAAATTGTATAAAATATAAAATATGAATATTATACAATCATAAATGATTCACATTTAATAATCTATTCATAAATATCTGTGATTTCTTTATGTGATTAAAAAGTATGTATAGATAGATGTATAGGATGGACTTATTTATTACAAAACGTTATAATAATAATATTATTGTAAACGATATTCAATATTCCATTTGAATAAAAATATTTATTTATTAAATATGGTTAATAATTCAATAAGATTTTTAAAAGATACTCAAGAAATATGTTATGTTATTCACTTGCCAGTAGAAATTCAACCTTGACATCCCGAAAATTATATACATTTATAAGAGTCTATAATTTTTAATTATTAAATTTTTATTTTGCTCTATGATGAGGAAGTCAATCGATTAGATGTGTGAAGATGGAGGGCATACATACAAGAGAATATTTTATGTTACGGTCACCCAAAAACATTTGCAGTTATTGGCCGAATGCCTTAGCCAAAATTTGAGACCTTTTTAACATAGAATGCAACGATGCCTGTCAAATATCTTGAATTTTATCTTCAGATTGTAAATTTTATAACTTTTTACCATTTCATAAACGATATGAATACATACAGTTGTCCTAGAAAATGTTGTCGAAGTTATCTAATATGAAAAGTATCGAAATTTACATTCTGAATACCATAAAAAATCTGCTATAATAAATATTGAAAATTGCATTAAATTTGATTATTAAACAAGAATGTTATATAAGCTATTAAATATTATTTCGCACCTATTTCTTAAAAACTAGTTATTGAATTATTTGGAGATACTTCAAGTGATGTCATAAGTTAGTATTTACCTTTTTGTTTAATCAACTCAATTGGAAGTAAAGACTCTCCAATTGTTCTCAATAAATCGAAAAATGATAGATTGAATAACATAATTATTTCTGGGCTTAATTATTGAAAATAAAATTACTTGGAAATCTATGGACATAATATGTTGTTTTTATTTATGGTTTTATAAAGGTGCAGCTGGTTAGGTAATATCTTTAAAAATGAATTTTCACGTGATTCTATATTATTTGATAGTTTATCTTTCAGTGTTGCTATATACAATAATGTAATAATTTACTTTAAATAAAAGCTATAGAGTTGGTTTATAAATATCACATTCACCATAGCTTGTTTATATATATAAATAAAATATATTGTATTTATGATGCGTGAGACCATTTATATAAGTTGAAAATATGGATGTCATGCTGTGAGTGTGGACATTTTTGTATGTATAAAGTATAGTATTTACAAAATTGTATGTATGTATGAAAACGTATAATAATAATAATAATAACGCCCACAAAATATTATTACACTGTCCTTAGCAGCAGCAAGCAGTTTTCATATCGTTCGTTATACATTTAACTTTGTTATTCCAAGTATGTATCAAAAATTTAAATTCCGTTTCAAAGAACATTATTAATTTACTCATTGTAAAAACTGTTTAGTTGAACTATAATACTTATATATACTTATACATAATATATTATTGAATCTTTTAATATTTTAAGTCCACCATGGTTGAAACACTTACTTCCAAACGGAAAGATTAATAACAGAATAGTGTATAACTGAATATCTGTATGCTGCCATAGTGCATTTTAAGAGGGAAATCACCTCGAGGGAAGGCGCCTCTTGAACATAGACGTTTTGGTCCTCTGTACCCTCCTTGACAACACTCCATCACTTGAGGGTAAAGATGCCTTCCACCGTAATGTGAAAATTTTATTGTTATAATGTTTTTAGTGGAGACTGTTTTCTTCCTCAACGTAAAAATTATCTTCAAACATAAATACAAAAATATGTTACAATAAATTTTCTCCTATGTATTTCGTTGCTGATTTGTGAATAATTCATGAAATTGATTCTGCTTTCAAAATGGCTTTGCACTATAATTGTTTCTAAATAAATTAAAAAACTGTGGTTGAGAGTGAAATTTTACAGAAAATTCTCCACCATGCCCCATTATATCTAAAAAATGGGGACTATTAAACAATCTATGCCAATATTTCATAGAATTCAAACAGTAGTTGTTGGAATAAATATATTTCTCTTTAAAAAAAGATGTTTCAGCAAAATTCGTGTAGAATAGACCGAATGATAAAATTTATTATTTCAACCCGATTTTACATAAAGAAAGAAAGTGTTTACAGCAAAACTTTAATTGTAAATCGCAAAAGAATATGCCATTTTGCGATTTGTAGGATTTTATATTTTTATCATAATATAAGCTATTCATGATTTCATAATAATTTTTTATAAACTCATTTCTTTTAAAAAAAAAAATCGGACATAAACTTTGCTGAGCATTCAGAGGAAAGGATGGTATTAAATTTGAAGGTTATGTGCGTATTTTTCGAAAATTCGTTACATAAGTTTTTAAATCATTGCCATAATACATCGGGATCTGATGATACTTTAAAGTATTTAAGTATTAAAGCATATATTATTTTCCTTCACTTTCATAACACAAAAAGCTGTTTACTCCTCAAGCTATAAAGTTTTAGTTTTTAATTAAAACTTCGAATATCGTTTATAATGCTTGCTTTCTAAATTTACTGACCCATGAAAATGTTTGCTTCAACACTTGATCGTTATTATCTGTGTCTCAATTGTCCTATGATCGAAAGCACAAATGGTAACCATGCCAAAGATGGTATTTTATATATTATTTTGCACATTGGACTTATTGTTGTTATAAAACAACCATCATTACTCATTTGGAAATGTTTCAACTTAACAAATACAATAATACAATCGTAATTTAAATGTAATACATGTTCATTTGGTTGTTGGCCACGCTATGGAGTACAATAGGATTTTAGAAATATATTTAACTTTGCTTTCCTTTTTTATGGAGCTGCACATAAACTGACTTATCCTCAATTTACTGTATACAATAGTTCAACGTTTGCCAATTTCAATTTTTAACACCATTGAAGAAATATTTAATTACAAATAGTTAAACAGTACAACACAGTGCGTCTCGATTATTTAGTAGTCATAAAGTCAAGATGAAAAAGTTGCTCCTTTCAAATAAAGTAATGAGAGTCTAAACAGAGGAAATTAGAAGCATTTGAGTTTTTTAGGCGCATTGTCATAGGTGTGAGTTAAGTAAGTTTCGTTTCAAAAGGTATTTCATATGGTATTGACATATTGATACCAAAGCAAACAACGAAATTGCGAAGAAACATTGAAAATCGTGTAACTAGCCATTTCTGCACTACAAAAATTCGGATTTAAATGATGTATAATGTGAATTGGAAATAAGTTCCCACAGTATTGCAATGAAAAAAAGTCACAGTATTGTAACGTTTCATTGAATTGTGGTTCCCAATTTGAGGTCCTTGCTGACCAAGGTATTTTATAATCTTTATTTCCTTGGAAATATAAATAATTTTTCAAAAAGATACTCGAAATAAAAAATACTATTTTTTAAGGTTTAGTCTAAACTTGAATAAGTAAAATGTTACTTATCTCACTGAACAAATTTTGTCTGTCCTGCTTAGAATAATCTCATTATTACATTTGTCGACTAGATAACTATTTTTAATTATTTTAGTTATTTATATATGCAAAATTTTATTTTTACGATAATTCTTATACAGACGATAAATCAACCTAAACCTCTGTTAAATAGAATATACTGGAACGCATCAATACTTCACCTTAAAAAAATGCAAAACTCTTCGGCTTTTTAAATATATTTGCTAAAAAAATGGATACAATGAAGAAAAGTGTCAATCCTCTTAATGTTTATTTAAGTATATATTAGCAAAATTTATTTTCAATTTAAAAGCATAAATCCACTAATTATTCACAGCATATTTTCCACTTCGAATATTACATTGTTAACACACAAAGTGTTAAAAAAAAAAAAATAATAATAATAAAAAAATTCACATCAATATTTCGGGAATTGGAGGGGGTGAGTTTTTAAGGGTAAAACTCGGTTTATTTTGATTTCCGGCAAAACTACAAGTCCTATGGAAAAAAACTAAATAGCAAAGTTGTAGGTAATACAAATATCTAAAACGTTTGTATTCATACTTTTTCACATATCCTCGTGAAACGGTTATATTATTTTTCACATAGGAAATCTTCTCATGAAAAACAATATACGTGGATCGAAACCCAGGTCGTTGATTTCCGGTAAAGGATTATATCAAGAAGGTAAAAGAATGGTAAAAGGATTTCGAAGTTGTTAGGATAAACTGATCGATGGCAGGGTGTTTAGTTTCGTAGTAGAGAGCTTCGCAGAAATATCGTATACATTTTTTATTAGGATGCTCGAAGGCAATGGTTTTGGTTTTTCACTCTTAACGAAACACTCTTTTTATAGAGGAGTATTCAAAATTATAAATACATAAAGTGAATTAAATAATAAGATCTTATTAGATATACACTACGAGCATAGAAAATACAGAAAATTGGATGAAATATGTAAATATTCATTAGTTCATCATCCAGTTTTTACTCATCCCACTTACTATACATATCGTGTTGATAATGTTTAAAAGACAATGATGTTTTGTATATAGTAAAGTCACTGTGTACAAGAAATAGAATGTCTAACATTTATTGTCAATATTATTATGAAGTGAATAATGTACATCGAGTAAGTGTTGTGGGTGTGGATGAGTTAGTTAATTGATGAATATATGGGATGGTTGGAAGATAGATAGATATTTTCAGTTCAGTATAATGATAATATATTGGTATCAGTAACATTGTTACATGTAACATATCTACTAGTACCTTTGTGAGATGTAGGTGTCAATCAGAGATAAAAAAATAAACTGCATTTTCATTAATTGCACCAAAAGGTGAGGAGTTAAAAAGAAAACCCCATTTTCCTTTATCCGATAAAAAAAGTTGGCCCACAAATTGCAAAATATGAATATTCCTAAGGTGTTGCTTAAATGCATACAAAAAAGATTTTTACTACCCGGCGCCCTGGATTGTCAAATTAAATGATAAAGCTATGTTTGATTAGGCTTTTACCCAATGAACTAAAACTTGTATAAAATATGTAAAAAAGAAAATCATAAGTTGAGTTATATACATAGCTATAACCGGAAGGTAAAAGTCTTGTACCACATCTTAGAATTTGACAAACAGGGCTGGGAGGTTATAGGTTAATATCTCAGCAACAGCGGTTTGCAAATTAGAATTAATGAGGCAGTTAATGGATTAGATTATCGATGAATGGATAAGAACGAACTAAGCTGCTAGAATTGTGGAGGTTTTCAGCTATTTCCCTCTTTAAACTCCATGTCTATGACGGTATATATACCGTAAAGAGAAGGTTGCATGCGCACCACCTTCCAAATCCCAATCGTCACTTAATATACTATCCTACAATTACATCATGGATTTAATTAAATAGATGTTGTCAGGTAAATAAGATTAAAAATATTGGTGTGTATGGCTTCTGTTATAAACGTAAGTATCTGAGAACCGGAGGCTAAACACTGTTGCTATTAAAGTAACATGTTATGGCAATTTGGGCTAATATAAAGATATGAACATTTAAGTAAAAAAAAACTGTCATGAAAAATGTTAGGAATCATATTCTTTGTTTCGTTACAAACAACGCGATACAAACTAAATAAAAATGTGTTTCTTTAAGTTTATAAAATCAGAGTTGGGTTGGCTTTGGGTTATTCCATTGGTTTTGGTATATTTGAGTAATTTGAAAGTTTTCTTTGTTAAGAGGTTTTGGTTTTTGCTGTATTAAGAATATTTATAATGGATCAATTTTGATTTTGATTTTAACAATTTTGATAAAGTTATATAGTCAAATCGTCTATGAAAATCTTTGGACGGTTTCTTCAAAGTTACAAACTGAAAGTTATATAACATTATAGGTTATAATAATTATGAAACAACTCAGGTTATATATATTTACTTTTTAAGAGAAAATGTATCGTGTGCATAAAAAATAAATTTTCTTTAACCCTTACACAGCAATTTGAAAGAATACTCTCATTAAATATTTACTTGTAATAGAGTTTCGTTCTTTAGATCAAACATGAAAAAAGAGTAAATAATTAATATGATTTGAAAAACTATACAGAAACAAATATCGGACCATTCTTGTATTATTACTAAAGTAGTACTAAAGGAATATTTGTACAGAAATGTTGAGCATACGTAATGGGTACCTTTGCTTAGAACATAAACATATCTAGTATCTAAACCCACAAAATTGTATCCTCATTCCAATATTCTTAACCATTTGTTGAGTGATATTCGTACTTGTCGCTTAAGCATTGGCTTAATAAATTTTATGTAGTATATAATTAAATTTATAAAAAATTTACCTGTATTCCCTGCTAACAGTCTAATACTATGGTAGTTATTTATCTCCAATATTTGTAATTTTTAAAATTTTAACTGGGTTTAGAATTACACGGTCTTAATTTGGATGTTTTCACGGCTTAAAAAATTGAAGTGACAAACTTGCTGCATATTCCAAAACAAAATCCAACTTATTTTCCTAAGATCCTCTAAACCGAGGTGAGTTTACATGTAAGCAATATACAAACTGTAAGCTTGTTTTTGGGAAAAATTTTTGGGCTAATTTATTTTACATGGAAATGTTATACAATGCCATCTTTGATATGAAATGGAAAAAATTTAATAATACATTAATTCAATCCTTGTATTGATCAATTCTAAAATTCAAAATTATTAAAAAAAAGTAATAACTATAAGCTTTTTTTGTAATATGACATATTGGTAATTTTTAGCTATTACAATATTACTGTTGCCATGAACACAGTCTTTTAGCAAACAAAAATATGAAAATATTGGTATGAATTAAAATATAAAATTTTCGTTAAGAAATATTTCGATTAACAATTAGAACGCCCCGCATTAGATTCCAAGTTAATATGCAATGTTTAAACTTCTTCACAGTTTTCAAGAAATTATTGATTTGACGATTGTATAGGTTTAAACCAATACCATAAGATGTCCCAAAGTATTCTTGAAAAATAATGTGCGTCCTTGAATACCAACCGCTCTTATGTGTTTCTTCTTTTGCTTCCTTATGGGAATGTATGTGTGTATACAGAAACGCTTTTCTATACACTGTTGTCATCTTGTCTGTCAACTGATTATAATTCATTCCGCGCACAGTACAAGTAAATGTTATGCTTCAGAACTGATGGCAATATCATGTTGTCGAAGTGAATGAAATGTGAAGTTACTTGAATTCGTGACACGACTTACTGAAAATTAATTCAGCGTGGATAACAAAATACTAACACTATATATGTATATACTATCATCTTTTCTTTGCTTACAGCTTGCTACTTCTTATTATTAAAGCAAGCACAAGCAAACCAAGCCAAGCATTATCATCTCTCATGTGAAGTTACTTTTTAACTTACATATTTACACTTAACTTATTCTTCTTATCATTTCTTATACCAATTCTTTTAATATAATTTTAACTTTGTGTGTGTGTGTGCGTTTGTGTGTTCGAAGAAGGAAAAATTGTATGACATTAAATAAATGTGGCTGAATGAAAGTGAACTATATATTAATTTAATTCAATTAAAAATCAAGCTGTACGATGTAACAGCTTCATTGTAAAATCTGCTTGTATCATTATCATAGCGAAATTATAATAATCAGTTTTTTGATGCTATGAAAAGACTCAATTATTTTTAGACTTTAAAGTAATTTTGGCTTATATATGCTGAATATATGACTTTGTTTTAGTATTCTAAATAATTGTTGCAAATTTAGTTTTAATTGCCAAAATAATGCTACAACAATATAACAGTCAGACTGAAAGTGTCTTATATTTAAAACCAGGCTATATAGTTCTTGACGTAGATACATTTTTTTGTCACTTGTTCCAATTTGTGACCATTCCAACCATATAAATTACACACAAAAACAATCGAACTGCATAAAATATGAAATAAATTGATTCAAAGTGACACCTACATCCAATCTTGAAATAAAAAATGTATGTGAAAGTTTGATATTTTTTATTTCAAAATAGGAAAAAAAAAACAAAATCGCCCGAGAGCTCATTCACAAAATATCATTTGTCATTATCATTCACAAAATACACTTAATATTCAGTCCATTAAGTTATAATTGTTCAATATATAATAACATATAAAATGAATACCAAGGTTTTTATTAGTCGAGTTTTTTTTACAAATAACAGTTTGCTGAGGAAAAAAAATTTAGCGAAACGTATTAAAAATTGGTTCATGGGTTCATTCAAAAACTTACAGATCTAGAAGTCCACACCAATATTTAAGCCTACTATTCCTTTTAATCACGATAACTAAAACAAATATTTTGAATTATATTTTGAGTTATCGTGATGGCAGACAGGCAGCGGTAGGAAAAATGGATAGACTATTTAGATTATTCTATGAAAACCCAAGCAAAAATTTTTACAGGATCTTCAATAGTTGCGGACGTTACAAACTGTTGACTAAAGTTGGTATAATCGCATATTTATACATATAAAATTCTTTGGGCTGAATGAAAAGGAACAACGCGCAGCTTATGTCGCTGATCGTACAGACGGGAAACTTTGAGGGTGTGTTTTTTGTATTATGTAAAACAGGACAAAGTTTGTATGGAATCCCATACAGGAAGCCCCAGAGTTGAACGACGGGGCCATGCCTGGGACATTATTGGGAAGCCCATCTTGGCAAACCTTTACAGTCCCATGTCCGGGCCATAACTGGGTAATTAATCTTGGCCATTCCAATGATTACCCAGGCTTGGGCCAAGATTGGAAAACCTGGCCTTGGCCAAGCCTAGACTCACCCTAACTTGGGCCAAGTTTGCGTAACCTTACCTCGGCCATTGGATGGTAGCCCTAACATGGACCAAGACTGGATAACCTAGCCTTGACCAAGTCTAGAGTAGCGCTCAGTTGGGCCAAGTTTGCGTAACCTAGCCTCGGCCGTTGGATGGTAACTCCAACATGGGCCAAGATTGGATAACCTAGCCTTGGCCAAGCCTAGAGTCACCCTAACTTGGGCCAAGTTTGCGTAACCTTACCTCGGCCATTGGATGGTAGCCCTAACATGGGCCAAGACTGGATAATCTAGCCTTGGCCAAGCCTAGAGTAACCCTAACTTATGCCAAGTTTGCGTAACCAAACCTCGGCCGTTGGATGGTAACCCTAACATGGGCCAAGATTCGATAACCTAGCCTTGGCCAAGCCTAGAGTCACCCTAACATGGGCCAAGTTTGCGAACCTAACCTCGGTCATTTGATGGTAGCCCTAACATGGGCCAAGACTGGATAATCTAGCCTTGGCCAAGCCTAGAGTCACCCTAACTTGGGCCAAGTTTGCGTAACCTAACCTCGGCCGTTGGATGGTAACCCTAACATGGGCCAAGATTGGATAACCTAGCCTTGGCCAAGACTAGAGTCACCCTAACACGGGGCAAGTTTGCGTAACCTAACCTCGGCCATTTGATGGTAGCCCTAACATGGGCCAAGACTGGATAACCTAGCCTTGGCCAAGCCTAGAGTCACCCTTACTTGGGCCAAGTTTGCGTAACCAAACCTCGGCCGTTGGATGGCAACCCTAACATGGGCCAAGATTGGATAACTTAGCCTTGGCCAAGCCTAGAGTCACCCTAACTTGGGCCAAGTTCATGTCACCTAACCTCGGCCGTTGGATGGTAACCCTAACATGGACCAAGATTGAATAACCTAAAATAACTATCTTAAAAGTATACGTGCTATATGTGACAGATGACAACTACAGTTTTGTATTAGGATGTGTCATATGCTATACTTTGATGGCGACAAGTGATAATTTTTTTTATTTTATTTTGTTTTATTAACCAAAAATGTCTAGTTCCTATTCCCGAGTATAAAAGTGGCGTGCGTTACACAAAAATGAAAAAGTTTCACTTGATAAAAGTGAGCCTAGTGAATCATGTAAACCTAACCTAACTGTTAACACGTGTGCAAGTGAAAACACTAGCGCTTCAGAACAATTACGTTTAGAAGTAAATAGTGTATTTAATAGTGTTATTGAACAAGATTTGGATGGAATCAGTGATAAAAGGATCAACAATGTTTATATTCAGGATACTTTTGAAGATGAGCAAGTTTTAGATGACGACATAACTAATTTACTACAGCAAGATAAAGAAGAATCTACAACTAAAAAGACACTTAGTGATAAACTTCGTTGTTGGACTTTAGATAATATAAATAGTTTGAAGTTTTGAGTAAAATAAATATATTGTTCATTAATTATATGGATTATAAAAAATAAACACATTTATACCCGTATGACTCTTTATTCGATATATTAATTATTATTACTATTATTATTATTATTTTTACATTGGTTAATCCTCGGCAGTCAAACATGGGCCAGTCGTGGCAGTAATGCGTGGGCCAATAGTGACAACCAAACATGGCCCAGTTTTGATTACCTAGCCTGGGCCAAGATGGGCTTACAAGCTTGGGACAGTCTTGGTTAGCAAGCATGGCTCAGATCTGGCCACCCTTGGGCCAGCCTTGGAAATGATGCCTGGGCCAATGGTAACAACCAGCCCTGGCACCCTGTTATCATCCCAGAGTTTTACCAAAGCTGGGCCAAAGCGGGTTTACAAGCATGGGCCAGAGATGGACAGCATTGCGCCAAGCGTGGCCCATATCTGGCCCCGTCAAATTTCCTGTATGGGATAACGTGATTCCTGGATCCTTTGAAACTGCTTCAAATTTTGAATAAACAATCTTTAATAGAATTTATGGCAAAATAATTTCTTATTTTAATGAAACTCATTGTCAAACGGAGTTAAAAAGTTGTGGAAAATTATCCACTATTTTCATCCTGTGTAGGCCTTCGAAGTAAGTAAAAGCAATAAAACAAATTTGACAAATAAGCTAAATATTGTTAAATCTGAAATGTTTTTGATCTTATACGATAACAAAGCTCGAGTTCCAACTAGTATTCTATAAACGTTGAGTTAAAAGAACAAATTTTACTGATTTATAAGTGGATCGAAGACAGCGAATTATTAAGCAAGGGTTCAAAATTGCCGTAGCAATATCTAGTATCGATAGTAGTAATTTTTTAATAAAACGGCTTTCATTGAATAGCAGTCATGTAAATATTCACGCATTTAGTAATAATAGATCACGATTTTGTATGTTTTATATTATCAGTGAAAATTAGTTTCTATGCAGACTGTGCATATTTTGGGGTATTTTTATAATTCTATACGTGCTTTCGAGATAGAATTAATTTAATTTTGTCATTTCAAAATAAAGGGTTATATAATAATATAAAAATGTGGTAAAAAATTAATAAATTAATAAATGTAAAAAAAAATTATTTGGTATATAGGGTGAACTAAAGCATTCAATATCAGAAATGCGTATACTAAGAAACAAACTTTTATTAATTATAAATCTACTCTTGCATCGGGAATTTCTGTTTATACTACAACTTTCTAAATATCATTCGAGTGCATAAAATTTGATTCGCTCAGTGCTAGTTGATTCATCAGTGTCGATTAACTACGTAATTTGTCAAGGCAAATAAATGTGTATAGTAGTCACAACCCTGTTTATAATTGTTTTTTTAACACTTTATACTTAAAAATTCATACCAGATCAAGGGTTCATTATAATAATTTACTATGGGCCTCGCGCTTGCTTAATCCAGCACTGGTTGCGACTACTATAGGTATGTACATTTTCTTATCATTAATAATATATCATTGTATATATCATGTGCTTTTGAAAATCGAATTCAAATTTCTTAGATACTCGTAGTAGGTTCATGTACCTTCTCCCAGCAAACTTGACAAGCACACGCTAAACCTTTCAGAATAGAAGTACACTAGACGCGTGTTACTCTTTCTTTTGAGTTAAAAAACCAAAAAATACTATTTTTGGATTTTTAAGCTTGATTGAAAAAACTACCGACTATAAGTCTTGTTTAGCTTGAAAGGAATTTAAAAAAAGTAGGAGATTAAATCTACATAGTCTTCTGTTTAATAGTCTTACTTACCCTAAAATGGCGTAAAACATTCTTACAACAAAGGAAATAAATAAATAACAGAATTCATATATATTATTTTGAAGAACAATAATGACAGTTATCAAACTAGAATTGTTGCTTTTAACTAATAATATCAGTGAAGAAGAGATAAAAGTTCGAACCGATTTTTGGGTATCACAACGGTCTACAATACCAAAACTTTACAGATATTCTTCACAAATAAAATAATAAAAATGTCCAATAGGTATCATTGTATAAAATGTAAAATATATTTTATATTCTGATAATTTCAATCTTACTATGCTATACTATTCCAGAAATTATAAGTAGAAAATTATAAGTGAGTATGTGTCTGTTCTTCAAGTTCTGCACATCACTGATAAAATGAAAATTACTGAATTACCAAATTAAAATCGTTTCATCCTACATTTGATAAACCAAACTCACGAAATGCCCTTCATTGACAATGTGAATACACAATTATTTTGATATCGTACAAATAGTTTTGTTGAAACATTTTTTAATTTTAAGTCTCATTATTTGAGGCATTTTAATATTTCCGGATCCCATTAAATATCATTCCATTTAATCATTCAATTTAAACGCCATTTTGGTGACTGGATCACACCATCAAAATTTTTCTCTTTCTCTATCCGCTTTTAAGATGTTATGATAACGTAAGGCCTGAGAAATGAAAATGTTTTAATAACAAATTTTTTCAGCATATACAGAAAAATGTAATAGTGCCTTCAATATTTTCTAACTTTACAAACTTAAGACTAAATAAAGTATACCTTATACGTTCATATAATATATACGTCGGGTATAAACAAACTGAAGGATGCTAGTTATCATTGAATTTCATCAAGATACGAAGCTTCAATTTGTTATATTGATCTGTATATTATAGAAGTTTCTACAAAATATGACCGAGAACAGAGAAAATATTTATAAGTAAGGAAATGGGTGGTGAAACTAACAAAAACAGATTACAATACAAAAAATTGCAATCGCATATTTTAAATAACTGGAAACTGTTAAATATTAAAATAAAATTATAAAAACAAAAATCAAAAGCAAAATATTTGTAGTTATAAATAATATTTATCAAATGACAAACTGAAACATTTTATGTTTTAAAACTCATGGCCACGCATTTATTTTGTGAATTTACTTTTCCAACATCCGACATGAAAGTATCATTCATAAAACATAAAATAAGCTGATATCGCACCACCAGTTACTGCTTGCAATAAACATCATGTTTCATGTTATTTATAGGGGAGATTTCGGTATTTAAAATAAAATTTCTAATATGCTCCACAAGACCTGTATATATAATCTTAAAAACATATTTATTTAAAATTATTGTATTGATTTACAAACAACAAAAAAACAGGCCTGTGACTGGTTCCATGTATCTTCCCCACGTATTTGTTCGAATCGAAGAATAAGATTAAAATAATTCTTTTTGTAAATTTTCAATGATTAATAGTCACAAAATAAAAAAAATTAAAAATTATAGTGTTTATAATTTTATAAAATAAATTTATTCCAAAAAAAAAAAAAAAAACCGATTTCAAAAAAATTACCTAAAAGTAACTAATGATGAATTTAATAAAATTCTTCTATGAATGATTCCCTTATGAAACTCTTTGTGTAATTAGAATATTTACTAATACAACGTGAAAAATTCGAAAACTGAAAAATTCATAATTCATAACTTCTATGTATAAGTTACAAAAAATTCATGGGGAAGTATGAAAAAAAAAACTGTAAAGCCTGTTTTTGGGTTGTTTATTTTTAAAGGGTACCGATTTTCTTAGTAAAATAAAAATCTTCATATTATAATCTAGTGAAATACAAAATATTTTTAACTTTACAGAAAGATCTTTTGATAAGATTATTTTAATAGAAATGTTGGAACTAAAGACCAAAGAATATGAAAAGTATATTCAGGCTCTTGAAATTGTCCTTCTGTAACTACTTCGAAACACAAACCTTCCGTATTAAATTTTGTATATGGAGATAAAAATTACCGTATTGTCTATAAACGAAAACAAAAATGCATTCTCCTATCAATAATATATTTTCAGAAAAAAATTATCAATTTCCTTTATGGTGTATATTTAGTAATGAATTTTAAATTATTAGTTTTATACGATTGAACGTGTTCAAATATAAATTTAACTTGATTAAATTCTGATTCGTCATCACCTCAGCAACACCCTAATAAAATTAAGTAAAATAAATATTATGTGAATGCCTATGTGTTATCATCAAAATATAAAAATAATTTTTCTATAAATATTTTGTTTTACTAGACTATAAATCAAGAAAACAATCGCATCTATTATAAAACGCAAGATGATGAAAGTTTTTCTTATGCCCCCAAGAATACTGAAATGCTTGTAAAAATTAAAATAACCCCTAAATAACTCCTAAATAAACCAATATTGTTCCAAAAGACGATCATATAAAGAAATTATTATCTTTCCTAAAAATAGCAAAATAAATCATTTTATTGGTACAAATTGTTGTACCCATGTATTGATTTTTATAAAACTTTCAAACAAAGGAAATATATGGGTATAAGGTTCTCTAATAATGAAATACTTATTTTTTGCATAATTGAAACCTTTTGATTACTAGAGATCTTTGTCCCAAAGGTTTGCTTTGAAGGGGAATATCGATTTAAGACCCGACATGCCGATAAAATTGTTACAGATATTCTCAATCTGAGAGTACTAAAATTATTAATGGAATTTGGCAGAGTATAAGGATATAATATATCGTGGGGTGAGAAAAGTCTATTTAAAAACCTGACTTAAGTAAAACTTTCTAAATCATGATTTTAAATCTTAATCACAATAGAAAGTAGAAGCCAGAGTATCATAGCCCAATAGTTTTGAAGTCACTGATTGCGAATATAATTCGAAAAATATGTCCCTCAAAACAATATGAAATATTTATGTATTGTCAGGTGATAAAAATTCACTGATTGTTCATGGTAAAGATTACTATGTTGTTGGATTCAAATAGCAGTTTATCTTGTTTATTAAAATACGTTAAAATTTTTGGGTAGTAATTAAACAAAGTGCATTGGAAAATACTTTTGTAATTAGCGACTTTTGCATACATTATCATATTGATAAAACTCTCGGAGATGGACTTGAAATCTGGATGATCTTACTCTGTGATAAATTAGGAAGTAGCGAGTCTACGGATCAATGTTAGATGTATCTTAAAGCAATATTTTTAGAAGTTTGTTGCATGTTTTAAAATATATTTTTTTAACGATTACAATGTTCAATTTTTTGGAGTACCAAGGTAAAAATTACTTGGTTAGCCTAGCTGTCTCTTAAGACCTAATTTACTTTGATTTGTGGACAATAAATCCCTACTTTACATTTGTATTTAACAGATGGATAAATGAAATTAATGAAAGGGGTTTCATAGGTTATTATGTATGTGAAAAAAATAATCATAAATATTATTATTTACTTTGCCAAAAATGGCCATGAACCATATAGTCATTAAAATATGAATATATAACATTTATATGTAATAATCCTAATAAGTATAATGCAATGTAATTGTATTAACTAAGGTTGTAATTGTAACAAATATACGAACAATAACATATGAACATTTGTTTGTAAATTTTAAAATATTACTCGCCAGAGTATTAACAGTAAATGAAATAAGGACGAACACAAAAGTACTACCACTGGTCTTATTGATTTATTATACCTCTACATGTACATATATAACACAGGGTGCTGCTAAAAGAATTTCACATTCATACATCATTTATCATGCTATTTTTTAACTGTTTACTTTTATTCAGTAATTTCAAACTTCTTGGCACAAATTTCAAATTTATAAGTTTTTATTAAATTTCTATTCGACTATGAGCTCGTTATAAATATTTTTTTCTAGTTTTTCGTCAAGCTTACCAGATCCAAAAATCTTACCAAAAATCACATAAACAATCATAAAACTTCTTCTAACTTCTCCAATCATCTTACCAATACAGGTCATAACATTGATAGTGAACATTAGACGGAGGTTTTACATATTTGCGACACCTGCCAAAAATTAAGTTTGCAAAAAGCCCTTGAAATAAATAAATTAAATAAAAATTTTACAAATATAAATAACCAAATAGATCTTAGCTCTCCTTTATGAAATTATAAGTATCGTAAAAATATGTATTAACTCCACCCACAGTTTCTTCATACACAAGAATCTTATCTGCTTTCCCCATATATTTCCAGAATACAAGAATAATTATTCATTACTTGATAATGATTTTATGAGTAATTTTAAAACTTTTAAAGTGAAAAATTAACAAAGTTAATAGTTTTTATTATTTTATAAAAATGAATTTTCACACAATAAATAATACATTTATTAATTTTATTTACCAATCCTCTGTTTCATCAAAGATAGGCAAAAAAAAATTCTTAAAATATATTAAATTCCAATAATAAATAATCAAAAGTAAATTATAAAATTGAGGTAAGTAAAATAATTTAGGAACTGAAAAAATAATTATTGTCTTGATCATTTCCAAGGTGAACTCGAGAAATCGGCAAAATGTTGCTTGTGGAATACAGCCTAAAATAATTTTTTATAGAAACTTATTCAGTTTGAAACACCTCAATATAATTTTTGTATTGAATTTTGGTGCCCGTGAAGAAAAAAACAAATTGCATGTTATTATGCGAATTAATCTGCTCATGGACTGGAAGAAATATGAAAATTTCTTATGTGAAACTCTTATATTGTAATGAACGAAAATTAATTAGCTTTTGGGCCTATATAGCTACTAATCAAACCCATTTTTTGTTTTAGTAAGCTTGGGTACAGCAAGCTATACTTTATTGATATGTATTAAGTGGAACCTTATAACGACTTTTAACACAGTCTGTATATTAAAAATATATACTACTCCAAAAGTATAGGTACACATACATATGGATACATAAAATAATATATTATATGGATCTTGTTTTTAGAAAAAGGAATTTGTGTTTAGGTTGATGTTGTGTCATGATTAGGGTAAACATGTTGTGATCAACTTGGCTTTTAGTGTAATAAATTCCCAATAGAGTCATTCATTATCATTAATATTTGTTTCTGAGCATCTAAACAGATAAATTCTAATTCATATGAAGAATATTCTTTCAATTTTATGTATGAGATATTATTATATTTTAAAGAAGCTATACTTTGGTATTTGAAAAATTAAAACGTAAACCTTTTATTGATTTTAAACTAGTTTCGTAAACCTTATCATAACTCTAAAACTTGTCCGTTATTGATTGTCTGAGTCTATTTTTATTTGATTACGTAAACTTTAATTACTTTAATAATGCATAAAGTCATGAAATCCCTAAATAGACTATTTTGAAATTGAAAAGTTTCATTCTTATATGTTCGATTTGAGAGGCATTGAAAAAAAAAGAAAAAATTATAAGAAGTTTGATTTAAAACACGAATTTTATGAAAAAAAATAAAATAAAAATTATTAACTAAAAAATAAAAATTAATTTTAAATTAAAAACTTCTAAAAATAATTTATTTATTTCGTTTTTACTTTTTTTAAGTTCAATTTTTTTATGGCGGTTCTATTTTTTTAAACTTTATATATTAGTTTTAAGTGTAGTATAAAACGAATAAAAATCTTTTATTTTGATAAAATTTAATAACTAAAATTATTTTTGACTTTATCTCCCATTACGGATATCAAAACCTGGTTTCCTTATCATGGTACTATACTTGATATATCTCCTTTCCAACAAAAAAAGTATCATAATTCGGTTATCCACGAAGTCACATAGAAAAGAACATATTTACAAAAAATAAATACGCTGTTGAACTGATAAAGCTGTTTTATTTTCGGTTAAAATCTATTGCCATAAATTAAATACCAATTTTAATTTTTTTCATGGAGGCATGGCTGCAGTGAATCCCTTAATCGCCATGCGTTTTATTTGCCACATGAATTCCATACGCCTTATATGATGTCTCTTAGAAATCCTTGCCGGTCGGAAATTAAAAACACATTTTTGAGCGCTTAAATAACTTGAAACCAAATCGAGATGTAGAATTGCTATTTGAAAGTATCCCAAAATACTGATGAATCATCAACTAATTTTTGATTGAATATATATTAATAAAATTGATATTCCACATTATAATAATTTTTTGTTTTGTTCTTCTATTTTATGGTTATCAATGGTCTTATCAATGTAATCGTTCATAAAATAATCCAAGTGTAAAGATGATTGAAGAATATAACACATTCATATAATATCTAAATGATAGAATATTTTTATGAGAAAAGTGCAATTTAATATCAAATGAAACAACGAATTACTTCTTTATACGTAACATTATCGAATCTAATATTCTTCGATATAACTGATATACTATTTCTTCTATAAATACGTCAATATATCTACTACAATGGGTTAATATCTGTAATAACGCAAAGTATCTTAATCTCAGTTGAAAATCCTTCTACATCAGACAATATCGTATATTTTTTAATATACAGTATGATTTATGATGCATTTTTATTGAAACACGGTTGTCAAGTCGTTCGTTTTAGTTCTTGGTCGATGCTTTAGGCATTTTTCATTCCAGGAAGGATTACGTTACTGGATAGCTTACGAAATATCCGTATATAAAGTTAAGAGTATCAGCGTTGTATCATTCAAAAAAAGTTTATTTTTTATTTATTTTGCAATACGAACTTATTGAAATGGTCCAATCATCCAATCTCTTATAGTTATTAAATATCACGTATCTTCACCACTTATCTGCCTCAACATGTAAGTTGGCTATATCTTCAACTTTAATTTACCGAGGTTTGGCAAAAAAAGTCCCAGAAATGTCTTCTTTCATTTACATAATTTCAAAATTCATATAAGACAATGATATCTCGTGAACCATTTATCTGATTTTGATGAAATTTTACATGTACATGTGCGAGATAGGTTGACAATAGTAATATACAAACTAATGTAAATATGTCTGATATGTTATAGCGTTAAGTTGTTGCCACATTTTAGCATAAAAACATTTTGAAGACCTATATCATTAGATCGTGGGTATGTAAAATATAAAATTGACAATAAATAAATAAAAAATAAAATCCATTAAGAATTTTTTTTTTTTTTTGAAAATTAATTATACGCGTAAAACTTTTAAATCACTGGACTCTGGATAACAATAAGTGGAAAAATTCTTGATAATTCAATTTTACAGATATATGATCATTACTTAATTACTTAAATTAAATGCCAAATCATTCCAACTATGGGATATTTAACTAAAATATATTCATATATAACGACGAAGTTCTGTGTCCATTATTGACAATGTATTTTTTTTTTTAATGCCCTCTTAAAATAAATTTTTTCATCAAAAAATATATATTTCCTTAATCATTTTTTGCGAGAAGACAACGGGTACTAGCTAGTTAATTTATAAAAATATGAACGTTATAGATATGATATTCGACACAACAAACTTTAGTCACAGTATAGAACCTATTACTAGTAAGCAGTAATGGTTAGTTATGTGTTGGTTGCTACATATATTGAACTACAAATTTCTAGTAAATCTTAGATCAGATAAGCTCTATATAGTGTGAGCAGTCACGATTAGCGTATATCATTTTGATCAATCTATCATCATATAATATATAATTATTATATAGGATGTATAATCATTATATATAAATTCTATGTTTATGTATACAGTATGCTGTATTGTAGATATTCAGTATACACGGAACCCACCGTTCAAAATGTGTTCAATAATGTTTTAGTTCATTTATTTTCATATTTTACTATCCTTATTCATATTTTTATCTATTCGTTTTGATTTTAACTGCTGTTCTATAAATGTTTTCTTTAAACAAAACATCTATAGGTGCTTTAACATACGTTATGCCTTATATGAAATAAAAAATTGATATACAACACTTGTGTCATCCAACATAATTTCTAAGTTAAGACAGAAAATAATTATCCTACATTATAAAGGGCATCTGTGAAAAACTGCTCGTTCTCTTGGATTGGATAGAGAATACATTTCTGACTCAGGAAGTCTTTGTCAATTCCTTTGACCTACAGGTTATTAGTAATTAATTACAATATTTCACAAATGTTGACCAAGTTAGAATGGAATAACTCGAATTTTTATATAAATAATTATTATTCATTTTAAACAATAGTATCTAGCGCGTCTCTCTCTTTCTTCCGATAATTGCAGTCCTTTCACTCCTTTCTCTTATAGCACGCTCATTGGTTAATGACCAGGACTTCCTGCCTCACAAATTTATTCGTTATCTGATCCAAAAATAACTTGCGGTCTTTCTCGAACATTCTGTATATATAGTGTTTGATCCTATTAAAACAAGGTGTGCGTCAACAATTATAGGTATCTGCATATTAAACTTCATGTTATTCATATGTTTTGATACAATATTCTATCTGATATAATTATCTCGGGAGGCCGTGGAACGAATAGTACCTTTATACGGGTTTTCAAAATTAATTAATAGAGACAGATTTTATTTATGAATTCGGCAAACAACGAGCATATTTTGAAAGTATATTAAAAACAAATATATGTGAAGAAAAAAAACAATATTATTGACTTTTTCCATAAAATGGTTTTGCCAGTTGGTATACCAAATTTTCCTAAACATACGATTTGCAATAAAATGGTTTACTTTAGCTTAATTTCGGCCATAAATATCAAATATTATTTTTGTTCATTATAATTGAGTTAAAAAAGTCCAGGTTATATGATGAATATTTGTTCCAAGATAATAGTTCCTGGTATACCGAACTTTTATTCCTTGGAGGTTCTATCGATTAAATTCCGTACCCACTTTCAATTTTACCGGTAATCGAGTTTACGTAAGATAAATACTCGGTAAATCATGATATGTTAAGCACTTCCTTCCTAATTATGAGACTAGTTGATACTATTGCGAAGGTGCTGCTTCTTAAGTGTCAAATTTAACAACTTGCAATTATCATTTAACTTTTTAGTATACACACAATGCCTATATTAGGAACATATCTTTCTAATTTACTGTTCTTGGTATGAATGATAAAATAACATCATTTAACTGAGTAAGCTGTATATAATCGTAAAAAAGTTATAAAAGTTTTTTGTTTGTAGTTCAATATTAAAATGTATCTTCAATAAATGTTTTTGTTTTGTTTACTGTGACCAAACAATACAAAACAATTATTTTTTGATATTTTGACATTTATAAATTGCCAATGATTTTGTTTGGTTTTTCTAGATATAGATCTAAAATATGAATACGATGACCGAAAAAGTTATTTTCAATCTATGAAATCGTGTATGTGTTTTAGACAGGTGGAAATATTTGTAAATGTCAATTTTGAGTAGTATACAAATGTGCAATATATTGTCTCGTCGTTTGAATATTCGTTGTCCTTTGTTTAAAGGAATGAAAATAAAATTATTTAATGGTACATCATTGATTTTTTTGGTTTTTATATCATAAAATGAGGCCACCAGGTATTCAAATATTATTATTTTCATATATAAAATAAGCAAGTTTCAACAAATTATGCGTGATTAATGTAACCGCATCGCCCAAACTACTAAAATGACCATTATAAGAAACTATTCCTTACCTTTAATTGCAGTGGGGGTAAGAATTTTAACTTCATGTCAAGATCCTATTTAATCCTGGATTTTAAAACTAATGCTATTTTTGTAGTCAATGTCGTAAGAATTTTTTCAACTATAAGGATTATATTTACGAAAAATCGTGAGCTATACATTGATAGATGAGCCACTCAGTTAGTGATGGTTTCCGTTTAAACATATGTAATCTCCGCAGCAGTCAGTACGTGATCGTAAATAAACTTTTACTCTAGACAAATTATGGTTCGATGTTATCATTCTGGAAGCATTCTCGTGAGTCCATACTATCTTGATGTTTTGTATAATTTACATTCTTTTTCTCGTGTATCTTTCTAAATAATCAAAACAAGAATATCCAATAATATAAATTTTTAGCTATCTGATACATAATATGAGTTATACAAATTTTCTACATAACATAATAAACTTTTGTATAAAAAAATAAAAATTAATTTTAAAAAAAGTTCTAGATGTAAAATGTAAACATACTTTTCTTATTATAAAAACATTTTTTTTTTAACATCAAAATATACCTTTTTGACTAGGTGCGACTTTATACAATATTTTATTTATTATTTTCAGTATCTACCACCATTTTTTTCATCAATATTCAATATATTCAATGCGATAGAAGAGAAATGAAAAGCAAAAAAAAAAAGGCAACGGAAAAGAACTAAAAACGACGTTCGAACCGTAAGTTTGTTTTAAAATAAACATATCTTTGACAATATTCATTCGAACTTTGGAATTTATATATACATTTATCCTTTTTATATACAAATCAAAATGTATGTTTTCTATCCTTTTTTGTTTTTGTTTTATTTTGTATAGAAAAAAATATATGATCGTATAGACGATGAACTCAAAAAAGCCAACACATTACATATAAACTAATATAATATATGTGTACAGGTTTCTCTGCCACCACATACAAACATTTCAAACAGTCAGTTTTCAAAATATACCATGTGATTCGATTTTTCAAAAAAACTGATAAAACCTCAAAACTGTTTCTATTTGTATAGTATTTTTAAATAAAACTTTGGTTATTCTGATTATTTCGAAACATCTCCATTTTCAGAGTAAATAACGAAGTTTTTCGAAAGAACCAGAAGAACTAAAATTTTTGTTTTATATATTGCTAAAAATAAAGTTTTTTGGACTCCTACCGTTTTTGGACTATAAGTGATTGAAGATCAATACAACAACCAAAAACCATAATTATTTAAGGAAAAAGAAATTACATCCATGAAAATGAAAGTATAACCCTCCACGAATACGAATGGAGAAAACAAAATAACAGAATCCGGATAAACCATTTTTAAAATTGGCATGTTTTGGATTTTTCAATCTGAAATCGTTTTATTGTACAATTAAGAATTTTTTGGAAAAAGTGTTCAAAATTGTTTTTCTTTTGACCGATTTATATAAAACAATCATTAAAAAAACTGTATTCAAAAGATAATGCTGAATTATACCCCCACTCATACCATTCAAAAAGTTAACCTTTCCGGACAAAATAAAGCTGATAATACGTATGCACTTACATACGACTTCACAAATAGTTATTTTTGTAAAATGTCACAAAAACGATTTTTTGAAACAAGAAAATCTGACGCTATTCTTGGATTTAATTAATTTTTGGGGCTACCTAATAACTTTCTATTAAAAAAAGTTAATCCTGAAAAATTTTACTGGGTTAATTTTTATATTTTATTTTATTTGAATCACACTGTATGTATATAAAATAGAGGGTGAATTTATATATATATATATATATATATATATATATATATATATATATATATATATATATATATATATATATATATATATATATATATATATATATATATATATATATATATATACATAGACTAAATGTGAAGTTATGTTTTATTCATAATGCACTGAATTTTCCACACATTTTAAATAATTTTTTTATAAAAAAAAAAAGAAAAACGAAATACTAAAGAAAACAAAGCTCTTTTATAATAGTAAATAGAAGCTTAAAGTGAAACAGTACATTCTCATTTTGCTTTAAACTATTAGTTTTATACTGTACACTACGGTCCAAGAAGGTGATTAATTTATAATGGAAATTTGAGAATGATTGCATCTATTTATGTAAATCTATCAAATTATACAATAAGAATCAAATTTATATTTGAATTGTGACAAATGGCGAATAAAAAAAATTTAAAATGAAAACTTGAAGCCAATTACCTATCGAAACCAGCGTCAACTATATTCTATAATATATTTTGGCTTTCCCCTTGACGGAGTTTTTTTATATTAGTAAAACAAACAAATGAACTGACAACTTTCTTTTTCGTCGGTTAATTAATAACTGGAAGTGAACAAATAGTTTTAAAATATGAAATTATTTTATACTTTTTAGTCCGGCTTCGTTTAAAACTATTTTCATTTTTTATTATTATTTTCTGCAAAATGTGAGTAAAATTTTTCTTATAGTGAACATAATTCTTCTTCTTCAATTTTTTCATTTTATTTCTGCTGTTTTATTTTCCGCTTTTTCGTTTTCATCAAATTTCTTCTGTCATCAAAATTTATAAAAATTTCGTCTTCCATTCTTAAAGTTAATATTTTCTCAAAACCCACAATAAGCCACAATTTTTCAACATACATTGCTCAGACTTTAATATTTTGTTGATTTAATTCAGTCAGTGATGTAAGTCCATCCATGTTACAGTAGTGTGTGAATATTTGTAAGGAAGAAATACGACCATATACATTATATACAACACATATAAAATATAACATACAGAAATATCATAATCCAATCACATTTGCATATGTAAGTTGAATAAAATGCTTTGTTGTAGACGGCAGATAATTATGTAAATGATTCAACTGGTTGGTTGAAATCTATACAATATTTTACAGTGAGTTAATTAAAAATTGTGTTTCAAATACATAAAAATTATATGAATTAATTATTTACTCTCAAATGAAATTTAATACATCGAATGCACTTCGGAATGTCCAGATATTTGAAATTAATTGATAGTTAAAAAAAATTATTTAAAAACCAGATTTTATTAAATACTTTAAATTAAATTAAACCCATCAAATGATTATATTATCAAATTTATATGATAAATGCTTGTCCCGAAACTTTTATGGCATATTGTTTTCTTGTTCATCTACACAATTCAATAGCGCGACAAGCTTGAATTTCAATTAAAATCATCTTGATTTTCTTTAAAGTTTATTATCTAGCATTTAGAGCATTAAAATACAAGTTTATTTAAAAAAAAGGGTTCTTATTGTTAATTAATTAAGCTTTTTGACACGGTGCGATTAAAAATGTACTTCAATCCTGATTTTTCTTTATCATTTTCTATTAATTGTTAAAAAAAACCATCTTACTAGCTAGCAAAGAAAAGCTTGGAGACTTAGAGCTTTCCTCTAAAATAGGAGTTGGAATTAAGACACTTTTTTATACTGATTTCCGCTTATCATTTCACATCGATTGCAAAAAACCATATCTATTTTGCTTGCTGGAAAGTTGGTATTTAGGCAGCACTCAAATGGAAGCTATA
Source organism: Chrysopa pallens (assembly GCA_020423425.1). Classification (NCBI taxonomy): domain Eukaryota; kingdom Metazoa; phylum Arthropoda; class Insecta; order Neuroptera; family Chrysopidae; genus Chrysopa; species Chrysopa pallens. The sequence continues at coordinate 46,902,402 of CM035593.1, read as the reverse complement.
ACTATTTTTATATTATTATTATTATCGTTATTTTTGCAAGTTTATCTTGATACATTAGACAATTCAAGAAACACCTTTGCGAACAAATAGAAAAGAATATTTTTAATGAGGATCTCGAAATTATGCCGGAATGCGTGAAGAGTCAAAAATAAAATGACCCATAAACCTTAAATGCTGAGCACAAGTTTGATTTTAAGCGGCCAACATTGATAATATTCTCTTTTTTTCAACCGATATTGAAAAAAAAAATTTTTGTCTCCTTAATCAATTCTTTTGTATTATTTAAAAATCCATTTGGTTTTCTGTATAAATTCGACCTTTTATTCTTAAATAGGATAGGACTTGTTCCTATTATTTATAATATTTATTGTAAAAATAACTATAATACTATTACTTTCTGTTTTTTTATCCTGATTATTTATAAAAATAATAATAATAATAATAATAATAATATTTGAGTTTCTAAGCTAATATTAATTTCAATACATTGTAAATAATAACACTTATAGATGTAAAATAAATTCTATTAAAAATTGAACTTAATTTAATTTGTACACTGTATTTAAAAGCTTTACTCATTATTGCTCAACTGCATTAGCTTAGTGATTGTTAGACAGTTACTGTGCTTCAGTTTCACATATATACAACATGTATTATCATATAAAATAAAATTTATTAATGCATAAACTTGCATATTTTATGAATATATGGCTATGCATGTAACGATATTATTCATGCATTTTTCATTCAAAATATTTTTATTTTATTATTCGGTCTACATATCACTGATTTTACTTCCTTTCTACTTTAACGCCTTTGGCATCATGACATTCAAAATAAATCTGTATATAATTATTGATATTGCGAAACAAAGCGATTTAAAAATAGTATTGTTATATTTTTATTTATACAACAAATTTTTCTGTAGCCAAAGTCTTGCATTTATTCGACGAATTCTAAAAAAGTATGTGATAACCATGTCTAATTACGCATAATGAGTATATTTTTGATGTCAGTAGTATATTTTTCTAATTTAAATTAAGAAATAAGACAAGCAGCACGTTGGTTTGCTGCTTATAATAATTTATGTAGTTCTCAGTAAAATTTTTAAAACTAAATTGAAAATTGGGATATAAGACAAATTCATTTAACAAAATTTATTGATTCTTTTTCCAAAAAAATATGTTTATATTTAGTGTTTTTATTTAAATTTTCAAAAATTGTTTACCCGACCTTTCATATAACTAGGCACTGAATGAATATTTGCACTTGAGTGTATAGCCGGTTCAAATTTTTTTTCCAAACTGTTTTTATGATCCCTTCGTCCGTTTTACATGGATTATAAAGTTTTGAGTTATTTTAATTTTATCTTAATTGGACAATAATGAAAACCCCAAAACAAAACGTTTTTAAATATTTTCTTACTTACTTACGCTTGTAGTACGAAAAAAAAGAAACTTTCGTATAAATAATGTGTTATTTTGTCCAAAACATATAGGACAAATACTTTTGAACAATTTGGATAATTTCGTAAGATTTTCGATTTTAAGCTCGAACTATTTTTGCGGAATTATCAATATTTTTCAAAAGTATTTATTTTATATTTTGGGCAAAAATAAAAAATTAAGGAAAATTTCTTCGTTTTCGTGCAAGAAGCACGATTAAATTCGTAAAACAGTCACCATATACCGAAATTCCATGAAAAAAAACAACAGTTTGTGAAAACGACATATCGTGCATGATAATTTAACGCTTTACAAGTATTTTTGAAAGAAGAAAATTAAAATATTTCCAGTACAATCCAGGCTAACCCATATTTAAGAATAGCGTGTTATGGCGTTTTTATGGATCTTAAATTGCGAATGACGAAAAAACAACAATAAAAGAAACTTTGCTACGCATAAATTTATCATTTACTAATGTAATTAATAATTACTAATGTAATAACATCATATTCTTACAGTAAAAGAATCTTTAACTATTACAATTTTTAAATAAATTTAACTGATCAATTGATATGATCAGACGAAGATTTCACCAATAGATTTTGAATTAAATGAAAACGGACTATTGATTTTGATTTTACCATTGCTTAATGAGTTTACATTTATAATAAAAAGACTCATTTGAAATAAACTTTTTATAAATTGCAATTTTGAATTCGGTTTTACATTTTGTATAGCAATTGGCCTGTAATTGAAAGTTATTGATCTGGCCCCCAAAGCGATTGCACACTACGGTTTATTTAGTATGCAGTACGTACCATTCAGTATCAAAATTATATTTGACTTAAATATTTCAAAAGAATGAAAAATATATTATATAACATAATATATATTTGAATATGATACTTTGGTAGCTATCAAATGTTGGAAAATTTAAAATAATACATTTTATATTAGTATCTATCCTTATTGTAAAATTGCATTTTCTTTCAAATAAAAGCTGAAATACAATATACAAGACCGTATAGCCCTCTTTAGAAAACTATTATATTTCACAATATAATCATATAAAACGAATTTATGAATTTAAAATTGTATATTATTGTGATATACGTTTTTGATCGCAACAAGGGTGTAGTAATTTTTTCTGTATCAAATTTCAGATAAAGAATACCGTTTGCAATATATTTGCATATTCATAAAGTTGAAAGTCAAAATCATAAACATCACATGCAAATGTGTGATAATAGGTATGACACATAAACAAGTCTGATAATATAACTCTCAATCAAGTCTCTTGTTTCTATTCGTACTTGAAATCATAATGTAGGTTACTATCGGTTACATGTAAATTTTTAAACAATTTATATATGTGATGAAATAGCGGATATAATAATTAGCCATTGTAAAAAATAATCAATGTTAAGAAAAGTCAGAAAATTATCATTAAAAATAAGTTTTGTCCAGGCGGACATATTTTTAATCAGTCCAATTTAATGTCTCTCTAAGAATTTAATTTATATTAGACCTCGCTCACGGTAAGAAATTTTTCATAAAACTTCAGATTATCTGATCAGAAATTCTTATGAAAGATTGTCTGAAATAGCATCAAAATTTCTTACGATGTTTTAACATCAGAATTTCCGAAATAGTCATTTATGTATGCAACCTGTTAGTCTAAAAAGTAATTAATAAATTTAAAATAATTGAAGGGTAAATTCAAAGACGACCATGCGATTTTCTGAATAGAAAATATCCTTTCTATCAAACTATCATTCCGATTTTTAACAAAAGTTTTTAATTTGTCCATGAATATTGGCTATAAAATATGTTTTGGATTTTTGATTCTAACAATGATATGACATACGAGATTTTTCGCTGACCTGTTACGGTAAATTTTGCCAGATATGTACTTTATAAGATAAGAGTAAAACAAAAAAACAAGACGGTTAATATTAACAAATCAAAGTTAGTATTTTTGTTTCTTTTGCTTGAGTAAAAATCAAAATTGAATTAATAACTTATCTTCTTGTAACATTCTGTACCGGTTTACACTTTTTTTTACACTTGAAAAAGTGAATTAAAAAACATAAAAAAATATACTTTCAAGTTTCATCAATATAAAGTTTAGTGTAGGGTTGAATTTTCTATTTATTAGCGCGCATACGTTTTCATGTTTTTTTATACAGAATGATGAACATCGAACCTGTTGAATATTGGAGAATGACCACTTTGAATTCCATATATGCTGCGTTTTATATAAACCAACCCTTAATATTTACTACCCTTGGGACAAATGATTGAAACCAATGTCTATAAAGTATATACTATGTTTGTCATTGAATACTAATATATTTTATTCTCATATAGAAAGTAGGTAGGGTACAGTTGGTAAAAACGTTATAACACAACATAGATCTAGCAAATTGTAGATCTAACTTTCAATGGCTATGAAATGACGTGTGTTCCAAACTGTATATTGAAGAGTTCAAACTGGCTAATAAATAAATGTTTGTTTTATATTTTACGGTTCTAATGCGTGCAATAAATACATTTGAAACTTTTACCACACCGATTGGACATTTCATATTCTCATTATGATGTTAGTATCCAAAATCTAACTTAAAATAATTTTTAACGAAAAAATTTTGTACGAAAGCTATTACAATTGGATAGGAAAAGCACATGATGTCATGAATTATATAAAGGTATTCGTTTAGTCGACTATCCATAATTGTAATAACTAAGTCCAAATTCGTAATAAATGTATGGAAAAATAAGATTGAATCTTCCCAAACTTTTATTTATTGAAATTAAGAATTAAGTCAGTCGGATCCAAAAATCTAAAAAATTAAATATAAACTATACTTAAAATAAATGATATTTTTTGCTTAAGAAAATTTAAATTCAGAATCATCAAATTCAAAAAACTGTGATGAAAAAGAACATTAATGGTTACAAAACTTAAATTAATTCTTTTTATGTACCAATGAAGATATATTTCTACATCTTTTTGCAGATTAAATAGTCTATAAGCCATGCTTTACGTATTAAACGGTTGAAGTTACAAACAAATTTTGGTATAGATGTTGATAAAATCAGCTGATTCGTCTATTATCGAATATGAGTCCGTTCGTCTGCCTATTTGTCATCAAGATAACTCAAAAACGAAAAGACACAGTGAGCATAAATTTTGATGACGTCATAAAAAGTGTATTTAAGCTCGTGAAAATGCACATTCGATCAAATAGATCCATGACCACAAAAGGTAGAGGACAATTTTGTTTTTTAGTTTCTACATATACATGTAAAGGTAACAAAGTTCTACGCTTTGATAATTACATTGGTTTTCATTCAGAAACACCACTATTTTTTTTTTTAGTAATTTTTTTACTTGGTTCAACAAGTAAGATATTATAAAAACAATTTTCCCCTATACACCTATACCTAATATAAACTTCATACCACCATCATTGAATTCAAAAAATATAAAGAAATTTATTATATTATTATGATATAACTCTATTTTATATGAGTTCCTTGCACTTTTATTGAAGAAAAACTTTAGTCAAGTTTTTACCAGTTTTTACAATTTTATTTTTGAATGATAGTAAATAAATTTATACTTTTTTTTTTTTAAATTCAATAAATATTAAAGCTAGTTTTCGAACATTTTACTTAAAAGAACGAAAGTGCTTGCAAATAATAGTTCGGTCTATCGTTAACAAAACTGAACACATTTAAGGAGAAAAAACAAACAAAGTCTTAAGTAGCCAGATATGCATATTTCTTAGACCCTGGAAAATTTCGAAGCTAGGCCTTATATAACTCTAAAGAAAAGCTAAGAGAAATGTGTACACGTTAAATTTAAAATCATTTATAAATGTGCTTCATAATTTTTAATCTGTAAATTACTAAATGAGCTTTAAATTAAATCAGAATTTGATTTCATAATATGCATCATTAATAAAGTGGTTGTATTCTAAATTCACTGAGTACTGATATGTGAAATTCATAAAGAATTTCACATATCAGTACTCAGTGAATCATAGAATCATAATGCCAAAAACAAAAATACTGAAAACCCCAATTTTGTATGTAACTTGCATGTAGGACGTGACAAATGTATATTTATTAGTAGAAGAATTTGGTGGAAAACTCTATGTGTTTCGTCAGATATATATTTAGCATACAATAATTTAGTCAAAGTTCCAAACGACCTGTTCTGTATAAAATTAGCATTACCACAAAAAAATTCTCAACAATCTTAATAGCAAAATGAATTTTGTAGTTATTTGGACATACTGAAAGACAAATAGACCGAATTTCTATTATTATATTCTATTCCGTTTCTATATGAGTATTACATTTGTGATGATTTTTCTTCGGATTCCGATCCAATTATATCCTTATCCTGATTCAGTTTGCTTTAGTGGCAAATTCGTGCTTTTAAAAATTCAGCTTCAGTAACGTTCAAATGATGTGCCATTACAACAAAATAACCATGCAAAAATATGGTCTAAGACGAGACAATTTAATATTACTTTCTCTAAATAATTTGTACTACTTAATAATAATTAAAAATTATCGCCCTTTACGGGTACCAGAAATATGAGCAACATTGACATCAAACAGCATTTGAATCTAAGTGCCACGTACGAAAGGCCGCCATAATGTTGAAATACCCGAATACATATTTCGATGCAAGCAAAACTATACAGACCAGCTTTAAAGTATATTCAAAAGATTTTTTACAGGTGCTTAATGCCAAGAAATGTGAACATCAAATTGCTGAAACCTTAGCTATTGATTCATATGATGTGTAAGCGATAGTTATACTTAATTATTTCTACCATTTGGATCATAAGATTATCTCTTAATTGATTCTACTTATAGTTCTACAATAACTTGTTGTTAAACTAAATTGGTTATTTGACTTAGTTTATCATTTGAATTAAAACGCCTTTACGTCACGAAGAAGGGACTAATATTTAAAAAATATCAATATGTGCTCGTTCAAGAATCATGTTTAAACAAAGTGGAATATATGATATGTATGACGTCACCTGCTTGTATTTTCAGAAAGATGGCATGTGAATTTATGTTTTTGATGCAAAAGTTAAAAAATAATTTTTGAGAACTTATAACTCCTCTTAATTTAAATTCAAAATTTCCTTTTGATTCGATTTATTTTCGATTCTTAGTTCGTAGTCTTTTGATATCATAACAATTGTAATCGATCAGGCTAGTACAATGAATATGTGCTGATATTTAATATGCCTACACAATATGCATATAGTATATATACAGTATGTATTATGGTATTTCGTAGGTATGTGAATTGTGGATTGATCGAACACCACACATCAACCTAGTCAATGTAGAAAATCTATCTAGTAAATATGTTGTATCTGAGAAATGGTATATTTTCCATTACGTTTTATGTTTTTCATCGTATTTTTTCTGACACGTGATCTAAAATAAATGCAAAAACTACATTACCTACAACACACTGTTGGTTTATGTTATACATTTATTGAATAAGAAATATTCTTACCTGAATAGTTTCTTGAAAGTAAATGGTAATTCACATTTGGACATTTTCTTATTGCGTACTGCTACTAAAATTAATATATGACTGAAATATATGAAGAGCGTTAAGTGGTCCGTTGTTTTATAGACCTTTTGGTAAAAACTATTGATATAAGGCGAGGAATGTATAATGCGAAAGACAGAATAAAATGAAATTTTATTCTCCGTTGTAGTAAAGAAAAAGTCGCAGAACAAAGGTCAAAATACTAGTGGCGTTTATTTTTTTTACGGTAATGGTGAAATAATTTATTTATTAGGACAACATTTAGGGATGAGTGAAATAAAAATTTTTTACACAATTTAGAAGAAGTCAATGTAAAATAATATAATTTCAATATTAAATAATATAAAACTTTCTGAAATTTTACAAAATAATATGCTTTTAATATAGTAAAGTATTTTAAAGTCAAACGTAATTTAACAGCTTCTTATTTTAAATCTGCTTCCTTTTAGTTTAATTCTAAATCGAATGTAATCAAAATTCACTACGTATAGATTTCTAGACATTCCAATATACTATTAAATAGGATTTTAAATTTTGATTTTGGCATCAATTTTCTAGGAAATTTCGAGAAAAAAATGAAATGTATTTAAATAATCCTCTTAGTGATCCCTTTGATATTATCACTTTAATAATGTTTAGTCAATGAACGGTATTTTTCGATATTTTGATAAAATAGTATCAATATTAACTACCAGGACAACTTTGTACCAATTAAGGAATCCCTTCCTTGAAATAGATATTTATGAAATGATAAAAATTTTATGCACAAAATTATACCGATGTTTAAAAAATTAACTGGTCAAAAGATTTCTAAATTGAAAACTCAAATAATTTTCTTGTGAAAAATTACTTTTCGAAGTAGACGCCATCGAATTAATTTTAAGATAAGAGAATATTTTAGCTTTGAAGAGTGGTTCTTATGTAATACACAATCACAAAAAATTTTTATTTGTAAGCCCTTCTTCTTAAACCAGAAATAATTAAAAATTTGAGATAAGTTTTTTTTTTTTTTTTTTTTTAAATGTAAACTTAAACTTAGGCCTCTCTAAATAAAGAATATACTTAGTTTATTACAATCTTTTTTCGGTTTAACCTGTATAGACAATTCTAACTGTAGTTCGTATATTATTTATACAATAAATTGATACCTTCTATAGTGTGGTTTAGAAAATGTTGACCGAATATTTTTGCAATTAGTACTAAAAGGTGTTATTCACGTCCATTATTACTAATAACAGTAAATCGAAATGTTTGGTAGACATTTCTACCATTAGATACGTTTAAGTATTAACGAAATGGGAATTACCCATAATGAAAAATCAATAAAATAACATAGAGGTTTTGTAGAGTGTTAGACTACTATACCTACTACATATACTTACGAAGGTAATAATAATTTAATCACCGTAAATGTCGTATCGGTTAAATTCGTCAGGGTGATGTTAATGACATCGTGTGGTTGGCGACTGATCGCTTCTGATGTTAAATTTTTAATGAGGTTTACACTTCACGTAAATGTATTTACAACATATACATTACGATGTAATACGAATAGTGAATATATGAAGAAAGAAAAAAAAATACACTTTTTTGTCAATGATTTTCGAAGCAATGCAATGTTTTTATTTACACATTGATCGTTTTGATTCTTTAGTCTTTAATCTTTTTGAGTATGCATGTGCGATTTATTTATTTTTTTATTAAACTTGGGTAATATTAATTTCTGGCTTTAATGGCATATATGAACTTGCTTAATTGCGTATCATATTGGTCTCATGTATGTAAACTCATCATCGGGTCAAATGATTTTTAATGACTTATTATTGTTGTTTATTTATTTTTATATTTTGCATTCTTTTTTCTCTGGGAATGATTGAAAAATTTTTTAAGAATATCCACTTGAGATATATATAAAATAAAGATATGTATAAAAAAAATCTCTTTATAAAAACAGACATTCAGTTTGTCTATTCTAAATTAAAAAGCTGGAAAAATATGATTTTATAGCCAAACCTTTTTAACGAAACTTTGGATATGTTGAGTTGATGGTTGAGAGTGAATGGCAGGTTACTTTTTAGATCATCAAAAAGAAAAGTTTTCTCCAATATATAAGTTATAGAATTATAAATTTCGATCTTTGAAATAATAAAATTTTATTAATAATCAAAGATTCGCAAATAAATTTTTTCTTACGATACTATTTACTATCAAAGATTTTCAAACAGAAAATTGTCTTAAAACGTTAATCTTAAAAATATCATTTATAGCATTGACTGATCTATTCAATTAATTTCTTCAATTTACCTTAACATTTCATTGACAAGGAAAAATTTTATACTCACTAGTCAAGAAATAAATCATCAAAAATCAATTCTTCTTGAAATTACGAAGATTATAAGAATTACATATTATTTTTCTAGTATTTTTCTTTTTATCTCAAGCAATCGTTGTTACATAGAATCAAAATGATATACAAATATATTTCAGGACATAAATTATTTTAAATATCCATATGAATAAAAACAAAAGCAGACTTAAATTTTGATATTACCCACATAACGTTAGACATCGAAATTTGTACACCACCACCCGACTGCTGTGTATCCGTATAGTATTTGAAATATATTGTAAGAAAATAATAAGGAGAAGTATGACTAAAATAAACCATCATGAAAAATGTGGGATTTCACTTATAAGAAATAGGAATGTTAAAATATTTTTATTTGTTTAATTGAAGCGTCACAAATATGAAACTAAAAATTAAATCTTTAAAAATAAGCGAAATATGGATGTTAAAAATTCCTGACTATAATATCGAATGTTGACATTCGAATGACTACTAAAACGGTTTGTTTTGCAAGATAGAAATACAAAAAAAAAACAATTCTGCGAGCTTATAACTTCTCCGTATTCGAATCAATTAAAAATTTAATTTCATGTGAAAGTTTTGTTTAATTTTCATATGAAAATTGATATATTTGGTATCAATAAACTATCAGAATAAACCATTCTTCTCGTAAGCCGTGGATTCACGCTAGTAAATTTAAAAGGAAGCAAATCGATTATGCTCCGGGCACTATAATCTCAACTTTTCAATTCACAAAGTAAAAATTGTTCTAGATCCACATTGTAACTATGGCTTTTGTCAGTTTCTTTTGTCATATTTTCTCATTTAAAGCCATTGAAAGTAAAATATTGATGAATGAGCACGTAGAATCACTTTATTATTCCATTCGTCTAACCGTCATCACTATAACTCAATATCTAAAAAGACATCGAGTTAAATTTTGTATTTTGGGTATAGAAAATATTCTATACCCTAATCGTAAGTAGGTATTTAACCATAAGCGATAGAAGGGAAGTCAAAACTAAAAAAATTTTTATTTAAACTGCTTAAATTGGCCAAAATTCCATGTCAAATACATAACTTTAAGGTAAGAACAGTTAAACACATAACTCTTCACAGCTATATGAACTAAATTTTTGTTTTTAAGCTATTGCATAGATTCTATCGCGGGCCTTGAGCGTGGTGAGCGAATACAGAAATTCCGTAACGAAAAAAAATGATATGTAACAACTCATAATTTCCATAGAAATCAAAATATAATTTTGAAATACAAAATAAAACTTCTTAATCTATTCAAAATAAAACTTCTTTATCTCTTCTCACTAGCAGTATGGCGAACTGTCAACTATATAAAGTGTGCATATCGCATTGTTCAAGTATTACCGGAATCATTGCATAGCTTCTATCGTGGGCCTTGAGGGCGGGGACCGAATCCAGAAATTCCGTAACGAAAAAACCTCACGCTCCCCACTCCGACGGGCAAGGAGGTGTGGCTTGACGAATCAAGACGAGCTGCTCCGAAATCAGACGAATACATAAGCAGCTGTTTATGACAAAGTATATAGGTGTATAGGTGTAAGAAAAAGCAATACTGCATGAATAAAATAAATAAATTTAAAAAAAATTATAATTGCATAAGTTGATACAAAATGCTATGCAATAGCTTTACCGCGGCAGTCCCCGAGTGCCACACGTCTTTTTTTTCTAAATATTAATCATTAAACGTAGTTCGAAGCTTCATTATTGTAAGCTTCACATTATTTTTGTTTTTATTTAAAATTTTGCTATGAATTCCATTGAATATTACCAACTTTTTTGATTAGATTTTCATTTTAAACAAATTGAAATCATATTTATTTGACATAATCAGAACTGAACATTACCCGTTAAAAGAGATAACATAACATACAGGGAACCGCCCGTTTGTCTTAATGGCGAAATTTGTCATTGCTTACGCCATACGGTAGATAAATGTACGACCTAGCTCATAATCAATTCCAGTCCACAGTTTTTATAGGATGTGTAAAGCTATGTATAGAACACACGTCCATATAGAAAATTCCTACCTTGATGGTGCTGTCCCTCAACAAACCGTACCTGGAGCAAGTGAAATAATTTATTCAACAATGTATTCATGGCGCTGGGCGATCAATAGCACAGACATACAACATACGTGTGTATATGTGTACATGTATAAAATATATTGCATGTAGTATATTGTGTTAAACATATTTAACTATATGCATGAAAAACCCTCTTTTCACGAAGTAAATTTTCATAGATGTATTTCACCTGTTTACTTTATACACCTACAAAACTATCAAAAAGTCTATTTCCATATAAATATTATTTTCATTGTACGCAAGTGTAACGCATAATATTGGGTTTGATATTTTGATATCCGTTTATAACATTTCTAACAAAAGAATATCGTATTTGTTGTTCTAAAACTTTTTTTTTTTTTAGAAAAAGTTATTAACTTGGCAGAGTCATTTTGTAAATTCCGTAATATATTTAATATAAATGTATATTATATTACCTTTCTTGATTTTCTTGCTGATATGAGTGTACTATATTAAATAAAACTTTTTCATTAGCCAAACGTTTCCAAATAAAACAATTTTTTTTAAATAATAATTTGCATAATCATTATGTATGTGTTAATTAGCTGATTTTAAATTATGGTGAATCCAATCATATAACTGTTTCAAACAAAAGTAAAACTGTTTCAAACAAATATATAACTGTTTCAAGAAAAATGTTTCAAACAAAAGTGGTTTATATTTTTGAAACAAAAATTGTCTTAAATTTAATTCTAGTTAAAAATCAATTCTGAAAATTAAACCGAAAAGAAAGGCATTTTCGTAAAATATAATATTTTTTGTGGGAGAGGAATTCTACCCGACATTTAAATGGCAGACCTCTTATTCAACTATACCTACTCAAGCAAAAAACGGTTGGAGAGATGCCTGAAATACACGAACGATTTTCTTTGTCAGTAGTTTAAATCCCAATTAAGGCACAACGCACATGGAGTGATTTCAGTGAAATCGGCGAAATCGCTGATATCGGCTATATCGCGAATGCTTAATAAACCGACGAAAATTTCAAAATTTTTTGTTCGCTGTTTTTGGTTATTCTAGGATAATTCAGGTCTAAAAAATTCAAAAATAACATTTATTTTACGATCGGTCGACTAGATTTTGAGATATTACAAAAAACACTTGCAATAAATCGGCCCCAAAGTCGATTTTCTAGCTATATCTCAAAAACTAAGCATCCTATCGTTAAATAGATGTTATTTTTGAAAACTGCGGGTTAAAAATACCCTAGAACATATGTTTTATCCAAATCGGGAACAAAAAAATTTTTTCAATTTTCCCGATTTTTTCAAAGGGGTACCCCTTAAAAAAATTGCGAAATTCAAAAAAAAATTTTTTAATCTGATTTGTAAAAAAATATGCTCCTAAGTGTAATTTGCTCCGTAGATTTCAAAAATTACATCTATTTAACGATTGGATACGTAGTTTTTAAGATATCACAAAAAAACCTATCCAAAAGCCGATTTAGCGGATTTATTTCATGCAATATCTCAAAAACTAATTGACTGATCGTAAAATAAATGTTATTTTTGAATTTTTCAGATCTTATTTATCCTAGAAAACCCATAAACAGTGACGAAAAAATTTTGAACATTTCGACTAATTTTTTACATCATGGCAACATTTTGCTGTGGGGTTAAATTGCATCACCATACATACACACACACATACATACAGACAAGGTGAGATCATCACAGAAACCGTCAAAATAGTTTTCTAGGACCTTAAAACGTCGAGATCTGATTGAATACTCGATTTTTTCAAAACGGGGTAAAATCAATAACTTCCTTGAAAATCTTCGACTTTCTTTTGAGAAGTTAAAAAATTTTACTTATTTTCATTTCATTACTGTTTATCTATTGGTATATAAAATTGACTCACAAATATGGATACTGATTTTGAAGTGCACTTATCGGTTATCTACCAGGAAATGGACATCATATAATTTTGTAACCTGAGGGTGGAAAGTTAAAGTAAAGGGTGACATTTATATGTACACGGGTTTTCAAAAGTGCATCTTTTAGATTTTGATGTACCATAATTTGTATTCAGTTAAAGATGAAATTGACGCATTGTATTATATTTAAACGTTTATTATATTTTACTTTAAAATATGAACGAAAATTAATTAAATTTTTCGAAAACTCGTCAATAATTCTTATTCACTACTATTATTAGTAAGAGTACTAAGAATTAAGATTCTGTACAGCTGAAATTTAATATTATTATCAATAGTAGATTTTACCTTTATTTATCTTTATACATTTTTCTGTATAAGTGCTAAAATTCGATAGCGGACTGGATTGCTCTAATGATTTTCTAAAAACTCTTTATTTGATTTAAACGATCCTTTCTAAATTAATTCGAGTATATTTGGAGTCCCTAAAGTCGTAAAATTTAAGACATTTAACTCCGTTCCACAGGCATATACCTACGTCTACAACCGAGGCCATATACACTATTCGTTTTAATCTGTATTATTTACCTTCACCCAAACAATGGAACTCATAATGTGGTTGGAGGATAAAATATTTGAATGACAACTACGATTTGTCGTAGGCAGTGCGCCAGCTGCGGTCATTTTCAAAAGAACTATGCCGACAAACGTTTGAATTTTATAAGACAAACTGCAGAAAACCTTTCCAGATATAACTGATTACTTCGTTTTTAACCACCCCTTTATTATAATTGTATACAACTGGTACTAGGATTCGAACCAATTACGTATCAGTCCAAGTAGTCAAACGTTAAGATGTGCTACACAACATTAAGCGTGAGGCCACTTGACTTCTCAAAAACGTATATCATTGGTTAGATTCGAACGCAGAACTTTTACGATAGGAGTCTTACAAGTATACCATTGGACTGTAAAACTAGTCACTAGAGTCACGTAGTAAAAACGTCCTGGAAACTTAAAATATTGAGTATGACATTATTCTGAACAGCTAACTTAACGCAAAATGCAATAAAGGACCATTTATAATAAAATTATTTCTTGGGCTAAGAATTAAACAGTCAAAAGACGCGATACAACGTCATTCAAAAAAAATATATAATAAATTTAAACAGTACTAAAAGCTATTATTCATAAAAATTGTTTAATGGGCTATAGATGGCCTTAAAAATGTCAATTTTGGGGCCCTTGGAAATAAACGACTGATTTGAAATGCTGATTTTAAATGAAACTCAATAATTTCACGGAGAACAATGAACAAATTGAAGAAGTTGTAACGTAAAAATTTGGTCCAATCCTCGTGGAATATAAATATCCAAAATGATCGATTTGTATTAATAATGGAACAGTAAGACAGATTTTGAAGTACCGTGTATGTAATAAAAAAACCAAAATAATTAATATATAGACACTGAACCCTAAAAAAATGCATAGAAATGAATTTAATTAGTTTGTATTGAGTGGATTTGTCTATCTGGCGGGTGGTTCCATACGAGTTTAAACAGACAGACCGACCTATGTTAGCATATTATAATGTTTAAGCTCTCACATTCATGAAATTATATATCTAATAATTATGAAAGTTTGTTATGAATGTGTAAATAATAGTTATTACCGCTCTATTTGCCGTGGGGTTGAAACGTTCTAATTATAATTACTACGACTTTATTAAATATTTCAATCATGAATATTGTAACTAAAGTTTTATGAATGTAGTTTTATACATTTGAAAACAGTATTTTTAGTTTTAAAATATAATCGAAGCAATGTTAAATAAGCAATATGCTTTTAATTGCCAAATAACTTGAGTAAAGCGTTTATTGTTGTATAATATGGTTATTTTACTTTCAGATTATAGGAATGAAATAAAATATAATATAAGTATATAATATTGTTTCGTGTGTGATTCTTGGGCTATTTTTAGGTCATGGAAAATCATGTAAATTCATAATTTTACAGCTTTTCATTTTATTTAAAATCAAGCTCTGGAATAATGTGTTTTGGGTCTTATAAAACATTCATCTGGGATTCTGATATCACCTGTTAGGAGGACAAATGGACAAAGTATTAACATAGAGATAATTAAATTAAATTGATACTCAATAAACAAAATCGTTTATCATAAAATTTTTCACAAAAACCCACAGTATAGTTCTCCCTTATAATTATTAATAACTATTAAATTTTTATATGATGCGTGTAAATTGTAAAATCTAACAAAAATAAAATAAAAATGCTTATCTACTGTAATTCAAATGTGAAAATATTTCTTTTTTAAAGTATTTTAATTTAAATGCTCATTGAATACCTTCAAAATGCGTACATAATAGCCATTTAAGTTTTTTACTCTTGTGCTCTGGAATTTAGTAGATAGCAACAAAACGAAACATAAAAAAAATTATATTAGCTTATAATTTAGTTCAGGTTATTCTGTATATAAGAAAAAGCTCTTAAGAAAATACTTTTTTAAATGTTTCAAAATGAAAACATCATAACATACCCGATTTTTCTGCACAATCGAACACCGGGAAATCGATGAAAATTCATTGTTACATTCGATAATTTGATTATAGGCTTATAGATATCAGAAGATTAAAAATGCAACTTTTAGAATAATAAAAAAAGCAACTTCAAGAAATGTGGTTAAAGTCTAAGAAATAATTGTAATTATTAATTTGAAAATACTTTGCCTTCCTGTGACTCTTATTAAAATTGTTTATTTAAAATTTATCAAGAGCCGGCATTTTTAGCTTTCTCCTGAATAACATTTTTAATGCGACTGAATTCAAAGTCTTTTTTGCTTTCGGTTGATGTGTTGAACAAATACTTTCCTTCATCTATCTCTTTTCGTACTTGAAAATTTTCGAGAATAACTTTAAACGATTATTAAAAACAGTTATTTAATAATAATAATCGCATCAAGTTGGGAGTTGTTGCTTCTTTTTCACTTAAAAACTTTTCTAGACCTCCTTCCCCTTACAGTTATAATTTTGTCTTCAATTTGTTATGAGACTATTTTGAAGCCACACTAAATACATAAAGTAAACAGAAATAATAATCAATTGCACTACTTTTGTAGCTGAAGAAAGTATCTATATTTCTAATGTTTCATTCTCTATGTTTTTCGTTCCGACTGAAAAGTATGTAATTACTACTTTTTAACTGGGGTTGGTGTGTTCAATATTTTCTAGATTTAAATTCAAGGTGCTGATGTTAAAATCGAATAACCTTCACGTGGGTAAAATATTCACCTAACTAAACGATTCACATCACCGGTATTATCTAATAAATGCAATGAACTTTAAATGTTGTTGAGTATTAAAAGAGTGTATCTGTAACTAAAATCATATTTAATATACTTTTTTTCAAAAGTGTAAAAAATAATATCCGGTATCGTGTGTTATGAGTATTTTATAAGATGAGAGAAGAACTGATGTTGGTTGATGCTTTAACGCGCATTCAACACATTTTATCTAAATAAGTGTAGTGTAAAGTGGCTCATAAATATAGAAATTGTTTATATTATTATGAACAGAATCACATTGGTTTCATTTTGTAAGATTATTAGATTCAATAACTTAAACTTAGTTTTCCAGATGTAGATAGGATATTATCACCTTAGTACATAGTAGGTGTAGGTATCAACATAACATGACTTTTAACTCGCTATCACCGTCCACCAAATTCCAATTCCACAACTGTAAAATATCCGATGATTATAAAATAATTAGATGATTTTGCATTTCTTTTGCCTGTATGTTTGTATGTATGAATCTATTTATGTTTGTTCATCTGTAATTTTGAAACACGGTTTTTGATCTTTATGAAATTTGCTATACATGTTTATCACATTTAGGAAATTATCTATATTGTATTTATACTCCTACCACTTACAATAAAGAGGTGTAGCCTATATTTCAATCTTTATAAGGATGGGGTCTCATCATGACTAAGGTTTCAGTGGAGCTACTTGAGTTTAGTTGCTACAATTATCAAGAAAATTTTAATGGGTTAAATTTAAATAACTCTTAATTTATTCGATTGGCAAATGTCGTCGAGGTTTATTAAAATTTTATTTTTCGATTGAAACACGTTTGATTGTTTATTTTCTAGATTTATTCTCCATATTAATTAAACAGAATTCGAAGGTACCTGATTGATTTTGTTTAGCATTTTGGAAAACTATTAATAAATTTAAGTTACGTTATATTTAACTTTTTGTATAGTGTATAGTGTTGTATAGTGATGATAATTGTAAAGATTCATACAGCTGGTATCTACTATTAATTAATTATTACGAATTTTCATAACTTCTTCTGAGTTCTGAGTCTAGAAACAATCGTTTTTTGTAGTAATTTTACTGGTTCCCCACATATTTTTCAAATTGACTAAAAAGATGTTTTTAAAAGTGTTTTTAATAAAACATTTAAAAAGCCCCAAAGACTAAATTTTGTTCGAGATTTTTCAGCACTTGTGTACTGCAACATTCTCTACTATATATATCTACAACGTACTACTTACTCACTCTTTAAATGATACCGTTTTATATAATCGTTTCTATTATGAATAGCAAAAAAATAAGTGAGAAAAATATTAAACGGACTGAAATAATAATCATTCTAGAATTCTACTTGATAGTAAGAATAATATTTATTTTACTCCCATTATTCTCAGAATATAGTCGATAACCTTTATTAGTCTGCAATACTAAGAAATTAATGGAAATAACTATTTACTGAAAAGTTGTACAAAGACTGATTTTCCTTCTCAAACATAAATCACATTTGAACAGCTGAATTAAGATCAAACTCAATTTAGGAAAAATGAAAACTTAAATCATTGATTTGTCTCGAAGTTAGCGAAAGATCTCTTTATTGGCATTATCTAATAATGAATATAGAAGATACATGCAAAGGCCAAAATATCTGATCGATTTCAAGAGATTTATCGGAAACTAAATATTCAAACGTAAAATAAGTGTTACTTTTGTATTACTTGATTGATTGCGGCAAATTTAAACATGAAGTTAATTAAAACCCACGGTACAATAAGAACGATATTCTTTCTATACTATGTTAGACTTCCTTAGAAACGCTTAATTTATTAATAGAAATTTCTGTGTATAACATGGGGGGAAATTTGTATTTTTCTGACAAAATAATATTTTATACAAATTAATTATTAGCTGTTGCTATTATCGGTTGAATAGACACAACTATGGGGATGTTGCTAGTTGTCCGATAATCATATAACAAATACAAAATTATTTATAATATGAAAATCAGATGACGAATAAAATAATAAATTGTTTGATAAAAATCAATTCTTACTTGACTCCAAGACTTACTTACCAGATTTTTATAATCAGAAGAACATAAAAACAAAAATCCTAAAGGTTCAACTCAACTCTAAGACTCGAGTCCATATTTCCGTTTTTCCAACATCGTTTAATTATTTGTGTCTCTAAATAAATATTTTATATTTAAATACTAAAAATATAAAAATTATAATTAAAGTATATCAGTTGTAAATTACATGATAATTAGAATTTTTTCATGTTTCGAATTAGAATAACTTCTTCCGATTACGAATAGACACTTGCTAAATTATTAAGAAGTAAAATATTATTTTACAAAATGGAAGTATTATGAAGTGATATTGCATTACATTTTATTTTTTTATTCATATTTTTGTCAGTAATGGAAGTATAATAGAATATTCTTTCTACTTTTTATTCGTTGCTATATTCTGTGAGATGATGCTTGGCTATTTGCTCAGTGAATATTGAAGATAACTTATTATTAAACTTCAAATCACGTATTTGTTGTCATAATCTTTGATTACTTTATTTAAATTTTTGATGGTAATTAAAACATGATGGCTGGATTAATATATAATTTGGTTTTTCACTGCTTCGTAAAAGAGAAATGATGAAAATCATTGAAAATTTTGTTAAAGTTTTTTTTTTCTGCACAATCATGGTGACTTGTTGAAAATTTTATTTAATATGCGGTGAACGTTATCGTTATATGATATATAAAAAAAGTCTGTTAAGCATAATCTGAATGATTTCTGTACAATTCACAAGGATATTCAACCGAATTATATAATAATCAGAACAACCACAAAATACTTTGAGTTTGAATAAATTAGAAGTTAAAATCATTCAATGTTATTTAAATACATTTAAATAACAAGCTTTTATTTAAATGTCCTAAAAAGAAGAAAATAAATTTTTACTTTAAAACTTATACTATTAACTTCCAACATCATTACACAATTTTTATGATGTAAAAGCTTGTCGCGAGATTTAAGTACACGTATATACTTAGTTTAAAAATTATAGTAATCAAAATCAATCATATCTAGGCTTTTAATTTCTGTAATGACGTTTTAAGTAGATAGTAAAAGCATTAAGGAAATTTTTTTTCTTTTTACAACATTTAAATAAAACCTTTTTTTCTAAATATGATTTTAAATTTCAATTAATTTTTTAGTATTTTCTATCGCTGAACTAAAACACCATAAATGCATGTTATACAGCCTTTCATAACATTTAGTTAGTCTCTAAGAGGCTACACACTTCGTTATTTTAAGTTTTTATTAAATTGTATCAATTTAATTCAATTCACGATATGGATTGAGCACATGATATTGAGTGAAGTCTCATATTTGGTAAGTATTGTGGCTGCAAGCCTCTTTATGAAAGGAACAGTGCAGGGCTTACATAGTTCTATAGAAATCCCCGGAAAATATCCACGAAAATAACTATTTTTGTTCTTCCTAATCGCATTAATTAATTTTATAAGGCAGTAAGATTTGTTTTTTTCGTGATGGTTGTTCAATATTGATTTTCCGATATAATGGCTTCCAACAAAATTTTTGGTATAGAACTTTCAAAATGACAAAATGAACATTCTGTATTTCAGTTACATAAACCGAAAAAGGTGAACGAGAATCTAATTTTTTCCAACGGACCAAAATATTATGCTTTTATTTTTTTGGTTGTCAGAAGAAATATATATCATCTATTATTTTCCTCACTGTTTGTTTGACATTTTCTTTTTCTACTCTGTAATCAAAATGCAAGTATTAACTTTTTTATAAGACAATTTTTTTCATAAAATCATTTTTTTTTTTCGAAAATTTGTTAGCTGTTATATACGAAATTATATTAAACTAATTTAATATTCAATTCTTTGAGAACTCATATAAATATGTTTTATACGATCTTGTATTAAAACTTATTAGATCTTTACTATACAAGTAGCTTTGTATAATTATAAAGTTTATTTATTAGTTATTGGAAAGCAATAATTATCTAGCCCACATGTATGTAGGATTCCAATATTCCAATGATTGCAATATGGAAATCTTCAAACACCATGTGAAGCACCATTTTTGACATTGATCTTGCATACGTGCTTGCATACCTTGCATACTTAAACGTCAATCGCTAGAACGACCCATTTTAAACATATAATTCAAATTCCAGCATAGCAAACCAAATAAATGAACGTCCAAGGACCGCTTTAGGGTAATTTTTTATCAGAAAATAAACTTTTTTGCGAGCTTCATTAAAATTTATAACATCATTACCTTATAATTCGACATAGAAAATCCCTATATACAAATATCAATTTATCAATAGTTTGAGTTTTGGCAAAGAATTGACAATTTTATTATTTTCCAAGAATTTCATTGAAAAGTTTACCATATTTTATTTTTAACGTCAAACTAGTTGATAGATTAATCGTAATAGGTGACTGTCACTATTTTACAAATGAACTTTAATATTTATAAACAAACCCTATATTTAAAACACGACTATAAATAAAACAACTAACAGACTTCATTGCTTTGATACTTGGCATATGGTAAAGTACAATACTTGAACTATTTTTAATCATTCACATGCATAAAATACTCTCAATATCCAGTATTTATCGTTATAAATACTCATGCAGTACGTCCGTAGAATCAAATTTCCACAGTTAAAACAATGTTTAAATACATATACAAACAAGTTTACATTGTTAAGCATTAAAAGTGTTATTACATTACGTATACAAATATTTTGATCTCTTCTATTAAAAAATGAACTCTGTTTAGTGAATTATTATATTATTGATTATTAATGTAAATTTTTGAGTGTATGTTTGTGTTATGTAACATGTATTTTAACATTGATGTCCCTATGGAAAGTGATTCTACGGACGATCAGTATAATTACATGTATTAGAATTAATTATATATGTGTTTCTTAGCAAATTTTTAATCAAAGTTGTTTGTTTGAATGAAGAAAACAAATATATTTTGTTTTAGAATCCTTTATGGTTGGCTCATGAAACCATTGGGCCCAATGGATTTTTCTTATTGACTACCTTACTTTTAAGATCCGAAACACTCCACTTGGATGATCATATTTTTTGAAATAATGTTAGCACAGATGTGCGTATTTTTTATCGAGTTTTCACGGTATACATGAAGAAATTGGACGACAGAACCTTGGATAATCATCAAATATTTTGATTTACATTTAATAAAAATTACTATATTTAAAAAGTGAGGTTTTTTAGCAATAGTATTTGAATATATATATATATATATATATATATATATATATATATATATATATATATATATATATATATATATATATATATATATATATATATATATATATATATATATATATATATATATATATAGGATATAAGTTGATTAATATTCCTGGCATACAGAGGCTTATATATACATGCAATATTCCTACATGAGATGATACTTATTTTAAGCATAAGAACGCACTATGTTCACAGATACTAAGGGTCGTATCTATTTCATTTATAAACCTATAAATTCTCCAACCAAAAAATGTAAATAATACTTGTATATTAGGGTAAAAGTATTAAAAAAATACCATTCGTACACCCCCTTTTGTTGTTGTTTTATTCGATCTACTGGTGTATGTATATATTATACCAGTAATTTTTTGAAGCATCACATGTTTTACAGTGGCAATGAAGAAAACTAAATTTGCAGACATAACACTGATGCACTTTGTCATAAAAAACAGGGTTGATATTTTCAACAAACAAAAAAAAAAAAACTTTTAATTACATTATATATATATATATATATATATATATATATATATATATATATATATATATATATATAAATATATATATATATATATATACATGCATGATATATAAACATATATATATATATATATATATATATAAATATATATATATATATATATATATATATATATATATATACATATATATATATATATATATATATATATATATATAAATATATATATATATATATATATATTTATATAAGATAAAATGAATTGTGGGATTGAAAATTTATTTAATTTTATTATTGAATTAATATATTAATAGTTTATTGATTATAATATTATTGAATTACGTATATAATATTGTTTAAATTACTGATTAGTCCTTATTGGAGCTCCTAAATTCAATTTCCAACATAAAGACAAAATTTTATATTTATTTAGCTGTTAATTGTTTCATAAATGATTAAATCTTTTACAAAATACCAAGTTGCTTTCTTTTGATATCCTCGATTATATTTTCATTCGATAATGTAGAGATAGTTCTTATATAAACCGTGCAAACCGTCACCAAATTAGCAACGAGTAACATCTGCTCAGAGAATCATTACAGCTAGCTAATTCATACTGATAATGACTACTTTGTAGTCGAAATACGTACTTATAAAATACAAAATAATTTGATCTAGGAAATTGGGGAAAACATCGAAATTTATTCTTATATAAAGTGTATACTATTTTGCAAACATCCTTGCGAGATGCATCTAATTATTCAACGTAATAAGAAGTTGTTTCATCAAAACATTACGTAATCTTTACCAGAATTTCCGATTTTATGTTTTTCATTTAAACAAGTTCCTTTTTTTTTTGTTCAGAGACTTTATAGACACAAAAGTTTTGTTAAAGATAATAACAAAAAATAATTATATTTCATGAAAAAATTTTCCTTTCCCTATCCAGAAGTTAAGTAACATTTCAATTTTTTTGGGTTGCAGTTTTCAATACTTTCGACTATTATATCTGAAAGTTCAACTGACATATTCCCCTTTGATGTATGAGCAAATTACAACAATGAATTGTTAACTTTCTCAATAAATTTGAATAATTCTTTATTTGGTTCTATTCATTGAACAAATCAATCATATTTAATTTAAAAAACTAAATTAAAAATACTATGAGGATCCAAATTTTCGTTTATTTTAAGTAACTTACAAGTTTTAAAAATTTCATAGTTTAACTTCTACATGATTTGCGCCTTGTAAACAATACTGTTCATATTTTGGTAAACTATTCATTAAAATAGAAGAAATAGTTGTTGGGCCATCTGAAAACAAATAAACTACAATTTATTTTAATTTTTAAATTTTAAAACTTTTTAAAAGACATATGATACCCATATCAAACCATGGACTTTGCTTTGGATCGCTATTATTTCTAGCTGAGGTTAAAGCTTGTCGAATAGCTAATGGAACTGATACACTCATGCATAAAGGTGGTTCACCAGTTGCTGAAAATAAAACTCACTATAAGATTCGTTTTATATTTACATGGTTGCATTTATATACCTTTAGATCGTAAAACTCCTTGTGGATTAGGTGCATCTTTTCTAAATGAAATTCGCCAATCAATTGGAATATCTTTCATTCCAATCACATGATAATTCCATGTACGATTATTTAATAGTTTTCCATCATTTTTGTCAAATAGAACTTCTTCAGTAAGCCAGTAGCCCAAGCCAAAACAAAAAGCTCCTTCAATTTGACCAATATCAATTCCTGGATTTATACTTTGACCAACATCCTCCAAAATATCGACGCGTTTTAATAAATGTTGACCTGTTAATAAATCTACTTCAACTTCACTGAACGTCACACCGTAAACTTTGTAATTTGTAATTCGTTTATCACTAAATGGATCAAACCTATAAAAAAATGTTTTAGAATAAAATGACTAATGTGTTTTTATGGTACTCACTGGTAAGTGGCACTTAAATCAATATTTTGTTTTCTACTTTCTCGTATCATGTCTTGCCAATTATATATTTTTAGTTGATTTTTTATCGGTTCCAATCGTTTTAATAATATTTTGCATGCTTCGATGGTGGCCTACATAATATAAAGTTCATGGTCTTAAAACAGTTAGTTATAACATAATAAAATGATTTTGGCATTGACCTAGAAAATACTTACAAAGCATACACTCGAACTAGTTGCACTTCCGCCTGTAAGAAAGTTGTTTGGTGCATTAAAGTTGTTTGTTGGTTTTATTTGAATCATATCTAGGTCAATTTTTAAAGTATAGGCAGCAGCTTGAGCAACCTAAAACGCACAGTTGTTAAAAGAAAGAAGGTATGTTTTATTTAAGTTAAAAGTACTTTGAATTCGATATAAATTTTAATCAATATGTGTAAAATTGAAAAAAAATTTACTTGCACAAATTTGGTGCTTAAACGATATTGTTCCTTATGTAATAAGCATACTCCTTTGTTTAATATCTTTCAATTTTTGAGCAGAAATAGCTCAAAAAATACACATTCAAATGTTATGGAATTGGGTATACACAATGAAAATTAACTTTTTCTCGAAAAACATTTCTAAGTATATAATCAAATTTGGACTTTTACCTCAGAAATTTTTTTTTGATAAAAAATATTCGGCAACCCTTCTGTTTTCATGTGAATATTGTGTATACGAAATTTCATAACATTTGGATAAATATTTTTCCAGTTATTTGTGTGCGAATAGAAGGATGTTATACAAAGGAATGGGATTATTACATAAGTAACAATCTCCTTAAATGGTTAAAAAGCATTTAATTAAATCCAGTGTAAATTTATTGTAATGTTTTCAAAAGCTTTAAAATTTGTAACATACGAGTTCTGTAATATTTTCTATGCACCAAACGCTTTAAAATAAATATTTAGTTATTCAAAATATTATCGACTTACTAGAAAAATTAATAAATATAAAATCTTAGAATCTGGTATGCTACAAATCACCATTTTTCGATTCCATCGACATTGCTAAAATAACATACTCTAAGACTTCGGAATTTTAAGCTTACGGCGTAGTTGAATTTTATTTTAATCGTATGGGGTAAAATTATTCCTGCATTTAATATTCCTATGGTGTATTAATATTCCCATATAGTGATAATAACCGAATTCCATAAATTGTATTATTCAATGCTTATATTATGTATAAACAATTTATACATGCTTATATATTTTTGTAATGTTAATTATTATACAGAAAATTAGTATACCTTCAAGCAAAAACAAAGCTAAACCTGACTTTTATAGTTTAAATGATTTATGATTAAATATTTTTATTTACTCTAGTATTTATTCCTTGACCCATTTCCATACCACCATGGGATATTGCTACCGTTCCATCGTCTCCATAAATTACAACTTGTGAATAAAAATTCGAGAATAATTCAAAAGGCCAAGTAATTGTCGCAATACCAATTCCACGTTTTTTCCATCGATTATTCTACAATGGTATCATATTTTTAATACAGTTAAATGTAAGAATTTCAGAAATACGACCAGTTTTATGTTTAACTACCTACAAAGCCTTAGCAGTTTTCGAACAGAAACTTAGATTTTTCCAAATTATTAATAAAAATGAAATAAAAATTTAAGAAAATAGCTCTCAATGAGTATGACTAACTTTTTTTATTGGTAATATTATGGGCCTCAGGCGCTTAACTGCGACTTTCCATTGCAACCAAACTATTAAACTTATACCCTATCTATTTCGTATTACTGGATTTGAAAAGTTTTTAATTCTACTTTTGCAGAAGAAGTACTGCATTTCTCTTATTATGCATTTAAAAAATCACCTGATTAAATTCTTTGCAACATAACAAACGTTCTTCTAAGTCGGATTCCTTTTCAAATTCAGATAATAACGAAGGCAATGGATTATTTTCCAACCTCATATTTTGTAGGCGAACTTCACGAACATCTATATTCAATTCCGTCGCAATGTGATCCATAATAGTTTCTATTAGTGCAATACCTTCATTTGTACCTAAAACCTACATTATTTTCAAAGGAAATAGTTGGACATGAAACATATCACCTTACCAGGAGCTCTGCAACTGGTGTTTGTCGGTACATCGGTGGTTACTGTATATAATTTAATTTCCCATGTTGAGTCATCATAGCAACTGATCATTGCCTCTGGTATAATTCCAAGAAAAATAGCCTCATTGGAAAGGTAACCCAAATTACTCCAAATTGATGTGTTTAAAAATTGAATTTTACCATTCTCATCCACTCCGATTTCATATTTCGATAAACAGGGAAATCTTTTCCCAAGAGCCTCTGTATTATCTTCTAACGACATACGTAAATAAACTGGTTGTTTTAATTTTATAGCTGCTATAGCCGATGCACAACATACTAAATTGGCTCTAGTAATTTTACCCCCATAACCTCCCCCTAAACGTCTAACATTCATATTTATTCTAAAAATATTCAAATTTTAGCAGATGTCCATTAAATCAGCGTTAAAATTATGTCAAATACAATAGTTTTGTCTAATTCTGGATTGAAAGTCTTACCTATTATCTGGTATGTTACAACAGCGCGCTATTGCCGACTGTGCAATGTCCATCCATTGTGTGGACGGGAAAACATCTAACCCATCTTCAGTTGGAACTGCAATACATGATTGTGTTTCCATTGTAAAATGATATTGGTGTCCAATATTGAACTTACCGCATATAATCTTTTTGACATTACTTTCTAAAGATCAAAATGAAATTCAATTATTTTTAATTGAGTCGTTTTTTTATTTTTGATATTTTATTTCTGGTAAATTTTTTATCATTTGTGTGATACAGTACAAATATTACTTATTAATATTATTATTAATAATGGAATTGTTGAAATACCTGCTTTATATTATGGGAATTATCCTTGGAAGACAAAATTGGATGGCATTTGCCAAAACAGATTTTAAGAAATTTTAACGCCTGAGAGGTAAAACGTTCAGGAGCTTATGTGTTATAAATAGAAGCAGCATGGTTTAATTCGAGCTGCATCATACACAACTATCCCAATCAATTATTTAATTCTTCGTTTTATGATCAAATCGTATTTTTCATTGGAAAGTAAAACTTATCAATAACGAAAGAAAAGAGTTTCTTTTGTTGACAATACCTTTATGTTTTCGGTTAATTGTTTTTACATGTTTGATTCGAGAATTATTAATGATATTAACGGCATCTTGTGTAGTAAAAACTAGATTTTCATTAAATACTGATGAATCATATTCAACTTGCACTAAGGAAGTTGCACGACGTGCAATATCTTCTGTTTCAGCAACTACTAAACCTACTGGTTGACCATTATATTTAACTTGTCCACTGCAAAATATTTCTTCATCGTCCAAAGATATGAACTGTGCTTGTTTAGGTGTAAATGAATTATCACCAGGGATATCATTACATAATAAAATTGCCAAGACTCCAGGAAATTTCTGAATAAAATTATGTTCAATGAATATTTAGTCATACATTATCAAACAAATGGAAACATTACCATAGCGTCATCAACATTAATATTTTTAATAATTGACCCTGGCTTAGTTCGTGCCAAAATAAATGAACCAAAGGTAAAATCTTTTCTAGATACATCATGGTCAATCACATACTTTGCTTCTCCTGAAAATTAATTTAAATTTGAGTTATGTAGTAATTATCTTACGGTAAGTTTTTCATAAGTACCCGCACATTGCGCAACTGCTTCCAATTTAGGAATTGGTATTGTAACAGGATGTTCTGCGTCGTTAGTGTCATAAAACTGGTGGCTTGAAGATACTGGTCTTTCTAATAAATCTCCACCAGATTTAAAATAATCGTCAACTGTGTCTGTAGGAGCTATGCTTAAAATAAACTGAATCTTTCATTAGTGAGTTGAACTTAGTTTCTCTAGTACATAAAAAATTATAAATTTGTATAGAGAACAAAATATCTAAGATCTATTTTAAAATTGTTTAAAATTTAATCTAATTCAATGATATCAATATTGACAGTAATAATATTGATGATGCAGCAAGAGTTTGCTATAATTTGGCCATACAACGACATTTTTTTTAAATTTAATTCACGGGCATTTTACTATCTGAAATAATCTATAAATAATTTGATTCAGTTTGTAAATAGAATATTTTGAGAATTTATTTTATTCTAAATATATTAAATATAGTCGACTATTTTAATATTTATTAACTGGTTATTATTAGTTTATCATGTTCTAAACTAGAAAATTATAGAGTTTGATTTTAAGTCATTTTTGACAAGCAGTAATACTTATATAAGATACTCGTAGTTTGGATAATTCTACCTGGAATATTAAAAGAGTACGCTTTGATTGATATATTATGTGGTTGAAAGGTACAAATTTACAAAAGACCTCAATTTTAAGTAAATGAATCAATATTTCGTACCTTATAAAATAACGAAATTGCTAATTGTTTTCGTTCTTCAGGTTTAGGTTCAGGAGCAGCTTCATCACACACTATTTCAGAGTCCAAGCACTTAAATGCAGATTGAAGTGTTTCATCTTCAAATAAATTTTTATCAACTAACAGTTGTTCAGTTTTTTTAGCATGAGTAAAATTTGGTTTTATTGCACCATAAACAATTGTTGCATTAGATACTGTCACATTGTCAGTTTTCAGTTCAAATAAAAAGCCAGCATTAACAATTGCATAAACACTTTGTGCACGTGGCATAATCTAAAATTAATTTACAATACACAAGTTTGCTTGAAAAATTTTGAGCAATTCCATGTATACCTTATATGTTCTATAGACATAATTTTTGTTAAGCGGGTAAAATTTAATGGATACAATAATCTTTCCATTCATATCTAAGTTTAAAAAATCTTCAGTAGTATATGACTTGGAAACATTTCCATCTTTACTAACTGAAAATATTGAATATTATAAATTCGTGCTGATTTTAAGACACAAATAAAATAAACTTAAACACTAAAATTCAGTCCGGCTATTAAACTGCTAGTATTATTCTATAATATTAATTATTTAATAATTAAAAATTCAAACTATTACAAAATACTTACTAATTTTTAACTTTGCTCGAAACGTTTCTAATGTTAAAAATATATCTGATTGGAATCTAGGATGACTATGTTTTACCATTAAATTTCCAGCTAAAGTTCCAATCTTTAAACGAATTATGAATTAGAAAACGATAACTACGGTTATTTCATAATAATCAACTTCACTTACATTTCGAACAGGGATATTTGCAACTAGTTCATAATGATCTGCAATATTTTTTAAATAACCAAAGTCATATCTTTCACTAGCAATTTTTTTAAACAATTTAATAGCATCAGTAATTGTGGTGTTAGCTCCAAGCACTAAATTTTTATTTATTTTTATGTCATGTAATTCTGATATGTGGTTTACATCAATGAAAATCTTGATATCAGGATCACGACGATATATCCCTAGAAAAATATTTGGTAATACCTAATGTAACAATTAAGAATTTAGTTTCTTACCATGTGCTGTGTTTCCAGCCACAAGCATATACTTCATATTCTTTACCACACTTATAATTTGTATCAATTCCAAAATAGTGTAAACTTTGAGCCATTTTTCTGTTCCCAAATTGATAACAAGATGTTTTTGAGATTTATCTGTTAATTCACAACCATCACACAAGGTATTTTTTTGTAAACATTCGTTTATATTTTCAATATCTGTACATTTTGCTCTGAGTTTCGGATCCGCATCGCTTGCAAAACTTTTAAAAGCTTCTGCAATTGATCTATATCCTGTACATCGACAAATATTACCACCAAATGAATCTTCGATTTCCTTTTGGATTAAATTCCTCTGATTCTTTTGCAGACAATACATATTCATAACCATACCAGGTGAACAAACACCACACTGACTTCCATTAAATTCGGCAAGACGTGTTTGTAACAAATTGTAACCATTTTTACTGTTCCCAATGCCTTCAATTGTTGTTATTGCCCATCCTTGGCAACTTAACACAGATACCAAACACTGTAATTGGATTTAGTTTCTGTTTATATTATTGTAAAAAGTTATCCAAACATTTAGCATACAGAATTTACAGCAATCAAAATTTCTCGTTGCGTACAAGGGTGAATAAATTTAGCAGCTACAATACAACTACCGCAACCACCTTCTGAACACATTACTTTTGTACCTTTCAGTTCTGCTACATTTCTAATAAATGTATTTAATGTGGTTGTAGCTGTTATTTTAATTCCATCAGGGCAAACTTAAAAAAAAAAAAAAAAACAAACAAAAAAAAACAAACAAATTTAATTTACATATTACACACACACAAATGTATTTTTTATGTCACTCACTTGAATATTTTTTACCATTTATACAAAAATTCACTTCCGAAATTCTGAGAAAAAAAATTTTTGTATAATAGTCTAGTTCAAAATTAGAAATAAAATTGTAGTATGCAATAATGAAAGGACACCAAACTTTTTCGTGATGTAATATGAATATGATCAAAGACAAGGCTGCGATTTTCGAATTATTCTTTTGCCCAATTTTCTAGATAAAATGTTTTTGTGTTTTTTAAATACGTATGTCAACCAGATTATCCAATTAATACGATTATCTAATTCAAACTGATAACGTCTACTTTATAGAGGAAATACGTATTTATATAATACTGAAATATTTTGTCAAGGATATTGAGGCTAAATATCGAAATTTATGTTTCAATATATCTACTACTCACATATTTTAAGCAAATTTTTTGAGGCAGCATGCTTTTATCGTTTATTGCATTTTTCTGTTCAAATTCATGATTTTATCTTAAAGTCGAGATTTAAATCGCTAAAGAATAACAATATCGTAGGTGTATACAAAAAGTTCATCAACGTCGAAGGAACGGTTCACGATATATCATAATTTAAGTAAATAAAAATCGAGATCACGTTCGAGTGCATGAATCTCCAGAACGACAATTGATTTACCAAGAATTTAACATAAATATAACAGAAGGGCAGATAGGTAAACACCCTGATACGATATATAAAAAAATTTTTGAATCGAAACAACCAAAATTTTTATTTACAAAAGGAACTCAATATTTCCGATATCGATAGATATAACTCGAAACCATGGTCAGGGATGTTGCATGGGTTAAAAAAATACATGGATGCACTGTTTAGTATTAAATCCATAAAACCTGCTCCAGATGATTTCACTTCAATGCAACTATTACAAAAAATTATTACCTTTCATATTTTAAGGTCTAACAACCTCATATATAAGACACTTTTGATATTTATATAAAAGCATAAGTCAATAACTTACGGTGGTTTACTTTCATCAAACGTTGAACTATATTTTGAACCCATTTTTTTTTTTAAACTAATCAATATTTCATAAGGTTAAAAATACATGAATTCACTTTTACCATAAATAAATATTTAATGTACTGTCGAACGAATGAATTATTAACAAAACTAACATTTTGTAATTCTAAAAATTCATATTTAATGATAATTATTGCAAATTAAAAAAGTGGGGAATATTATATTGTATGTAATACACGCGAAATTGTAATGGGCAAAAATATGATATGTAATAAATTATTACAACACCAATTTCTAAGTTTGTTTAATTTTTAAACTCGCTATATTTATTATATATACAAGAGTATATAAGTCTACAAGTTTGTAATAATTATATTTAAAGTACTATGAAAATAGTGCCATTATAGGTACAAACACGTTAACTTAGTCACTTGACTGCTTTTGCTTCTTGTTCATTAACAAAAAATGTTTTAAAATCAATAAACGGCAGTTTAAATGTTATAATATTACGACAATCAGCTTTGAGTATAAACCAATATTTCACAAACCAATACATTCATTTAGTTCAAACTTCAAAAGCACTTCATTGTGGTAATTTCTATAAATTCGCAGGTAAATTGTTTGTTTATATGGTTATTCGATTCATTTTTCAACTATGAAATTTTAATACTAAAATCAACCATTATTTTTTTACTTCAATAAATCGCTTCTAAACTAAAATTTACCGAATTTTATTTGTTTGATACAGCCAGTGCAAATCTCAAAACATCCTTTATCAAAAAGTCAGGAAAAATTCTGTAGATAGTTTTAAATTTATAAACAAAAATACCAGTATATTTACTGTAAATAAGTATAATACCTACCTTTATATAAAAAATAAAGTATATATATATATATATATATATATATATATATATATATATATATATATATATATATATATATATATATATATATATATATATATATATATATATATATATATATATATATATATATATATATATATATGAGTTTGAAATAAGATGGTATATAAAAAGTATCAACGGTGAATATAGTGTGGTATCATGGTTATATATATTCTATTCCCATATGCCCACAGGAGAAGTTCTTCGAGACGGCACAAATCCTTATTTGTGTATACCATGCAACCAACCATTGCACATGTATTGATGTAAATGTATAATATTCGCGTCTATATGAGAACTATATATCCACTGTATATTATTATACAGTATAGTACAGGGTTTAGGGAATAATAAGATTTCATAAAGGGATTCGTATGTACTTCGAAAAAAAAAAATAATTGAATACATTCAGGGATTGAAAAAAATATTTTTATTCACTGGCTGTCAAATAAAAAAATTTATATATTTATGTACATAAATACATGTAATGATCTTGTTTTTTTTTTTTCATTTATTATGGTTCGAGCGAGGCGTACTTATTTAACTAAGTTCATGTTAAGTCCTACTAAATAGAAAAAACTTTCTTATAAAATGTTTAATTTACTTTCATGTTCATCCTAGCAACATAAACAAAACAGTTATTTTCCATTACAACTGTCAACTATATACGCACTTTTTCGATAATACAATTTTCAAAAACTATCATACGCTATATTATTGACCGAACAAAATGACGTATGTGGTATAGCTGGATTTTTCATTTCGTTTGTCTGTTTCAATCAATCTATGTTAGTTCCGCTGTAATTTTCGAATGTCTCGTTCGATTTTGAAGAAATTTGGAAGACACATTGATTACATTAACCATGAATATTACAATTGGCCCATTATATGTGTCTATATTATCTTCTATCTTTTATGGTTGAAAAGTTTATCCAATAAGCATAATACACGGATTTTGCGAAAAAACCTTTACTCCCTTCGTATGTCTTGAATCCGTCACCAAAATTTCAACTTGCAATCTCTTTTTGTTTTTGAGTTATTTTGATGACGGGCGAAGTTATGGGTGATTCTTTGAACACGTATACTAAAATTTTGTTTGGGGTTTAATAATTTTAAGCATTACAAACTTTATACTAAAATTAAAAGTAATCGCATATTTTAAAATTATGTATGTATTAATTACCTGACTTTGAACTGAAATTGTGACGAATTAAAATAGTTAAGAACATGAAAGTTATTAATTTTTTTTCATGGATATTATTACGTTTGATAAGGAAGCCAAAATTATTATATTGAAAATTAATTAAAAATCGAGTTATTGAATTTTTGAAATTTCCATAAAATGTTATTTCGCGAGTCTTAAATTGAATACTACTTAATAATTTTTTTATGGAATTTGATTCCTTTAAGGAACATTCGTAAAGTATAAATAAATAACATTTTTTTCATAATTTTCTTTTTTAAGAAAAATACCGTGATTTATTGTGACATATTTCCGATATATGAGATCGTTTTGATTTTAAATATGTATTGTTTTACAAAAATTTTAATTTTAATTGGAAATACAAATAAATAAGTATTTTTATATTCAAAGAAATCAATTCAAGCATAATATTTTTAACTGACTAAACACAAGGTTCTCAAGTCGACGCGTATTCTTTTTTTATGTATGACCACGCATTGTAATTTCTTCTATTGGAGAGGATATACTCCAAAATTGGTACCGTATAAATTTAAGACAAACTTCCTACTCTAAGGGTGGAAAAATAGAGGTGATTTATTATTGATGAGTTAGTTATTAGTTGTAGTGTTGTTAGTAGATTATAGCCACAAAAATTATAAAATAAATACATTTTAGAAAAAAATGCTTTTCAGTTTATTTTAGCGGTTGATTTTTTGTTATGGTTTACAACCCAATTCCTTCATATACATAACTCACCCATATGAAGGTCATAAATATATTTTCATAATACATGGATATATACAGCTTATATAACACAATGGATTCTATTGATTTGTATAAAATTCCTTAAGGCATTAGGCGTGTTTATGTAAGTAACTATAAAAACTATATCGGATGTTTAGGGAACAGATTCTATAATAATTAAGGAATTATAAATTTTTTATTATTCTTATATAAAAAAATCTTTTTTTTTTTTTTGTAAAGAGGAGGTACAGACTTTTTTTATTCTTAATTGTATTTAATTATTATTCTACTATAAGAGATTATATTATATTATTGTATAATAAAAAGGATGGATTATTATTCTAGGCTTTTGATCAAATTACATACCTGTCAAAAACCATGCTTAAATAGTTTTGACTTTTATGTATTTTGAATAAATAAATGATCTTAACAATTTGAATTAGATTTATTATTGAAAAATATGATGTATGTTTAGGGATTAAAAGAATATTATTATTCATTTTTGAACACCGATACGGAAATCAAATTCAATATAGGTCAGCTCATCAACGGACCTAATTTTTTCATACAAAGTAGTTTATAAAATATATCTCGTAGATTTAAATGATTATTTTGAGTAGTATTATTTAAAAAAATATTCACTATAAAGTTAAAACTAATTCAGATTAATAAAGCTTAATTAAACGAGGTCTACGTAAACGAATTAATTTTAAGCTGAATGATGAAGGCAAAGGTGTTCTCAACTCCATAAAAAAGAATAAATTATACACAAGAAAATAAATAAAAATCATGTAAACAAGTAAAAATTAATTATTCAGGTCCATGAACTTTTTTATAGAGATTATAGAAATATTTCTTACTTTCTGCATATTAGGTATAATGTCTCCAATAACAATGGATCACCCAAATCGGATTAATCTGAAAATAAATATGCATGCTCATAAAAAATTATACGGTTCGACTTGGAATCATTTTTCTTGTTTTGTTGAGTAAAAACTAATGAACAAAAATGCACAAAGTGAGATATATTTTCAGCACCTATTTGTTAAAATTGAATCATTAACTATTATTTTTACATAAAAATGAATATTAGATTCCAATGATGTCACAGTACCTATTTTGAAAAATTATTTAAAAAGTAGTAATTTGTTTTGAAATGTTATTTAATAAAATATAAATCGTTTTAAAATTACAAACATCACGATATGTAATATTTTTATAGTCGTTATTATGTTGTTAATAAAATTAATATAACCTTCATAATAATATATGTAATATGTGACTGTTTATTTCACATTGATAATTTTCTTTCACATATTCTATGAATCAAACTCGATCCTCATGATGCTAACGTTCTTAAAAATAGCTTCTTAAAAATTTCCATAACTTTAACGCATTTGAGTTCCTAAATAAATGATTCAATACAATATGGATATTGAATTTTTTTATTATATTACTTTTATTGATGAGGTCGTCAAATAACACCGGGTAACTAAGCGGTACAAAATTTTTCGTTTAAACCTTTCTTTTGATAAAATTTGGTTCATGTATATTATAAAACAAAATACTTTTCGAATATCAGACGTGTCGATGTATCTGATACATGACTTTCTACGGCCAATTTTCCTACTTTGAAAAATTTTTACTTGATGATGAGAACGCTTGTAGTTTTTTCTTTTAAAAATACTTGGGACTTCAAACCTCCGGATTAAATAAAAATAACGATATATTATAGAACATTTAGTTTTATTAAGCACTGTAGTTCTTGTGATTATTAATTTGAAAAAAACCAGTTCTCATAAAATTTGCTCTACTATAATATAAAAAATAAGACGATTGAAAATGGAACTGGTCTTTTATTTTAATAAATAATATAAATTCATAACAAAATAATATGTACATTTTTTATTTAAATCAAATTAATAAAAAAATAATCTTATTCTTTTTCCTCATTTCACAACTATATCTTTTCAAAAACAATAGAATTATTCTTTTTTTTGCCTTTACATTACTTTTTTTTGTTTTATTTTGTGTTTGATATGAATTGTCCTAATTTACATAAATGAATATGACATTTTTGAATGTAAATATGATACATAAAGCTTATATATATATATATATATATATATATATATATATATATATATATATATATATATATATATATATATATATATATATATATATATATATATATATATATATATATATATATATATATATATATATATATATATATAAGCCCTTATATAAACCAGTCAAAATATTATTGAGATAAAATTTCATTCCTCATAATTTTTTTTATATTAGATAATAAATATGTAAGTGGTTAGTCGAAAGTTAGTATTTAAATTTTATAATGAGAAGTCAAATATACAATTTTTAAAATTTGTTTGTTTTTGGTTAAATGAACTAATAAAACTTTGATATGGATTTCATTATTAGTTCATTTGCGTTCGTCCACCCGTCTTTCCGTCATTAACAAAACTAAAATTCCAGTCAATAGCCATCCGAAATTGTGGTGACGTGTTCTCAACCTGAAAAGATAGTTTTTAATGCTCAAAATCCGTCAACGAATGCATGTATCCAAGGAAATTTTGAAATAGAGAAAAAGTTCGAATATAAAAATATAAAAAGAAATAACTTTGAGACATTTCGAACAAAACCGACAAGAAAGATAACCTACGGTCTGGTTGAACAGGCAAATATCAACATTGCTTTTGTAAAATTTAAAATCTCAAACTATTATTGTTATCATTTTTGAAAAACTGAGAAAATAATTGTTTTTTTACTCGACATTTGTCGGGAATTTGAGACACAAAACAGAGAGTAAAGTTGCATAAATTTGGAACTACTCTAAAATAAAAACAAAAAATCAGTAGTTTAACAATTATATTTCAACATAATTTTTACTGGTCTATGTTATATAATTTTATTTTTATATATAAAATATTCTTACCAGAAATTTATAACATGTCAAATTTCAATGTTTTTGCATATTCTCTCTCCTACATATAGAATAAATATATTTTGTATTATTCATGTAATATGATTTATGAATTTGATTCAATACACCTTATTATATTCCTTAAGGTTATTCAATTCGTATAAAATATGCGTTGCTAGTGACAAAAAAAGTCATAATGGCACTCATGACTTGAGCAAAGAATTCAATAGGAATTCATATTTCATGATACGTCTGTTCAATAACGATTAGAAATACTCTGATTACAACATTTTATTTTTAGTCATTAATAATGTGTAGCTAGATGGCAATTCGAATAAACAAATCTACCTTAAATCTCAAATTTATCTGGTTTTATACACGATATGTTTGTAATACATGAGGGTATATTAAATTGAGTTAATGTTTACAAAAAATCCAATATCAAGATAAATTTAAAAATTAAAATATAGTAACCTGAAATTAAGACGGCATATTCTAGACAGAACATTAATATTGAAGGTTTTTGAAAACAATCAAATTTGAGCCATAGGAAAAATAATAAGTTTTTCTTATTTTTTTATTCTATTTTTTCCCAAGCAGTGAGTGTTTTATAGACGCTCTGGTTTTACAATTATTTAAATCCAGTTTCGAATAATAGCTATACAATACAAATGAATGTAAATTTAGTTCGATATAAGTACGATTATTACCGATAATCTTTAGTTCATCACCATCCTCAAAATAAGAAAATATTAGACTTGTTCCGGTTAGTCGGCGACTAATCGGTAATGCTAACTATCTGGGCACTTCCGAAGTCAGCTTCTGTCTTCGAAGTCAACTTCCGAAGTCAGCTATGCAGTAAAGAGCACAGACTATCCGGTTCTAGCTTAAGGAATTTCTTTAAAAAATTTATTTAGAAGTAATACAGAATAAAAACATTTTATTTTAAATGATATGATTTGCTCATGGACTTCGGGATTTGTACTTCAAGCAATAAAATTACTATAAGGAATAAAGGATTAAAGATTACTATTGTATTTCTTTACATTAAAGTCATTGAATCCCATAAAATTTTTTATATTCGTATTGACATTGCCATAAATAAGAGTCATTTTACATTAAAATTTATTGTAAAAAACACACATACGTTTCCATATGTACAAAATAATTTAATCGCTCATAAAATATATGATTTTATTATGGCTGAAATTTAATGGAATTTTGTATAAAAATCTGCATTACAAATCGTTTAATACGTAAAAAACAAGTTAATTATCGATTTAATTAATCTTTAAAATACTTAATATGAAAAAGATATTTTTATAATATTATTATCCACTATTCTTGTTAAAAACAACGAAAATATGGGTTGATTATGCACGTTTTTCAGGTAGAAAAATAATATTGATAAGGAAGCCCTGGAGTGGAACCACCATAGAAGGTGGGCCATAATCGTCACACTTGGGGAAGATCCATATACTTGAAAATAGTTGAAGAAAACAAGTCTTGTGTTTAAAATCAAGTCGATGGTACAAAATCGAGTTTGATGGCTCCTTTGTTCAAGCCATATTTCACTTATATATCCCATCGATATATGTGTTGCTTAAAATAACACTCGAAATTCTCGTTTACCATCATTTTTATCGAAAAAAGAAAATCGTTTTCAAATTTATACTTTTCTCAACCGAGGTGTTGCGTCCCTACGAAGATTAACAATCACTATAGGTATTAATTACCGTCAGTCGAAAAAATTGAATATCAAATCTTTTGTAGAGGGGAAAACCACGTGGTCATTTGAAGTTCTAACCATAATTCCCCTCTATATTCCGTGCTCTCGTAACGAACCATCGATACAGTCCATCGAGCCTAAGTGTCAAAATGATCTGAATCGACTTTATTGTACTTTTCTATTAAATTGTGTTTATAAAAACGGCAATTAAAAAATTCATAGGATTCGAAAAACTAGAATCCATGGATCCCATATAATGCATAGTAATTTTTTTTTTTTAATTACGAACTCACACTATAAATATGATATAAAACATTAAATAATAAAAATTTAACTTTTAACTTTATAGCCAATAAACAAATCAATGGTGTATACAGATTTTTATGTTTATAAATCGATTATAAATTTGATGACGTTAATTAAATGTTAATATATAAACAATATTATGAAAGTACTGAATGAACCAGAAAATGCTACCATTTCCAAAAATCAAAATACAGGTTTCTGTCAAGAAATCTGAAAATTGTGTCGAAACGGTTAGATTCTATAAAATATTAAGTGGATTTTAACATATAAAATATTAACAAAAGATATTCTTTTTTATTATGCTTTCAACTTACAAAAAGTAAATTATTCACCTACAATACGCTTACTAAAATACATAGTTATATACTTTTAAAAATAGGTTATACATTTGATCTCAGGTAAATGATAACAATTAGTGATTAGTTTTTTCCTTAATTTTAAAATTCATAAAACAGTTTTGATTTCAACAAAGAGGGTGTTTGTATTTTTATATACATTTTAGATATAAAGATTTAATGTTAAAAATTAAGAAGGAAAAGTAAACTGACAATTGAACACACAAATATCGGCACACTAATTTATAATGCAAATAAACAAGCCTTTATACTGTGTGTAAACTGAATTTTATCTAAAGTAAGACTATAATATAAACCTCAGTACGCATTATTAGAAATCACTATGCTGAAAAAAACAATCACTCTATTGAAAATTAAAAAAATATATAGGTAATAAATAAATCATTTCATTGATACGTATACTATATTATTTCAAAAAAGTCAAGTTTACAAAAGTCTTCATAATTTGTATTTTATTGCCCAGTCGAAGGACATTGGTTACAATTTTTGATTTGCACAAAATTTTTGAGGATTTTAACCAATTACACCATGTTGTATTTTGCAAAACGAAAATGATCTTTGCTATTTTACAAATGAGAACAGCAAAAGGCAAATATCAATAAGATAGATATGTTTTCCGTTTTCAAATCAACTTGAATTTAATTTTGTAGATTTTTTTTATGGTATTCACTATCGAATTCTTTTTACTATTTTTATTTGGAAAATTTTGTTTCATAGTTCTTTAAAACTTTTCGAAATAAAATAATTAATAGTCTAATATTATTATTGAAACTCAACAGGCTCGGTGAATAATAAGCAAATAAATCTTGAATCAAAAATGAATTGAAGAAATTTAGTGAATTTCAAACGTATCATACCACTATTAACTAAAAGACTACCTTTACAATTTATAAATTCTGTTTATCGAAGTATTTGTAGTTTCTTCAATTATCTCAGAGACTTCAAAAGGAACTCAAAACAATAAACTGTTATATTTGTTGTTTCCAATGATATGTATTAAACCACTTTATTAAAATGCATAAATCGGATGTTTCAAATTTAAAAATTATTTTTTTCAGTCAACCATATATAATTATAATGGGTTCAGCTCTGCCCACATTTGTTGATTACATAAAATTGAAATTCATAATTATTTAAATTTATTCTATTTGTTATATTTAACTGAATCACACTGTATGTATATCAAATAAAACATAATATAAATATTTTTTAAGAAAA
This sequence comes from Chrysopa pallens, assembly GCA_020423425.1. NCBI lineage: Eukaryota > Metazoa > Arthropoda > Insecta > Neuroptera > Chrysopidae > Chrysopa > Chrysopa pallens. The sequence continues at coordinate 46,861,109 of CM035593.1, read as the reverse complement.
GTAGAACCAGCTTACAATATCGATTTACAATACATAAAGGTCTTTCTTTAATAAATTTATAGATATCAAACAAGCATCCACATTTTCATATTGTAAATTAACAAATTTTCCAATATACAATTTATAGAAAATTTATAGAAAAAACTTTAAAAACCCAAGAATAATTGATACATTATTTAAATACCCTGAATTACTTGATCTAATAGTCATTTTGAGTTGTATGTTTACTGAATGTAATTAAACACAACATAGTTGAGGATTCTTTTTCGATTTAAAACATTATTGAGTTAATCCGTAAGTGCATATTTTATTATTACCTATGTCAAAATTTTGACATTGACATCAATGTTTCAGTAATTAAATATATATAAAAACTAAATTAAATATAGTCTAATATGTTTCGTATTCCATAAAATTTAAAAAGGGGATATTAACAGGACTGTAAAATAGGATATTCATAATTTTTCAGGAAAAACCAGTTAATTTCTTTAACATTACTTTCATGAATAACTTCTTGGATTCTTTCAGATTAATCGTTTATATATTTTGAAAATTGAATTTGGTTTGAGTACTCATCCTTAGCTTTATTTTGGTCAATAGTTCATTAATGAAGATTTTAGAAAAACGCAAAATGTCCAAAAATTCAACTTTTTCTATGCGGAAAGAATGCGGTTTTTGCTCCACTCAATACGAATTATTATTAAAATTAGCAATTTTTTTTAATGAAAGTAAGAAGATAGAGTTTTGTCAATTGATTTGAAATGAAGAGATACCATTGGAAAACTGCCTTTTTACTTTTGGAAAAACTCTCTTTTTTTAGAAAATTATATAAATAAAAAAAAATAATAAAATTTTTTTTCTATGCAAGTAAGAAAAACTGGGTTGTTGCAAGCAATGTCAAATAAAATAATTGGAACAGAAAACCCTTATCATAGAGGTAATAGTCTAAGAGTCTATACAAATAGACTAGCTTAAAAAAAATCAATAATCCCCTTTTAAGAGTTTCATAAATCATTTCAAGTAATATAATCAAAAAATATGTGAAAGAAGAGAATTAGTACCTTTCTTGAAATCGGTTAAACTTAGCCACTGCTACAAAACAAAAAATAATAAATATATAAAAATGCTTTTATTGAAATATTAAAATGCATAAATGATTTTTTCCTTTATCAACGTCAAATCATGTATGCATAAAAATTGTTACAGGTAATAAACTTAACATCTTTAATGCTGATTCTCTTTTTACAATAAAGTAGAATCTGACTTGAGTGGGTTTACGGCTGGTATATTTAAGAGGGTACTTTAATAAAATTATTTATGTAATTTAAATGCATTTTTTCTTCTGGTTAATGTTTTTTTTATATTATTAACTATTCAGGTAGAAAGTTTGATTATATTCATCACGGAAACTGAAATATTTTATATATTTACAAATACAATTTAGCTGTGTCCAAATCAAAGTTTTAAATAAAACCGCCTTCCACAAAATAGTTTTTAATTAAAAACTATTCGGTGCCAACGAATCAATTTCTTTGCTAAGAGTATGATTTCATCAATTTCTTTGCTAAGAGTTCTTTAGAATTTTCATCGATATTTTCTGTTTTTGATCGGTTAAAGAAATTACTTTATTAATAATGATAGTGTCATAAGACCTTTAGCCCTTAGGTTGTTGCAAACTGAAACAGCTTGGTAGAAACAAGATGACTGACTGATGTTTTTTATAAAAATATATTTTTGATTTTTTAATCGTTTAATATTTACTCAAATTTCTTCAATCCCTCAACTGTCATTGACCATTTAGGTTGCTGGATTTCGTAGCAACCTACCATCTCACCATCTTTACAATTTAAATTATTCCTTTAACCGAGCAGGTATCTTTTTTTAATTTATAAAAACATACACTAATGTAAATTATTAAGAATTTTATTCGGTTTCTAAAGATCATACCCATCTCTTTAGTTTCTTTAAATAAATGCATAAGTATTAAATGATGACTATAGTATATATACATTTTATTATGATAACTGGTTAGTTAGATTATTTAAAAGAAAAAAAAAAAAAGAAAAGAAATGTAATGTTTGCTGTATAGTTTGGCTACCTGTTGGGATATATTTTTATAGAATGATTATCATTATTTCATTTTAATGATTTTTGTATATATCACTTAGGATGTGATTTTAAAAATAAAATTAAATCCATTAAGTTAGTAATGCAAACTAAAACTTCGGAAAGTTGAATATTTAATAAAGCTACAATCTCAAATTAAAAATGAATCTAATTGTTTAAGGGCTATTTGAACGGTATATATACAAATCTTAAAATATATTTGTGTGACTAATGTGCCTAAACTCAAACTTTCTGCTTAGACCATTTTTATTTTACTTATAGGATTATTTAACCTAATAAAATCATCCTTTCTATTGTAAATATCTATGTAAACATAAATGTTAAAGTATAATTGAAAGAAATTGAATGATTTAAAAAAAATTGAAGTAGAAACAAATTTCTCAAGTTTAATTTTTTAATTTCATCAATTTCCATCAAGTTTTTCTCTTAAACTGATTTCGTTTATTATCTTCAATAGAAAGAACAATATTATCCCAGCTTATATTGCATAAAAAATATTTTAAACATTGATGTGCCAACTTTAATAGAATTTTAATTTGAGAATCTGTACATGACATCCATAGTTAAGATCTTGGAAATATGATATTTTTAGTGCAGCTAAGTTCTTGAGTTGTGGCGCCAATTTTGTTGATAGTATACCGTCAACGTTTAAAATTTATCAAGTTAGCAACAAAAAAAAAAAAAAAAAAACAGTAACTATAATGGACACAAAAAATTCCCGTGATGTACGAATTTGTTCTCTAACTAACCATATGTCTAGTACATACATCTTCATTGAATAAAGAAAAAATTTTTAAATCATAGACACAATAAACACAAGGAAATCGGAAATATTAGGTTGAGAATCACAGTATGGAATCACTGTTTTAATTAATTTTAAATAAATTTAAACGACATTTTTCGTTGTTAAAAGTTAAAAAAAAATACAGTAAATCTGACGTAATTAACAGTTTTTGTCAAATCGAGACTGAAAATTTTCAAACATAATTTGCTACAGATTAAAGTTTGCTATAAATTAAAGATAACGATTGCAGTAAAATCCAGGTAAACATTATTTCATTCAAGTAACTAATAATGGAAGTAAAAATAATATCAGTAGCATTTAATATTTTCATGATAATATTGTTTATGAGTTTAGACAATGTTACCTGCTGATACTGTATGTGGGTTGAATGTTTTAATTAATCTTTTATGACATTTTCAATCGATAACAATAAACATAAAAATATAAACTAACTTACCGCAATTTATTTTGTTTAAATTGATACACTTAATTTTTTCGGTATAAATTTGAAAAACCTAAGCTTTTTTTGAACAATTTACTTTACGAACGAATAATGAAGCTTTGTGCTTATGAATGGTTAAAAGAATACGTGCGATAAGACCTCTGACACAAGTTGACACGTAGGCATGGAAAGAATATTATTATTTTAATTGATGACTGGTGATAGTACTAGTTTCATATGATGATTAAAACAGCCATCTCCAAAATTCGTTTCAAATTTTACTTCAAAATAAAGAGATTGAATAGTTTTATCTGTGCTACAGCTTAAAGATATTTGGCTTTCACATACGGCGACTTGTCAATTTTTTATCTACTTCTACACTTGTGTACACTCGCTGACATCGCACCAAATAAATTCAACTGGTATTGACGATTTAATTAATCAGAATTCTTTATTTTAATTTAAAAATACAATACGAAAATAATGGCATAGCTTTTATATACTTTTTTTACATATTTTCTGGAAAGAAAGTGAAATCTCTTTAATACTTTTGAATATTTTCTCTTCAGATATTTTCGAAGAGATGTGAATACATAAAAGTATTCCGACAAAAAAATTCATGGAGGAATTTGATCAATTTTAAGATGACAAGACCATCAACATTAATTATACGGAGAATAAATGGCTTATAGATAAAATTTTTAGTAGAGAATAAGCATAAATTATTATACATATGTTGAAAAGACAAAATATTAGACATTATCCATTAATAGTTTGTTCTTATAAATGTTATAAGAAATAAAGAATTACTTCTAAAACCTTATAGTCTACAGTCTTACTTTATTTGTTTTATTCAATGATTCCAAAAGAGAATTATTACAAAGGAATAATAAGTTTAGAGAGTTATCACATCTACAGTCCTTTATAAAAATATTTTAGACAGTATAACTATAATAATGAACTTTAACCTTTGTTATCGAGACATAATTGCCAATATCCGGATAACATTCTTTTTACTACACCTGCTTTAAAATAGAAAAGTCTACAACTTTCGAATGTATTCCCTTTATTATCGCTATTTATTATAGAATTTTTAACTAGGAACTGTTAGGTGAAGTAATTCTATAGATTAAATTTTGATTCAAATTGATGTGTGAAATGACATTATCCTACAGATCGTTAATCATTTGCAACTGCATGTTTCCCAATTTTTTGCACATTAGGGATTTTGTTGTAGAAACTAGTCATTTCATGAAGATTTCTTTCATATAATTTTAGCGAATTTTCACTTCAAGAAAATGGAATTATTAGTTTTGTATCCAATATAGTTTTGAAAAAAGTCCTCATCTAAGGCATAGTATTGAAAACATTGGTATAATCAGACACAATCAGTACTAGGATGAGTGGCATTCAAGAGGTGCTATGATGGAGGCTAAAATGTGTTTATGGAATTATTGGATTAAAATTGATCTTTTGATTATCGTAATATATAGCATTTGTAGACGAGTTACTTTATGATTTGAAGTGACAAAATCACGTTATAAACATTTTTTAATTTAATATAATGACTAAATAATTTCATTAAAAGATTTTCATTTTGTGTAGCATTTTACCTACACAAGCAAACATTGAAACCAAGTCTCTTGTGTTTATAATATTAAATAATTCTAAATTTGCTCATTCCAATGAATTATCTGTCTCAGAAGTAGATTATTATTAATTGTAATGAAATATTATACAATCAAAAATTTTTCCAAAATCGAGTATTAATTTCCATAAATTCAGATTTAAAAAACAGTCATGCATCTAATATTTTTGCCAGTAACTGTACACATACTTAAACACAACTAAAGACACATACACTACAGTGCAAATAGTTTAGTTGTTAGTGGTGCAAGAGAGATTTCACATTTATAACTGTCGGAATGCGTCTTACAATTTCTTTTTTCCACCCACGATTTATAATATATATATATATATATATATATATATATATATATATATATATATATATATATATATATATATATATATATATATATATATATATATATATATATATATATATATACCGCGTGTACACCATCACCACCATCATACCATCATCGTGCTCATCTTCATCGTCATCAGTATCATAATAATCATGATCATCTCCACCTCCTTGTAACATAAATATGAGTTTTCTTTATGTTGTCTGTTTGTTTTAAAAGAAATATGTGAAGAAATTAATAAGGGAACATTGGGTATCGTATTTTTCTAAATTATAATTTAAATAAGAATACATTACAAGTAATATTTTGTATTCCACATAGATAAACGTATCGACGTATTTTACCAGATCAAAAGAGCTCGATATTTACTTGCATTAATTTTTAGCTTTATGAATGTGTCTTATTGTTTTTCATTTTAAAGATTGAGTAATAATTCTTATGATTTAGTCTTTTACTCATAGACATTTTTGATTTGGTGCTGGAAGTAGTGTAAAAATTTGTAGTTTTCATCTTTAACGATGCTTACTCATAAAATTGAAGATTTTCATTATGTCTGGTTTGTTTTCGCCAACAGGTGGAGGTATAAAAGACCGCTAAAAAGATTTGCTGTAATGAATATATGTGTTATTACTTATACATTTTATTCTAACTTGACACAAACAATTTTTCCATTACCAAAATTAGATTTTGGAACCGATCGGTGAAAGTTTAAGCTCGATTTAAAATTCAAAATGACTCAAAAAAATAAAAATAAAAAAAAAAAAAACATTGAAATTAAATAAACTCAAAAATCGTCAACTAGGGGCGCACTGCCCTTTAGGTATAACTACTAGTATATTTAAAATTGTTCAAGAAGTAACAAAATTTTGATACTAAAATCATGTAACTAGTAACTTTTTCTGCATCCTTATCTCTGTCTACCTGTTCAACAATCATTAAAATTAACCATTAACGGGAATAATATAGCATGTTGAAATTTTAAATTTTGAATTAGACCCACAAACAAACAGATATTTTTAAAGAAAGAATATACTTTGGTGCAAAATTTGATTACAACATGATGATTGTAGGAAACATTTTTAATGTAAATTTTTTATGAAACTGAATTCATCAATTATTTTCTTCAAGGCTTACATATTAAATATGTGACCATCAAATTTTCACGTTTTCCTAGAAGAGAATTAATTCAGACCCACAATCCCCTTTAATTTTAAAATGAATAGTTGAAATATATGGGCACACTTTTTGTAAAATATTTATATAAATGAAATACGGTATAAAAAAAATGTCTACATTCATGTATTATAAGTGTGCATACACATTCATAATTTTTTTTCAGTACACAAGTTTTGATTAATGGCTTCCTGGCGAGTTCATGTTTCAGGTTTAAAATACTTGCAGCAAATTGCAAATGCTGGGACTACTTATAACTATCAGTATAACGTCTATATATGTGTATGTATAAGCAATAACATTGAATAGTGTAGAATCTTTTACTTAATATCATCATAAAGTAATATATATTATCTGAATTACAATATTACATTAAATATATACATATATAATATACACTATAAATATACATATATACTGGCTATACTCGTCTTCTAAGTTTAACAGCTTATTATCCAACCTACGCAAGCTAAGGTTCTAAGCACTCCGTACCATTTATTCACGTGAATATTTTACATTTTAATAGTCACGAATAGTTTAAATTTTTTTTAAAGGTAACTAATTTAATTTCAATATAAATCTCAATAGAAAACTAATATTATTACACCTAAAAACTGAAAGAATATACTAAAAAATTTTGTAATAACCAAATAATTAGCTTATTTTCGACTGCCTACCATCACGGTAATTCTAAAACAAAAGTATTATGATCCTAAAAAGGTAGTTTAAGTCTATTAATTGTTGAAATAGTTCAGTTAGGCTACATGAAGACATAAGTCGTAAAAGATACAATCAAGTTTCAATACAAAGACTCGTTGTAATTTTAGAGAAAATTTTGTAATGTAAAAACGCAAACACAGTTCTCATTCCATGACCAAAGTTACACAATATCAGGCACGGTGGATATATGGCGGGTGACCGCTAAGGAACATTGTGTGTTGGAAATTTATATTGTTGAAATTAATGACGCTGTAGTAAAGAATGTGACTTTAAAATATCGAAAAAAAACTTTATTTAGTGATAATACTTCTTATATAGTTTTATATGCTTAGTTTTATATATTTTATATGAAGTATCATAACAATTAACACGGCTAGTTAGTATTTAACTTTTCCAACCAAAAATTCACATGCTGAAACTTGTATAAAATTTTAAAATTATGCTTAAAAAATACATTAAATCAATAAATAAATATAAAAAAAAAACAATACAAATACCCTATGACCCTCATATATAAGAGGTGTGGCTTATATTACACACGCTATAGTACGCACACATATATAATCCTTTATTTAATATACTGTTTTGTTTAAAGCCAGTGACTTTCAGTCATTTTTGAGTGATTATGGTCGCAATTCGACCTCTGAAAAGGAATTCTAGTAATCATTATTTTGCTAGCCGCATTCTGTGAAATAAAAATCCGGGAAAATCCTACAAAATAAAATGCAAAAACTAAAATCTATACAAAGTGAAGAAAGTGAAGGAATAATAATTTATAGTTTTATCTTCGAATAATCCAAACAAATCGATTCAATAATTCCAATGAAGTTTTATCAAGTAAGCAAATGAACCATTTGTTTTTAATATTAATACTTGATCGAATTTATTAAACATACATAACTTATCAATAATTCTAATTTACATAGTCTTTGTGCATTGATAATCGTTCAATAATCCAATTCTCTATACACTTAAAGGTAGTAATTGATGATTAATAAATAAAATATATTTTATTAATATATTGGCACGATACATAAGATCATTAATCAATGCGATTATATTTGATATTGTAGGCCAGTTAATAATTATAATAAACTCGCGGCTTCTATCATACTTATAAAGTGAATTTAATTGTAAATTAATAAATAATATTTAATAATATAGTTTAAATATTACTTTTGTAATTATAAATTATTTTGATGTATGATAGTAATATAAATGTCCTCCATACACTTAGTAATAATATCGTCTACCTGACTCGTTAACCAGTTAAGTACATAGACTAAAATAATTTTTTATGCAAAAAAGAAAATTTCATGGTTTAATGTTATACAGTTCACTTATAAAGAGTGATACATGCTATTGCACGAAAAAAATTAAAAATGCATTTCGACAACAAAATACTGCTTAATCCTCGGTATTGCACTAAAATCAACCCCCTCATCCAATAAATTATAAATAATATTATTTGCTTATTATGGATTATTTTGTTTGATCTGTTAATTTAATGCGTAATACTAATATTTTTAATGAAATTTTTAACTTTCGATTTGAATATTAAGTACTAAGCAGTATTAGGCATCATAATGTTTTATTGAGGGTATATTATTTAGAGTTGTTATATTATTAAAATGATACGCCAAATTAAGAAAACTCTCTCAAAAAATAAGTCATAAAATAAGTTTTTTTTGCTTACAAACTCATTCGTTTTTTGTTCTTGACTTGAAATTTTATTTCGCAGGAATTTTAAATAGCAAAGGGATAGTTTACCAAACTTGAAATGTGGATACTTATTTTTTATTTGTGAAACTTTTCCAAAATCTCCGCCATGTATTTATGAATTTTATTGGCTCCCCACTCTATAACTCTTATTGAGTCTAATTTTATAAACATAAGCAATCAGTTTATTTTATTTAACAGGACACATAAATTTTATTTTCATAACAATTCTTTCATTCAGCTTTTACAAAAACTTGCCGTTTTGATGTATTTATACTTATATGCTTTCGTTTACATTATCGAGACATCTCGGTCGAGACTTATATACGACAAGGTCATATATATTTTTTTATTTTTAAACAAAATATGAAAAAATAGAAATATCCTGTTGATTGTTTTGTCCATTTCCCATTACTTCACTTTGGAGGTACATGTATAGAGGACGAAAGTCCCTGTAGCATAGTTTTTATGTTTGAGTCTGTTCTTAATAAACAATTCATTATAAATCATAGTTACATGCAATAAACTAATTATGTTGTATTTCCACATATTATAAGGAAATAAATAATACTTAAATATAATATAATTTCATTAAATCTGTGTTTTCAAAAAATGTACCCACATTTGCCCTGAACAGTAAAATTGCTGTTATTCAGCAAAATTATTCATTTATGCATTAGTTTTACACATTTTATAGAAAGTTGTTAAAACTGCCAAACCCTCAAATATTTTTCATAGATCGCCCTTTTTTTGATTCTCATTGAACTTAAAATGAAGAAGGTTTTTTTTTTTTTGGTATTAGTTTTAAATTTTTAAATAAGCGAATTATTATCAACACATTTTTAACTATCAAAAACAAATTTTTTTCTAAGAATATGTAATAAAAAAATTAAACCTTTTTAGAAGTAATTAGTGGACGTAATCAAGCAAGCATAATGACTAAGTTAGTTTTATTACTTCAAACGTTTTACTTCAGAAGAAGGAGGAATGACCAACATGACCCTCCCCCCCCATGATCCGTGCTAGCTTCCTTTTAATTAACATTAAAGTGAACTACTCAAATAAATTGAACAAATCATAAGAACATCCAGATTGGTATACAATGTTGACACTTTTTGCAATTATTTTATACAGTTAATTATTATTTTGAAACAACTTTTTAGATGCAAATCATATGCTTGAATGACTTTTACAAAATAAATGTAGAAAACTACGAATGTATAAATTAATTATGAACAATCGACCATGATATTTTAATGATCTATCCGTCTACCTGTCTCACAAAATTTTTTCTATATATGCAATACATAAAAAAATATATAATTAAAATAAATATCATATGTCAGTTTTATATTTTTTCACATTTTGCATATTTCGTTTTTTACTCACTTCTATACTTCGTCTTTTTTAATGTAATATTTTTTTAAACATTATTTACACAACAATCTTTCGAACCAGTATATATTAATTCTCTTTTCGAAAAAAAAAACACAATTGTTTTATTTTTAACCGACTTTAGTTAATGAGGACGTTTTGTATTCGGTTGTACCTGTATGTATTTTTATACTACACATACATATACAATGCCAAGCTGTAAGAAGGGAATAGGGCAAAGTTTATTATATCGCTCACAAGTCAAATGTTTATTGGTTGTATATACTACAACAAAATTAAAAAAAAAATTATATAATCGATGTACAAACTTGTTTCATTCCAGATCTGATATAATTGTGGAGGCTTGCGGATTTTTAAATAAATTTGGAACTTATGAACATCAAGAAATACTAACATCGTGGCAGTTGGAATCGGATTTTGAATGAACATCATCCAAGATTGAATTATAGTTAAAAAAAATGAAGAAAACATTCTAATTAGTGGGGCTTTTATTTGATTTTGCACTAAAGTTGAAGGAGACTACTCTTGATGTCAATCAAATTTGAAACCACTACTAATGGTGTGAAGAAATTTTCTGCCGTTTATGTTCTTTTGATACCAAAAACGTTGTAGTATTAAATAATACTTCGAAATCTATCAAGAAGAGATGGTACGTTCTTCGTTCTTTAGCTATGTACGTAATTTATAGTTATATGGAATTACTAATGTTTGTAGTAACATTGGTATGTTTAATCTATGTCTATACTAATATTATAAAGCGGAAAGAAATATTTCGATGTATTTTAGTACGTTACGAATAAATTTTAAAACTACTGTACCGATTTGAAAAATTATTTCACCATTGAGAAGTTCCACTATCCCCGGATGATATAGACTACTTGTAATGCCTATATTCCCATGGAAATGGGAACTACGCGGGTGAAACTGCGTGACGCAAGTAATAATATATAGATAAATTTTAAAATGCATTTTATATTTGAATATATGAACGATTGTCACTTTACTCTTATTATTAAAAAATATGACGACAGGCTTATATAAAATAATGAGTGAATGTTGTTTTTATTTGATAGAGTTAGTAGAAGAAGATAATATTATTATATCAAATATGATTATCTCACTCACGTTTTTACAAATTTTTGATATGTGTAATAATATTTTTATTATATATGACTATGAAATTCTATTAAATGCATTAAATGAATACGTATATGATATACACACTACGAAATCTCATCATCTGGCGCACCAACCTCGTAAGAAGAAGTACTTATCCTTGCATATTAAAGACACAACAGCTGCATATGCATTAAATATGTAAAATAAAAATAGGCCAGGCTTATTGATGTAAATATTTTAGAAGAGAAACGAAAGGACTTGAAAATCTGCCTTATCAATACGTATTGGTATCGATTCTTTATAATTTATAATATTTTATAATATTTTATTAATTTATATTATTATTATTTTCTGTCACGAAAGAAATTCCTTTTGAAAACTCTTGATGTATCTACAGCGTAATATAGGAGGAGAGCGGCCAAAATGATGAAATTCAGCATGGCTTAGTTTATGAATGGCCTCTTTCTAGCTGAAAATATGTAATCAAAAATTAGATAACTAATAAATCGGAAAACGTTGTAAAGTATTGGAAAAGTATTGAGGCACCATTAAAAAGCGAAATAGAAAAAACAAAATGTAAAATTACCAAATTTTTAAAAGCTTCAAACACGAATGCCACAAATTTCTCAGGTCATACACACTGGTGACTCGTTCAAATTTTACTTTCATAAAACGGGTGATCGGTTGGCTATGTCACCAATTACAAAGTACGGAGATGAAACTAGGTAGTAAAAAGTTTCGAATGGGATACTATTTGGTATTAATACTTCAAAGAAATTTATATTTATTAAAATCCGTTTCATATAGCAATAAAAATTATTGTTTCAATCTTCGAAATACTTTATTGCAAAAATTCCTAAAAGAGTCAAGTTTTATCGAGAAACCTACATTTTCTTAAATTTCTTAACTTCACACACAGCCTTCTCATTGCCTGCCTGCACTATTTACAAATTATATAATAAATACAAATATTTATTTCTTCCTACCTCTTCAATATTATTCATAAACTTTTAGAAACTTTGATAAATAAAAAATTTAGCTATAAAAAGGAGCATAATATACTTGCAAATGACGAAAAAAACATAAAACTGGCAAACAATTGATAACATTTGATTTAAAAAGCACTATAACGAGTTTTTTGTTATGAGAAAAGTGTGTTTGATAATAATACGAAAACAAAACTCTTGCATATCATAAAATATTCATTTTGAACGTAAAAAATGATTGCTGTACGTAACGTGCAAATAAATTAAAAATCAAACTGTGTTCCAGCGTTGTTATGGCTACCAAATATCTTCATGATTATTGTCATAGTGATATATTGAGTGATGTATTGTAACATTAAAATTTTGGCACAATTTTCAACAAACTTATTTTTTTTTTAAATATAATTATTAATGAGAACTATAGGATTTTTCGAATAAATTTCGATTTTTTGCCCCAATTGTTGAATTTTTTGTATAGACGTTTATGTATATAGGCCGACACTTATAATCGATATTAATCGATTTGAAACTGAAATCTATTTCAGATAGGAGCGATAATCTGTTATGTAGACATTTACTTCACTACAAAAAATACATAAAAATATTTTATTCGTTTATCATTTTCTTAAAGTTTTAAATTTGTGTAATGTTATAAAAGAGTCTCTACAAACTAAACTAGAATTTGAATTGAAATTAAATCACTTTTAACAACCTGTTTTTCGGGATAAATACATGTCTTTGATATAGGTTGTCATTTGTTTAATACAGTTCTGAGTAAACATTTCAAATATATTTACATTATTAGTTAATAATAATTTTATCTGCTTATACCATTAATAATAAAATAAAAAATAAATAAAAGTTATAATTGTAAATAGTAGATTTTAATTTAATGTTTAAATATTCAAGACAATCTATTCTTTCATAAATATTTAAAAAAAAAATTGAATACAATCATTGTATTTATCAGTCTCTTAAACAAAATGTAATTTCTTTTTAGTATTTAAATAATAAAATACAAAAAAGTTTTTGAAAAAAATTTAATAGTTTTAATACGAAGCATTTTAAATTTTTTATCTCAACTAAGATTTTTCATTTAAAAGTTTTATGTAATAGAATGTATACTTACCGCTTTGGATGACATACAAATTATTTTTATTGATTCAAAAAATATAAACCATGGTTAATCTGGCCAGACCGCGTATCGTATTTAAATGTGCATATTGATTTAAGATATTCAAGCGTGGAACAACTTAGTATAGTATAGTCTGAGCATTTACTATGTTATAAATGTTATAGTCAGAGCTTTTACTATGTTATATTTAGTGAATGATGCGGGGGCTTTGTGCTTGAAAAATATACAAAAAGAATAACTTCTCGGTCTCAATTCAAAATGATGAGTAGGATATAAAAATTACTAATGTGTCAGTTATGGCAAGATAAGTCAACGGATAAAAGGTTAAAATTAATAATTTTAATGTTAATGTCTCGAGAACAACATGACATGAAGATTTTTTTTTTATTACTCTTAAAACATTTGTTCATACTCGCATGTTTATTTTCAATTCCCATATTTTTTTGTGGACTAATAGAAAATAGTTGGGAGTACAGTAAATGACCCTCGAAATTTTGAACTACGTCCTTGTTTAACTCGTTATCTAAACGGCGACAAATTCCGCTTAGCCGGGATCGCATTTTGTATATTACAGTGTTAAATTTCTTAATAACCATCTCGTTGATAATGGATTTAATAAATAATAATCCAGTTTTACATACAGTTTAATTCTAAATGCATATTCAAGATGGTTGTATAATTTTTATTTCACCCAATTTCCGGTCATATAAAATTATAAAATAATCACACCACATATGCCAGAACACGTCATTCTTCTCACAAATTATTTATTTATATCCCATTATCGTAATTAACTTATTATAAATAAACTATTAAAATAAACTTTTGTTTATAACATTATAAAATTGTACATTTAATGTTTTTCCGCTGAAATTTAATTGAATTATAGACCTTTATTATAATTATAACCTCTTATCCCCACGTCTAATTGGGAAATTCTAATTTGTCCAATACACAATTCTTAATTCTTTATTGCATATGTATTGCCGCTATAATATAAAATTTAGCAGTGGGCTTCCAATAAAGTATATTAATTAACTTCCCGTAGGAAAGTCTATTAATGGGCTGATTTTTTGAATATAAAATTTACGCTTCAAGGTCATACGCTTCAAAGTCAATTTTAATACACCGTTTTTGGAGAGATGTCTGTTTGTGTGCATGTATATCAGTTCGGAATTCTTCGTCTCGATTATCTCGAGAACTAACGATGCTATCCACATGTACTTACTTTCATTCCACGCGTAATTACGTTTCTGAAAATTGACTGAAAAATATGTTCAGTCGTTTATTGTTGAGAATAATGTATTTTATATGTAATTTATTGTTAGTTTTGTGCATCATGCTTTAAAATCCACTTAAAACAGAGATAATAGGTAATTGATTGATTTTGTTGAAATGTTCCATTGTTTTTAACTATTTAGTCTAACCATAGTACCTGTGATTCCAATCTGAGCTATTAACGAATCTACATATATAAGTTAGAGTTACTAAAGTTCAATCATTTTTGTTAGTCCACTCCGTGATCACACTAATATTTGTTATATCGATAAAAATATATATAATATGAATTAAATATATAAATTGCATACCATAACAAAGGATAATTAATAAATGAATGTAATAACTTTCAAACAACCAATCAAATTGTAGAAGATACGTTCACGTGAAAGTTTTGCTAAAAAACAATAGACTAACGAAAACGATTCAACTATAATAAATATTAATCATGTTGTTAAAATAAAAATGTATTTTTTCTACAAAGTAAATATTAAAATATATACATAATTTAATTTACAATAAAAAAAAAAAAAAAGAATGAAACATTATTTAACTAATTTGTTAAAATTATACAAATGAGATAAAAGAATTATTATTATAATAGAAACGAAAACTTATAGTGAACTAGTCACTACACCATGTACATGATATCATTGCATATAATAAAATGAATGTTTGCTTCTAACATGGCTTGTTAACGATGACTTATGTTTTGGCAGCTTATCATATGTACAACAAGAAGTCAAAATTAATTGTTATATACAGTGATATTTTATTTTTATATGACACGTTCGGATATATTCAAGTTTTTAGGGAGTTTTTGAAGAAAAATATTCATAATTTTAATGATTCATTGTTTATATAAAGGCCGGGTGTAAGAAAAATCAAACACAGTACGTAAAATATAGCAATGGCTGCAATTAGATATAGGCACATACTTAACTTGTGTCTCATTACGCTCTAGATTTAAACATAAATACTTTATTTAAAAAAAAAATACTTTATATTTTTTATGTCAACGTTTCATCAACCTTGTTGAATTCATGAGATTTCCACTATGACATGAACATTTATTTGCAAAATATTAAATTTAAAAAAATTACATAATTATTATAAAATTTAGAAGTAAACAACATTAGCTTGTAATTACATTTGCCTGCATTCTAAAAATTTAGAATATAAGGGGACCCGGTAGTCTAGAATTTTCGAAAAATCGATTTTTTTTTTTTATTAATATTTTGAAAGTATAGTATTTTAAAAATATACTGTTAAAATTTGGTGACGAAATTCCGAGTATTGCTGTATTTATAACCCTTTACAAGGTCAGGTAGGTAGAAGATCAGTGGGTTGGGCTCTATTGTTCGTTAGTCGCAGATGCTAGGGTTCGCCGATTAATGGTATGTTGCATATTTCAATACAATTTCTTAAGAATATACCTACTTGAAACTTTAAACGCGTTTATCTCGAAACTACTTTTTTTCGTCTAATAAAGCCAAAAAAAAAAAAAACACTACTCGAAAATAGTTTCTGTAAAGTATTTCTATTTATTTTTTAATTAAGAAAACAATATATTAAAAAAACGAGTCGTTTTCAAACTCGTACTTTAAACTACGCGCCATTTTTTCAAATTCTAGTCCTCGCTATAACTATACTTATACTAATTCAAAATCCGTCTTGTTTTTTTTATTTCAGATCAGAGGGAGAGATAATACAAGCTTCATCGGTCAGGTCCATTTCTTTGGAGAAGGGAACTTCAACGCCATTGTATTAATTAAAAAAAAAAAAAATTTTATTATTAATTTTCATTTTATTTTTAATTTTCATTTTTGTGTAGTTAAAAGGTAATAAAATAAGTATAAAAAATTTGAAAGCATTTATTTACCAAAAATTAGACGTTTTTATATATTAGTCGATAATAAATATATATCATTGAAAGACCGATATGTAAGAACGTTTAATCGACTATGTAAAAATATCTAATTTTTTGTAAATAATTTTGTAAAATAATGTCCGTTAAGTATTTTATATTATATTATTCGAATAGTGTTTCATTGTAGAGCCCGGAAGAAGTCAACATACTTGATGAAAAAGAAATTCAGAAACTCAGTCTTTGGTATAAAAAAAAAGCTTATATTGTTGCAGATTTTCCAAAAGAATGTAGTGGTAAAAAAATTACAGCTTTCATTTCACATCGACTGACGAGAAAAAAAATTGCACATAAACGGTAGGGATGCATTTTTTCCAAAAATTATGCAGAAAATTTTCAGAATATCATTTGAAAAATATCTAAATACTAAATTTGATCATAATCGAATAACAAGTTCTAAAGTTATATCGAAACAATATTACATAAACATATACCTACGAAGATGTATAGATTCAGCCAAATGATGCAAAATCATCGATTCAAAACTCATTAATGGTGCGAGTGTTGGTTATATTCTACTATGTAAAAATATATTCAATGTTCTAAAGGTTATAAAAAGAGATGATGTATTAAATTAACTTAATTTACTTAGTTTGACTCAATTTTGAATTTTCCAAAGTACATTTATAAAACAAATACTAGTGTTAAATGAACATTTGAGGAAAATTTTTTACTATTTTTTAGTTTAACGTACGATAGCTATTGTTTCTTGCGTTTATTTCTATGCGTTGACTTTAACCTTAACATCTTTTACCAAATATTACAAGCCCCAATACGTTGTGAAAATTATTACTATTTAAAAATTACTTATAAAAATTTTAATATATATTTTAAGTCACATAGAATTCTCATACAAATTTGCGTCTACATACACATCTTAAAACACATTTCTTTTAGCAAAAAAAAAAAAAAAAAAATAGAGCATGGGTTTTTAAAGTTCAACAAAACTGTGATATGAATTAACGTCAATTTAATATCCTATTACGTTCCCTTTTTACGTTATTTTCTACACTTTTAAATATTTCACATGTCGGTTGCTTGTTGGCTCATACAGCAGCGCTTTGCTTGTATGTAAGTATGTTTTTTAGTTGTATATATATATTAATATCTAACATACACATTTGCAACCGCAAATCCATTAAATTTTGTGTGCTACGTTTAACCTTTATGTACGTCTGTTTGTGTATAACCAAGAAAACTTTTTAGTATAGGAAAATAAATTATGAAACAATATAAAACATATATAGATATATGAGTTTATTATAAATGCGTCATGGTACTTCTGTAAAAAGTATACACAGCAAGTGATTTTGTTTTCCCACATGAGTAAATGACTAGCATCCCTGTGGTCTTTTCTCTACAAAAAAGTGTTCGATCGTCCTGAAAATTAATTAAAACTTTAAATATACAATTTATTCAATTCTAAAAAAAAAACACCAATGACACACAAGGTTAAACCCACTTCGTTCTAACTGGAGTTTATGGTTACTCATAACCATATAATTTTTCAGCTACGCAAATTTATATCAAAAGCAAATAATCGCAACATCGATAAAAATTTTTTTGTTTTCGGATAGAAACATTACATACGTCTACTCACAGACTTCTACTTAAAAAACTTGGTTCTGTAGAGACAATGAATAGAAGAAATATTTAAAAATTTCAGATATACAAAATTGGTTCTGTGAAACAGTTCCCTCACTGATAAATTTAAAAAACTATAAAAAGATAATATTCAAAAGCACTTATCATACCAATTATTGTCTCTAGATGCATTCCGTTATATCAATCATTTAAGCAAATCATAAATCAAATAATAATTTTTATTTATTTTTTTTTTTTGTGAATTAATGTTACAGCCATAATAGTTCTCTGAAACCTCAATAGATTATAACGATGGGAGTAAAGTGACGCCAGTTCCAAAATAAAGGATGAGTTACTTTTACAGAGAACATTTGTCTCACTTGCGAGCTATAGTAGTTATTCTAGTAACTCATTCCTTCGTGGGCTTCGTGTACTACTATTATAACCTTTAGCATACAGTTCGAACACTATATACGGGGTGTCCCAAAAAAATATACACACTTGAATACCATATCTTTTCTTATATATTTTTGCACCACCTCATTACCACCGTGATGTTAGTGCTTATCTTAATTTTAAAATCTACCGAACAGATGTATTGAACCTATAGGGACTCATCAAAGACAATTGAAATTACTAATGAAATGATATGCCACGTTTTCGATATCTATGCTTCGTGTTATCTAGTTATTCTAGTTATTTCTTCTTTATTTTGTACTTTTAATCAGTAATGTATCTAAATACATTTTGTTCTTATAAGTATACAAAGTGTGTATACATTTTTTTGGGACACAATGTATATACTAAGGAATATGCCACCAGCTGTAGTAATGGTAACCAAGTCAGAGTTACCTAACTTCAGAGACTATACAAGAGCATTACAATCCATTGAGTTCACAAGTAGAGGTAGGTATATAAGATCTAATGCTACACGGTGGAATTGGTGTATAAGGAAAAATATTTAATATACACATATTAGACTTGGTAGTAGTGAAGAAAATGTGCGATTGTAGTATATACACAAACAAGTCGTGGTACGTAGTGACTGCTGGAGGCAAGATCATTGACTTTGATTGTGGCATTGGTGTTTTAAATCCATGTTTCTTTCTTGTAAAGAAACTGAAAACAAAAAATTCAACATTTCGTCTTGACAAATATTGTGAACCATTCATTCTACGTTTACAAAGTGTCTTAGAAAATCTGTTTTTTCTGTCTGCAAAATATTTAAAGCAATTTTTAGGACTCGGAAGCATTTTTTTCCATACAAAGTTTGAATTTCGAAGAAAAAGTAAATTAATTAATTCTGCATTTTTACAGTTTAAATTTTTGTTTTAATTGTAATAACTGCCCGGTAAAGAAGAGAAACATTAGGCTCGTTCTACAACTCTCTACTAAAGTAATATTTTCATTCTTCTGATGTTAAAACTCCAAATATTTTCTTAGGAGGATATTACTTTGGTGATTTCTTTAAACATAAAACTGTGAATTTTTGAAATCAAAGCAAAATGCACATATTTTGGTTTCTAAATCATATGAGGAAACACTTTTTATATAGTTTTGGGGTCAAATCGTATAATTACTTTAAATAAATTCCCATTAGTTTACTATTAATTTATATCGTATTAAATCCAAGAAGTAGGTAATGACTCAACAATAGCAAATCTGTTTTTAAATTTTCAGAGTAAAAAGCATAACTTTCTACTAGAAACGGTGCCGACGAACGAGGGGACTAGAGAATGTTACAACTATAGCGTGTTTCGATACGAATATAAGGGCACTGAGGCAATCAACATGTTTGCATTATTTAAGAAGACGTTTTATGTTCCATGTTGGCTGTATATAGGTGTATTCGTATGTGTTTGTGCACTATATAAGTGCCCAAGTGGTACATAAATATATCTGATGAAATTGGATTAGAAAAGGACAGACATGACCTTCGTTTTAAATTTTAAGTTTTTTGTAAATCGCATCAGCTTACAAAGATTTTTGGACTTTATAATTAATATTATAACTAAGTCTTCAAAATGAAAATTATGTGTAGCCCCTTCACTCGTAATAAAACATTCTCTTACAAATTTGGCATGTATATTTACTAAAATTAGTTCACTAAAACAATTCTGATAATCAAAAAAATATTGATGTCAAATATAAATTATTTCAATTTGTGAAATTTTGAATACTCTCTTCTTAAAGAAATCACACAATATGTCTCACTTTAAATATTTCAAATTAAAATCGGAATAATAAAAAAAGAATCCATTTAGCTACAAATACACGTATGATAATAATATGCATTGAATTTATAGATGTGTTTATTAGGTAAAATTGAAGTAAAATTGTGAAGAATCTACGAAGTTTGCAAACAAATGTTTCAAAGATAAGTTAAGTTATTTGTTTAGAAAAACCCGATATTTTTTGCTGAGGAATTTTTTTCTATCTGGTATGATTTAAAAATAAATGAACCCATTAGACAGGTTTTGAACTTTCAGGAACTTCACTTTTTAGAACTTCGCTATTAAAGCTTCGTCTTCTTCGTCATTTTAGCTGGCTGTGGTTTTTCGTTTCTTTAGTTATCTTAGTGATGAGCAGGCGAAATGAACATATGGGTAATTCTATGAATACCAATACTAAAATTTTGTTCGTGACTTCGATATTTGCTATCGTTAGAAACACTTAGACTAAAATAATTAACCTACTCTTACATATAAAATGTATATTGAGTATAATAAAAAGCCTTGAAGGACCAAACTATTATTCAATCCATTTACTGGTTTGGAGACTATCCATTACATAATCTCAGTTATATCAAATCTTTCAGTTATATCCTATTATTTCATAATATCCCATAATGTCCATTGATTAGTCAGTCGCCGAAGAAACAGAATTAGATTATGTTCCTGACACCTGCGTAATTTTCCTACATTTTTTTATTTTTTCACGTTTCCCGCTGTAGTAGAATAGTTGAGACAAAAGCAACAAAAAATAAATAGCAAATATTCAGAAATTTTCATTATTAGAAAGATTCAGCTAAATTCGTAGATTCATCTATTATTTTTCTTCTAGAATAATAGAAAATGGTTGTTTGATTTATTTCTTCATATGAAAATTTTTTTATAGAAAAAATTGTATTTATTGATGAATAAAATTATACGTTGATAGCACCCTGCCTAGTGAACTTTTTTCTAAGTCATTTTTTACTCATGTATCATCTATCCTTGTTTTTCTTGGAAATATATTTACGTATAGAAGGATAGTCGAACTACATATTTACGGATAAAAGAAAACATTTAATAGATAAAAGAAAATATTTATAATAATATCAACAATATTTTCGGACCATATTTTTTATTGTGATATAGTACATAATTTATAAATGCCAACATTACACTGAAGATTTTTGTATAGAGTTTGAAACCATTTTATAACGAAAAAACAAAAACAATTTGTATGGTTTTTTTTCAATGTCCTATTTTTCCTACACCTTATAAATATCTAATTAGATGTTTTCATATATTCAGGTGAGTATCAATCTTTATGTATGTTACAGGATGATACAAAACTTTTTGGTAAGTTTTTATTTTTAGGTTTTCTAATTAGTTTCAGAATTTTTATATATGTAGTCCAGCTGTAGTCCAGGCTACAAGCATATTCAATCATTGGCTAAATTATGATTACGTTATGGCTTAATTATGATTAGGAGAACAATTTTTTCCTCTACAAAAATTATTAAAAGTCGGCGATTATCTTTTTCAGAGCCCGTAAAATTTTTAATTGCTACCACAACATTTTGTAATTATTATTGTTAGACATATTATGAAACGACATTCTATGCATCTATCTACGGAAATTCGTTAAACAGATAAATAAAAACGAAATTTCTATATATTTCTTTTGGATAATTTTCTACCTCCAAGAGAAATGAGATGTACCAATGCAATAATTAAACACCGGGTGGTGAGGGGTTGGTTCTATGTATAACAAACTACGATAAAAATTCAAAAGAACAAATTTTAAATTCCGCATTACGAAAAAAGGTACTTCAAAAATTATTTTGCTGCTATTTTTATACTCGTTATTTAAAAACTTGTATTATCAACTTTAATATTTTGGTAAGAACTTTTTCTAATATCATATTTAGATAAGAAATGCAAAAAAACAACTTACATAAATGGAACCTTAAGAAATATACCAAATGAGTTCGAAAATTTTTAAAATACGGACTTGAAAGCATTTCGTTTATTTTTATTACTGAATCATTGTTGTTTGGTATACCATAACTATTCTTGCTTGATCGATTCCGTACGGTTATTATTTTCTTTTTTTTTCTTCGTTTTCTTAGGTAAATGTTATTGTTGTGTGGGAGAAAACAAATACATATACAATACGATTGCAAGCAATACAATGACAATGAAAATAAGAAAATGGAAATTTTTATATCTCTTTTGGGAAATTATTAAGTATATTTATGTATTGTAATAAACTACAATCTAGTGTTGTAAATGGTGTCGTGTTATTATACATATAGAAATAATGAAATATTAATATTAATTGAATTTTAAATTGTTGAAAAAAAACAAATACTGAAATTAAATTACTTTCAAATGATTTGTGGATATGTCATTTTTATTTCAGTTATACTTTGAACGGTTTGTTTTTTTTTTATACCATTTATATAATAATTTATTTTCAATTGTTTTTTTTTTTCGAAAAATATAAATGAAATACAATAAATAAAGAAGCTTGTTTGAATTAATATGACCACTTTGATTTACAGTAGAAATAGGTATGATTTTGATACAAAAAAAATTTCTAAATATATTTGGTGTAGAGAAAATTAAAAAAAAAATGGCCTGTTTCATAAATAAAGTACCTTACTTAAAAATTTGGTTGTATTCTACATAATGTTTTTAGAAATGGTTCGGCCTGTGAGTGATATTTTGGTGATGGAGATTAATTTTCATCACTTCTTCTTCTCTTATTTTATATTGAACTTTCAAAGGTAGCAAAGAACACAGGGCCCATCGAATAAATATCTCATTGTGGTCATTTATAAACAAAATTAAAAAAAAAAATCCTTCTAATATCACTTAGATTTTTTAATGATATTTTATGGTTATTTCTAGAATCAGAAAAAAAAATTACAAGCAATTTACAAAAGTCAGTAATAAAAATGTAAATTTAAAAAAAATGTATTCAAAATTCACTAAATCTCATTAATTTGTGGAGAGTGAAATAGTAATGGTGCTGCAAGGGATATTTTTTACGAAAATATCTGTAAAATTGACGTGCCTCGATTAAGTAGACCATTTATTTCTTAGAATTGTTGTAAGAACTAAAAACTATTATATTAATAATAACTCACTCATATACAAATTTTAGAGGTTAGAGGTATATTTATAAATGACCCCCCTCCCCCGTTCGCAAATAAATTTTTACTCGATCAATTTTCGCCGGTTGAATAGCATATTTTTGAAGTTTTAATCTTCAGAAGTAGATGACAGTTTGAATATTATGTTATTCTTCCTCTATCCAAATCTATATATTATTATGGGTACGTACAATAAGTTAATTGTAAATTGTCTTCCTGTTGTACGAGTATAACTTAAATGTTGTATATTATTCAGTACTCAGTAACGATCGTATATATTCACAAATAAATACATTTATGAAACCAAGAAAGGGGCTCCAAAATATTATCCATCCATATTTGAAAATAACTGATAGCACTATTAATAGTATAAACTAAATATTAACGGGAATTCCTATTAAATAAAAGTAATGGTATTGAATTCGATCGATTGTAGAGCTTTTGCAACTGAAATTTAAAATCTTAATGGTATTCTTGTAATAGTTCGTGAATCGGGTCTATTCAAGTCATGGGTCATGAACAAAATTGAAATGTCAAATTTCGAAATATCTCCATGTTCTAAGTTTCATAGAGTCTGAGTGTATATGTGATTCACAATCAAAAATAAAACGAAATATGTCTTTAGTGTGGTATGAAAAACCTAAAACAGAAATCCTAATTGGTAATATTAAATCAGATAAGATCATCTTCTATATGGACCCCGCGGAAGACTTATAATTATTCTAATTTATTAAAAAGAGCTGTAGTTTGATGAATTCGACAAAGTAAAATGGAATTCCAAAGAGTGTAATTGTGAAATTAAAATTTTTGAAGTTGTCTTCAGTCATTATAATTATTGGTAGTTTTTGTTTAAAAACAGTCTCTGATACGTTGATATGCCTTGAAATTATTGTCATAATTAATGACAAAAAAGAAACTATCCATTTTCAATGACCATATTGTACATTGTCTAGTGATAGTGAATTTGATCGAAATACTACTATTTTCTCGTTCCATTGATACGTAGGTAGATAGATATATATGTATTATATATACATACATAGATATATAGATACATAATATTATTATATTACTAGATACAAGATTCATTGGGCAAGTTGAGTCGTGCTGGTTGTCTATATTAATATGAAATCAATAATGGTAATAAAGAAATACGTACGACTGGGGTTGTGAATTGTAAGTCGGTGTTAGGTCGCGATATCGTTTCAAACAGTGGCGTTACAATTTTTTTCTTGTTAGTACAAAAATGAATAAAATAAATTGTATATCTATATTAAAATTTGGAGTTTGTTCAATTAGTTATCGAATTTTATAGACAAGGCCTCCATATGGTACTCCGATGAATTAATTGTCGATAATAATTTAATAGCTAAAATATGTATCTTAAATTTTAAACAACTGGGGCCTTTTCCAAACAGATCTGATACTATTAATCATTCAAATTACACAAATAAGGTGATGAGTGTGTGTTGTGCTATAAGAAATCTTCAACTCATTCTATTTGGGATACAAAATTATCACAACAATTGACGAAAGAAACGCCCCCTAAGAATTTGGAAAGGCAAAAGATATTATTCAATGCTGCTGGATGTTGCATCTGGACACTAATACTTTTAGAGTCTCGAAACAGTTTCCACCAATTTTTTTAATATATACATTTTTTTTATTTATATAGTGTCTAAAATCAGCATCGTTAATATAAATATGTTCAAAAATTTTAATTTCCCTTCTGTTAAATCCAATCGTAATGCAATTTAATGTTGAATATGTTTTTTGATATTTAAAAATAAATAACATCTTTAAGGTGAAGAGGGTTAGGAATAATTTTTAAGATTTTGGGATTGTAATTAATATCAATCAAATTTATAAAATGTTTTAGAAAAGAAATTTTAAAAATGTTTTGCTGGTTTGTCATAACAATTCTTTCTACTTCCTGGTTAGTCGATTGCTCATGAACCAGAGCAAGTTAAGTGTTGTAAAAAAAAAAAAAAAAAAAGATTACGAAAGAAGCAGCTCTCGCAAAGACTTCTTGTGAAATTGAATTTCATTTATTCTTTAAAGAAAGTGACAGCAAAAAATACAATGATTATAATCAGACTAAAATTTATACAATTCGTATGCTTTTAATAAAATTTATTTTTATATTACGATAATTTTTCTCATATCGGCAAACAAATGTTACTTTCACCATTGATATAAAAAAGTATCGCTACCACTGCATTGAATAACACAATACTGTCACCAATTCATGCCAAGTTGGTTGCATGGTACATTCTAATAAGTTTTTCTTCATAAATTTATATGTAACTCTTATTTCTATGAAAAAATTGGTATTGTTTGTTGGCTATCAGCCATGTAAACAATTTTCTCAATTTATGTGTATATTTCAACGGAATGTTCTCTTGTATATGGTTCTCTTGTAATAAGAAATAATATCTCATTATAAATATCATTACCAAATGTAGAAACAATGTATTTTAAATTTGCAATCCAGTTTAAAATATCCACAATTATTTTTCAACATTCCGAATTGTCAGTGAGTAAAACTTCTATTGAAAATATTAAACAAGAACTATTTTCTAAAAATTTATGTTTTGGAAACATAAATAATAAAAAATGTTTGAGTAACTTGTTAAAAAAATAATGTTTGGGCGAGATTTTATGCGATATATTCTACGAAAAACAGTTTAGGAAAATTTCTTATGGGGAATTGGCAAAAGGGAAGAAAATAAAACCAACACAAAAGAATACATTTATTATTTGTACATAAAGAAAGATTTTTATAATTTTTTCGGTAAATTTGATAAGTGTTAAAATAGAAAATATTAAAGAAAAAGTTGCTGAAAGTTATACAAATTTACTTGTCTAATAACTGCTATAATAATCAACTAATAAAAATGTTTTTACTTTGTGTAGTTTTCACGTTAAAATATTTTAAAAAATTACGAATAATTATTATTTTATTTCGGAAATATATAGGGAAAGCTGGTAAAATTATTGTGAATGAAGAAACTGTGGGTGGAATTAATAAAAAATTTTTTTTCGATATTTAGAATTTCAAATTTATTAAAGAGAAGTTATTGCTATCTATTTTCTATATTATAATAAACTTTCTACCACAATTTTTAAATTGCTTTATAATTCTGATTAATAATTTTTTATAGACTTGAAAATATCTGTAACAATATATAATAGAAGTGTAGAAGTTGAGAAAACAATCATATCAGTTCGTAATATTTGCAAAACAATGAAGATGTTAAGTAGAGTATTCAATAATTAATTATTAACTAATTATCTAGTTAATACGGTAACTATCTTTTTTAAGCACATCCGTTTTTTATTTATTTATTTATATTAATTTTGTTCTTTGTTTTTTATTTTTTTATCTTGAAGCACGCACTAATTTTCAATTCAATATTTGAGAGAGAGGTTAGAAATCTGCCGGGGGTTCGAAGTATTTGTACAATAATTTACTGTATTTTGCACTTTGCATTCAAAACTTAGTATGCAAAAAATTTTCTATCTTATACAATGTAATCTGTGATAAGATATGTTTATTTAAATAAAATTTCCAATAATACTCATATCATAACTAATGCTAGTATTTGTTATACTGATGAAATAAATATATGTTTTCTCTTTTTTTTTTTTATTTTTAGAATTTATGAATTACATTACTATGAAAAAAGGAAATCGTCATTACGTTAATGCTTTATACTGTATATCCATTTCTAACGTTATCTATATTTTATTACGCATATCAATTGAATGATGTTGTATAATTTCAAGAAACATTTCCACACAAGAAAAATATATAATAAAAATATCCCCCCAATTTTGCCTTAAAATAAATGTTATATCATGAATAAAACAGGGTTGAAATTTATATGTATGTATGTATAGGGATAATAATTCTCTTCAGTCATATTTCACGACCATGGAATTGTTAAAGCCTCAAAGAATTGACCACACCATTCAGAAACATACATTTCAAATATATATATGGTGAAGATAATGTAGTCATATAGTACGTAAAATTCAACTATATTTTTAAAGTCGGTTTTCACTTAATGTAATATTGTGGTATTCCAGTGTCGATATCATAGCAGTTTCATCAGATATCTTCAATATATTGCACGTTCTAGGCTAATAATTAAAATGGTGTCTCGTAGAAATAATCAATATAATTTTATCTGAGAAAAGTACAATTTTGTGATGCTTTTTTCGAAAACGAGAATCCTATTATAGCAATTTAAAGCAGAGTGAAATTTTGTATGATGTTCATAACAATTTGTTCCAATAGGGAAACAATTGGGAAAAAAAATTTTAAACAAAGAGGAAATTTTGCATCAAATGATGCCAAAGGTTACTATTTTCATACTAATTACATGTTAAATATTGTTTTCAAGAATAAGATGCATATACTTATATTTTTTGATAGCTTATAATTTTAATTTAATGTTCAAGTTTTTTATGGGATTAAGTCTAGTTTAACATTTTGCTGTGATATATAGCCCATAAGGTATGAATTAAGAACCTTAATCTTTCCGCAGTACGATTTATGGATATTAATAGGGAAGATGCAATAAGTTAAATTTGCAATTTTACTCATCAAAATTAAATGAAATTAGGATCAATACTAAACAAAATTTGAAAATGAAAGTAAAACTGATTCTGAAAATTTGTACGTACTGTGATTTTACGGTCTAAAACATTCGGTTTTGGTGGTTTGAATTAATGTGTCATGTTTCCCAATATTTTTGTTATTTGTGGATTTGAATTTTTTAAATCTACACTTTAACAAAAACATGTTATACACATCCATGAAAACAAAAACGGACTTCATATACTTTCATATATATATCGACTCTTCATCTTATAGTCGAGTTCGACTATGTACTTCGACTGTTGATAGATGAGGCGGATGAAAAGATGTATACATACATGTTAAAAGGGAGTTTGCAATATTTTGTTGACTATAGAGATGTAGTATATAATAAAGTATAGTCATCTTAATAGCCGTGGGCTCATCTCGCTTCTACTTACTTGGTGAGCATCGATCCAGAACAAATGGATGAAGTGTGGAGCTGGTTGATTCTTGGTTAGTCCTTTGGGACATTCGCGACATTAAGAGATTGGAAAGATGACAATGTCGTCTCTTTTATATGTGTATGTTTTACGTTTAAAAGCGGACTATAACACTAAGACAACCGTAAATTTTTCGTTGAATATGGAAACTAAATATACAAATAGAAAAGTTCATTGTCGATGTATATCGTTATAAGGTTTCTTGTTGTAATGAAAATAGTAGACTTGTCATGGTTTAGAATCAACTCTCTAGGTAATCAAATTGCACGAAGAAATGACTGAACATTTATAATATCATTCAAACCAATAATTTTTCTTGCTTTGGTAATTTCTCTGTTCGTAAAATTACACACATTTTCATTATGTGAATTTTACATATAACTACTTACAATTATGTAAATAAATATTTCATTTTTTAATTTCATTGAATCTGGTGGCTTACCCTCCCACTAAGTTTGTGATTTTTTCAACCCGTTAAAAGCATAATATTAAATTTTTCTCCGTTCCTTGAATTATTGCCTTAAAAAATAATTTGTCCGATTTCGAGAATGTTCAGATAAATTTTTTTTATTTTGTAGTTTATGACCCTTTCCCAATCCCTCATGTCTCGCTGAAATTAGCATAATATATTTATTGTTAACATTAAATAATGTATGAAACGAAATCATTCTACAAATACTGATACATTATGTTTGTTCCGCTGTAACTTTCGAACACCTTATTCGATTATGGCGAAAAATGGTAGACACAATTGTCTCACTCAAAAAAATTCATTGTATAGTTTCTGGTAAATTTTATCTTACCCTTCGGGTGATGATAAACTTTAGCACTTAACAGTGTTATGATTTTCAGCTTTCATTATATTTTTAGTAACTGAAAAATTGCACAGTTTAGAAAAACATTTACGCCTATTTTTTAATAACATCTTAAAATTACCACCACTTCTGGAAAGAACTCTTAGATATATTATACGTTTTCATGTCAATATTGTACATACGATATTTATCCGCGTAAATTAAAAAATGAACAATATATCCTTACTACAATGAAGAATATAGGTACACAAACGTCTCTATCAAAAATATAAACCACCGTTTTATATTCAACCCAAAGTCATCAGAAGTCTTATTGGAGTCATTTGTCCTGCTACTTTTCTACCATTTCTATGAATTAAAACACAATAAAGATTATTTATTTCAATTATTCTCGGTAATACAAGTTTCCCATGAACCATTAAAATAAATTAATTAATTAATTACATTATTAAATCATATACTTATTCAGTAAAATTTTACAAAATTGATAATATTTAATAGACATTTGTCAAACAAATTTATTACATGTCAACTCCTATGTTGTATATTTTGTTAAAGGTAGGTGGTGGTATTGTTGATTATACTAGAGGCAGTACCCTTCTGTAATAAAATTCTCTAAAATATCACACAGCTTGTTGTTGTTTGTCATGTTAAAAGATTTCTGTAGGCAATTTAGGTATTATGATGTCCCCTGTTTAAATTATAACAATAAATCTAATTGTTCCAATTTTTCAATTGAATATAAAATTTGTCGTACGACGTACGTACTAACAAACAACAATTGCCATTACCTAAATATTATTATTGCCAATATTTTTAATAGAAACAGCTGGGTTCTTTTATAACGTAACTACGGTTTTTATATATTAGTAAGAGAAACTGCGAGTGCGTATAATATGCATGTTATTTGCATCTATTTTAATAGAGGGTTATACTTTTAAATAACATGTAATTATTATGATTTATAGTTAACGTTAAATTTTAATCAACGATAAATCGATTGTTTGACGAACAGTAGGACCACCTACTTCTACTTATGAAAGAAGCATCGTTTCAGGTTTCTTAAGACTCATGATTTTACTGTCATCTTCATCAAGTATTTGGCGTTTTTATCAGAAAAATCTGCTACGACATGTCACAGGACTTAATTTTTGAACACTCAATTTTTGTTATATGAAAAAATATGATAAAGTATTTTTTCATGTTTTTTCATACTTTTTCATATAGATACCTAAAATTAAAAAATTAAAACGTCTGATGAAGAAAGGGCCATCTTTTGAAATGTATAATGCTTACAATAAAAATATAAAAATACAATAACTATAAAATATAAAATATAAATCCTTGTTGTTTTATTAAATAAGTATATTAATAAGTGTTGAAGAGTCTGAACAAAAAGTTAATAATTAATAAATATTCGCACAAACATCAGAAACAATAATTTTTAATTAGTTTAAACTGACATCGACTAGAAAAATATATAGAAACTTGTCAAACAAATCAAGAGTCCAAACATGCCATGTTTTGTATTGGAAATATTTCACTATTAACTATTATTATTTGCGATTCGTAAAACAATTAACAAATCAAAACAGGCACAGGTATTATGTTCTTGTTTACGTTTTTTTTGTCAAATTGTAGTCCTTCGTGTTTAGTGGGCTACAATTTCGGCCTTCACAACTTAATCTTAACCAAATCGGTTGCTATCTGGCTACTAAAGGGATGAAATACCATGAATACCAACACCATGTGGACTTGACTATGATACTTCAAAATAATAATATTACTTAATCAGAATGTCACAGTTTGATCTCCACAGGTAATATCCACCACGACTTGTAACAATAGTTCAAATAAAACTCAATACGTGTGTGTATTCCATATTTCGGTATACATTTTATTTATGAAGTGTAACAAATAAATTTTGGATTAATTGTACATATGTAATATGAACTGTGTACATTCACATAAATCTATACAATATTTTGGTTTAATAAGAATAATTCAAACTGAATGTGTAAACGGACATCTGTTTAAATAGTTGTGTTTAGAATTATCAATTGTTCTCAATTACCTTTTATAGTGGCTATAAATACAATAAAATCGAAACTTGTAAATTACACGAGTTTTAAATTTACAAAATTTGTCCAAAGTCTTTTTCTTGTTTAGTTAAATAACGAAAGTTATTAAATTTTTCATGAAAGGGAATATCATCCAAATTAAGAATAACAATTGATTATTTTTGCTCTATTATTAAACATTATTTTACAGTCTATAAAATTCGCGCAATTTGTCTGCCAATATAAACCAAAAGATCTATTCATACTTTATACTACAGACATTAATAAAAGTATATAACAGAATATAATATACATCCAATAATTGTTATTTTAGACAATTTAATTGGTTTACTGCTAAAATTGTATAAATGGCTGAAACTGAATAGTTTTACATAATTTATTTGCAAATAAGATTATTTATCTAGTTTATATTCATTTTAAAATGATATTTATATCTTTGAGTTTTTGCTGGTGGATTTGAGGTTGAATTTACAAAAAAAATAAGAGAAACTAACTACTTTTTGTGATAATCATTTCATTTTACTTTTTTTAGTAGTTCTTTTAAACTCTACTTTTAGAAATACTCGTGTTTACTTTCAATTACGGTGAATATGGTGAAAATCAAAAGAAAAACAGAATGTATACTTGTTTAAAAGTAAAATTGCTTAAAAATGATTGTAATATTTGATATAAAATTCCAACTTTATGTTATTAAGCTGTAAATAAATTTAATTGAATAAATTACCTCGGTTAAACTAGTCAAAGATATATAAGTACATGACATATGAGACCGATCATTCAAGTTGATAAATAAATGTCACAAATGTATGTAGGAAATAAATTTGGGCACTCATTTTAAATTGTCAACAGCAAAGAAATATTATGGTCATTTTGTTTTGCTGTTTTTGTTTTGTTATAGATTTATTTCACAATTTATTTCCAATACATTACATACCATTAACTATCGATTGCCGTTTGTATTTCGTAGTAAAGAGTGTAACGAAATTACCTGGTATATATTTGAGTAGCCAAAAATGTACACAAAGTTTAATGATTAAGTTAAAATAAATTTGTGTTTTATTTTTTATTTTTTTATTATTTTGTACTTCCACTGATACATTTTCTTATTTTATAATAAAAAATTATAAAATTAATTGTTACAATTTTTTCGCATCTGTTTGAGACATTTTCAAACAAATCTTGTTTAAAATTAAAATATTGTTTAAAATTAAATGACCAGAAAAGCGTGATCGATTAGGTTGAAATTTAGATATTAACCGAAAAAAATTATTATTTACTTATCTTTACTACATCATTTAATAAAATTTTCTTTGACAATAAAGTGACTTCATTCTATCGCGATTTTCTGTTCTACAATTTGATAATGATTTCGTCGTAAACTTTCTGATGCTCAAAAGAATAGCTCCATTCGAAATTTTGCCACTTGAAGGCACCATCTCAGCCACAACTTTTTTCAGCCCGTTAACTTTTGTATCGAACTTTTATTATTATTTATCGAGTTATCCTGATGTTTTGCACCTATTTTTACACCCAGTATATATTTTTAGACATATTTAAAATTCTATAACGCAAGTACTTAAAAATGTTAAAATAACACAAGTGAGCTTATTTGCATTCATAAATACTTTTTTCACACAGATTTCAATTTTCAATCAAATGAACAATCATCATAAAATCTTTTATAGAATTCAAAAAAAGTAAAAATGTATTTTTAAACAATTATACTGTCAGAATAATATGAGAATATGAAGTTCTATAATATTATTTTTGAAGAGGATATTTTTTTTTTAAAGTGGTTTTAGTGTACTTGAAAAAGTGATTTGGAGATTTAATTCTTTTGTTGATAGTAATTGGGTTTACTTACAGTCACTTAAAGATCATATAAAGTAAATAAATAATAGTTTTTTCTCACAATTTCTTTTCATTATTGCCTTGCCTCAGCCTCCTTGCTTGAATGTTTGTATTTTTTGTGTGTATGCTTTTATTTGAAAGTTGGTCTGTTTGTAAATGATTACTGTTTTGGTAGCTGATAAATAATAATATTGTTATTCCCAATAATTTTTCTATTCATACATTTGTAATAATAAAACTTTATTTTCTAAAATGAAAGATGCCTAGATAAAATTTTTCTATAAATGACGGTTAAGTTGGCAGAGACACAAAACGACAAAGTGTATAGGTAAATCCAAAAAAAAAGAGTGAATCTTCAAGTTTATTTTTAAACTTCAAAATAAACGATTTTGATGGTGTTTTAAAGTAGCTATACTATAAAATAGGTATACTAAAAAAATTTGAATACCTGTTTCCTCTTTTTATTAACATTAAATAATTTTATCAAGATTATTCACTAATTTATTTAATCATTCTAATAGTTTTATATTTGTTTTTAAATAGCTATCCAATTTCAGCTATGCTTGATTTCATTATTTTTGTTTGAAATTAAACATAACTACTGAATTTTTTTATACATTAATAAAGTTTACAATTGTAAAATCTTATGAGATAAAAAGTTTTTAAAAAAGAAGTTCTGTCTTGGCTTTACGTAAAATAATTTATTTTAAGGCATTATCTGTAACACTTACCACCAAAACTAAATTTACATTAATAATTTAAATATAATTATTAAATCTTGCTATAAATCTGTAGCAATGTAGAAATCCAACTATATATTCATCAATGCTTGAGGTATTTATTATATTAATGGTAGCAGCAATTCCTGAAAATCTAATTTCTTTCCAATCACCTAGAAAGCTTAAATACAAATGAAATTTCATTTTTTCTGTTTTAAAAAAGGGAAATGGTTGCTTATGAAATTGTGGTGTCGAATTATACGTTTTATATAAATTATTTGGATTGTTTTCATGATTTTAACGCAACTGTGCTAACTCTACACATAAATTCAGAACATCTTTAATTCTAATAATTTTTAATTCCTCCAAACTTATTAAATAAAGTTTTTTTATTTAATAGAGAAGGATATACATTGATCTACTTAAGTCAGGTACTCAGAAGGTACAACAAAAATTTTTTTTTGATTACTTATTATACACTAACTATATACTATATTTGGATGTTTATTTATTTTTATTCAATAAACCAACAATTTGAATTAAAAAGGTAGGTAAAGAGAAATATTTTGATAAGTAACCTTTTTTTTGTTGAAAATCAATCAGGGTATTAAATTACCTGAACGACATTAGTGATACATCGATAATTATTTATTAAAAAAATAAGTTGTGATGGTGTCATAATACTTCATAAGATTTAAAAACGGTCAGGGTATTAACAATTTTAATTACCTTGTCTTTACCAAACTAAACTAATAAACTAAATCTTCACATGGTTATTTTGAATGGAGTATATATTCTTCTACGATTACTGGCCCATTTTCTTTTTCACAGCCCGTGGAATATTATTGTTTTTTTATTTTATGAGGAGCAGTCAATAACAAATACAAAACCTTTATGTCTCATACATGAAAGAATTATGTGTCCGTTATCCGATAACAAGAAAATTGCTATTTTCAGATTGGTTTTCAGGTTTTATACTAAATAATGTTCCCGTCACAATGATAAAAAGCAAATATCTGTCAATTTGAAGCTTGTTGGTGCAAACAAAAAATATAAAACCTGCTCAGTTTATTAACGTGTATTTTAACAAAATAAAAATTTACAATCAGGTAGGTACAATCAGATTCAAATAACCTTATACATTTCTTTGTTAAAGATATTAAAAGATTAAGTTTTTTTCTTCTGTTGCTTTAAACAAATTCACACATGTTTCCGCCTTTTTGTTATTGACAGATCCGAATCTTAACAACAAGAACAAAATCTAAGTAATACACTTTTTTAGAATCCTTCGTCAAGCTAAACAACATTAAAGAATTTTACATGGTGAATTTTTACGAAGAATTGTTACGTTTTTTTGCGGATTTCATAATAAAATGGTATGTACATGGTGATAGTAAAAATTTTAGAAACAATTCATTTATTTAATATAATTAGTTATTTTCTTAGTGAAATTAAAATTAATGTTTATATCTCACGTATTTGACATTTTTTTTAACGTATGCTCAAAACTTATTTATTGGGACTTCTTAATAAAATATTCTTTTTGTAAACTTTCAAAATTTGCCTTTTGTCTGTGAAAAAAACATCAATATTTTTCAGCAGATCGATAAAATTCCTAATAAAATAATAATTTAAAAAATTCCATACGTTAATATATAAAACATAATTTTATTTACTCACTTTAGATTCGATAGCGATAGATCTGTATGAATGAATTGTAATTTTCAAGGGATCATGTTCAGAATCGGAATTTAAAATAAAAAAAGATTTATAATAAAAATTATAATTAGTGGAGGGTATGAGATGGTGAATTTAGGATAATGTTACCGATGCAAAACCCAAAAAAAAATTCTTGAATTTTATTTTGAAGTAAGAAGATTTTGTTTTCCAGCCATGAAAAATTCACTAGCTCAATATAGAAATATGGGAGCCCTAAGTATCTGAAATTTTACTCAAAATATATGGTAAAATATATCCAACGATTTTTACAATATATACTACAGTTTCTATCGCTGTAAAACAAAATAAACAAAAGATGGCCATAAATTAATGTTTAAATTTTTAAAATCTTCGTACATAAAATTAATACCACCTATTAGTTTGGTTTGGTTTTTCTAGCCAGTTGTTTTGGTTTTATTTAATCTTAAATTGATTTTTAAAATGACTGAATTAACAAATGAAACAATAAATATATCTTTACAAAAACTCAAATGTTTTGTCTCATTGTGAATATCATTTTGTGTTTGATATTGTTGTTAGCGAAGATTGTTATTGTTTTCACATTTTCATTAACGCACAGGTTTAAAAAGTCTTTAGATTATTTGAAATAATTATGCTACTAAAGCTAATATAGTGTAAAAATTAAATATGTTCAAAAGATGAAATTTTAATACAGTATTTGATATTGTTAAACATGAAAAGTCATTTCGAGAATTTATTATAGATTAAACATTACTTTATTCAAAGTTAACAAGCTTATTACCGTATTCTTTTATACATTATCATATATTATATAACTCAGAAAATCATAAATCCGTGTATAATGATTTGAGACGTTTGTAAGGTAATATTCAGACAAACGTAAATAGAACATTTTAAAATATAAAATATTTTACTGTATATCCTGTGGCAAATTTTTTTTTGTTCATACATAAATAGAGAGTCGGTAAAATATTTAAAAGAAACCATCACACCTTTTTTTTATTTAAATCCTTAAGAATAAAGAAAAAAACCATGCCTTGTTCCACTGCATTAACATATATATTTGACGTATATCGATAATTGAAAAAAATTCGTCAAGCGTGTGTGACTATGCCTTTTGGGATCGGTATTAAAATATAAGACTCAAACATTCATAAAATTAAAGTCTTGCAGGGAAATGAGACAGTAAACAATTGTGTTTCTCGATGACTGAAAATTCTGGACTTGGTCTATCTTGTTTATATTTGGAAATGTTAGCCACCTTCGAGAAAAAAAGTTTAATTAACTTTAAAAAATTTAATAATATTTTTAAGTCATCGAGATAATAGGCAAGAAATCTTTATCTACAACCATTTCTCCCATATTATGAGAGATATTTTAAATTTTAATTTTTAAAGCTTACATAAATATATTCCGATGAGGCACCAGACTCCTTGATATATGTATTTATTTCTTCATCTGTAACAGAAGATATCAAATTTAAATTATTTAGGTCCTCGATTTCTAAATACGGACACAGCAGATAAAGAAACAACAGAATAAAAAAATCCATCACTTACAATATAATCCAATCACATAGAAATGATTACCATAAATAATATATGCGTAAAAAGTATTTTTCTCTATTGAAATCGGCATTTTAAAATGTTATTTTCTAATTTATTTAGGCACCGTATCACACTGTAACGATAAATATCACCAAAATAGAACATTTAATTTTAAACTTTTAAAAGCTAGATACTATTTAAGTGGGTTTTTTTTTTCATTTCGGTATTCTTATCCTTTTTTTTAACAAAAACTGTTCGCATTTGAACACACCATTAACAATAATAACACAAATACCAATATTTCTATTGTCCAGTTTTGTTGAATGGAATGCTTTGGGGCGGCTAGGTAGGATACGCATCATGCATAATTGTTTGACCTAATATTATAATATTTTAAGTGATTGTTTGAACACACAATTAACTATTCTAATATGTGGTCGATTCGGATCACATAATATACGCACATTTAAATTCTGATAGAATGTTATTGTTTTCGCCCCGTATAACCAATAATAATTTCACGTTTTGCCATATTCGTTTCTGTGCAGTAATTTTTATAATAATACTGATAATTAATTACATATTAAATAATTCAGTGTTTTAAAAAGCTTTTTTAAACTCGAAATTTTAGGTTTACAAGTTGCGCATTGATTTCGGAAATAAAAAGTGAAACGATATAAAAATTTGTACTCTCTCACTTGTATCTTTTGTCACTATTTATATTTAATATATAATAATTGGTAATATATATCAATATCGGAAGTTTTTTATTTGTAAATAAATTGTGTTTTCGTTGGTCTTAATAATTTATATATATATTGTCGACAATTTCTTGAGTAACTTTCATGTCATGCAGGCCTGTGTGTCGGTCTATTACACTAATAAAAATTATTATATCGCTTTTCTCGTACTTAAAATGTTATTTGAAATTTTTGAGCTATGAAGAAATGGTTTGACACAGCTTTTCAGTAACATTAAATAATTACGCAAAATTTTAAAAGCCGCCTTTAGAATAATAAACGGACTTTTCAAACGGATAACCTATTAATTTGTATAAAACTAGGTATTAAATTGCCTCTGAGCTAAAAACTGGAAATTTCAAAGCGCTTAGAGAAAGTTATTTGTGTATTTTTAAATTTAAAAACTACTTCTAATTAAGTTTTATGGAATTATTCTCTTTACGTTCAAAAAGAATAAATATTTTTTTTCCAAAACCACATTTATTTTAACACTGGAATATTATTTCTTTACATGTAGGAATTTTTATTTTATTTTGAAACTATGAGGTAAATTATAATTATTTCTTGTCCTTTCACCCATAACAGAAAGCTATTGACATGACATCTAGAAGGCAAACTCACCACATTAATGTAAAATAGTTATGTATAGTAAGTATATTGTTGAAAAAAGGCCTTTTTTGGTTCTTCTTATATGTATTATTATTTTTGGTGAACAATAGATTTTTACGTTCAATTTGTGATGACTTGCAATCTATTGTGTTATGCTCCTAGTTGATAGATGGATTTTAATACTACACACAAATATATGATACGTGTGTTTCACGCGCGAGAATACATGTATTTTATTTTTAAATTTTATGCACCCTCAAACATTTAAACCATTTATTATTACCATTGTTTCAGCAAAAAAATGTAAAAAATGGTGGTTGATACTTCCATGAGCACGTACTTTGAAGGACTTATCAATAGGGTAAATGCATGTTAAATATTATAATTATTATATTTTATTGTTTTTAGGATATCACACAAAACACAAATTTTTAGAGGTGAAACGCAAAAAAAATCAATTTTTTTTTGAAAAATAAAAACTGACTGCAAAATAATAAGCTTAGAAGTAAAAATAATATTAAAAAAATATACTTATAAATAGTTTTCATACGACCATTTACCTTACGAGGCACCATTGAATCATTTTTGAGCTCAAAATATGACCGGCGCCGAAGAGTGATCGAAGAGTAATTGGTAATTAGGGAATTATTTGTTTATAGAAATATTCAATTTAAAATTCATTTTTTGAAGTCGGTAACATTTTTTGAATAAATTTTTCTTTATGTTGTTCAAGAATTACGAAAAAGTTTTTTTGACTTCATACTCCTCAGACATGGAAAGTATTTCTTGTGGACCCATTAAGTTCAATGTAAATTATTTCAAAAAAAGATTGTCTAAAATTGAATAACTTTCGTTAGTCCACTAATCACGCATTCGTTGCGTGATCACATTAACGCTTGTTTTATCAATTATATGTTTTTGGTTAATACATACTATTTTATAAATATATAAATATATAATGCACAGTACCGTATTGTAAATATTAACAATAGTGAATCTATAAATGAATATAATATCACGTCTCCAAGAACCAATCAAATTGTAGAATACAAATGTTCACAAACAAGGGAGTAACGAAAACAATTCAATATAAGTGTAACCCACAAAGTCAAAATAAACTTTAAAGCGTTTAAAACTGTAATAGAAGTAAACGCGATGTTATCCAAAACCAAAAATAAAATGATTTTTTGTTTGTTTGTTTGATTGTATATACAGTGTGGCTGGTATGTGGATCGACTGATGGATAGATGGATGGATATAAATATATGAATAGTGGTTGTTGCATGTGCTGTTATTATGGTAGAAATTCTGATACATTTTTACTGTATGTATAATATTGATGATCAAATTGTGTGAAAATAAATTTTGTTTTCATAACAAATGTTGTTTAAATGGAAGTTTGATGTAAAGTGAATTTATTATGATTGACACCTAATTTACAAAACAATGTAACAACCTATTGTTGAACACATGAAAACGAAACGAAAATGTATTTAAAAAAATAAAACGTTATTATTATTAGCTATTTAATTTTTTTTTTTTTTGTTACTTTTTAGGGATATTTTTAAGTGATTTTTTTTTTTTCATTAATTACGTTTATAATGTGAATGAGATTTGGTGATATTGTTATAAAAAAAAAAATGTATTTAACACAATAGCGAACACACATTGTGACTTTAATGTATTTTTTGTGTTCGAAAAATTCGTGCAACAAATTTAAATTTGCCATTGTGTATGTTATTACAGATTTTATTGATGTAGATGAATAATTTTTTTGGTTGTCGAACAAAGATTTTAACTATTGTGTTTATTAGGCATTTGAAGCACGCCTTTTATTGATGAACATTTTGTAAAAATACAAATTTTGTAACGTTGTTTCATTGTAATAAATCTAAAACCTTGCAAATATATATAATTCTATAAATTTTTTATGAATTTTGAATTAAATCAAATGAAATTATATCAATTGAAAATATATATATATATATATATATATATATATATATATATATATATATATATATATATATATATATATATATATATATATATATATATATATA
This sequence comes from Chrysopa pallens, assembly GCA_020423425.1. Classification (NCBI taxonomy): domain Eukaryota; kingdom Metazoa; phylum Arthropoda; class Insecta; order Neuroptera; family Chrysopidae; genus Chrysopa; species Chrysopa pallens. Next base: position 46,820,147 of record CM035593.1, on the reverse strand, counting down.
TCTATATATATATATATATAGATAGATAGATATAATTTTAAAATTTACCGAAAAATATAGCAACAAACAACAAATTATTATAACTTAATGTACAACAGTTTAGAATTGAAAACTATATTATTTTATTCGAATAATAAAATGGATGTGGGTACTTTAAAATTAATTTAATTGACCATGTTTATAAAAATAGTAGATTATCAAATGGATTTTCCGTTGTACCATAAACCTTAATTAATATTTTTCTTTGTTTACTTTCTTTGCATTACAGATTCAACCCACATAGGATGTGAAGTATATTAATAATTAAATACTTTAATTTTTTTTTCTCTCCTAATTATATAAATATGGTAATTTGAACAAGGTACCAACAGTTTGTGTGTAAATTTCCATTCTTAATTAAATAATAATAATTTTGAACGTAAGTATATTCTATACGTTCAACTCTATTTATAGTACACGTTTTTGTCTATAAGTGATATACAATATGTTTACTGTTTACGAAAGGCTATACTTTTTATTTTTGCAAACTAGCTTTTTAATTTTTAATCCATAAATATGAGTTTAACTGTAAATTAATACAGTAATTTTGCATCTATAATAGAAACTTTTGTTGAATCTCGAGATGATAAGGAATATGTTTTTATATTCTTTTCTGTTTCATCCGATTGTGGAAAATATCTATTTTTTTAATGAATTTTAAAACTTTCTGAAAAACATTATTGTTAGAGTGAACACTATAACGCGCAATTATGTAAAATTGTTAAAATTATTTCAGTATTTCCACGATTTGCTTATAAAATTTATAAATATGTCTGTAAAAATGTATTGGCAGTAAAACCTATTTTTAAAAGTATGTTGTAGCTGAATAATTTACTTTTTGTAAGTTGAAAGCTTAATAAAATTTAAAAAAAATGTATTGGTTATGTATTGGTCCAAGAGCTAAGGGTCGCCAGAGCGAACATATTTTCTTAAAAACAAAATCTGTTGGATAAGGTAGTGATAATATTTTTTTTCGCTGTATTCGTATGCAGAATTTTATCGGACAGATACTTTACAGGTACAAAGAGTTCAAAATAAATAGATAGGTCAAAACACAGATCATTTTTCATTATGTCTCAACGCTGATTTTTGTCTTTGTTTCCCATTACACTTTGAAAAAACATAATTCATTCTGCCAGATGTTTAATTACTTCTTAACTTAATTCAATTTTGTCAGATCAGGCTGCCTAATTGAAGCGGTCACTCGCCTGCCTACTGTTGTTAAAGCGTTGGCTGAACATATTCTTGAAAGAAATACTCGCGTTAAAGTTAATTATATTGAGCTAGCTACGAACTTCCAGAACGGATGTATTAAAAATATTTACTGGATATTAAGAAACTAAAAAATGCCGCACAACTTTTATAAAACACTTTATACCATACACAGGTATAGTACACATACAATAAACGTGAAATTATCCATAGTTATACCGACGGTAATTGTAGGTATACATAAATATGAAAACCAACAAAGTAAATGAAATTATCACTCTGTGTGTTGTTGGGGTAGTTAAAAGTATCTACCTACAAACTGAAAGTGTTGCGTTATATGAAAATTGTCTGTCGTGGTAGATTTTAACATAGAAAATCAAACGAAATTATCGTCATCTACATTGGATACTTATTTACTTACCAACTAACTGTTTATTTATGTAGTAATATTATTTGTTACATTTTCTAGAAAAATAAAAGTATTATTATGTTAAATCTGAATATATTATACACATTTAAGACTAATGACTTCCCTCCTCTCTGAAAAAGTTTGGGAACTTGCTTGATAAAATTGTGAATCTATAATTGTTCCTACCGTACGTCACGTTTTGAGTGTTATCATTATCGTATTTTGAAAATTTACATAATTCTATAAAAATGTATCGTTTCAAGTATAAAATTAGCATTTTTGGTTTTCACTTTTTGTCCAATTCTCTACTAATTATTCATATACCGAAAATTCGAACTATACGCATATTTATTTTTGAAATTTACGCCATTTTATTATTTTATTTCTTTTATGCTCAAACCAAAATATTTATTTGGGAACATATTTGATTTTTCATTTGTTAATGAAATTCTGCATTGGCATATTTTTACTTCTTAACTGTCTTTTTTGTATAATAAAACCATGAACATGATTTTTTTATATTACCCCACAAATTATTAGTTGGTATGATTTTTAGTTGTAAATAATATGAAATAATATAGACAACGAGAAGAATTTGTTTCAAAAATTCATAAAATGTTTAATAATTATTAAAACAATAATAGATTTTATGAGCATTTTAAGTTTGCCGTAGGCACCAAAACAAAATCAATTTTATTACGTACGGTTGCTTCAAATTTTTCTTTTTTTATATAAATAGTTTTGTCGCACTTCAGCATATGCGTATATAAAGGTTATGCATATTTTGTGAGAAAATGGTTTACTATTTTAAAAATTCATCATTACTGATAAACGATTACAATAGGGGAGTAATTTGTTTCTATTTAAAATACCACAACTTTTTTATGGTTAAACACATTTGCAATTAAAAATGAATTAAAAATGTATAAAAATTCAACAAGTCCGACATGCTGCATCCCTCATACGCATAATAATTTCTCTTTTATTCCTTTGAGCACTTCGTGATTGAAGAACAAAAACTTCAAAAGATAAATTCTATAGGCCATTAGGGGCTAAAAGATTTTTTTTTCTTGACTGGTTAAAATCCAATCACAATTTTGACTAATTATGGTCTATATTATTTTTTAAAAAAATATCGAAGGATTATTTAAATATATTGAAAGAATTGTGTTATTTTAAAATAGTGAAAAACACTTAAAGTGGACATTCAAAGTCTATTTCAGAAATATTTATTCTAGCAAGTACCATTTTAATAAAGAGCTCGAAATCTACCTCTTTTTTTCATCAGAATTTCGGTGAAATTTTACAATTACACGTATGATGAAATTTTACATCACTGATTTGAATTTTGTTGAAATCGACTATTCTGTATTAAAACATATTTTAACAGAAAATTCCAAAAACTATAAAGTAATCTTCATAAGCCTAAACTTTTGAGACTTAATGTAGAAATGCATTTTTCAACACTTATCTAAATGACCTGGTGGAGGCTATCCATTGAAAGAAAAAATATTTGCTATTTCCAATAAATGATTAAGTAATATTGACAACATATTATCACACATTATTGTATATAAATACACATATCATAAAAGTGAATATTATTTTGTCAGTTATACATATTTTGTATTCATTTCACATAAAACGTTCGTGGAAATTGACTGCATTTCTAGATTAAAATGCTATTCTTAATGTATATACATAGACGTAGGTAAATGGAGACCATATGCATATAAAAGAATTCAATTCTATTCATTTCTCGTTTTCATATACATTTTCATACTATCATTCCATAAACGAAATGCAAATCAATAAAAATCTGCCAATTTATAGTGAAAATTTGTATTGGAAAAACTACAATTTTGTCGAATTTCGTCTTCAAAAAAATGTAGATATTAATACTGCAACAGTAAAAGTTTTTGCTCTCCAGCTGTAGCCAATATTATTAAAATATTCAAGTTGAGAGGATCAAGTATATACTCAATAGTTGTATAATGACTATTGAGACTGAAAAAGATGTACCAATTACTAAATATTTAGGTTTTGTTGGTTTGCGCATAGCTACTTTTCAGTCTGGTACAATTTCAATGATTCTTATTTCATTTGGGAGAAGTACTACCAAAATACTACCATTTTACCTATGCTATTTTAACTACCCTATAAAACAAACTTGGTAAAATTTATTATAAATGCGCCATGACTTATTATATTATTATTTTTAAAATATTAGGTTACTGGAACTTAATTAAAGTAGTAATAGAAAACCCTTCTATTTTTGGAACGTCGATATCTGAAAGTCAAACTTTGAGTTAAAATTACTCTGCTAGTTTTTTAAAATAAAAATATCATAAATTATTTTAAATGTAAATATTTTCGAGTAAAAATTCGCTAAGGTTGCAAAGCTCCTGAGATAAAAGTTTTATAGTTTTTAGAATTTTCTTTTATTTTATTGAATTCATCATACAAATAAATGATGAATAAAATGAATTGGCTTTATATGCTATATTTTTCCAAAATAAAATTTAAAATTTATTTTGCAACTTCAAATGATGAAAAGTTTTAATTGGCCTATACATCTTAGGCACAAAGAATTATGTAGATTCTTGCTAATACAATTTGCGAATAGATCTCACTCATAAGTAAGAAGATATATTTACTTCGTGTAAATTGGAAATATAGAACCATTAATCGCATTTAAATTTATTACATTTGGCTTTACATAGTCATGAGACGCAAAAACTAAAAATAAAAACATGCAACTATTTTTCACTCGTTGCTTTATTGAAGTTTTTAGCTATGGTCATTATGCATTTAAATGTTTTTATCGAATTCTATCAAAATTCTTGATTAAACTCTGTATTAAATAACTCAAAATTATACGACTCGGATTAGATCGAATTACCAACCACAATAACTTAGTTTGACTAAAAGTCATTTGTTCTAATGGAAGTACTTAGATTTTGACTTGAGATATTGTTAAGGTATATAAATAGAATTCGATTATAACGTATACCTATTGGTTTTTTTCTGTTTAAAACTTTACTATTGTTTAATATTATTAGAATCTTTCATTCGTAAAAGTGAAAAGAAGCTATATATTATATTGGTTTTTTAACATGTGTGGAAAATTAAGATGAAAATAATATAGAAAAAAAACTTACTTATATTCACAACATTTAAACGGAAAAGAAACGTATTTTGTCTGTTAATATACTTCATATTTATTTATACACACTCACATTTCTAGAATATAATATCGTATACAACGTGGCCTACTTAAAAGCTCCTACATAAAACAATGGCTACGTTAATTCAATTATTTTTTTGTGTATTTAATCATTTCAAAATTTTTAAACTAATAAATATATTATATAAATTTTCCGTATCCAGAAATAAATGTAGAATTTCAATAGAATGGATTTTTCTAACAAAATTAGCGACTCGATCCTGCTTAACATAACTTTTGTTAAGGCATTTAAAATTCGAAAGTCTTTCTTATCGTTTTCTTATCAAAGAATATATTAAAAATTTATATTGTACTTTAATATAGATATCTATAAGCTCGTGTTGCTTTTGTATACTAAGAAAACAAAATCAAATAATTAATTATGATTGAAATACATCATAGAAAAAAAATCTAAGTCAAATCAAGCACAAAAAAATTTTACAAAAAATTAATTATATGGCGGTTGAAATAAAACAAGAATAAGTAATTACGAATAAATACGCACCAGGAGGAGCAATTTTGAACAAAAATATTTTAATGATGTTGTGATTGAAATACATTGAATCCGCTTATAAAAACTTTCAAGAAGTCATTTGGATCTACAGCTAAATAGCCCAAATTAAATCAATTCTGAATTTAAGAAAATCAGGCTTGGGTCCATTCAAGATACAGCATTCGGTTATAATCACAAAAAGCATGACTCTTAAAATTGTCGGCAGCAACTATTTTATCACTATTCAATTTTCAAATCCGTAATTTAAATAACAAAAATAATTTTTTTATGCAGATATTAATCTAAGCGCTGTTTCTTGAATCGTAGGTTTGAACTAAATTTTTAATCATATTTTTACATGTCTTTTGGATGACCGATATAGATTGTATAAAAAAATTAATTTAAGACTTTTGACAGTAGGACTATTGTTGCGTTATTGAATATATAATTTTTATTAATAACAGACAAAATGACTTCGTCAAAAAGTATGAAAATCGGAAAGCCTTAATGAATTTCGATTGAAACCTCTTCCATAGAAATTTCACTGCAACCTCTATTTTTAATATTATTTTTAAAATTTACTATTATTATTATTAATAAAAATAATTTTGGTAAATTGAATTTTGAAGAGGTATTTTATTTCGAAGAGGAAATGTATTTAAAATATAAATATATATGATAAAAATTTGGAAAAATATACAAAAAGACTAGTAACATTTTTTATGAACCATCGTGCAAAGGAAGAAGGTATGTTTTTTGAAGGAAGAGATGACGAAGATTTTTCGTTCGTTTCAATATTGTATGACAGTTCCTATTCTTACTTCTATTATATTCAGTATATAATTCAAATATATATGTTTGTATATATATCTACCTGCCTGCAAGCAGTCAGTACACTTTTTAGGTATTGAACGAAAAACTAATATCGAAAAGAAAGTGAACGAAACATTTTCACAGCGTAGATGTTAGATAAAGATGATATTATACCTATTGTGAATTACATTATATCATCATGAAGCGCATGATATTTACACACACATAAAAAAAAAAAAGAAAAACGAACCTCGTTCTTAGATTTTGCCGATGCTTTGGTTACACTTTTCTCCATTGGCTATCAATACAAACTTTTAATGAAAAATACAGTAATGATGAAAATATCACAGAATATATACCTTAAGCAGAACGGTATCTTTCAATATAAAAACATTTTGGACGCCGAAATTTGGATTGTCGAAATATCTATGTCGAACTTATCTAAACATGTAATGGAACTAAATACCTTCATTATTCGTTTACTAATTTATTTGCTGTCTTTGTTTCAAATTATATGCTGTATTACATTATATGATGTCCTTGTTTCTTCACATTCCAGCAACATGGTACAAAGTCATTGCATGTGTAAGTCAAGCATGACAGAAACCGATAACAAGAGACCGTACTAATTTAAGTATATATTCTTCTGTGATAATATGAGTGTAGTGCATAGTTCGTAAAATGGACTTGATTGATGAATTGAAAAGAAATGGATTGATGTTCAAAACAAAAATTATCGAACAATCACAAAAAATTAAATATAATTAATAAGTTGAAAATTATAATAATGGTAGAAAAAATTCTCTATTAAGTCATATACCATCTTATTTATCATTTGATTGATAAATCAGTAGTTGGTAAGCTTAGAGACGAAAGAAAACAATTTGTTAAAATTAATGTTTTACTCCCTGAACTTTTATAATAAGAAGTTTTACTGTAATAATATGTTATACAAAACACATATTTTAGCTCCACGATTAATGGACTACAAAACAGCTATACTACACTACACCATAGTCATATAGTTGTATATAAAAAAAAAACTGAGCAGTTTTGTAATAAGGAAGGAACGAACGTATGTTGGGGACGGTAGTTACAGATAGATGCATGCATGCTCAACAAATAGTGGTAGCAAGTAGTAGTGAGAGATGTGATGGAGTATAGTGAGTGAGCTTTTCAAAGGTTTATTGGTTTTTTAGCTGCCAAACAGAAATGATGATGTTGGAATTATTAAGTGTGTATGGATGTATTATATTTGATAATACACATGTATATCATCACTATGACATTCTATACATTGTTAGTTTATTCTTACTTGTACCGCGTGACACAATAGATTAATACTTTTCATATACTCACGGACGTTTGTATTCAGATCGTTTTTTGCATCTTTGGATATATGAAAAACAATGTTAGAATATATCTACATAGAATAGTACAATTTTTATGGAAACACATATAAAATATTTCAACAAATATATAAGGTTTGTTTGTGCGATGAAACATTAAGAGTATATTACGAGGGAAACCGCGACCGCGTTCCTCGTTCGTAGACGTTTTCGCCTTATACCTTCTTTTAGAACACTTCATAACCTGAAGGAGAAGATGCTTTCTAGCACAAGGCGACAATTATATTGTGTTTATATTGCTAGTGGAGCTTGTTACTTCGTGTGATCAAATTAACGCCATTTTTTTTATATTATTATAATTGATCAACCTCCAGCTTATGTAGTCAAATGGGTGAAGATATAATTGCATTTACTCATTTGGCCACTCAGCCAGTGAGTAAAAATATAAGTTGTGTGATACATTATTATATTTCTATAGGATAGATGCCCGTAATCATATCAAGTCAATGATAAATACACTTCTAAAAATTTTAAAGCTAGATGAAGGTTATCAGATGTTCAGAGAATGGCCGTGTACGTTTCTTACCTTATAGTCTTTATGCATATTGTTTAGTACAAAAAACTCGTACTTTAATCTGAATTACAACTCATACATTAAAGATACACCAGACATATGGCTATTTAAATGAGTCAATTCTTAGATCGCGAGGAAGTGCCAATTATTGTAGCTATATCATTTTATACATTATAACATCTTGTACATGTTATTTATTTATTATAGATGTACCAATATTATATTAATCCATAGTACATCAACCCAATATGTTTACTAGAAAATGATATATAAAAATCATATAGATAGTAATATGTATATACTAACATTTATTATTACTTAAAAGTGGAGAGTTAGAGAGTCGCCATCATTTTTGTTCTGTTTTGTGTGTGTTTTTTTCCACATATATTTCGTTTTAATGACAAATTGCGTTAAGCTGTATCATCATGAAATAAAACCAAACACCAAATAAACCATATTTTCATCATAGTATGGAATTATACAACAGTGGTAACAACGTAACCATATGATCTGTTATTAATTTAACTTGTAATTTTTAATTAGTTTCATCATTTATAAAACTATTTGAGAGATTATGTTGTTGTAAATTAACACTATATGCCTACAATTTTATGCGCTTTATTCATTACACGTGGTATAATATATTTTCATAGGCATTGGTCAAGTGAGTAATTAGTAACTAATGTAATTATTTTCTATTATATTTAGCTACTATTTCTTGGATTGTTTTTCAATGCGTTTAGTTACTATTACAGAAAATTTTCCGGCGATGTACAATCTAATTCTAGACAAATAAGTAACTCGCGCAAGTATTTCGCATATTTCATCGACATTTGCCATGATATCGGGACCTGTCTGCTTTCATTTTATTTTTACTTAGAAAAGAGCACGCTGATCGCTTTACAATATCACCTTGTGTTATAATAACTATCAAATTATGCTTATTTAACTATGTTTAAAAATTAAATTTTTATTCGTTTTTGGCATAATATTTTGATCAAAATCTGTAATGAATTGTAGTTAGTAGCTATTGACAAATAGAGTATGTCAAAAACCGAGAAAAATTACAATGAAATATATTATTTATACAGTTTTAAAAAAACGTTTACTCTTTTGACAATAAATATATTTTTTTATTTAACAAAGTATATTTTTATAATATATACAGTATACTTTTGAGGTTTCTTAGTAAGAAAAATTTGATTGAAAATTTAATTATAATCCATTTCATAAAAATCGGATAAATTTGAGAATTGACCAAATTTTTTAAAATAATTGCAATGTATTTTTAGAGTTAAAAGATTAGTGTTTTAGAATAAGTTTTGGATTTAATAAAAATAATATTTGCATAATTGGATTAATTTCTTTTAACTCGCAGTTTTTGGTTGTTTGTCTGCCGAAAAAACTAATCCAATTATTATATTATTAGCCCTTTTCCTGTTATCAATCGAGCTGAAAATTTGCAAGCAGGCTCATTGCGACGGTAAAATGATATATCCAATTTCATTCAAAAAAATAATTATAGTTTAATTTTGGATTTATCGGCATTTTTCAAGTACATGGTAATTTTAAATTACAAAGAAAGGGACTATAAAAACCTTGATTTGTATAGGTTAGTTTTTTTGTATTGCTTTTATAATATATTTATGAAAAAGTTTTTGGTAGCCAATATTTTTAATCACCCCTATTTTTATAAATATCTTTAATATCTGGATTCATATATATATATATATATATATATATATATATATATATATATATATATATATATATATATATATATATATATATATATATATATATATATATATATATATATATATATATATATATATATATATATATGTGTATTATAAATATTTAAATAAAAAAAAATCATACTGTTGTTTGAACAAAACATACCATATTGTACTAATAACCACGGGTGGCCAAAACTGTAATAATATGGTTTTGTACTTACAAAAAGTACCTACTAGCATTACACAGAAGTATGTAAGAAGAATATACATATTAAATTAATACAAAATGTATTTGTATATACCAGTAGTAATTCTCCACCCATTTTATTTTGTTCTTGTTTTACATAATAGCATAAAATCCGCGTGTGCCCTGTTGCAGATTAATATATGTAACGATGTATTTTACAAGGAATGTTTTTTGTTTAAAAAAATACAGCATGATTTAAAAAAATTAAAAAATATCCATCCAAATTTTTTATTTCCTTCTGACGCAAAAAGAAGGATGCTATTTAGAATCTGTCTATATCTGTGTTTGCTTTTGTATGGCTCCTAAACGGATGAATGCTTCGATTTGGTTGTAGATTTTTTTATCCAGAATATTTTTAGATATGATACAAGAAAATTTCAGTTGATTGAAAATCATCATGTTTATTAATAATCATTGTAATTTAAAAATTAAATCCAAACAAGAGTAAAGTAAAGACCATATGATGAATTTTCCATTGATGAGAAAAAAATGGTGAAATTGATTTTACTAAAAATTCATGCAGTTCTATTATGAATGACAGTAGTTCCACGTCGATATCATTCTTTTTGTAACCACTCGGTATAACAGGATCTTTAAAAATCATACCGAGAAAGACCAATATAGACTTTTTCTATTTAAAAACAGGGAATTTTTAAACCTTCAATTAAAAGAGTGCAATTTTATGAAGCCTATTTCTCAAGTTTCCACAAACTGATAGTTCTTGAAAACTCAAGATATTATAACTTGAATTGAACAAGATCCTGATCCATATATGATGCAGTTCAATTTTCATTATTTTTACTAAACCATTATACCAAATTGAGCTTAGTTATACTTTAGAGTTTAGTTTTATTAAAGTAGACCACTTTTTTGAAACATTGGGTATGTTAAAAAATATTCATGTTATTTGTGTGATTGTATGTCTTTGGATTAAATACAATATGTATGGTATTTGAAACCATTCTACTCTCAACATAATGGATTATTTCATTATGTTCCAAGTATATAACATTTAACTTCGTTAATCCATATTTTATTAATCTTTTACTGAAATTAAATTGTACTTTTTGAAACTTTTGGTCTATATATACATTTAGTTAGTTTTACACATGTCAATCATCATCAGATTGAGAAATGATAAATAATTCAGACAAGAAAATGTAAAGAAAACGTATTCAATTGAAAATAATATAGGTGAAGTTGGCCATTTCAAGGAAAATTTGATTAAAATGTAAATTATAAGAATCCAAATACAGTTTTAATGGAATGTTATCATTGGCTTTTCAAACTTTAGCCTTATCTTGAAAAACAAAGGTGATTTATAAAGTAAAATTGAAATTACTAATTGGTTTAAGTATAAAATTTCAAACGCCACATATTAAATAAATTATTTGTTGGAAAATTACATTATTTATTTTCCAGGCAATATATTTTATGTTATCAAAAATGTTCTTTCTACAAAATGTGAAAAATGTCTATCCGAAAAGGTCAGCTTATGAAAGGAATGCGATCATAAACTGTGTCCGTTTATTTAATAGTTTTATCTAATTTGAAATTTGAATAATTCTACACCCTTTTAGATCTGATTTCCCTTATAATCCAACATATTTGTTTAAGGGCTGTTTTCTATAATACTAAACAGTATTTTGTGATTTATATGTATTTAGACTTCGAAATTTTCCGTACATATAAAAAAACTAATACTTTGTTATATTTTTTAACACACATATTTTCAAATCAAATTTTATTTAATATAAATTTACTGTTAGATAAACGCAAGACGAAAAAATTGCTTTACACATCTGCCTGAGCCTGCACATTGTCAAAGGCCACTTTTTAGATGCATCTGCCCCCTAAGGAATTTTTCCTTCATCTTCGTAACATTTAGAATTGCAAACAAAAATTTCAATAGCATTTTCAAAACCAAGTTTATATTTTTTCTAATTCTGCACCAGCAAAGTATCAGGTACCCGTTAGTTAAATATACAGTTTTGGTGTCGTAAACACTCTTGAAGAAATATTAAAAAGAATACGAAAAATTGTAATCAAATAATTAATAAATATATTAAATTTTCATCTTAAAATTAAGCTCACATTTGATAATTATTAAATATTCGTCTCTCTTTGAAATTTAGGCATTGTATAAATTGTATGCTACAAAAACAACGTTTTACTTAATAAATCACATGCAAGTATCAAAATTTGATATGAAATTAATACACCCTTTTTCAATTAAAGAATATAAACATAAAACGAACGATGTGTCTGGTGAATATTTTACCAAAATTAATTTACTTCTCAAAGTTAGTTGAATTTTGCGTTTGTAGAAGGTAAAAATCATTTATCATATCAAAATAACGTACACTTAACAACTTATGTGATGTACGAATATGCAAACATGTTTGTATATAGAATCAATTAATTAATAAACCGTAAAATTAATAATTATAATTAAAAGTATGTTATTTTTTTTTTTAAATAATATTCAATATGACTATAATTTATATTATGATTATTATTATCTTGTAACTTTTATATAAGAAAAGATTAATTAATGTTATGTTTTGAAAATTAGTAATTCATCAATCAATGTCAGACCATGATATTTAATATTTTACTTAATTTTGAAATCAAAACTTTATTTATTAAATGAAACAAATTTAATTAATATTAGTTAAATAATAGCATTTAAAAAATATTATAGATTTTATAAATTATTTACTCTAGATTTGTAGTTAATTTTATAAATAGTTTTAACACAATTTTATACGTAACCAGCCGTTACACGCTCTTTTTATAGGTCAATTTCATGTTTGTTTAAAAATGGTAGGAATGAAATAAATACTTAGATACAAGTGCTTCTTTTCATATACCACAAACATTTATAATCCTTGCTCCCCTTAGCTTTCTTAAGCATAAAATTTCCAACGATTATGGTCCATTCTGAAACAGGCAATCGACCTTGCTTTGTTCATTGACATCAGATTTCTTTCTCTCGAAATATAGTTAAAAATTTACAAAAAGATTAAGAAAGTAATGTAACTTTACTTAAGTTGTGTTCCGTAAAAAACAATGTATGTATTTTGAAAGGTTTTGCTAGACTTATTTTATAATGGTTTGCTAGTTGTTATATTATTTTATTTTAGGGAGACCGAGATTGAACGAAATTTGTTTATTCGTTGTTATTTTCAAAGCAATTCCAAGTTATACGTATTACTCCACGTATTGTTTACCTTATTTACTCCATATAAGGTTTTGTTGGGATACTATTAATTATTTTTCGACGAAATTTAAACGAAAAAATTTATCACGTCTTACGTCGCATCAGTATTGGTTATCTCAGTACGTAGCGTACATTGTAACTCTTGAAAACAATTAATTATTTTCTGGAGTTCTTGTCCAATTGTTTTTTTCTAACCAACGGTTTATGCTCTCATTTTAGAAGTCAAAATCAACCTTTAAGACTTCAACTCTCGTTTTCCTGATGAATAATTATTCATAAAATAAATAACAAAAAGGTATTGTGTTACGAAATTCTTAATAAGTCTTCACAACCTTAAAAACGACTCCAAATTCTTGAATAAGCAATGCCTAAGCTGGAAGATTACTTCTATAAAATTAATTCAGTTTTTATCTTTAACTGAGAGTGCAGAAACGAGACGATACTACCTAAATAATAGTGAATTTATTTAATGATCACTTTTTCTTTCTAGACAAAGATCATTAAATCTTGATGCACAAAATAAAACTCTTTTCTACTTAAAATATTTCTAAAAAATAAAAATAAATTACAAACATACAGACAAAAGACATTTTCCGTCTGAATATTTTTAATATACATCTTAAAAGCAAAGTAATTGTTGATTCGTAGAATTACGAGTTATAAAGAAAATTGTGTAATAAAAACTAGGGAATATACCTCGAATTTTTATTACGAATTTTCTTTTAACTATGTAGAGTCTCACACAAACACTCACGAACAAACAAATAACAACATAACATAAACTTAATTCAGTGTAAATTATCTGTGTCTTATATGTTCGTTACTTGATACTTTGCACGTTTGAAAAACCATTGAACTAATCTCAAACACTTAAACAGGCATTATTACTCCTTTTGTGAACACAATTGTTATTGTTTTCTAAATGTTTTGTTTCAGTTCTGTAAATCTCATATATTGTGATTTCTGTCAAAAACAGACAGACGCTTTCATATTCAATTGATTATTATTATTATTATATGGGTGTGTATGTTTTTCTTCTTAACTTAACGTTTTATCAATTATCATGTTCAATATGATTGGAGTGTGTTCTTTCAATATGCTGAAGGGCATGATCGGTTATAAATTGGTGGAACGAGTATATGTAAGGTTAGAAGTTACTAACGAAATATTCAGTGAAGTGCGTCCCCCAATTGAACATTATCAAAGAAGCACTTCTTTATGGGCGACAGTAAGAATAAATATAATACTTTCAAGTTATGTTAACCGATATCGGAAGTATTATTTTGTTAAAAAAAAAAATTGTTTTTTACTTCGATTTCATATTATTATGTACATATTGGCTCTCCAGAGTAACTTTTATTTCGTATCTGCCTGTCTGCCGGACTTTAAACATTATTCCATTACCATTTCAGCGCTCGAGACACAACGCTTGAAGTTTTTCTGCGACTGTTTTACTTAGGTAAATTTCAATATCTCGTAATTCGTTCACCTGATAATTATGAAATTGAGAAATATTTTTTTATTAGTCGTTTAAGTTTTCGCAAATAGATTTCTTCAGGAAATTTACGTATGTATGCTTTATATGTATACATATAGCTGCATGAACATTCATAAATCACGAGGAAGTTGTGCGTATATTATTTTTAGATATATATGATGTTATTTGCCATTTGCTTTTATAAACATACAATTTCTTTCTTTTAATTTTATAATTTCTTTTAATATAATAATGAATAATGGTTCTTTTAAAACGTTTAACATTTTGATTGTATAGCAACGCTACACAAATCAAGCAAGCAAGTTGGCATTGCCATAATATTCTTAGAATTATTTATCAAGTCGTTATTACGAGACTCTCGTATCTAGAACTTTTGATCCTCTGTACTACCTTTTCGAACACTCAATCACCTGAAGGCATATACCTTCTAGCGCAATGTGAAACTTTATGTTGTTGGTTAGAGCAGTTACTTCGTTCTTGTCGAACCGACGATAGTGTGATTAATCAACCGCTCTCTTTTATTATTTTAGTTGGTTAAACTGCTGCTGCGTAAATTTGAGCTCGCAACCTCCTGTCTAAGTAGCTTAATGGGTCAATGTATGTGTTAGTACACTTTCTCACTGAGCTGGTGACTGTAGGTGAAATAGAAGATACAGATAAGATTCCTTTCTTTAAACGAACCAGAAAATACTCTTCAAAATTTCGTTGAAATGTCCAAAAAAATTTTCTTGAGGAAATTAGTCCGAAAACAGTAACTGATTAACTTCCAGTTTATCAGAAAGTTAAATACATACAAAAAATAAATATGAATATTGCAAATAGGTAATAATATATTATATTCCGACTACATAGATAGACAGCGGACGCAAATTCAATGCAACAAATATAGTATTATAAGTGCGGTTATTGCATATCATTTACTCTTTTGTTGCTTTTGTCTATAAGTAGTTATGTATATTCTATGTTAGAAACAGACATTGTTTGTTTTAATTGCAAATTGATTTGAATATTGATAGAAGTGATATATCTTAATGTTATAGGTAATTCGATTAATGTGGCCATTTCCATAATGGCCAGGCAGGTTGAAAAATTAGAAGAAAATCCTATTTATAAAATTTTTTTCATTTTCATTGTGTATCGCACAATCTGGTGATTATAAAAATTACAAGATCATTATAGGATATTTAGAAGGTCAATAAATTTTCGGTTTGACATAGGTAGCAGGAACATTCCAGTGGTACTCGCTTACCAATTTACTTAGAGAACAGACTAATTAAACTTCAAATAACTTCCAAAAATTTTAATCGTAGGATAGACATGAAGGCTTAAAACCCCATAGGCATTCATATTTCGAACCCAAATCCGCAGACTCGTAATAAATCTATCCAAAATTTAACATGGAAATTTAATCACACATTCAAATACCAATAGGAAAATACGCAGATCCGTGCAATTTGCAACCCAATCAGTTGTGAATACAGGATGGATGAAAGATTTTAATCATAACGTGAGTGAAAGGTCCCAAAAACCATCCAACCCGTGCAAACTGTACACCAAATACATAGGACCCGTGGTAACTTCACCCTAGATATCACCTTGATATTTTAATTACATTGTGAATATAAAAGACAATAATACCAGATGCTTTGTTTGGTCACTCGACTTGTTTGTATCTCTGGTATTCTTTCCATCATATCATTAAACATTTAATCAAACACATTTTTCTCTATCTTATAGGTGACCGACATTATTAATAATTCCCGGCCAATTTAATTATTTCAATAATAATGATAATGTTTGAACCAGTTTAGGCATTATGTATAATGCCCACTTACTTAGTTGGTCCATATATAAGTAAAAATAAGATTTGTGTTTTGCGTGTTAGTAACTATCTTTGTATATATAATATGTCAACTTATAAGAACGACGAAAGATACGATGAGATGGACTATTGATGTTTTGAACTGAATATTAATTAACTCCAAGCACAAAAGTGAAAAATAGATTATTACAAAGCATAATATCTATGAAAGTTTCTATTGAAAATTGTCTATAGAAAACTATTTACCTGCAGGGTACTTCATCAGTTATGAATGGTTACAAACATAAAAACCAATTTCTTTTAAAATCACTTAAATACTTATTTACTTTCAAACACAGAAACTATTATTATTATTCGAGTATTTCTAATTATACTTATTCTCATGAAATGAAAACCATCAAAATTAACGGGTTTTTATATTCTTACTTTAAATAAGAATGAAAAAAAAAATTAATGAAGAACTATTTTCATAAATTTAAATTTGAATAAGATTCAAAAAGCTTTCTTACCAAAAATTCTCTGTCCAATGGAGGATATGTACACAATTTTCGAAATGAGTCTACATGTGTTGTTTGTTTATTTTCTGATTAATTAAATCAGCAAAAAATTTTCTCAAAAGATAATCAGCATAAATCTATTAGACTAGTCATTCTTTATAAAACTATAACAGTATATACATGGTTTTTATGAATTATTTGAAGAGAAAACCGGAACAAAAAATCACATTTTAATATTTTTTGATTTTGAAAATATTTGCATCGATAGTTGTTAAAAATCAAATTTCCTTGATAATGTATGAAAATTATTTTCAATGTTATACCAAAAAAAAAAATTCAAATGTCATTAGTGAAGATGCAAAATTTTTTTTTCACTTAAATTGAAGCGTCTTTACTTCACTAACTAGAATTTAAAGTTCTTTTTTTTAACTCTTAAAAAATAGCCAGATATGAACGTTCATAATTCTAAATTAAACAAAGATTTGCATATATGACGTCATATAGTGTAAAATTGCCTTCAAATTTTGTTTGCGATTTTTTCATAGAAAATTTTTACTATGCCAATCTACTATTTTAAAATCGATTTTCGAGACTAAATCTCGATTGAATTATATACAACATTTTTATTTGTATAGAATTATAAATTTTCTCGTCGCTTACACCATATTTTGCTACACTTGTTTTTTTATTTTAAATAAAAATTGTTAAAATTAAAGAAAATTTTGTAATAGAACACCTATACAATTGTTTAGATAGCGCCTTCAATATTTTCTACCCTTAGAAACTTAAGACTAAACTTAAATTATCGACATATATTTCATAGACTTTATGTCGGGTATAAACTAGCTTTAATTTATTTCATAGAAGTTTAAGTAGTAAATTTAAGACGTTGCATAATTTATAACTTGTGGTATGTTTTTATTAAATAATAATTCAATAATAATAATGTTTGCTTCAGGTCGTGCTATGCAATTAATTTTATGTCGGTATACGACTCAAGATGAACGTAACTATGACTTTCAACATTCAAATAAAAATATAATTAATTTGATCTGACTACTTCCTCTGCAAAATAATTTGTATGATGAAAAATTACTAGTATTTTTCGTCGACCCTAAAAAGAAAAACATGATTAGTTGTTGCAACGTCAATCAAAGGAAAAGGGGTCTGCCTCGTCATGTATTTAATAACATGTCAACAATAATGCAATGGACATTAAAAGCCGAGCCCTCTTAACACAATATCCCGTAACTAGAAGCGTAAACGGGTAATAGTTCTAGTTGTTGTTTTGGTGGTAGCATACACAGTACTGTGATGTATTACATTTATATACCGTTAAGTAGAAATAAAATATTGCACTAACGGAAAAAAAAAAAAACATCTTATATCCCATAATGTTTCAGCCCCATTATGTTTTACCCATTGTGTGGAAAGGGTGCAATATGGTACATAATACGTATATATGTATGTACTCTATTTACGTTCTGTTGTTTTTGAGGGTAGTAATCCTGGTGTATATATCAGCAGAAAACAAGTGAAAACTTTCATTGATTCTAGTGAAGGTACGTAATTAAGTTCTTTCGATTCTTCAAGGACTCAGAACTAGAGTGTGATTTGAGTAACTATCTATTTGTAAGGCTGTATTTTTTTTACAAGTATAAAATTTACATGTATATAAAATCTATGTGAAATGTATGCAAATATTTGGGAAACTTTCTAGATGTTCTCCTCTCTAGAGCTACGCTTTTATTTAAAAATTAATGTATAAAATTTTATATGAATTTTGTTTTTATCTCTTACTTTTTTGACCCAACTCAACTCCCACCTCTTTCAAATGTATAAAAACGCATGTCGTGCAGGTCTGATTACTGCCAGAACATGATCAATCAAAAATTAAGAGTTTTACTAAAGGCAATTAAAAATTTGCTTTTTTAGGATTACACGGTTAATGTGGTTTAAATAATAGCATGTAGTCCTTAAATTTTATAAAACCTTAAAAAAAGATCCATTTGAAATAAAAAACAGTCACGGTTTTTTAAATTTAAGTAAAGGTAAATATCTTGCAGTTTTGACCTATAGTCAATTGTCTATAAAGAAAAGATACCAATCGAAATAAAAAATGATTCCAAACGAAATAAAAAGCTACGCGGAATTTAGAATTTGATTATAAATGGAATCCTAATTATTTTACTAAATCCACTTCTCAAGAAGCCAGCGTAAATACTACTTAATTATTAAAACTAAAGATTGTAATCGCTTAAATTTAGAAATGCGATAATGCTCAAACATACCATTTATTGTCCCGTTGTGGCTTCGACTCTAACTAATTCTACCTGTTACAGCTATTTTGTAAGGCGATGACTTTGAATTTATAAAAAAATTACAATTTTGTTTTGTTTTTGTTAACAAAGAGCAAAATAAGTCTACGATAAGTATTCTATGGATAGTTAATCAAAAAGTTTCATACGTATAACAATCACGTTTTGAAATCGATAATTTAATATATCCACGTAAATATTTAATCTTCTGAAAACTTTATTGAAAAACTTAGATGAATAAGACAAAAAAAAAATATTTAAATAATTCAAAAAAATTAAGTCATATCTGTATTAATTTGCGAATAAATTCGAAAATATTCCTTACACCATACCTTCCACCAAATCACAAACCTTATTCTGTATTATTATAATAATATTTAAGCTTTTCCGAGAATATCTATTGACCAACACTAATTTATACAAACCATAACTATAGTTTGTGTTCTAGTATTGTATACTTTAGTGGTTATACATACTCTGATCCCATAGGATCCGTCAATCTCTGTGCCTGGAGCGGCTGGATTAGTTGCCACAATAACCACTACCATCGGGAATTACTCGCACTATTGGTGAAAGACGAAGAAAATGGAGAGAAGATGACGTCGATAATCCAAAGCATCTGAAACGTCCGTCCAATTCAATAAAATAAACAAATAAACAAAATTGAATTCCCCGCTGTGATATGTGGTCTGTGTATATATATGTGGACCAACAAAACTAATAAGAAATATTGAAAAGAGTGATAACTTTTGATAAACACAATCAAAATGTTGCTTTTAACTTTTTCTTTGTTTTAGAAACCCATCATATAATATATACGTTCATCACTTAAACTGTTACATAATCAACTTTTGATTAACTCACCGAGACCGCATTAGAAATAAAAGAGAAGTTCAATATATGAACATATTTAAATAAATTAACATATTTTTTTTAATTACATAAAAAATTGATGTAATTTTCTTCCATTCAATACATGAAGCTGCAATTTTAACCGATTATATATTATTCTAATATAAACATTCCTTCGATTTTGCCACTAATTCACACTTCTGAATTAGTGGAAATAGATCATTGGTCAAATCATAAACCATTTATTGGTCTTATAAGTTTAGTTCTTAGGTCTAGAATACCACATCGAAATTTTCGCTGGTAATCTGTTTTCGTTTCGAGTTATTCTGATGGCTGATAAACAATGAGACCAAGGAAAACTATTCAGGTGATTCTATAATAATACTGCAGTTTGATTATTGCCCTTAATATCGTCTAGTGTTAGCTAATATATTCTATATATGCAGAATGTAAATTCGCATAAAATCTTAGTGTGTAATTATTCTGTAAATCAGTTATCATTTAAGTATAATATGATACCAATTAATAATAATTCCGACAACGAAATTTATATTTGAAAATAAATTCTGCATGTGGTAAAAATAATATTTTGGTGTCGATCACAGAAACACTTCCATTCATTCCTTTTTTTTAAATGTGTATCGTTTGCATTCATAAATAGTAAATGTAATGAGAAATAATCATATTTCTCTATAGATATTTTATAGAATTAATATCATAAAATATATCTTAAAATCTTAATTTTGGAAATAGTAATTACGGCAAGGAAACTTTTCGTTATCAGCTAATTATTTTTTAGTTAAGCTATGCTAATTATAACCCAAAAATATATTAGATACGGTTTTTGAATGTCAATTATATTTCGAAGTCAATTATATTCAGAATATGTTACGGTGATATTTCTGAATATGATCGCTTTATCATATTTGATTCAAATATATGTTTTTCGAATAGAAAAAATGTCGGCATTTATGCTGTATATAAATAACAATGTAAAATATAATATTTAAAACCTTGAAACGTGCCGTACGTATTTCTAGGAATATTAAAAATAACAATAGATTGATAAAAAAGTATTGAACTTTAGTTCAATAATATCATGATCTATAAGTATAGTGAAAATAATTTATAATTATATTGCTTGAAACTATATATTTGTTTTTAAAATGGTTTGATGCTCCGCCTATTCGGCCACTTGGCTCAGTCGGCCGGAATATTGCATGCTCTTCCTGGTCAAATATGGATGGCATTTATAAATTCACCTCGGATAAGATTAAAATTGATGAACTTTTTTTTTCATATTTGCTTTATCTAGCTTCAGATTATGACCACTTTTGCATTTGATACTCAATTATTAGTTATCTTAAAGACACCATCTTACGAAAATTTTTCGATTGTCATTTCTATATTTTTAATTAATATAACACCAAAATGATCAAAAATGAATGATTTTCGACATTAACATCAAATTTTTTCAACATCAATTTATCAGGCTTTTTGATATAGCAAATTTTTACTTCTGAAAAGTGTAATTCAAAATCCATTTACTAATGACCAAACTGTTACTATAGTTATCGAAATGTGATGATGGGATACAAATGTTTGACCCATGTGCAACGCATCGATCAAATATCGTACATAATTTGGTCAAATCAATATTTATGGTATCTTAAAACCGTACGCTTATCTACATCGTTTTTTTTATATAATGAAGTAAAAGTATGTGCTTCAATAAAGCGACACTAATTTTTTTGTTCACGAAAATTTGTTAAAAATTCGCTTCATAATTCCAATAAATACAGATATTGAAAAATTTCATTAAATAACCTGTTTTACTTTTGCAATTATAGAGCATTTTTGAATTCAGAAATTTTAGATTCGCTATAATCAAAATCGATTATAATTCAAATATTGTTTTATTCAATTTATCGTATATACATACAATTCAAACATGATGCATATTTTGTTTACTTTATTATTAGTATTCATTTGATATGGTCGTTAAATACAGATAAAAATATATTAATTTACATAACATTCTAATAAAAATCATTTTTAATACAATGTTTCTATCTCATCACTGACTGTCTTAATTCACAAACATATTAAACGAAAAATATTCATAATAATAATATACCTATTTTATTTAATATAATAAAATTTAAAATATTTTCTATATATTGTTTATGCAGAAATGAATAAATATTTTAGCATTATACTCCTTAGTTCGCGTCACGCAAAAATTAATAAATCAATAGTTAAAATTATTAAATTTAGTTGCATGCAATTTTATGTATTTGTATTTAAAACTTGAAACTAATTGCCGTAATCTATATTTTGCAAATGAAGCCGCAATATTCTAAGCGCGTTTATGCAGTTATTTATCTTTTTTAGTTGATGCAAGTAAAGATTTTTATATCATTTACCGACTTTAAAACGAGAAACTTAGTAAAAGCAGTAAAAATTAATTGAAAATTACTGTTTGTTTGCATAATTGAAAAATTATGTTCATTTTTATTGAACGTGGATTCTAGCATACAACTCAACCAGTCGTTTATAATAGTATAGAAAAATTGGTAAAATAAATGGGATGCCAAGCTTCAAATTGTTAACATAAGTATCTCCAGCTTTTGTATGTAATTGTATGACAAAACTTTTTCAAATTTTTTAAGACCATTAAAGTTTTTTTTGAAAAGTACTCTCGGCTTAATATATAAAGTTACGTACGTATATCAAATCACGATGTTCCAACTTAAAAAATAAAATAGGTTTCATCCCGATTATTCCCTTTTTTATTTCAAAACTAACGTTTTTCGTACTTTATTGTCTATGAGTTCCATAAGTTTCTAACAGATGGAATCGTAAGTTAATTAGGAATAGTATTTGGTATAACTTGTGAAGAAGATTTGTTTTCGAATTGTTGGGTAGGCATTAAATAGATTAATTTGAGTTTTTTTAAGAAAGAAGAAAAAACGGGGCAATACTTTCCCTTTACGTTCGACTAGGGGACATTTTTTTAAAGTAAAGTGAGAAAAACTATCATTTTCCTTAGCAAGCCAAGACGATGCGTTATTTTTTTTCTTGTTTAATATACGAACTCATATAACATTTGACATAAATATGTTGTACATAAATAAAAATAATAAATTATCAAAAAATAAAAAATAAAATTACAACAAATATTAAATTTATATTTATTCAATAAAAATCAGTAACTTTCTTTATGACTAATTAACCAAACAAGATTTATAAACTTTTCTCTATTCGAGGTGGAAATTCATGAATAAACAAATATGTAAACAATGTTTGTTTTAATATAAAATAAAAGTAGAACAACAATAAATACTCATTAAATATGATAAAAACTAGTAGGTATACTGTGGTGAAACAGCACACGAGTCAAATAAAACTAAGAATGAATGTTCAATACTGTGAAATAAACATAAATTTTATTGATTCGACTTTTATTATATATTACAAAACTGACGATTGGTTTCAGGATATAATTCTACATTCAAAGAAATAAAAATAAATACTGAAGTTTATAAATACAAGGAGGTAAGAACTATATCAATTATTTAAATATTCTGCTATCATGTGGACGAATAATTGGATATTTTAAAGTTTTAAGCCGACTAAAACAGGAGGTAGCCAAGTTTACAGAGCATTATGATTTGAATAGTTCTGTTTTAATTAGATAGATAATTCCAGCTTTTAGAGGTTGGGGATACAAAATGAATTTTTAGTGATTTTTTAATTAATATGTACTTGAGGCACTTCCAATTGTAAAGGAATAGTGCAAAACGTCTTTAGTGGAAAACCAGAAATCGATAACAGCCATTTAATGCAAATAAATATTCTGCATTTTTCGCACCTATTATATAAAATTATATAATAAACTTTTACATCTATTATTAAAAAATAAGAGTTTTGTTCTGTATGATACATTTCTTGAGACTTAGAAGAATCACTTATCTTTACTCTAGACTTTTTGAAGTTCTTGTGAACATTAAATCCCTTACCTAATCGATATATTATTATTTATTTTGTATTTATAATATAAATAAAATTTCAGATGTACAACTTATTGATTATACATTTACATGAATAGTACAATGTTTGTTTAAAATATATTGTGAAAGAGAAAAACAAAAACAAAAAAATATAGAAACAAAAAACAAAAAAAGAATCAACTAAAATAAAATAAAAAACATAACATATATAACAAAATCAAATAAATTTATTGATATATTTATGATCTGTAAACAGTCTAATCGTTGTTATACCTGAACATAGAATATTATGCTTGGTATTTAAATAAACATTTATGTACAATACAATTTGAAATTAAA
The DNA here is from genome assembly GCA_020423425.1 of Chrysopa pallens. Taxonomy (NCBI): domain Eukaryota; kingdom Metazoa; phylum Arthropoda; class Insecta; order Neuroptera; family Chrysopidae; genus Chrysopa; species Chrysopa pallens. The sequence continues at coordinate 46,795,484 of CM035593.1, read as the reverse complement.
TAAAAATAATCTCTATACACCAAACCAATACAAGAAATATAAAAATATAAAGTTTGTTTCATAAGAATATTATAAACAAATGTTGTAATCATAGTGCTCCTAATCATATGATGTGATTTATAAAACATACCGAAATGGGTGCAAATCTTATTTTGCAGTTTTTACTATTAAAATTAAATTTTTATTTTTTATAGTGTCGACTATTGAACGATTATAAAAATAAATATGTAACATACTGAATTTTTAAGATGTTTCTTTTTTTAAATTTTTTAACATGAACAAAACAGGAATTTTATACATAAATATTATTCGATCTCTATGTAAAAATATATCTTCTATAGAAGTATAAATAAAGATGGCGATGGAAAGCGGCAACCGGAAGTAGTATACATTAGGGCACAATTAGATAATTTCTGCTGTGTTGACCTTTAGATCTATAGTAATAATATCCATAGACCGAAAATTACCCATGTATCTGATTCATAGAACTTTCATACGGTCGGCTCTTGAACCATCAGTAACGATGATCTAATTTGAATGTAAGAAGGATAATTAATTGAAAAAGAAAAAATATTTTATTCTATTTTTAATTTGAAGAGATAGTTTGGTGAATTGTACTTTCAAAGATTTTTTTATGATGATATAAATTTTTTTCATCACTACAGGGCAGATAATAAAATGGAAAAAAATTTTAATTCATTCAAACAAAATCGTAGCAACGGCAGCTTATGAATGCTTTGTAAAAACCTGATATACAATCTCACAAGTGCAAAATAATACAAATACCGACTCTAGGGTAGTATATAACAATTATTCATTAAATATATCTTAATGATTTCTAAAAACTAGCAATAAGTGAATCGGTACAATACCATGCAAAGAAATTCTCAGAATAATATTTTATTTTTCGACAAATAACACTTATTTATTAATTATCGTATATTCTGATAAGATTATATTTTTTATCATTTTATAAACAAAATTTAAGTTCAATAAACTGCAGTTATTATTCATTTGAATAAAAACTTTTTAGTGGATTAAATCGGTAAATAAAATATTATCAATCATACATACCTGTAAAAAATTTTCAATTCTCTTTTGAAATAATTCCTCAACTCACTGAGGAAACATATAAACTTGCTTTGATCTCTTTGAATTCTTTAGACTGAAAAATACAATAAACAATTTTTTTGTTTTATTTTTTTCATTTTATACATAACAGGACAGTAATATTAAATTTAATCTGAGGCCACTAAAAACCTGCCATTAATTTCATTAGATGGAGACCCAAAAAAGTGGAACAGATATTGATATACAAAACCAGATAAATCAAAGTTTCATTAAAATCGGTGTAGAGATGTTAGACATCGCTATGTACGAAAACTTTGTTGAAAAACAGGAGTTTTTATAAATCCGTATCTGAGAATGGAAACACTTGGATTCCGATAAGTTGAAACTATTTAGAATTTAAAAACTATGAGAAGTCTGAAGACAAAACGATATTAACAAACTAGGTGTCCATCAAAAAATAGACTACGCTGGAAATATTTAGTCCACTATGAATGACCCTGGTAGGAGCGACCAGAGTCCTTTATTACTGTCTTGTTATACGCAAATACCCAAATTTATATTTACAATATTTATAATTTAGGGTAAGTCGTGGGAGACGTCCGAATACCAAACGTGACCAGTATAATTACTTTCGGAACCAATAGATGGATGTCGATACTCTAAGCTTAGTTTACTTCAGACAACAAACCTACGTTCGTTGTCAGTTAGGTTACTAGTCTACGTCTACAGTAGTGAACTTAGCTTAGAGTAATATTACAATATAACTATGGATTCCGAAAACAATTAGACTGGTCATCTGTCCCGTACGGCCATCACCCCCGGAGTTACTGCACATTTATATTTACAATAATGTACCATGAAGAATACTAAAGAAATAATCTGGATTGTTTGATACAAACATTATAATAAAAAAACACAAGTAATACAAGTTTTTATCATCATTGGGACAAAACATTTTAATATGATTGGAAAAAAAAAACTTTTATTTTATTGTTTTACATGGAATGTAGATTAAAAACTAAGGTACTTAAAACAATGATGTTAAAGTTTTAAATATTAAAAAATGAACAATAATTTTATGTTTTAAATATCACAACATAAACATAAATAAAAGTAGGTACATAACGCCTGTAGGTGAGTTGTTTAAAAAACAGTATACGTACATAAAAATATATAAAATAGATAGTATTATTACTATACCGTTAAAGACATTATTTTCAACATTTAATACCTACTACACATCGTATTATTTTAGATTGCTAAAACTAAATAAATACTTTTACTAGTATTTTTTTTTTTCGAAAGTATAGTTTTAGAATAGTTTATAATTCTATCCTCTTAAATGAATCGTAATGCTTTTATAAGCTATTTTCTTGCTAGTCCACATGAAGGCAAATATAGTTTAAAAAACAATGTTATTTAATAACAACTTATATAAAACAAATAAAAATAACAACTGACAGTGTTAATTGTTTAGATACTCGACATATGGTTCAGTATAAATGTTTCAACAATTTTTAATCATTTGCATTCATAAAATACTCCAGCCTATGCAGTTATGCATATAATAATATAATAATAATTTCATCAAAATCGAATGAATAGTACACAATATATCGACAAGTGAAAATACCAATTATGGAATATATTTACTTAAAAAGCTATAGCTGCAGAACGGCTTGACCGATTGATTACAATTGGGACATATTTTTAGCCGACTTCAAAACAAAAAGAGATTTTCAATTCATCTGTTTATAATTTAAATAAATGAACAGACAAATTGATAAACTCTTCTGTTATGAAGTCGGTTACAAATGTGGAAAAACCGTAATTTCACCTCATGTCTAAAATGAAACTCATTCGGTGTAGACGGCCACTTAAATGAGCTTGTAGGGGTTAAAGTTTCCTACAAAATGTTTTTTAGGAACTCTAGAGTTAAAAATTTAACACTATAACTGGAATAAGTATAAATATTTAAATGTTTGTAAGTGGAATTATTTCTACGAAGAAAATATGAATGGTTTTTAATTCTAACCTGCATATTCAATCTACAGTACCAAAAATTAATCAGACAA